>OW386288.2:21407924-22642182 GCA_936432065.2 Rutpela maculata
TTGGAGAACCAATCAAAACAACTACTCTTCTAGCTAATACTGACGAAGTATTGAATTACATGATAGGATTCTTAGCATTTTAAAGAAAAAAATATTGAAAATACTTAAATCATTCATTTACATTTAGTCATTCACACTTTTTTATTTAATATGAAATTATCTACTTTCTGTATATTGGTACCTTAATCGGGTCACGCTAATATACTACTTAGGAAAACACTTTAAAACACTCATTATTGGAAAACCAATCAAAACAAGAGAACTAACGAGTTCGAAAAAACTTGTACAACTTTTCTAGAGTTGAAATAGAATGTAAGGTTCAATAGTTCTTGTGAATGACTGAATTTCAATAAATAATTTAAGTATCTCCAATAAATTTTTTTTTTTTTTTTGCCTTAAAATGCCAGGAATCCTATCATGTAATTCAATACTTCGTCAGTATTAGCTAGAAGAGTAGTTGTTTTGATTGGTTTTCCAATAATGAGTGTTTTAAAGTGTTTTCCTAAGTAGTATATTAGCGTGACCCGATTAAGGTACCAATATACAGAAAGTAGATAATTTCATATTAAATAAAAAAGTGTGAATGACTAAATGTAAATGAATGATTTAAGTATTTTCAATATTTTTTTCTTTAAAATGCTAAGAATCCTATCATGTAATTCAATACTTCGTCAGTATTAGCTAGAAGAGTAGTTGTTTTGATTGGTTCTCCAATAATGAGTGTTTTAAAGTATTTACCTAACTAGTATATTAGCGTGCCCAGATTAGGGCAACAATATACAGAAAGTAGGTATTTTTATAATAAATAAAAAAGTGTGGAAGTTGTGATTTGCATAATACCTAAATAATATTCTCTAATCATGATAAAAGCAAATAAATAAAAATAATTGATTGTAAAAAAATAAATCAAGAATAGGCTTGTAAATAATGAATGAATGTTTCTATACTCTACTGATGAGAACTAACGAGTTCGAAAAAACTTGTACAACTTTTCTAGAGTTGAAATAGAATGTAAGGTTCAATAGTTCTTGTGAATGACTGAATTTCAATAAATAATTTAAGTATCTCCAATAAATTTTTTTTTTTTTTGCCTTAAAATGCCAGGAATCCTATCATGTAATTCAATACTTCGTCAGTATTAGCTAGAAGAGTAGTTGTTTTGATTGGTTTTCCAATAATGAGTGTTTTAAAGTGTTTTCCTAAGTAGTATATTAGCGTGACCCGATTAAGGTACCAATATACAGAAAGTAGATAATTTCATATTAAATAAAAAAGTGTGAATGACTAAATGTAAATGAATGATTTAAGTATTTTCAATATTTTTTTCTTTAAAATGCTAAGAATCCTATCATGTAATTCAATACTTCGTCAGTATTAGCTAGAAGAGTAGTTGTTTTGATTGGTTCTCCAATAATGAGTGTTTTAAAGTATTTACCTAACTAGTATATTAGCGTGCCCAGATTAGGGCAACAATATACAGAAAGTAGGTATTTTTATAATAAATAAAAAAGTGTGGAAGTTGTGATTTGCATAATACCTAAATAATATTCTCTAATCATGATAAAAGCAAATAAATAAAAATAATTGATTGTAAAAAAATAAATCAAGAATAGGCTTGTAAATAATGAATGAATGTTTCTATACTCTACTGATGAGAACTAACGAGTTCGAAAAAACTTGTACAACTTTTCTAGAGTTGAAATAGAATGTAAGGTTCAATAGTTCTTGTGAATGACTGAATTTCAATAAATAATTTAAGTATCTCCAATAAATTTTTTTTTTTTTTTTTTGCCTTAAAATGCCAGGAATCCTATCATGTAATTCAATACTTCGTCAGTATTAGCTAGAAGAGTAGTTGTTTTGATTGGTTTTCCAATAATGAGTGTTTTAAAGTGTTTTCCTAAGTAGTATATTAGCGTGACCCGATTAAGGTACCAATATACAGAAAGTAGATAATTTCATATTAAATAAAAAAGTGTGAATGACTAAATGTAAATGAATGATTTAAGTATTTTCAATATTTTTTTCTTTAAAATGCTAAGAATCCTATCATGTAATTCAATACTTCGTCAGTATTAGCTAGAAGAGTAGTTGTTTTGATTGGTTCTCCAATAATGAGTGTTTTAAAGTATTTACCTAACTAGTATATTAGCGTGCCCAGATTAGGGCAACAATATACAGAAAGTAGGTATTTTTATAATAAATAAAAAAGTGTGGAAGTTGTGATTTGCATAATACCTAAATAATATTCTCTAATCATGATAAAAGCAAATAAATAAAAATAATTGATTGTAAAAAAATAAATCAAGAATAGGCTTGTAAATAATGAATGAATGTTTCTATACTCTACTGATGAGAACTAACGAGTTCGAAAAAACTTGTACAACTTTTCTAGAGTTGAAATAGAATGTAAGGTTCAATAGTTCTTGTGAATGACTGAATTTCAATAAATAATTTAAGTATCTCCAATAAATTTTTTTTTTTTTTTTTTTTGCCTTAAAATGCCAGGAATCCTATCATGTAATTCAATACTTCGTCAGTATTAGCTAGAAGAGTAGTTGTTTTGATTGGTTTTCCAATAATGAGTGTTTTAAAGTGTTTTCCTAAGTAGTATATTAGCGTGACCCGATTAAGGTACCAATATACAGAAAGTAGATAATTTCATATTAAATAAAAAAGTGTGAATGACTAAATGTAAATGAATGATTTAAGTATTTTCAATATTTTTTTCTTTAAAATGCTAAGAATCCTATCATGTAATTCAATACTTCGTCAGTATTAGCTAGAAGAGTAGTTGTTTTGATTGGTTCTCCAATAATGAGTGTTTTAAAGTATTTACCTAACTAGTATATTAGCGTGCCCAGATTAGGGCAACAATATACAGAAAGTAGGTATTTTTATAATAAATAAAAAAGTGTGGAAGTTGTGATTTGCATAATACCTAAATAATATTCTCTAATCATGATAAAAGCAAATAAATAAAAATAATTGATTGTAAAAAAATAAATCAAGAATAGGCTTGTAAATAATGAATGAATGTTTCTATACTCTACTGATGAGAACTAACGAGTTCGAAAAAACTTGTACAACTTTTCTAGAGTTGAAATAGAATGTAAGGTTCAATAGTTCTTGTGAATGACTGAATTTCAATAAATAATTTAAGTATCTCCAATAAATTTTTTTTTTTTTTGCCTTAAAATGCCAGGAATCCTATCATGTAATTCAATACTTCGTCAGTATTAGCTAGAAGAGTAGTTGTTTTGATTGGTTTTCCAATAATGAGTGTTTTAAAGTGTTTTCCTAAGTAGTATATTAGCGTGACCCGATTAAGGTACCAATATACAGAAAGTAGATAATTTCATATTAAATAAAAAAGTGTGAATGACTAAATGTAAATGAATGATTTAAGTATTTTCAATATTTTTTTCTTTAAAATGCTAAGAATCCTATCATGTAATTCAATACTTCGTCAGTATTAGCTAGAAGAGTAGTTGTTTTGATTGGTTCTCCAATAATGAGTGTTTTAAAGTATTTACCTAACTAGTATATTAGCGTGCCCAGATTAGGGCAACAATATACAGAAAGTAGGTATTTTTATAATAAATAAAAAAGTGTGGAAGTTGTGATTTGCATAATACCTAAATAATATTCTCTAATCATGATAAAAGCAAATAAATAAAAATAATTGATTGTAAAAAAATAAATCAAGAATAGGCTTGTAAATAATGAATGAATGTTTCTATACTCTACTGATGAGAACTAACGAGTTCGAAAAAACTTGTACAACTTTTCTAGAGTTGAAATAGAATGTAAGGTTCAATAGTTCTTGTGAATGACTGAATTTCAATAAATAATTTAAGTATCTCCAATAAATTTTTTTTTTTTTTTTTTTGCCTTAAAATGCCAGGAATCCTATCATGTAATTCAATACTTCGTCAGTATTAGCTAGAAGAGTAGTTGTTTTGATTGGTTTTCCAATAATGAGTGTTTTAAAGTGTTTTCCTAAGTATTAGCGTGACCCGATTAAGGTACCAATATACAGAAAGTAGATAATTTCATATTAAATAAAAAAGTGTGAATGACTAAATGTAAATGAATGATTTAAGTATTTTCAATATTTTTTTCTTTAAAATGCTAAGAATCCTATCATGTAATTCAATACTTCGTCAGTATTAGCTAGAAGAGTAGTTGTTTTGATTGGTTCTCCAATAATGAGTGTTTTAAAGTATTTACCTAACTAGTATATTAGCGTGCCCAGATTAGGGCAACAATATACAGAAAGTAGGTATTTTTATAATAAATAAAAAAGTGTGGAAGTTGTGATTTGCATAATACCTAAATAATATTCTCTAATCATGATATACGCACCATAAGCTTAGCACATTTCCATTGAATCTGTTTTATTATTATCATCATCGTTACAAGAAGCTGTCGATGTAAAATCGGCGAAACAAGTGATATTCTCCTAAACATATGTTATGTTGATATTTGATAGTGGTGAAATAACACTGTGTATACATTTTAATATATTTAACATTCCAGGTATTAACAGTTTCGGTTTTGGTGGAGGAAATTGTCATATTTTACTTCGCTGGAATCCGAAAGAAAAGGTAAATGATGGATTACCTAAAGACAATTTGCCAAGGCTTGTGTGTGTTAGTGGGAGGTCGGAGGATGCAGTTACTTATTTACTGGATGAAATCAGCACTAATCAAATAGACGTTGAACATATAAAGTTATTGCATGAATTGTTTAGGTTGGTTTAAAACCAAATGTAAATATAGGGAACACAAAACATAATAATACTGGTTATATTCTAGGAAGAATATTTTGGGTCATGTATACAGAGGATATTCAACAATTTTAAAAAATTGTGAAGTTGCTCGATCGGTTAACTATTTTCCAGGAAGTGTCAAAAAGTTGTACTTTGCCTTTGGCGAATTAAATAATTGGCACGATATTGGTAATCAATTGATGACTTTACCACTGTTTGCTAACTCCATGCAAAGGTAAGTACGTTTCGAGAATAGTTGTGATGATTCACTAAAAACACATCCTCTTCCCCGCAGTTTATTTTGTTATTTATGAACGGATTTGGTATTTTAAAATAGTATATTTCATTAGGAATCTGGAAATAAGGATTTTTCCGTGCGCGTGACAAATTTTCGCGTGAGGCGAAGCCGAACACGGGAAGTCATGCAAACACGGAAAAATCTATTTCTGGACTTGTAATGAACGATATTTTTATTATACTTCTTTGAAAACGATAACATAAAAACATTAAAAACAAAATATAACAAAAAAAAGGCGAAAGAAACTTGGAACGTTTTTATTTTCATAAGTTATAGGAATAAAAAAATATGTAACTACTATAGTAAGAATACTGAAAATTAACTAACTAACTAGCTATTAATAATAACAGCTCTAACTAATAATGTTTTTAGTTGGAATTGTTACTATTAATGGTTATGTTTATTGTGCAATTAGTATTATTGCACAGGTTAACTCCTTTTGGACTTTCATTTTGTGAAACTGCAATTACTGAAGCAGGCTCTTCGCAAATGTTTTGATTTTCTTGAACGAATGAGACACTTGTATTTTGCGAGTGAAAAGAGTGAACAGTTTTCGAGATACCACAATTTTTCTTTGTATGGATTCTTCTATATATGCTTCTGCTACATTGGAAGAACGCTATCCTCCGTGCCTTTTCAGAGTGAGTAAATCACCGCCGCTTTCCACCAACATGCTTTCCGAAGAACGCCTTAGTCAATGCCCGGTATATTCTCTGGGATTTTCTAGTTTTAGGTATTCTGCAACAATTTTCGGAACACCACTGACGGTATGGCATCCAACATATTGAGCGTAACACCTGCCGTTTCGATATGCAACAAATAATCTTCTGCTGTTCATATTTTTAGGTCGTAGAGCTGCATATTTACGATAAAGTGTGCAGGGCTCAAATGTACATCCTTCATTGGTAATGGTGAAACTTCTTGATGTATGAGTTTTCCATCTCGCAAAAACACGACAAGAAAGCACTCATTATCTACCACATCGTCTAAATTTAAACGTATTAAATCATCTTTTCGACACGCACCAAAGATCCCAAACACTAAAATTGCTTTTGTTAGTAGATATTGTTCATCTGGAGCTTCACATAAAACTTTGGTTACTTATTCTGCTGTTAGAATTCTGGACTTTTTCGGTATATATCCTGCAGCTTGACGCTTCAAAAAAGCAATAGTTTTTGGATATTTGTTGACGTCAGTATTTTCTTTTATGGCCAAACAACTTTTTAGCATTGAGAATCGACTCCATAACGTGGAATATTTCATAGACCTTGCTTTTTCGACAAAGTAAACTAGAACAATATTACAGTTTTGATTTTATTCAGATTTCGCCATTCAGTAAAAAGTTGATATTCGTGTTCATATCTTGACCTTACGTAAATTTTACTGGTTATAAATTCGCGCTCACTTGTGCCGCTTGCTCTACGATATTATCGGGAATTTCGGGACTTTCTTCTGAGTACATTTTATCGGCATAAATTTAATTAACAGAAAATAAACAACGCTGACAATGCAGCATTTGGTATGTATGATGCGTTTCCATGGTTACTCTCAAATTATTTCAAAGGTGATTTGTTTTAGTTTATGTCAGATAAGGTTGACAAAACGGCAAGAAATATTACAGGAGTTCATCCAAATATTCAGACATTTACTAATTAAGATACAAAATAGGTACATGTTAAATATCAGATGACATATAGACTTTCTTAAATTTAGTTTACTTTGCTGTGTACCTATTTCTATTTTAAAGCCATATATTCGGTATTTTTATTTAGCGCATGGAAAAAATCGGAGATCGGGAAAACTTTTCCCGTGCGCTGTTTCCGTGCGCTAGTCCGAAAAAGCCCATCTTACATTATTACTAATACACATGAAAATAAGGTGTTTTCAAAGAAGTATAATAAAAACCTCTTTACAGATTTTAACGGGTACTTTGAAAAAAATATGTATCCGAAAGGGTTTAGCCGGATAAGCATGACGAGTCGGCCCCCAAATGGCAACCTATATCGAAACTTATGTTTTAATATCGACTTGATGTATGAACGCGATTTATACAGTGTCAGAAAATGTTTCGTTTGGGTCGGCAATGAGAGCAAGCGAGAGCGAAGCAACTAGGCTATTCTTTTTTATCGTATAACACATCCTACTCGTGCCACCTGCTTTCCCCACCACATGTGCGTGGGCAGCTACTGCGGGAAATGTAAAGAAAAGAATTACTTGACTCGTTTTGAAAGTAAAACGAGTTAAATAATTTCAGTTATTAAAGCACGTAATAATATTACCTATACTGAACAGAGCCAACTACATCCTTCCTTTGAATAAATGGTACTGAAATTTTTAATAGCAATGATGTACGTGTTTTCTTGATAGCGCGTCATTATTTGCTCCCTCTACTAGATCACTGGTACACGCCTTTATTGTAGGCGATCTGTCAAGCCATTGAAACTATGCCTGCCACCCAAATCCAAAATCTTCCGATACTGTATGTGTTTTGCCGCCTTACTCTGCTTTGACCTTGAGATATAGAAAAAAATGAGCGCATGCATGACTCTCGTTCAAAGAGACATATCTCGAAAACTAATTGAGCTAGAGAGGTAAATCCAACGGGAGGTTTCAGGTAACCTTAAAGAGTATATTTTATATTTTTCTTGAATTTTTAGAATAATTACGCACATCATTAAAAAATAAATAAAAAATATAATAATTAATATTTCCGTGTTCTCTGCGACTAACAATCACTGAAATAATATATATTGTAATACTTTATATGCACTATTACTCATAAAAGTTGCATTAGAAAAAAGTTGGTGCAACACTTCGAAAAAAAATAAAATTCGACGCGCATTACATCATATAAGGATACAAACTTGACATGGGACACACATATAAATATTTTATGAACTTGAATTATTGTTAGAAGAGAAGTTGAATGAAAATATAAATAATTATCACGTAAATATCTATTTCATACGGCGCACAGTGACACGAATTTTAATTTTTTCGTTCAAAATTATCTAGAGCACTTCGCAACCGATTGAGATAATTTTTTTTTAAATACTCGTTATTTAATTTCAGAAAAACGTAAGAGAGCTGATTTTTGAATTATACTAACCAACCAAAATTATTGAGCTTAACCAAAACCAACCTACAAGATGGCGGAATGGTGGCTATAAAATGCTAAAAAATTATGAAAAATGAAATATTTTCGTTAAAGTTTATGCCGAGAAGTTTTGAATATTTCTGATAAGTACTTTTATGTTAAAATTGATTAAATTTAAGTTCCAGGAAGAAATTCAAGATGGCGGATCCAATATGGCGGCAATAAAATGATAAAACTAACTTAAAATTAAATTAAACGCATTAAACTAAAAAGGCTATTCCTAAGAATTATTAAAAAATTTAAGAAGGAACAAATTTTCTGAAATTTTCAAATATATCCAATATGGCTGTCATACATTATTTATCAATCATAAATATATTCAGTCCTCCATTAATTTTGAACATAACCCAAAGTAGGTCATATTAATATTTTTTTTTTATCTGCTAATAATATAATAAACACCTAACACCAAGAACTTTAAAACAAGAATATTAAACCTAACATAACCTAAGCCTAATAGAACCTTAAACCAAGAAATCTATGCCTAACATAACCTAAGGCAAGAGTTTTACACCATGAACTTTAAACCTTACTTACTGCAAAAGTGTTTCGTCATTATTTAAATTTTAAATTCCTCTGTTTAATCTGTGTTGTTTAAATAATATTAATACTCCAATTGAGTTAATTGTTTTAATTGTCGATTATCCTAAATACATTTAAATAATAAAGTCCTTTATATTTTTATAGTATATTAAATATTATTTAAAAATTAAATATATTATTTGTATAAATAGAGGACTGAATCGCATATTTATGATTGATAAATAATGTATGGCAGCCATATTGGATATATTTGAAAATTTCAGAAAATTTGATACTTTTTAAATTTTTTAATAATTCTTTGGAATAGCCTATCTAGTTTAATGCATTTAATTTATCTTTAAGTTAGATTTATCATTTTATTGCCGCCATATTGGATCCGCCATCTTGAATTTCTTCCTGGAACTTAAAATTTACTCTATTTTAACTTAAAAGTTAAGTACTTTTAAGTCAGAAATATTCAAAACTTCTCGGCATAAACTTTAACAAAAATATTTAATTTTTCATAATTTTTTAGCATTTTATAGCCGCCATTTTGCAGATTGGTTTATGACAATTTGGATAACAGGTTTATAATCAGCAACCTCAAAAATCCCCCGAGTAATAAGATTTATGTAAATTGGATAAGAACAAAATTTTTTTTTTTTTTGTAAGTTTTATTAAGATTTAAATAAAAAATGGACATTTTGGTGAAGCTTAATAATTTTGGTTAGCATAATTAAAAAATCGACTCTCTTACGTTTTTTTGAAATTAAATAACGAATATTTAAAAAAAAATTATCCCAATCGGTTGCTAAGTGCTCTAAATAATTTTGAACAAAAAATTACGATTCGTGCCACTGTGTGCCGTGTGAAATAGATATTTACGTGACAGTTATTTATATTTTCATTCAATTTCTCTTCTAACAATAATTCCAATTCATAAAATATTTATATGTGTGTCCCATGTCAAGTTTGTATTCTTATAAGATGTAATGCGCGTCGAATTTTATTTTTTTTTCGAAGTGTTGCACCAACTTTTTTCTAACGCAACTTTTATGAGTAATAGTGCATATAATAGTAAGGAATCTAGCATCCAAAAAGACGCGTCTAAAATGCCGAACCCTGAACTCGCGGGTATAAAATTTAAAAAATGTGGATATTATCCAGAATTTTATGCCGAATTCGATTCCAGAGGGCGCGATGTCGGCCAAGATTGCGAAATTGCAAAAAAAAAATAATAATTTAGAAATAAATTTGGAACTTAAATATTTCATTATCTCTCGTTTACATTGCATTTACGAGCTTATTTATAAAGATTTTTTAATAATTCTTATATCAATCGAAAGCTTAATGTTTGTAGTTTTACACAAGTGTAATAAAGAGACATTATTTTCATTATAAATAACACTATAAATTGTTTAAACAATATGTGCTCGGAAAGTGTAGTGTAATTTTCGGCATCGAGGTACTTTTGTCATTATTGCAGATAGATGTGTAGTAATTCGAGACGAAATACGTAGAATAGACCAACGAACATTTTTTATTAAAACAATTTTTTAATTCGCTGAATAATTTAAGAGATATGATTTTTTTTAAAATGAAGCGCATTGTTTTGGTCTGCCGCGCGCGCGGACTTGTCTCTGTAGGCTATTTACACATAATTTCGAGGCACTGCTGTTATAATAAAAGTATTTATTATTACGTACAGTCCTCGTCACAATAATTTTGCCACCTATGGCAAGTTTTATTTGATTTATCAGTTATATAAATCCGCCATCCTTTACCACAACACAATTTACATTTTATTCTTATACACCAGAGGACAATTAACAAAATAAACAAAAAAAATCTAATAATATACACCAGGAGGAAATGTAGAGAATTTCGAAAAATGTAGGTTGGCAAGATTATTGTGACGGGCACTGTACATTATTTTATTAATTTTTTTGTAAGGTACATTTTTCTAACGTCTTTAATATGAAAGTTCGTACAGATCATATATAATGTTTAGAAACAAAACAAATTATCTGTATTTAATTTAAAAACAACTAAAATGAAATTAAAATATTTTTCGTCTTGACAAAATAATGGTTGTATGTATTGTAAATTCTGTGTACATAATACATATTATATAACTAAAATTGGAGTATTATAGGTAAGTCGTTATACATATGATTGATGTTATAATGCTATAATTAAGTGTATTGTAATAATACTATAGTATAAGTTAAGGTTAAACTAACACCTTTGACATCGGCCTTCAAAAAACAACCTATTATGCACGCCAAACCGACCTTAGCACAACTGCAGTTTCCAATGCAATTTTGGAATTGCTTGCATTTACAAAATATGTTTCCAGGCGTTACATTTGGACGGACACTTTTTGTCATAAGTCTTGGTACTAATATATTGTCCTCCGAAATCCAACCAAAATCTTTAGGATTGGGAAGCACTGGATTGACGCAACTTGCTGTCTTCCAAATAATTATTTGGTAGGCAGCTCAGTGCTGGTAAAATGAGTCGTCAGTTGGTAGCAAATTTCGAATATCCGATTTACAAGTGTGAAATAAATGGGCTTGCAAATTGTCCAAATTACCAATGAAAAACGGTCTACCATATAAGACTTTAAAGAAATATCGTGTAGAGTTTTAAAATTTAGCACTATCAAATGAATTGTCGAGTGGGAAATTCAATACTGACCGTAACTTAGGATCATTAGCATATTTGAGGCATGTTTTGAATACGTAAGTTTTTCCTTTTCTGAAAGGAAAATTGACCGTATCGCAGCCACTTAAGACGTAAGTACATAGAAAAAAATTGCCCAAATAAATTTCTGATATATTCTGCGTAGTCGACAGTTTTTGTATTATGCAGTGAATAAGTATATACACATCGAATCCATGTGTATATACTTATGTATCCACAACTCATTTACGTTTATTCTAGTAGCATAGTATAGTGCCATCACAAAAATGTCTGTATCAGTAGCTTTTTGTAATTCAAATTTGATAGGTACTGAACTTGCAAATATTCTACTGTCTGCTTCGCTGTGATTTGAAAAGTGTAAGTCTATTACAATTTTACTTTGTTTCATGTCGTCATAACAAACGTTAGTAGGTAGACTACTATGATCTGTATAGAATTTTTCGGAAATATACTTCAATAAACGAGCTTTGTTGTTATTATTTGCAAGGAAAAATTTCCAATTCGGAATTTTAATATTATCCTGTCAGACTAGAACTAATAAACAATGCGAACGGAAAATGCAAACTGGCAAATCGCGTACCCGAGGCCACACTTATATTTATTATTATGATGAGTTATGACTACGGCCGCGCGCCCTACATTTAAAAAATCATATCTCCTAAATTATTCAGCGATTTAAAAAATTGTTTTAATAAAAAATGTTCGTTAGTCTATTCTTCGCATTTCGTCTCAAATAACTATAAATCTATCTGCAATAATAACAAAAGTACCTCGATGCCGAAAATTACACTGCTCTTTCTGAGTACATATTGTTTAAACAATTTATAGTGTTGTTTATAATGAAAACAATGTCTTTCCATTACACTTGTATGAAGCTACAAACAGTAAGCTTTCGATCGATATAAGAATTATTAAAAAATCTTTATAAATAAGCTCGTAAACGAAAGATAATGCAATATTTAAGTTCCAAATTTTTTTCGAAATTATTACTTTTTTTTTGCAATTTCGCAATCTTGGCCGACATCGCGCCCTCTGGAATCGAATTCGGCATAAAATTCTGGGTAATATCCATGTTTTTTAAATTTTATACCTGCGAGTTCATACCTCAAGATCGAATTCGGACCTTTAGATTCTCGACTATAAAGTATTACAACATATATTATTTCAGTAATTGTAAGTCACAGAGAACACGGAAGTATTAATTATTATATGTTTTTATTTATTTTTTAATGATGTGCGTAATTATTCTAAAAATTCAAAAAAATATATAAAATATACTCTTTAAGGTTACCTGAAACCTCCCGTTGGTTTTACCTCTCTAGCTCAATTAGTTTTCGAGATATGTCTTTTTGAACGATAGTCATGCATGCGCTCATTTTTTTTCCATATCTCAAGGTCAAAGCGGAGTACGGCGGCAAAACACATATAAATCGCGTTCATACATCATTTCGATATAGGTTGCCATTTGGGGGCCGACTCGTCATGCTTATCCGGCTAAACCCTTAGCGAGGTATCGAACATGAACTATTTTCTTCAATACAACACACTACATTTCGCATGAGGTTCGAATTTGTTATTTTTTTATTTCCAAAATAAACACTTAGATATTTATCTTCTTTAGTTATTGTAAAAATAATTACTTTACTTTTTTTAAACAAAACCGCCCACAGAACAATTGAAGTCAAGTACGCTTTAATATATATAGAGAAATTATTACCTACTATAGACATCCTAAAGAAAACAGATTTATCTTCGAACCAAGCATGGGTGGCAGAACGTCTCCACCCTTTCATCAAAATGTGAACTGCCTATATGGATCCACAACGCTTGGTTTCCGAGATGCATATTGATGAAGAGCTATGAGAAAATGTATATTTTTCTGTTATGAAACATAAATAATAAGAAATGGTTTTATTGAGAGAAATT
Organism: Rutpela maculata; assembly: GCA_936432065.2. Classification (NCBI taxonomy): domain Eukaryota; kingdom Metazoa; phylum Arthropoda; class Insecta; order Coleoptera; family Cerambycidae; genus Rutpela; species Rutpela maculata. Next base: position 21,421,308 of record OW386288.2, read on the forward strand.
TGATACAAAACAACAAAATTAGTTAATTGTACTAATAATTAGAAAGTTTCCTAGTTTAGAAATATCATGTACATTCAACCTCATTTAGTAGTCTTTCAGATAACTAGTCAAACAAAAAAAAATTATCTCGATATCTGAAAAACTCACGAACTTATTCAATTTCTTATTTGAATACTTCGCCTCGGCTGAAATCCACCGTGACGTCACAATACATAACACGCTGACTTGCCATGCCGGCGGCCCGCCGTATGTTCCCTTTATTTAATGTATGTGTACGATTTTCTGAAATGTCACAAAATGTCACTTTTGATTCGTTCGTGCCGAGCCGAATTTTCGAATTTCGCCGTGCAATTTACGATCAGGTTTATCTGGAAGACTTCCTCTTTACGTCGCGCATTATATGGCCGTCCCAATGGTGTTTTTCGAAAAATATGAACGTGTCAAGATTGCATGTTTTAGCAATTTTTTCGGCTCTCAAATACAAGCTGGCTATAAACTGCCGGTACCTGCCAGCGAGTATAAAGGTGCCCGCGCCCGCTCGCTGTTGGCGGAATCATGTATTGTGGCGTAATCGAGCCTCAGACCAGATGATCGCAGCATTTTAAACTTGGAAGGACCATAACTTTTTTATTTATAGAGATAATTTAAAAAAAAAATACAGACATTTTTTAGATTTTTACGACTATTTATTACGAGAAAATGAGAAAAATGGAAACTTCCTAGTTGCCTGTCAAAGAGCACTGTTCAATCAAACTGTCAAGGGGACAGGGGTTTACTCTCTCACTCAACCATTAGTCCAGGAGCTCAATTCTCGAGCTTAATCGAATAGATTCGTGCACGAATTAATTCGAAGCATCCCTTTGCGAGTAGTCGCACGGTTTCTTATTCTTGACCAACCTTCGAAACAGAGTATTCGCGAGTAGTCCCGTGAAACACTTAGCAATAGTGTAATCGGCTGCGTTTTTTTTTGCAAAGTACCGCTCGATGTATTCTATCGAGATTTTTTAGCATTCGAACGTCATTCGATCACCCGAGAATGCACTTTCATCGAATGACGTTACTAATCGATCAACCTTGTACTATTCGATGAGTCGAGAATTGAGCTCCTGTCCCAGAAGGAAGTCATTAACCGGTTGTTTGATAATGGTGCTTTCTTCATAAGTCTTTTTGCATTGTGTTAGATGTGGCTTATATAACAATGCATACGGTTCGAGGAATGTTTTTATCGACTTGAATATCTCGGGTTGTTTTTCATGAAATTTTATGAAATTTATACACGTGGGTTTTTTGGGTCGCTCAACACGACTCCGAAGTCATCGGAAAATTTGGAAAGTTTAGCCAGAGTGTACTAATAAATGACATGCAAGTGATCTAGCATTTAAGAGGTTTTTATGGATGCTCATTAAGAATTTGAATTCATAAAAGAAATATTGTTGAAAATTTTCGGACAATCCACAGTAAGTCTTTATGATTTCCTATCACTATAAGCATCCAACGTGTCAAAATGTACGTCTTTGTGATAGATGATGACGAATTTGAGGTCAAAATGTCGGAAAAAGTTAATATTTTTCTTAAAATTTTGGAAAATGGTAAAAGTAGAAAATGTTAGATCTTAGCTGTTTTATTCGCAAACTACTAGATTAAATGTTAAGAAAGTATAGGGGCATTCCGAGGATCACTGGACTAAATCCAATATAGTGTAGTTATACAAAGTAGAATTCGTGATTGATTCTGTTGAATACTTTGGTATAATCTATTAACAAAAAACAAAAGAATACATTAGTTTATTCTCATCTAATGTGGTATATATGTCACCACCTTGAGGAATTCTGTGGCGCAACTATGAGCGGTGTGAAACTCCATTTCTATTGTTTTTCAAAAGTTTTGCTAAGGTGCACATTATACTAATTGGTCTAAGATCTTTGTAAGATTCCGGTGGACTAGTTTTAAGGAAGAGAATAACTTTTGTTAGTTTCCATATTGAGGGATATGCATTACTCACTATAAGCACCAACTGCAATAGACTTGATTTATAGTAACATACTGTATACGATATTACCATTAGTTGGACTAAATTTGAATACCAGTAACCTGCCGAAATATTTTGTGAATAATGACTACTAGTTTCATAGCGACGTCATTTAGATGTTCTAATGAAATAATCGTTTATGTTATTCACGTCATTTAAATTATTAGACATAAGTGTGTTTTTTGTTTGTTATGTACATTCAAAACAATTAATTTACTCCATACATGCTTGTTTCTATTGCGTAAACTGAATTCTAAGTATGTTTTTTTTTTAAATAAATCAACTTTTTAATAATTGCGTTGTAGAAAATGGGTTAATTCTCTAATAGACATTCACCAGACTGCATCTTGAAAATCAAGCATTATTGGACCCCCATATTCATAGAAAAGTGAGGCAGTTTTCAAATTCGGTTCAAATGCTCATTTTTTGTGTTTGTTCACTCATTACTCTGGATTGGCTTAAGTGATTTCTATGAAAACATTTGCAAACTATATAGTATGGCTTGGTGGTAGTTCCATTATAATTTCAACAAGGTTTACATCTAGTGTAAGGTGAGCTAAAACTGTAATCAAGTTTTTTTTAATCGCTAATTTGGCGAAAGTGCTTGTAATTATGTCTGTAATAAAATTTTTGGCCACTAAAAAGTGCGAAAATGCTGATATTTGGTAATGAAGTACAATTAGGCAGCGGTTAAGTTTTAGCTCATAATTCTTCTTTTTTTCTGAAGGCAATTCAATTTTTTAAACAATTTTTTTTTCTTTTCGTATAAAAAATATGACTACTTTCAGGGTTCAGAAGAATTTGTTAGCGAAAGGAATTAATATTTTAGAGATTCTTAATAATAAATCTTCTGACAGAGATATTTTTCATGTGGTGGGAAGTGTTGTAGTTCAAATTTGCATAGTGAACGTTTTAAGTTTACTGGAAATAAAACCAGATCGTAGTTTTGGATATTCGTTTGGAGAGCTGGTATCTGCTTATTACACTGGGACTTTAACTTTGGAAAACACCATTGACTGCGCTGTGGTTATAAATGAATCTGCAAGATATATTAATGATTTACTAAAATGCAACAATGACTATGAGGTAAAATGGATTTTCAAGACGCATTGTTATGATTTCTTGTATTTTTCGCCTTGTGTCATCATTAGTACTGCAGTTTCTGTAACATTTTACCCTTCATTACTGAACAGATACATGTACTGTAAATTAACGAATTAATGAGCTATTTTTTTCATAAACTGCAATATTAATCAATCAGTCAAACTCATACCGGTAGAAGATCATAATGCGATCTTGCTGAACTAGTGTTAATACAGTCTGTGGAGCAAAAAAACGGAGGACACTCGTAAATAATTCCAACAAGGAATTGTTTGTTTGTATAGTATAAGGGAGGTTGCCACAAACATTAATAAATGTCGTATAAAATGAAATAATCTACAACTTTTGTTTAAACTATTTTTCTTTTTTGTTAATATTTTATGATTTACAGCTGCCAGAATAGTGAAAATTTGTGCTTTGCTGCAGATTCTTACAGTTATCTCCGTCACCGTTGCTCCTATGTAATAATTAGCTACTATCAATATTGTAGACCATACAATTTCCCAAAACTTTTGTCTTATCAGCCTTCTTCCACGGTGAACTCTTTTAAATTTACAGCAGCTCGAACTTTAAAAAATGATAACGTTTTCGAGCGGCTGTAATGTATAAACAATTACTAGTAGTATTATTTAAACAGAAATTTTAGGACATTTTATAGTAATAGCTAATTACTACATAGATAGGAGCAATGGGGACATAGTCGATCGAGTAAGCAAAAAAAACTGCACTTTTCGCAGAAGTCATCAAACTTACTATGCATCCTGTCCAGACCCATTGTCAACGTTTAGGAAGGGAAGCCACTTGAAACCTATCCCGCTAACAAAATGGCGGTGATGTTTCCCAAAATGGCCTCCATAAAATTTAAATTACTTTAATATAATAAACTTAGGCATCTAGTTATATGTTTCTAGGGATTCTGAATTAATTCCATAGAATGAAATATTGAACATGGCGGTCAAAATGGCCGCCACAAAAAGTTTTATATTTGATTAACAATTAATTTTTTTATATTTATTCTTTTTTTATCTAATTTCATGGAGTGTATCAAGGCAATGTTGCTGTGGTTTTTTCTACTAGACCATGTTCACTATGCAAGATGGCTGCTCGTCGATGTAAAGAACCTGGATGAGCTTCCATTACGTTCATCAGCAGTGCATGCCGAGTTTAAGGCAGGAAATTTTGTTATACGGAAGTCGTCTTACCCCTTTTCTTCTTCCCTTCTTCCCGTCTTCTCCCCTTTTTCTCTTTTCTGCTATTGCAGTAGACCAGGGTAATGAATAACACAACAAGAATGTAAAAGATGATGGTGGTACTGTCGGCATTCTTCAGGATCTAGCTGCATTGCGGGGGCTGGCTATGGCAAGTCCCGAAATATATAGATTAATTATTGAATTCACAAGTCAAACGAAATCACGACACACACCAAATATGATGCACGGCAAGTTTGGTAACTTCTGCAAAAAGTGCAGTTTTTTTTTTGGTAAAATATGTTGCTTAAATAGACGACTAACAGGGATAATTGCAAAAATCTGCAGTAAAGCACAAATCACATTTTTGGGCAAGTGTAAATCGTAAAATATTAGCAACAGAGAAAAATTGTTGTGTTACAGATTAGTAAAAACTCGAAGAATTTGGATTAAATTCATTATTTTAAAGACATGACACTAATGTACGTTAATTTCATTGATTATGCAAAATTAATAATGAGTATTAATAACGTCGGAACGTGGCAGACATTTTTTCGAAATTCAAGAAAATATTTCAAATTTCGAGCAGATGTAATTTTTAAACAATTGACCGTTGAAGAAACTTGTTTAAACAAAAGTTTCGAGAAATTTTATAATCTACAATATTGATAAAAACCGCTGCCCAAGGAATCACTACTTCCACATCCAGATTCTTTTCCAAGTCACTCACAACGAAAAAATTTTTGTATGTGGAAATAATTGTTTATGGAACTTTAATAATATAATATTTGAAATCCTCTACCCCAAAAACCCATAAAACGATACCCCACATCGGTAGCGAGGTGGGGGTGGTGATGAGGGGTGGTAGTGGGGGTGGATGAAGTAAAAAAATATTTTGAGGTTTCTGGTTCTTGTACACACACTAAATCACAATTTTTTTTCATCCCCTTTAATATTGGGGTGGGGGTGGTAAGCGGGGTGGCTAATGCCAAAATTTTTTTTGAGACCTTGGCTTCTCTTGTATATACTAAATACCAATTTTATGGACTCTTCCCTGCTTGATTTACCTATTTTCCCCAAATTTACCCCAATTTACCTCCCAACCCTTCGACGGAACAAGATGAAAATATAATCTAGTTCTAGATCTCGTTAAAGTACATAGGTGTACCAAATTTCAAGTCAATATCTCAAACGGTTCCAGAGTAAGACAGACCGACAGACCGACAGACAGAAATTTTTTTTTCGCTCAAACTTAAAATCTCGACGTTTCGTGACATTCTAAGCCTATTTGAACAATAAAAATTTTTAAAATTTTTTTTGTCGTTACTATACTTCCACTGGATGTGGAAGTAAAACTAGATAGGAGTAACGGGGTCAGATAATTGCAAGAATCTGCAACGAGGCACTAATTTTCACCATTCTGGCGGCTGTAGATCGTACAATATTAACAACAAAGAAAAATTGTTTAAATAGAAGTTGCAGCATTTTTTGTTTTCTACGATATTGGTAATACCTCATTTTAGGGTGGAACTAACAGGAAAGGATATAATTGAGAAAAATCTAGTTTGTCCGTCACTTTTTCAACATGGCTGCTGTAGAGGCAACGATATTTTTATGGAAAACATGAAATAATGATTTTAGCAACCTCCCTTACATCACACAAGCAAACAATTCCTTGTAGGAATTATTCACGGTTCAAATTACAGATTCACTGTACTGTGTATTTTATGCCTAAATATTATATTATTTAATATTTAAATCAGAGATGGGTCGAGGAAATTTTCCACATTTGATAAAAATCTGTAAAAGTTACGTACATAATATAATTATATGCACTTATTTGGCATCACAATGAAGCTTGCATCATCACGAATCAGATTTCACCATAAAATAGCCTACTTATCAATATACCCAATGGAAAGTTAGAAGGAAAACTTCCTGGAAACTTTCCCTTTTGAAAACTCCGAAAGTTTAATACAATTATATTATTTACATGACTTTTACAGACTTTTATCAAATATGGAAAGTTTCCTCGACCCCCCTCTGATTTAAATATTATTAATTTAATTTATTAAAGGAGCCTCATGATGTAACTGACAATGATCCCAAGAAAGGTGACAAATTTTTGAAAACTGAGATAATGTTGGATAAGTTAAAATTGATTTTAAAATCTAATAGTTCGACACATATAAGTAAGTTTGTTGAGGTCATAGTTGAAATCAATATCATTATTAGTTTTTATTAATAGAGGAAGATCTACTCCATAATTTAACGAATATATTAGGAAAATTGTATAATGGTGAGACAAAGGATAGGTCAGCCAATTACTTTTTAAATGCTCTGACGGACAGTGAATTACGTTACACAGATAATGTTAAATTTAATTCTGTTGTCTTCAAAATTGGAAACGGTCGAATCTATGAAGAGAGAGAAGATATTACTGTCATATCTTTTGGAACATCCCGAAATAAAAATTATCTTGACGAATTTGTTAACACTTTTGGAAGGTATGGTACATTATATTGAAAGAAGTGTATGCTTTATACATTTTATGACATTTTAGTTTATATGAAGTTGGATATAATCCACAAATAGATAAGTTGTATCCTCTAGTAGAGCTACCAGTAAGTAGAGGAACGCGAATGATTTCGCCATATATTAAATGGAAACATAACAGAGAACTGTTTGTCCCAAACTACAATTTAGAAGTGAAGAATACTGCTCACCATGGAGCTAGAATAATTAAAATTCAACATACCGACCTCGAATGGGCATACGTTAAAGGACACGTAATTGATGGTAAGCAAATAGTAAATACAATAACGTGAGGCAAAAAAAATGTATAGATAGTATATTGTTTTACCATGAGTAAAAGTGATACTTTTATGATGAGTCTGTAGGTTTGCCGGACGAACGAAGTGAGTCCGGCAATTGCAGACGAGTCACAACAAGTGGCTCCGCTCCGCTCACAGTGTCAAAAAAGTACTTTTACCTCCGTTGTTATTGGCAACGCACAGCCATCTAAAAAGTCAAACTTTAATGTCATGAAATGAGGTAAGAAATGTCATGCTTTTCTGACGTTTAAAGAAAAAATACTATTTACGTTTTTGAATGTCAAATATATCATGGTAATTTTTTTTTAAATATGCAACAAAATTGTTCTGCCAGGTAAATATTGCTAAAGAAATAGGTTCCAAAAAGTTTGAATGTCCTTATTTCCCCTAATAGACTAAGTGCTGGCGGCCGCGGAGGTACTACGATATTACCTCTGGCTGGAATTTTGAGAAGTGGTTGGAAGGACCATCAGGAAGTGCCATCTGCAAGAATTTTGCTCAAAACCCCTGCAAAGGACACGTCAGACGACTCAAAAATGAAAAAATTTTTGCTCAAAAAATGATCATACCTCCGGTTCAAAATTTGCACATTACCTGTTTGAAGGTCTCAGATAACGTATGTAAATCGTCAGACACCTAGGACGCGCTCAAAGTTGTAATTTTTTTTTCAAAAATTTTTTTCCTTACCTCCGTCTGACGTTTTAACATATTGCAACAAAGACCATTCTAAGCACAAATTAGAATCGTCAGACGAAAATGCCGGTGCGAAGTCCCCCTACAACGTTCACAAAGTTCCAGCCCGCCTGAGAGGTATATATTTTTTTTTCGAAAATTTATTTTCGTTACCTCCGTCTGACGTTTTTACATATTATCCTAGAGACAATTTTAAATACATATGTAAATCGTCAGACGAAAATACCGCTGCAAAATCCCCCTGAAATATCGCGAAATTCCAGCCTAAATTACTGAATATTGTTTCAACATCTTTTAAATTTCATGAAATACTGGTTGTCACTATACGTTATAAAAGAAAGTCAATTCAAGGGAAAAGTTTCTAGCACATATACATAAAAAGTAAAGGATGTTCCGTGTGAATAAAATAAAAATAAAAATGTTAATATTGTTATACTATCAAAAATCAATATGCAAGAGGTTTCAAGCAAGTATTATTTTTTATCAAAGAGGAAAGACGACGAATCCGATGAGGAGGAACTGTGGGACACCAACATCGATGAAGATGATTTTGATGATGAATTAAACCTCTCCGATGCGAACAGTGACACTGATAATGATTCCGAAGATTAAAATGAAATAACTTTTTTTTGTCTCAATTCATTAATAATATTAGTATCTTTTTCTTCAATAAATTTACAAAACGAACAAAAAAAATCTATGGAAATAGGTGTTATATTTTTAATGAAGTGAAGGTTGATTGATCGACATTTTCCACGACGAATTCTTTCGAAACTCTTTGACGACTTATTGAAGTAAGAATTAAATATGAAGTCAATTCTTGCTGCTGTATTTGCTATAACATTTATCACATATGAACAGACAGCCCCGCAGAAATCTCCAAATGTTTTCAAATCTTTCTAGCGCAAGCCATGGAATCCACAATATAACAATTTGCAAGATTTGATAAATTTGTTGAACTGCCATCTCTTTCGGTTAATACTTTTCAAGTTCTAAGAATAGTGTGTTCTTGTTTGTCTTCGTAAAGAAGCCGTTTTCATCGAAAAGGACCAAATTATTAACGATCTCATATCTTAACAGCTAATTAATAGGATAACCTCTCTCTCTAGCTAGGTGAATAGTGCGTTGAGCCATGGCTTGTTTTTTTTTAGGTGTCTTGGTTTTTACAGTATGTTTCTCTATGAGGAAACTATTAATAGGTGGTAAATTCGTCCTATGGATGGTATCTGAACTATTAGCTTTCTTATCAATGAATCTATCGTTCCTAAATGATTCATAGGCTTCATTTCCTATAGTGAAGACCCGAAGTAACTTATTTTTCACAGCATCTAGCTCAACTTCAACAAATTTTTGGTATATTACACATAGTTCAGAATCAACTGAAATTTTTCTTCTTATTAACGATATACCTTCTGGCTCCATATTGTAACCACTCGTCTTTAATCACTCTTGACTACAATAGGTGTTATGAAAATAGACATGAAAATATAGAAACACAAAATTAATCGATGCAAGCAGAAATGATTTCCATATCCACTAATAATTATATCACATAAACGACAATTTTAGTAAAAAGGTTTCTTTAATGTCTTCAACGTGTTCAGCACCCTTAAAAACATGTAAAATGACACCTCACATGCAGTGCATTTTCAATAAGCAACTTACGGCCATGTTGCCATATAATGAAAGTGTCGTCCACATATCTAAACCAACATTTTGGTTTCAATTGGTAGTTGTCCAAAACGTATATTTCGAAAGCTTCCATAAATAAGTTAGCGAGTACTGGTGATAAAGGTGAACCCATTGCTGCTCCATCTTTTTGTTTACATAGACTTCCATTGAAGTTGAAATAGGTTGAGTCGACACAAAGCTTCATCAGGTCTGCTAAGGTGGTGTCCAAACCGTTCTGCAATTCTTCCCGAGCTAATTCTATCGCCTCATTAACTGGTATATTTGTGAAGAGTGATGTTATGTCAAAACTGACTAGTATATCTTCTTGGTCCACTGTGACGTTCTTCAGTTCTTGTATGAAATGGTGTGATATGCAGCATCCTAGATGAAGAGACATAGTTAACAATTGACCGACTTTCCACCAACAAGGCAAGGACAGCGGCAGATAAATCAAGAGAAACGTAGGAGAAAAAGTTTGAGAAACTCCACAGCACACAGCATCCACATCAACCGAAACTAGAAAGCAACAGAGTTGTCATAAACATGTCGTCATTACCGTTAGATGCCGACACAACATCAGTTCTCTGCAAAGGTTTCCATTATGCCGTTACTCCAAGATCAATACCTAGGGAAGACATAGTAAGTTCTTTGGCATCAACTCTTTACCAGCTATCCAGGGAAGACGCAGAAGAAATCAGAGCAGCATCAGCAGCCATTCTAAAACAAGCCAAACCACCGAAACCAAACATAACGAGAGGAGAAAGACAGGCTCTAGAAACACTCAGTTCTGTCAGCGGACAAAGGAAATGCCACTGTACTAATGGACAGAGCAGATTACCAGCAGAAAGTACTAAACCTGTTAGAAGACCAAGTTTACGTCCAAATCACACGAAATCCAACAAGGACCATCGAAAAACAGGTAACAAAGGCGATCAAGGAATCATGCATACCAATAGAGCACCAGAAGAAACTGATACCATCAGAATCGAGGACACCACAATTCTACTGCCTACCCAAGATCCACAAAACAGGAGTTCCGTTACGACCCATTGTAAGTGCAGTGAATTCACCAACCCATGCGCTAGCAAGATATTTAGCAGATATTCTCAAAGCATTGGACAAACAGAACACCATATCATACAAGAGCTGAAGAACATCACAGTGGACCAAGAAGATATACTAGTCAGTTTTGACATAACATCACTCTTCACAAATATACCAGTTAATGAGGCGATAGAATTAGCTCGGGAAGAATTGCAGAACAACGGTTTGGACACCACCTTAGCAAACCTGATGGAGCTTTGTGTCAACTCGACCTATTTCAACTTCAATGGAAGTCTATATAAACAAAAAGATGGAGCAGTAATGGGTTCACCTTTATCACCAGTACTCGCTAACTTATTTATGGAAGCTTTCGAAATATACGCTTTGGACAACTACGAATTGAAACCAAAATGTTGGTTTAGATATGTGGACGACACTTTCATTATATGGCAACATGGCCGCAAGGAACTGGAGAATTTCAAAGACTACCTAAACAGCTTACATCATAAGATCAAATTTACCATGGAAATAGAAACAGAGAACCAACTTCCATTTTTAGACGTCCTCGTATTCAAGAAGGATAATGGAGGATTAGGACACAAGGTATACAGAAAACCGACGCACACCGACAGATACCTGCACGCCAATTCTCACTGTCACCCAGCACAAAAACAGGCCGTCGTTAACACACTAGTACATAGAGCAAAGCAAATTTGCGAGTCAGAACATCTGCAAGAAGAATATCGGACCTTAAAAACATAACTACAGAAAAATGGATACAAACCGAAGGACATAGACAACGCAATAAAGAGACAAGATTCAACCAGAACAGAAGAAGAAAAAGAAGAAAAGAAATACACGGCAACAGCTTACCTACCGTATATACAAGGATGTACGGACAGAATCGGAACAGTTTTGGAGAAAAAGAACGTCAAAGTAATATATAATGCAAAACAGAAGGTGGCACAACATTTTCCCAAATACCAAGGTCCAGAAAAACTAGAAACACCAGGAGTATATAGCATCCCATGTTCCTGCGGACAAGTTTACATTGGAGAGACCAAACGACGTATAAACACCAGACTCAGAGAACACATTAGAAATACAAAGAAGGGAAATTCTACAAAATCAGCAGTTGCTGAACATTCAGAAGAAACCGGCCATTTGATAAAATTCGACAAAACAAAGAAATTAGCCAACACCAAGAATTATTGGCCAAGAAGATACAGAGAAGCCATTGAAATAAATAAACATCCAAATAACTATAACCGTGACAACGGACTACAACTACCAATAACGTGGAAGTCAATGTTCCGCATGAGCAATGATCCGAAACACGCCTCCTGATAACCTGTATAAATAGAGGAGCTCAGTCCAGCAGAGCTCACTTTGCTTCAGAGCTCACTTTGCTTCAGAAGAAGACCACGACAAGATGGTCGAAACGTCAACCAAGTCTACGCGGAAGAAGACCCAGAAACCAGCAGCCAGACAATTCACCTTTCTCCATGATAGCAGTTTATATTATTATACTCCAGTCATTTTAGACAAAAATATAGCTTCTGATCTAACAAAATATATCCTTCGTTTTTTTTTGAAATCTGTTTATTTTGGTGTTTTAAAGAAAATATTAAAAATCGACAACGAGATCACTACGGCATGAAAAATTATTCAAGGTCAAAGTTCACAAAAAACGTTTTTTTGCGAATATCGCGCTTTATATGGCTCGGAGGCCAATTGAGGTTATCATAAAAATGAAAGATAATGAAATTCTGCACAAAAATGATCTCTTCCATTTTTTATGTACAACGAACGGTTTAGACAAAAATGTGCTTCGAAGTTTCCGCGCAAGGCATAATATATATTTTTTTATTTTGATTAAACTTTAGACTTTTAGGTTTTTGAATAATTCTGAACAAGTTTCATTCAAAAAATTTTCCGATAAAAAAATGCCTAATATGATTTCTTGATTTTCTCCGCATATTTTGGTATCGCAGGTGGCTTTGCATTTGTAGGAGGCGAATGTTTTTGTGGCCATAAGTAGATCCTAAGCTATCCTATATTTAAGTAAAATTTTATTCAAATTGAAAAAAAAAATAAATAAAAAAGTTGGTGTTACCATTTCGAGTGAAACACACTGTAAATATATAACCAATTAATTTTAATGTGAAGATTTAGCAAATATTACTGTATATGACGGTAAATATATATCGATCAGCTAATAATATACATAGAACAAGCACGTATTCTATGCATGGACTATATGAAATATAGCATATATTATGCCTTGCGCGGAAACTTCGAAGCACATTTTTGCCTAAACCGTTCATTTTTGTGCGAAATTTCATTATCTTTCATTTTCTTAATAACCTCAATTGGCCTCCGAGCCACAAAAAGCGCGGTATAAACCGTTTTTTGTGAAATTTGACCTTGAACAATTTTTTATGCCGTAGTGATCTCGTTGTCGATTTTTAATATTTTCTTTAGAATGCCAAAATAAATCTATTTCAAAAAGAAAATGAAAGATATATTTTGTTAGATCAGAAAAGTCTAATTACACTGGATTATTAATAATCTACCAATCCAACACCACAATTTTTCAGTGGCAGTGCGTATTACGTATATTACTATTTTATATTAAAAAAGGTACGCAATTTTTATTATTATATAATGTTTTTAGGTAGAAACTTATTCCCAGCTGCAGGATATTTGTTTTTGGTATGGGAAACTTTATCAATATTAAACGCAACACCACTGACAACAATGCAAGTAATATTTGAAAATTGCAAGTTTGTAAGAGCTACAGCTATTCCTAACAAAGGATATATTCAATTTAATGTAACCATTCAAAAGGGTACTGGTGACTTTGAGGTAATTCAAGGTGATTCGGTAGTAGTTATAGGTAGAATTAGAGTGGTACAAAGTGAAACTGAGGATGTGACAAATATTTATCAACCAACTGGATTAGCTGAATCTACTACTCTTCCTCTCAAAACTAAAGACATATACAAAGAATTGCGGTTACGAGGATATAACTATAGGTAGGTGAAGTTATCATTTTAACAAAATAAATACAAAATTCTTTAAACTGCCGGTATTATCAGCTTCATTTAAATCTCGATTTAATTAAACAGCTATTAATCCAAATGACCCTTTATGTTTCCATATGTATTATCAATCACATTTAACTAAATCTGTATTTTGGTAAAATTGGCAATAAAGTTTCTAAAAAAGGAAATGATTATATTCCTATTTAATCTAAAAATCGTTGCTATACGCCATTCTGATAATATCTGTTGACTGTAGTTGAGTTTTATCAAGAAGAAATAGAAACACCATAATTGGAAATGTTAGCAAATTCAAAGAAAATGGGCTGGCAAAACTTTACTAACGAAAATATGTTAATTTTTTCATTGTTTCAAATTTCAGGTTAATTTTATTGACATTTAAGCTGAATGACGGTTTAACGGCTATAGGCCAGTGGAATTAGCAAATATGCATATTGTAATTCGTTTCAGGATGCCACGTGGATTAAACGATAGTTTTATTGATTACGAACATGACCCTGAATTTGGTCCGCTTTTTGACCGCCGGAACATTGTTTATTTAACGATTTATTGTTGAAAAATTCAAAAAAATCGACTTTTTTAAAGATAACTCAAAGACCTTTGACGATGGGTTTTTCAATTTGTAGATACTGTTAGAACTTTGAAAAACGGTTAATTTGAGATGTGTTTCGTTTGAAACGCTTGAAAATTTGTTTAAATAATTGCAAAAAATCGCGAAAATTTTAGCAATTTGCAAATATTTTTCATTCTTTAACAAAAGCACTTTAGTTCTTGAAACTTTGAAGAAATATGTCTTTTATTACCCCAAAGTTATCCCTAAAATTTCATCAAAAAATTTTAATTATTTTAAGAGATATTCAATTTGTTTATTAAAAACATAAATAATGTAAAATGCAAATTCACCCAGTTCCCGTTGTCGTAGAGGGTTGATCTGGACATCCTTTTTTTTTTGTTGAGACTTAAACTTTATGTTTTCATTAATGGCAAATCAAATTTGTATTATTTTCGACTTCAAAACGGCATTTGAAAAAGTGCCACATTTTGAGGTTAGATTTTTTACTAATAACTTTTAAACAAATGAAGATTTGGCAATATCGTTCTCATATCTTTGTTGCTGGGGTCTTTTCACACGTCTTCAAAAAAAATTTACTCTGTAGCCTAATCCACGTGGCATCCTGAAACGAATTACAATAAATTTCAATATTTTTTTTACTAATTCTACTGGACTACTATTTGGTATTTAGATTTTGTTAATAATACACTTTATTGTCGCTAAACCTTATTTTAAGTTAAATCTCTTTCAATGTATTGATAATCAGTCGTAAAAGATTTTAAATAATATATTATTATTTCTATTTAGAGGGGACTTCTGTGCTATTCAAGAATACAACAACAGCGTTTCAAAAGGATATATAAAATGGATAGGAAATTGGGTTACTTTCATTGACAACATGCTTCAATTGAAAATTTTACAAACAGACTCTAGATTACTATACATACCGACGTTTATCACAAAAATTACCATAGACGCCAAAAGCCATCTTGATTGGATCAGAGCTGAATACACAAACATTGGAAAAAGTCCAGATCTACTTGTTTTTAACGATGATACAACTGGAATAATAAGGTAAAGGACTATAGGAATTAACAAGAAGCATTCGTTTAATTACCTGTTTTTTTTTAGTTGTGGTGGTATTAAACTCCATGGTTTAATTGCCAGCTCAATTGCTCGGAAGAAAGATTTGGCGACCCCGGTTTTGGAAAACTATAAATTTGTACCAAATGTTACAACTTTAAACACCGAACAGTCTGTAAGAGTAAATATTCAAATAATTTTAGAAAACGCGTTAGTGTATACAGTTAAAGCTGTTGAAATTATAGACGAATCCACTAAGACAGACTCCATTCCTTTAACTCCCATTATTCAATCAGTCCTGCAGGATCTACCACTGATAAAGCCAGCTCTTAAAATATTAAGCAAGACACCTCTTTATGTTACCGTTGACGTAGAAGATAAGAATATAAAAAGCGAAAGCGATTGTCTGATTGTTATCGGTTCGAATCTCTTAAGCAGACCAAAGGTAAGTAGAATGTTCGAAACTAATAGTAGTCAATATATACTTAAATATATATACTCAAAAATTTAGGTTCATATATTGAATTGATAAACGATGTATTTCTTTACTTAATATTGTAAACACAAAATTAGACATTTTAGCTAATTTGAGTATTTTCTAGAACAAAAAAATCTGTCGTTTAAAATTTGTAGCAGATTTATTCCATGTCATATCCTATTCTCTGAGTCTTAAATATAATTAGTTGTTTCCATTTTGGAACATATGACACTGGTCTTCTTGATTGATTGATTGATTGATTTATCAGCGTGCGGTAGGCATTGCTGCCACTCCCAAGTTATACAGCTAGGCCTGCTACGTCCACGCTGGGTTGGACTAAGGTCATGCTTGTTGCCAGCAGCGAGAGCCACATGGCGCATGGTAAAGAAATGTGGGATGGGAGGTGTAGGTATTTTTGAGATGCGTCACCGCATTGTGTCGTGAGGGGGCGTTTAAGCCCCCCCCCCCCCCCCTTTTTTTGTGTTTTTCGTTCTGGGCTTCTGCCTATTCTGGGTCTTTTTGTGAGATATGTTGCCGCGTTGTGTCGCTGCTGTTTGTGCTCTTATTTTTGTACTTCTGTTTCTACAAGTCTTCTTCTTCTTCTTCTGAGGCTTTTGATTCCTCCGTTTCTGATTCTGGTAGAGTATATATCGCTCCGATTTCTTTGTGGAATTAATTTTTTCCCCTCGCTTTTCTTTCCTAGTATCTTTGGTCCTTTCCCAGTTTGTTCATGATCCTCTCGTTTTCCACGTGTAACATGGTCTCCCAATTTTTAGTTTGCTGCTGTTCAGTGTTGGTGCTTTCTTCAGTAGGTGTGTTGGTTCCCTTCTTTGGACGCGTCCCCAGTACTTCATTGCGTACATTTCTATCCTTTTTGTGATTGTCTTCCCTTATAGTAGTGTTGATGTTTTATGTCGTTGTTTTTGCCTTGTTGTAATTGGATGATGTCTCTTTCAGCTCTTCTCAAACTTCTTCTGTTGGCTTTTGTTGTTGCCGCGTTTTAACTCCATATGTCACTGTTGGCAGTATGATGGCTATGTACAGCTGTTTGGCCAGGCCCCATGATAGTTTGCTTTTCTCAATGAACGGTATAATTGCTCTTGTGACTGTATGCTGTTTTTATTCTCTCCTTTACTGTTTCTCTCATTTTCAGTTGGTTCGTCAGATATGTTCCTAGGTATTTCAGTTTGTTCGTTGTTCTTAGGGAGTAGTCACCTATTTTGTATTCTTCTCCACTGATCCGACTCTCTTTTGTTGATGGTCTCGCTCCATTATTAGACTTTTCTTCAAATTTATTTTCAGCCCAGATGTGCCCAAATGCGGTTTCATGTTTTCTAGGAAGTTGAGAATTTGTTGCTCTTCTTCTGCGACGATTAGGAGGTAATCGGCGTAAGCTAATACGATTGGGGTTCTCAGTGTTTCCGTGTCTTCGTTAAAATTTGGTGTTTCCCTTATTGTGTTTTGTATCGCTTGGTCTAGGACCGTGGTAATAGTGGGGGGATAGAGGGCATCCTTGTTTGACTCCTCTGTTCTTTTGTCTGGTTTCCGTCGTTTGTCCGAACCATTGTATGGTAGTTGTTTCATGAAAGCAGGCCTTTATTATCTTGTTTAATAGATAGTGCGGCACTCCTTTGTTATACAGGGTGTTGACTATGGCTTCGTGACTGATGGTATCGAATGCCTTTTGGAGATCTTATAGCGGCTATGAGCAGTTTTGTCCCTTCTCTTCATTTTTCTTCCAGGATTCTTTTGGTGGTGTACATGTGGTCGTCCGTTGATCTGCCTTTGATGAATGCTGTCTGGTAGTCTGGTGGTCTTCCAATGTACTTCTCTAGTTGCTCGAGCAGGCATTGTGCGTAGTATTTGTATCCTATGCTGCAGCGTGTTATTCTTCTGTAGCCTTCTATGGTCTGTGGCAAGTTGGTTTTTGGGAGGGGTATTTGTATAGTCTTGGTCAATTCCGTAGGTAGAGGTGTGTTTTCTGTCCATACTCCGGTGATGATTTCTAGGGTTTGCTCCTTTAGCTTTTCCGTGCCGTAGTGTATTAACTCGTTGTTTATTTTATCTACTCCAGGTGCGGTGTTTCTTCTGGCTTTGGCTATTATTTCTAGCAGTTGGTCTTTTGATGGTGGCTTGTCCAAGGGCCAATGGTCTGTTTCTTTTATTAGTTTTGTCCGTTCTTTAGTTGCTTTCTCTTCTTCCTCCAGCTTCTTAGTCCAATGTTGCATTGGTATGTATCTTCTCCTGTGGGTACTGTTGTTTCTTCTATATTTTTTCAGATATCTGAAGGTTTGGTTTAGTCGTTGTCCTGTTGGAAGTATTTCTATATTTTCGAAGAATAATCTGCATTTTTCCTCATCGTGGTTTCTCTCCGCTTCTCTTTTTTCCTTCAGTGCTTCTTTTAGTTTTTCGTTTATATTCCCCGTCGGCTGTTGTTCGCCTGTGGCCTTCATCTTTTTTAGCTGTTCGTACTTGTTATTTTTTCCTTTCTTGTCAGGCTCATAGGTGATCTGTCCCTTTTTAGCGTTTTTCTTGCTGCAATTTTTATTTCTGCGCCCATTGATGTCCAGTCTAATTCTTCTTCTGTCAGCTGGTTTTCTATTTCTTCACCGTATTTCTTCCGAAAGTCTTCGTGCTGTAGTAGAGAAATATTCCAGGTACTGTGTAGTGTCTTGTTGTTTCCTTGACTTGTTTTCCTTCTTTTATTTCCAATTTTCCGTATAGAATTTTGTGGTTTGTATTGATTTCTGCTGCCCTTTTTGCTTTAACGTTCTTGATCCTTTCTTTCTGCTTACCAGGATATGACCTACTTGTGAGGTTGATCTTCCATTGCTCCAGGTGTCAATGTATGACACTGGTCTTCTTATCGATTTATTTCCTGGCACCGCTAACTCCCCTCATATTATTTTCATTTATCCTGTTTTAGAGTTTGCAAGAAGCATTTGCATCACTGAAAGAAAATGGTTTTATCATATCTCGTGAGCCTCCTGATGACAATAATAAAACAAACGATGTTAATCCTGATATAGCAATTTTAACAATACATAAAACTGCCACGGAAAGATTATTACTTCTGCAAAAGCCTAAAACCAGAAACATTAAATGCATTAAAATAAGTTCTTCTGATAACTTTTCTTGGATATCCAAAGTACAAGAAGTTATTAAGGAAAAGCGCAATGAAGAAATATTGCTTTATTCCGAAAATGAACCGAATAGTGGCATCATAGGTCTAGTCAATTGTTTAAGACGGGAACCAGATAGTAAAAATATTAAATGTATGTTTTTAATGGATGATTTCACACAATTTCATCCAGATGATACATTTTATTCCGATCAAATAATGAAGAATATGGCTGTTAATGTTTATAAAAACGGTCAATGGGGGACCTACAGACATTTACTCTTGGATGAATTCAGGGAAGTGCTAAGTGAGCACTGCTATGTAAATGTTACTGTAAGAGGCGACTTATCAAGTCTAAAATGGATTGAGGGGCCTCTTCGCCAGAATGTTGAGACACCTCCAGAACATGAGTTGGTAAAAGTAGGTACATTTTAATACATAAAGAATACAATTTCTTGAAGCGTATATTTTCAGGTACATTATGCTGCGCTAAACTTCAGAGATGTTATGACTGCTACAGGGAAAATCAATGCAGATGTAACACAAGACAGATTCCAACAGGAATGTGTTCAGGGTTTTGAATTTTCTGGAATAGATCGAGGGTATATCTAGGTTTCTTTTTAATTTCTCATTTGCATAAGAATCGTAGCATATTAAATACCATCATATTTCAAAACTAAGCTGTATTAGCAATTTAAATTTGCATAAATGAATGATATTTTACAGCCACCACAAACACCATATTCTGAAGCTCGACGCTCTTGCTAAGGAAAGAACTTTTGGGATTGATTTTGATATTTTACATGTAAAAACTGAAAGATTAAGATCTTTATTAGAGTGAAAAAATATGACTATTTAAATCGATCAAACTGAAATTAATAATTCATCATTTTTTAACTTAGACGGCGTTTTGGTTAAGTGAAATATAAAACAACATATCACATTTTGCAACAACAGTTTTCTATTTCAGAGGTAATCGTATAACAGGTATGGTTACCCATGGCGCACTATCTTCCTTAATAGTAGCGGATTCTTATTTAAATTTCAAAATACCAGATTCCTGGACTCTAGAAGAAGCAGCTACCATTCCAGTCGTTTATGGAACCGTTGTTTATGGTTTAAATATAGTAAGTGTCTATTACAAGGATCCATAGAAAATTCTTAACGTTTAAAAATCGAATAAATTTACTTTATTAAATAAAACTTAGATAATAGTTTAAATTAAATCCGTCCGTCAATGCTCTCGTACAAAATTAATTTTTAGATTGTCCATGACATGGTATTGTAAAATTAGATAGGTATTTATTTCAATTTTTTTTTTCAGATATATCTAAAAGTACTTACTCTTTAAGAAATTGATGAGACTCGAGCAATCATATGTTGTATTATACAGGGTGATTTACCAGGACATGCGGAAAATTTATCAGTAGGTTGTCCCCACCGAAAGAGAAAAATTCTTACTTATAACAAGGGAAGATACTAAATTAAAAAAGTAATGTTAGAAAGTAAAATGAAGTAAATTTTCATGTAAAATTATTAGGTTTAAAAACTTCAATTAACTAATGAGATTAAACTAATGAAAAATTTATTAACTTACATTTTTTTAGTATACAATAAGAATTAGTAGAAAAAGTATAAACTTTTATTTATTTGGTTTGTGTAATTAATTGTTATATATTTTATTCAGTGATAAACAATCACAACGTTTTTAAAAATAATATGATATTGTCCTATAAATGCATGAATGTGTTCAATTGTAGAGTCATGAGGATGTCAATAAATTTTGACTAAACGTCGACCATCAAAAAAAGTCTTTTCCTAACACCTTTTGGTCTATACCCGTTAACCGTTACCAGCAGTAAAACCAATGCCACACCTCCAAAATATTCCACCTTCACCAATTTTCATCGTATAGCAATAATAAAATCTGTAAAACTATTTATACAAAGCGCTCTTCCCTATTTGGCATCTTTCCTTTATTAATTATTTTTCTGTTGGGTGACTACAGAATTTTTTTTTTCACCATATTTTTGATCACTTTATTTTTTTCGCTATATCAGATTTTCTTCCTTGGCAATAGTGTCAATTAAATTTTAAATATTTGTCCTCTGTAATGCTTTTTTATTCATTTTGCTAGAACGTCCATTCTGTATATTTTGCGCTAAAAATATAATGGGGTTCTTCTTTGGTAATAGGGTGAACCATCACCTGCCAAATGTTAGTTTTCTACGTGAAATATTTTTTTAGACATAGCGCAAAAAGACGACAGACGAACAAACTGAGGGAATTAAAAACCTTTGTAAATCTGAAGAAATCTAACAGTAATTTTTTAGCTCTCTTTGGTAAGCGTGAAAAGCAAAAAATTTGAAATGTTTTTTACAAGCTTTAAAAATCTGAACAATATTTTTTAAAATATTTGTAAAAAAACTCATTTTGGTCCTTATTATCTCACTTTTAACATACATTGTCGTCACCTCGATTTTTTGAAGAGTGAAGTACATCAAGTGAAAAATAATCAGTTATGAATTTAGTTCTTTATCTGGCAAGTTTTTACTATTTTCACTGTATTAAATGCAATAACGTAAAGCAAAATATATATTTTTAGCGTGGTCAATTAAAAAGAGGTGAAACTATCTTAATTCATTCTGGCACTGGGGGAATAGGTCAAGCTGCTATACGACTGGCTCTACATTATGGGTGTAAAGTATACACCACCGTCGGAACAACAGACAAGCGTGAATTTCTTAAGAGAACTTACCCTCAGCTTAAAGGTAACTGAGTCGTTATAGAGTTGATAATTGTATAAATGTCACTTCAAAACTTTTAGATAACCAGATAGGTAATTCTCACGATGAATCATTCGAGCAAATGATATACAGAGAGACAAATGGGCAAGGTGTAGATATTGTTCTAAATTCCCTAGCAGAAGACAAACTTATTGCCTCTATAAGATGCCTTGCAAAAGGTGGAAGGTTCATTGAAATTGGGAAATTCGACATGGCTAGCAATAACCATATCAATTTACTTCTATTCCAAAAGGAGGCTAGTTTTCACGGAGTTATGTTAGATCAATTATTTACGGAGAATCCAATCATAAAGAGAATGATTACCAAGTTGATGAAAGAGGGGATGAAAAATGGAGCCATAAAGCCGCTAGAGAAAACCGTATTTAAATCCAATGAAGTTGAACAAGCTTTTAGGTTCATGGCAAGTGGTAAACATATGGGAAAAGTTCTAATCCAAGTAAGAGAATCAGAAAAAGAAACTGCCATTAAGAAGTTCGGAGGTATAGCAAGGTGGGTAAATGCTAATTAACCGTTGACACATTTTCATTTTCTTCTTGTGAAATATAGCAAACTTTTAGCCCGACTATCGCATTTGAAATGTTAAGCTAGATTTTATGTTAACTACTTAACTACTTCTCGGGTTTTCTCCTTTCGGATTGTTGCTCTTAAACTCCAAATTTCAATTTTTTTAAAAATAATTTTTTTAAGTATTAACTTCAAAATAATATAGAGATTATTCTTCAATGCCGAGAACATATCTTTCCAAATTTTTGTTTTAATTGATGGTTTAAAATGATGATCATAGATATTTCTGCAATGCCGAAAAAACATACGTAATAACTGGAGGCTTAGGAGGATTTGGTTTGGAACTGGCAGATTGGTTGGTACTTAGAGGAGCAAGAAAACTTGTACTTACATCAAGAACTGGAATACGTACTGGTTATCAAAATTATAGAATTAGGTAATCATAAAAATATTTTTTATTGGTTTATCTAGATAATTAATTTTTAAATTCATTCTGGCTATTTCATCTCACACTTTACTTATAGATTGGGCGGCGACTGCATAAACCCTACATTATAAGATACATGAATGAAAGCATCTTGTAGCGAAAATAGCATGATAGAAGCTCTAAAAACATAGAGTTGCCACATCCTAGCTTGGAAGGTATCTCGTAGTTCTTAAATATATACACCAATTTTTGCCCTAAATTTACATCATAAGAAAAACGAATGAAATGTCTAGATATTTGCAAAAGGTTGGGGGGTGGGTTCGCGATGTACAATATTGGGGAAATGCTAAGGACAGTAAGGACAGAGAGAAAGTATTTATAGCTCAGAAAATAATAATTAGGTTAATATATAACTTACAACCTCGTGAAACATGTCACAATATATTTAGAACAAGAATATTCTTACAACACCCAACATATAAAAGTGTTTATACTTTACTAAGAAAAATGTAAACATTTTCGAAACTAGATAAAACAAGACACGGCCAATTACTGTCGATTCCTAAGAAATGAACATTCGCCATATTATAACTGTATACTGTTATACAGTGTGCTGCCTAACGAAATTAGAATATCTCCATTTTTTTCAAATTTATAAATAAAATAAAACAACTATTGATTTCTAGTTCATTTTATGATATAAAAGGCTTTACATATTCAAATTTATTAAATCTATGATAGATTATGTTTAGCTTTTAAGTTGTTTTATCTCTTTCTACTATTTTAGTGATGAATCGCTTACTTATTAGTATTATTCTTTATTCAGTCATTTTATATATTGTCTATTTTTTATTATGTTAGCAATAGAGAGTGCTACAGACATAGGTAACTGTTTATATTTATATATATATGTTCACACTAGCACTTCTGTTTTTTGTTCTTGTCTTGCCTTATATTAAGTACCATTTGTAAATTTTTGATTTACCATGTGTATGAATTGTATTGGTCAATAAATATTCTATTCTATTATTATTACTATTATTCCATTCTATTCTACAACTGAATTAAAAGGCTTTTTTAGCGACCGGCTGCGGTGTCCGCAGCGTTTTTTAACGTAAACTCTGATTTAGTATGGCGCGAAAACGCTGTAGTGTAGTGGGTCGCAAAAGTTTTTTATTTCAGTTGTACATCGCTACCCCCGCAACCCTTTGCAAATGTCTAAGAAACTCTGTTTTTTTTTCATCTAAAACTGGCTTTAATCACTACATAATTTTATTCGTTTATCTTATGATGTAAATTTGGGACAAAAATGGGTGTATATATTTAAGAACCAGGATAGGATATGGCAACCCTACGTCTTTTTAGAGCTCCTATCATGCTATTTTCGCTACATGATGCTTTCATTCATGTATCTTACGAGTGACGGTTTCATGCAGCTGCTAACCACTCTATTAATCTCGATGCAAACAAAATATTGATATTTCTAATTTCTTGTATATAATATAGTTTTCACTTTTTTAAATAGTATCATTTTAAAATTACATATCACAGTCTATAGTTAATAGCGAAACTTAATAATGTTATTGTAATTGTAAACTAGAATATGGCAGTCATATGGAGTGGTGGTAAAAATTTCAAATTCCGATATTACCACGGCAGATGGATGTCTGCAACTTATTGAGGAATCACAGAAATTGGGACCCATCGATGCTATTTTCAATTTAGCTGTAGTCTTAGCAGATGCCATTTTTGAAAATCAAACTGTACAGACATTTGTCACTTCTTTTGGACCCAAAGCCTTTGCTACTGAGCATTTGGATAGACTGTCAAGAAAGATGTGTCCCGACCTAAGGTATTCTAAATATTGTCTATAATTCCTCATTTGTGGCAAATTTATATTTTCTTACTTTTTATTGGGTATTTTTCGTCTGTAATTAAAGTGTCATGACCAACATCAGAAAACAGCAAATTTACATAATGGAGCAGAAAATAGTAATTTGTGCAACAAGAGTGGATATGATATCCATATCGCACGATAAAGAAGTTTGAGCACGACGCCGTAGGCGGAGTGCTTCAAATCTTTTGAGTGCGATATGGATAATCCATAGAATTGTACAGTATACTTTTTCTACGACCAGCTTAAAAAACAGCAAAATTTATTAAACATTAATATAATACACAAATACACACTGACAGTTACTTTGACAGCTTACGCACTAATTTGATTTTAAAACAAATAGTTGTCTATGTTCTTAATACACGAACTGTGATTGGTCGGTTTCATGTCATATCCATCCTAGAACTGATATGAATTATATCCGTTCAGTTAACTGGAATTGCCTGCTTATCCATTCTACAGACTGTACAGAAAACAGCAAATTTACATAAGGGAGTAGAAAATAGTAGTTTGTGCAACAAGAGTGGATATGATATCCATATCGCACGATAAAGAAGTTTGAGCACGACGCCGTAGGCGGAGTGCTTCAAATCTTTTGAGTGCGATATGGATAATCCACTCGAGTTGTACAGTATACTTTTTCTACGACCAGCTTAAAAAAACAGCAAAATTTATTAAACATTAATATAATACACAAATACACACTGACAGTTACTTTGACAGCTTACGCACTAATTTGATTTTAAAACAAATAGTTGTCTATGTACTTAATACACGAACTGTGATTGGTCGGTTTCATTTCATATCCATCCTAGAACTGATATGAAATATATCCGTTCAGTTAACTGGAATTGCCTGCTTATCCATTCTACAGACAGTACAGAAAACAGAAAATTTACATAAGGGAGTAGAAAAAACTATTCTGTTTTCATTACTTCTAGTGCGTAAAATATTTGTGGTAATAGTGAAAATAAGTAAAAAGCGTTAAAAAATAGCTAGTACTTGTGTATTAAGAGCGCAAAGTGACACATTGTCCCTCGATAGTATAAATTATGTAAAAACTTGAGAGCGACAATGACACTTTATACTTGAATTACACGCATGATTTTATACACGATCGTTTGAAAATATCAAAATAAAAGGAATAATTAAGTTGAATTTTGGCTGGAAGCGGCGATTCATCAACATATTAAAAGCATGCCTTGCATATTATGTGATCAACATAAATAGACGAATAAAACACAATCGCTATCAATTTATTTAAATTTTATTAATATAATGGTTCTAAAGCTCGTATTTTTCATAAAAATAAAATAGGTAATTAATTGTTACTCTTACATCAACTCTCATTGTATTAACAACCGTTTTGGTACATTATTATTTCATAAAAATAGATTGTCAGCGGGTGCGTCTAAATAACTGAGGTGAACTTGTATTACAGGTGCGAGATTCCATATAAAAAAAAGAACAATAATAATTTAAAGATATTGAAAACTTATCTAGTTTCACCGTCGATGTCGGCAAGATAGAATGGATAGGAAGTCAAGGATGTTACCGACACTTTAAATTATTACTAACTCTACTAATCAAAACTATATACATGCTGTAATTCACTTTCCTAATGCGTTTGATAACTATAATCAAAACTAAATACATACGCCTGAAGCCGCGTGCTATTCTATCTACTATCTAATTATCAATCAATGTCTCGCGCCTGGTGCTATCTGTCTTTACGCACTCTTTTTTGCTAACGTTAATACCTTGAAATTTTTATTAAGTGTACCAAATATTTTAAAAAAATTAAAAATACTTATTTATCCTACAATTAATACCAAGGCGCGTAACCAATTAATTATTACAATATCAGTATTTTCCTTATAAATGAATTGGGTAATTAATAACAACAGTTTTTCAGCCTTTCATAAAAATACATTGTCAAATATCTGAATATCTGGATAAAGTAAAAAAATATTTTGAGGTTTCTGGTTCTTGTACACACACTAAATCACATTTTTTTTCATCCTCTTTAATAATGGGGTGGGGGTGGTAATGGGGGTGGCTAATGCCAAAATTTTTTTTGAGACCTTAGCTTCTCTTGCCTATACTAAATATCAATTTTATGAACTCTTACCTGCTTGATTTACCATATTTTCTCCAAATTTACCCCAATTTACCCCCCAACCCTTCGACGGAACAAGATAAAAATATAATCTAGTTCTAGATATCGTTAAAGTACATATGTGTACCAAATTTCAAGTCAATATCTCAAACGGTTCCAGAGTAAACGTGCGCACAAAAAAAGTTACAGACCGACAGACGGACAGACAGAAATTTTTTTTCGCTCAAACTTGAAATCTCGACGTTTCATGACATTCTAAGCCTATTTGAACAATAAAAATTTTTAAAAATTTTTTTGTCGTTACTATACTTCCACTGGATGTGGAAGTAATAATATTTTTAGCAGATATGTTTGTAGTTTTTACTTGTCATAGCTATATAAAGTAAAAGGATAGTACATGTATATTACTATATTATATTATACATTGCATATTTCATTGGTGGGTACACTGGCGAGTAGTTGAAAGTAAATATCTCTTGTTATTTTGTAATTGTGGCTTATTGACAGTTAGTGATATGACATAATTTAGGTTTTAGATTTTCCACATGCTCCTGATAACTTAATAACATTAAAATTAATGACTTTTTAGAAATATTCATTTTGTCGCGAGCACAGATTATAAGAACGAGAAACACTAATTGGCGCAGGCTAGAAAAACGGGTTTGAGGAGCCAGGTCGTGGCTACAACCGGTCGCGGCTACTCGGTCGCAGTCGTCAGCGACTGGCGGGGAAGGTGTAGGAAAACCCGCCTGTAGGGGACGTTTACCGGTCGACGGCAATGTTTGAAGGCTGAGCGATAACTGAGACCGGTACAACCCTTAACGTTCGCGATGCTTATATTGTTTTTGCACGATTGTATTAAATTGCACTTCAATAAAAATACGTAATTTAATCTCTATGAAATAAACGAAAAGTCAAAAGTGACGTTTATATTTCGCGGCTAGTCCAACTTGTCAAATATGATATTTCTATAATGACTTGTTTATTTAGTAGAAATTATTTTAACTGAAGTGTAATTCAATACGATTGTGCAGAAAGTAATGTTATTCTTCTCTAAATAAATAGAAATTTCCTTATTTTACTTCCACATCCAGTGGAAGTATAGTAACGACAAAAAAATTTTTAAAAATTTTTATTGTTCAAATAGGCTTAGAATGTCATGAAACGTCGAGATTTCAAGTTTGAGCGGAAAAAAAAATTCTGTCTGTCGGTCTGTAACTTTTTTTGTGCGCACGTTTACTCTGGAACCGTTTGAGATATTGACTTGAAATTTAGTACACATATGTACTTTAACGAGATCTAGAACTAGATTATATTTTCATCTTGTTCCGTCGAAGGGTTGGGGGGTAAATTGGGGTAAATTTGGAGTAAATAGGTAAATCAAGCAGGTATGAGTTCATAAAATTGATATTTAGTATAGACAAGAGAAGCTAAGGTCTCAAAAAAAATTTTGGCGTTAGCCACCCCCATTACCACCCCCTCCCCATTATTAAAGGGGATGAAAAAAAATGTGATTTAGTGTGTGTACAAGAACCAGAAACCTCAAAATATTTTCTTACTTTATCCACCCCCCACTCCCACCCCCTGTCACCACCCCCATCCCACTACCGATGTGGGGTATCGTTTTACGGGTTTTTGGGGTAGAGGATTTCAAATATTATATTATTAAAGTTCCATAAACAATTATTTCCAGATACAACATTTTTTCGTTGTGTGACTTGGATAGAAAATCCGGATGTGGAAGTAGTGATTCCTTGGGCAGCGGTTTTTTGTCTTTATTATTTCCACATTCGGTGGAACTATAATATCGACAAAAAAAATTGAAAATATTTATTGTTCAAATAGGCTTAGAATGTCATAAAACGTCGAGATTTTAAGTTTGTGCAAAAAAAATTCTGACTGCCGATCTGTCTGTAACTTTTTTTGTGCGCACGATTACTCTGGAACCGTTTAAGACATTGATTTGAAATTTGGTACACGTATGTATTTTAACGATATCTAGAACTAGATTATAATCAAGCAAGTAAGAGTCCATAAAATTGGCATTTAGTACATATAAAAGAGAAGCTAAGGCCTCAAAAAATTTTTTGGCATTAGCCACCCCCATTTCCAACCGGGTGAAAAAAAATAAAATTGTCATTTAGTGTGCGTACAAGAACAAAAAACCTTAATTTTTTTTACTTTATCCACCCCCACTACCACCTACCGTACCGTACGGGAATGTTACTTTCCCGGCCTAGGCCGGGAAAGTAACATTCCCGTACGGTTTTGTTCATCGTTGTTTGGCAACTGACCCTTTCCTGTTTGTTTTCTGATAGTTTCCTAGCAACGGACTAAAATACTGGAATTGTGCGTTTTTCGATCTGAAATCGCGCCGAAAATGTAGACATTGCCGATCGATTTCAGAAAATAGTATATTGTGTATTTAGGTGTGAAAGCAATACATTCCCGGACGACGATGCAAATTGTTGGCCGAGACCAGCAAGCGTCGAAGTCCGGGAATGTGCTTTCACACCGAAGTACACATACTATTTTTTCTGAAATCACAATCAATATTATTATTATAAAAACCGCTGCCCAAGGAATCACTACTTCCACATCCAGATTCTCTGTCCAAGTCACTCACAACGTAAAAACTTTGTATGTGAAAATAATTATTTATGGAACTTTAATAATATAATATTTGAAATCCTCTTCCCCAAAAACCCATAAAACGACACCCCACATAGGTAGTGGGGTGGGGGTGGTGATAGGGGGGTGGTAGTGGGGGTGGATGAAGTAAAAAAAATATTTTGAGGTTTCTGGTTCCTGTACATGCACTAAATGAGATTTTTTTTTCATCCTCTTTAGTAAGGAGGTGGGGGTGGTAATGGGGGTGGCTAATGCCAAAATTTTTTTTGCGACCTCAGCTTCTCTTGTATATACTAAATACCAATTTCATGGACTCTTACCTGCTTCATTTACCCATTTACCCCAAATTTACCCCAATTTACCCCCCAACTCTTCGACGGAACAAGATGAAAATATAATCTAGTTCTAGATCTCGTTAAGGTACATATGTGTACCAAATTTCAAGTCAATATCTTAAACGGTTTCAGAGTAAACGTGCGCACAAAAAAAAGTTACAGACAGACCGACAGACAGACCGACCGACAGACAGACAGACCGACAGACAGACAGACCGACAGACAGACAGAAATTTTTTTTCGCTCAAACTTAAAATCTTGACGTTTCATGACATTTTAAGCCTATTTGGACAATAAAAATTTTTAAAAATTTTTTTGTCGTTACTATACTTCCACTAGACGTGGAAGTAATTAAGGAATTTGTATTAATGCATAACATTTCTTCATTACAATTTAACTGCTTACTAATAAATGCAATTTTAATGTGAGTTGGTTTGTCTACGTGTATTTATTTACCGTCTAAAATGTACATAAAAAAACCGTACGGGAATGTTACTTTCCCGGCCTAGGCCGGGAAAGTAACATTCCCGT
The DNA here is from genome assembly GCA_936432065.2 of Rutpela maculata. NCBI lineage: Eukaryota > Metazoa > Arthropoda > Insecta > Coleoptera > Cerambycidae > Rutpela > Rutpela maculata. The sequence continues at coordinate 21,451,418 of OW386288.2, forward strand.
ACAGTTCTGTTGATCGTTGCTTGGCAACGGATCTTTTCCGGTCTGTTTTCTGATAGTTTCTTAGCAACGGACTAAAATATTGGAATTCTGCATTTTTCGATCTGAAATCGTGCCAAAAATGTAAACATTGCCGATCGATTTCAGAAAAAATACATTCCCGGACTAGCGATGGGCGATATATCACGAACTGTGATTTAATCACTGATATTAAGAAATCACAGGTAACGACTGTTAGTAAAGCTGGCAGAGGAGCGTGACGTGATCACGACTTTCCGTATTTCGTTCCCTTGCCGTGGTCTAACCAAGACCAATATATCTTTCACGATATTTACTTTGAGTCGATTATTGTTTGCGGCCGTATGTATTATCACGTAAAGCAATCGATCCAGTGCCTTATTAGCGTTATTAGATATGCATTTAGATATTTATATAAATATATTTGTCTTTTATTGACTGGCGATGCGATGAGACGATTCGAGGCGTGACGGAACATTTTTGTTATAACACCAGAAGTATAACTACTAAAACCATGCGTAAAAATATTTTATATGATTAAATATGGTACTAGCAATTTTATTGCAAATATTGAGCATTTACGTTTCGGCATGAAATATGAATAAAAATATGGAATTCGACAACAAGCAAATGAAAACATTTAAAAAAAAACATCCTTATATTATAAAGTAACAAAAAAAATAGCATTAAAAAAAAAATAAATATACCATTTTAAATTCGTGTAAAATAAACATAAATATAAACAAGAAATTTATTGATGCTTCCGAAATGTTAATGTTTGTACTGTCGTGAGAAAAAAAAATAGGACAACTATTTTTCTAATGTAAATCTGTCTCTATTTTCACACTTGCAATGAATTTTGACAAATAACTGACAGTGTCACAAAAATTACATTTAGATGTACACAACTAGATTTTAGCAAAAATACGTTTTAAGACCTGTCCCATTTTTTTGCGCACGAGAGTATAACTTTACAAAAATATCCTATTATCAAGTTCCATTCAAAACCTAGTATGCTTTTGCTTTATTACCAATCCATACATCAGAGGTTGTTTGGATAAACAAATCAAATATATATTATACATATTATGCATATCTGCGGCAGCACAGATTACCAAAAGTAGCAAATTCACCCGTCTGTCGGCGCTTATTTAGGGATAGGGAACAATTAACAATTTCTCTCGTACGTCGTATTATGAAAGTCGTGATCACATCACGCTTTAAATTCACTGATATAAGAAAATCACAGTAACGGTTTACGTTGTGATTGAAAAATCACGATATCGTCCATCACTATCCCGGACGACGATGTAAATTGTTAGCTGAGGCCAACAAGCATTAAAATCTGAGAGTCCTTTTACTACAAGGTACACATACTATTTTTTTTTTGAAATCGCAATCAATATTATTATAAATATATACTTAAAAATGAAAAAAAAAATATATATATATATATATATATATATATATATATATATATATATATATATATATATATATATATATATATATATATATGAAGTAACGGTGAGAGGTAAACTCTCATATGGTCATATGCTACTATACGTCGGACAAATGTCACTGACGTATAGCGACTTGCTTTTTTGCAAGTACCAAGAGCGGCGACCTCTAGCCTTAGTGGGCTATACTCACTGTTTTATGAAATCGGATTTGAAGGAAACAACTACTCAGCGGGCAAATACCCCGACCTGCATTGAATTACACCTTCAAATCATGATCAGTAACTAACTATCATTTGTCTGTTCCTAACCAGACATAGACCGGTTTCGAACTTATTATGTTCTCACCAGTATGCCATAGGTTAGGATAAACTTTGAAAAAATGTCTACTATCACCAGAATATGTTTATAACCATTCATATCCGGAATCAAATTACTTATAAAATCAATAGCTACTAGCTTTAGTGGTTGATCAGTTGTGATGCTGTAAACTGTATTCTGATTGATATGGTTTTTATTTTTACCCATGTGACATTCATGACATTTCATAATAAGTTCTTTTGCTAAAGACAAATCTTTTATACAATAATACGTCTCTCGGAAAATCATCCATGTTTTCCGAATACCAATGTGTCCAAATCTATAATGCAAATCTAATAAAATTTCTGACGCGAGAGTTTCATCTATTACATACTTTTCCTCGTTCATGATAGTTTTTATTATGAAGTTATTCTTTAAGGTAAAACCTCTGTGTGCACGTTCTTGTATCTTATTTCTCAAGTCAACTAACTGTTTTTGGCTGTTTAAAACTTGTGTGTAAGGTATAGATCATTTTTATGTGTTAATGTGTTTAGACCTACTGTGAACGTGTTTATGTTGTCTGTGTGGATTTGTCTGTTACGTGTTAATGCGTCTGCTGTAACATTTTCTTTCCCCGGTTTGTGTTTAATTGTGAACGAGTACTCTTGTATAAACAGAGACCATCGGTAAATTCTGTTGTTGGCAAATCTATTTTTCATTAGAAAACATAAAGCTGAGTGATCAGTTTTTATGATGAAATGATTTCCAGTTAGATAGTACGACAGTTTCGTCAAAGAATATAGTATACTAAGCAATTCTTTTTCTGTCGTGGAATATCTGGTTTCGTACGATTTTAAAACTCGAGATATAAAACAAATTGGCGTCTCTATTCCCCCTTGAAATTGCGTCAGTTCTGCGGCTATAATATTGTCAGACGCGTCTGTTCTCAACGTAAATGATAATGAAAAATCCGGACTGTGAAGCAGTAAATTATCATGAAAGTTTTTCTTTACACTCTCAAAAGCTTCTTCTCTCCTTTGATCCCATTCCCACTTAACATTTTTTCGAAGCAATTCTAACAAAGGAATTTCTAGTTCTGATAATCTAGGTATAAATTTCTTGTAGTAATTTAGAACGCCTAGAAATCCTCGTAATGTTTTTAAATTCGTAGGTCGCGGATAATCTTTAATTTCTCTGACTCTTCCTTCAGCAATACTAATTCCTTGCTGCTTAATCTTGTACCCCAAATATTTGACATACATACGATAGAATTCACACTTTTCAATGTTCAGTTTAAGACCTGCTTCATTTAATGCATTTAAAATAACATCCAAATGTTCTATATGTTTTTCTTCAGTTTCCGAAAATATTAAAATATCATCTATGTAGTGCAAGCAGAAACTATCATACTTATCAAGTATGTTTTGCATAGCACGTACGAGAGCTGATGACGCAGATTGCAGTCCAAATGGTACTACCTTGAATTGGAATATGTGTCCATCTACACTAAACCCTGTAAACTTACGCGAATCTGGATGTAGAGGAATTAACCAAAAAGAATTTTTTAAATCAAGTTTTGTAAATATCATATTTTTACCAACTCTGGATAACATAGCATCGATTGTTTGCGGTGCGTCAAATTGTGACTTCGTGATCTGATTTAAGTTTCTAGCATCTAAACATATTCTAATTGATTCATCTTTTTTCTTAACAATAACTAATGGATTTATATAATTAGTTTTAGCACTCTCAATTATATTAGAATTTAACATGTTTGAAATTTCATGTTGTACTTGATTTCTGTGTTTAAATGGTATGGGATAAGTTTTACTTTTAAATGGTTTATTTTCATCTACTTCCAATTTATGAATGTAACCCGTAGCTACTCTTGGCTCATAATTTATTAACGAGATGTATTTTTGTAACAATTTCTGGACTACTTTATCATATTTGGAGGGACAATTTATCATTAGTTCTTCGGACTTTAAAAAACTTGTATTTACTATATATGTGGTACTTTCCAACATATGTTTACCGCAATTATTATTATTTATTTCATTGGCCATTTTGCCTATTCCCCCTTTATTTACCTCGGGACTTTTGCCCTTTATTACATTTATTTCGGCTTCTTGGCCATTAATTTGATTTATATTAAAAATAGGTATTCTTTCACCTTCTACCAATAATATTTTCTCCTCTAAGTCTATTTTGGCCCTTACCTCCGATAAAACATCTTCTCCCAGAACAATATCATAATTCAAGTTTGTTACTACAACAAAATCCCCTTTAAATTCTTGATTCTCAAATTTGAAAGTAGTGTTTAAAACTTTGTTACTCTCTATAAACTTTTTCCCATTTACATTTAATAATTGTATTTTTGCTACATGTATACAATTATTTTTACTGTTATTAAAATGTTTATTAAAGATATTTTCATCTATTAAACTTATTTCAGATCCTGAGTCTAGAAGTGTTTTTAATTTAATATTATTTATTTTTATACTTACAATTGGCAATGTACTAATTTTAACATTTTTTATTTCATCATCATTTTCAATTCCGATATACTCTCTCATATGTTCGTACGTAGTTTTTATATTTAAAATTTCTTTATCTAAAAATCCAGATTCGGAGACCTAGAATTTACTTGTGCAATTGTCTCTATTCCATTCATGTTTTCTTGTGATTTTTCAATAACCGCGCTCGCTCTTTGAATATTCGTGTTTGCAACTTGTGCGTATGTTCCCTTTTCCCGGTTTGAGTCATCATATGCCGGTTTTTCATTTTCCCAATGGACTTGCTTCTTTTCAAAATTTTGTCGGTTATTGTGTTCCCTATTCATATTAAAGTTCCCTTGTCCCCTATATTGTTGATTTCCGTTATATCTTTGTTGATTATAATCATTTTTATTTTCATTTCTCTCATCTATAATAATTATTACCATTATAACGATCATAATTATTCCTTTCATAGTTATTTCTGTTTTGATCTCCCCCCTGGTTATTAAAATTTTTATGTTGATAATAGTCATTAGCTTTGTCATACCTATTTCCTGAGTTGGAGTACCTGTTGTCATTTTGTTGATTTTGATTGTTATTATTATTTTGGTTATAGTCATCAATCTCTCTTAAATACTCTATTAAATTATCTAAAGTCCCAATTCTCTGCGTAATTATAACATTCTGAATGTTCCCAGGGAAATGCCTCGCAATATATTTTACAATTTCGTGTTCATTGAATTTAGGTTCTAAGTGAATTATGTTGTAAATTTTCCTGAGAACATAATTTTCTCTCGACAACCCATACCTCTCATTGTACTTACCACTAAATAGGTTTTGCCTCACCTTTTGTTGGGTGAAATCACTCCAATACTGCTTCATTAATAAGTCCTCAAATTCCCCTATATTTTGAAATTTACTCTCTATCATTTGGTACCAATATTCCGATTCACCTCTTAGCATACTTTGTATATTTGATTTTAAACTAGCTCCCCTAGGTAATGTGCTCATGTGTTGTTTCAATCTTGTTATGAAAACTTTTGGATGTATACGGTTATCTCCATAGAAGTAAGAAGATGTCTTGTTACAGATGTTTGTGTAGGTGGGTGTATGTGTTTGTATTTGTGTTCTTTCTGTCAGCAATTCTGTATTTTTGGTTACCCTATTTTCTTGTTCTTTTAGTTTTTCTGTCAAACTTTCTCCCTGTTTTTTAACTTTGTTTTGCAATTCATTTATACTGTCATCTACTCTAATTTCCACCTCTCTTCTTACCTCATCTCTCAATTCCATAATTACCTCGCTTACCTTCGTATTTACTGCTATGCTGATGGTTTCTCCTATGTTTTCCCATCTGGTCTCTAAGTTTTCTATTTTATTTCTTAGTTCCATAGTGCTTTCTTCTATTTTCTGCAATTTTTCGTCCATTTTCTTATTAATATTTTCTTCTAGATTGCTTATTTTCTCCCCGAAGTTTTCTTCTAATCTTTGTACCATTTGTTCATTATTTTGTACCATTTGTACTTTCATATTTTGTAGCAATTGTTCATTATTTTGTGTCATTTGTGCATTCATACCAGCCATCATTTCCATGAGCTTTTGAAGCATGTCTGGATCCTTCTGTGTCTCCCCAACTTGTTGTGTTTCTTCTATATTCGTGGACGGTCCAGCTTCTACGCTATCACCTTCCATAGTAGATTTCTTACCTGATCTTAGTTTCATAAAAATGTCTATTTATGAATATTTTTCACAGTCTTATTTTCAGAAATATTGAATTTGTATTTATTTTATTGTTGACCTTTTAAGTATAATATTTGAAATTCTAAAAGTGACAAAAACCATCCAGATTGACCGTTTTTCTGATGGCCCCACGTTGGGCGCCAATAAATGTTATGATATTGTTTATATGCGTGAAAATAGAGTAAAATATAAATTTTAATTAAATGAAATTTCTTTAAAAAGAATGTGGTTTAAATCAAATAAATTTGATTGTTGGACGCCAGGAGACTTAGTGTCTACCAAACTATACGCATTAACAATATAATAATATCTTTAGCACGAGAAATCTGCGAAGTGCAGATCAGATTCCGTTCAGGGAAGAAATGAGTTCAATTTTGCTCAAACCAGAATACCGAAACGATCAAATACAACACAATGTTTAATGATTTTATGTTAATTTTTATTTAACTTGGAAAAAGATTTTTGTTTGTTTTCAAAAGACAATGACAAAAGACTTAAAACTACTTAAAATTATAGGCCTTTTTAAAATTGTTATTTAAATTTTAGATATCTTTGTGAGAATTAAATAAATGATAACTTTTGCACCTTAGAAATTCTTTACTTTGTTCGATAAAAGCTTTTACCTTATATTTCTCACTGAATCCGGTTAATTTCTGACCGTGACAATCACTACCAGTCGACTCGCTTGAAAACTGCTTACAAACGTCTAACTTCTCACAACTATGACAGGTTATTATTGTGATTTCTTACTGGACTTTCTTATAAACATGTAGACTGGATTCCTTCAATAATCTTCCGAAACAACCTTTGTTCCACTTTATTAATTGGGTAGGTAAGTACCTACGTATTTATTTTCGTAGCGATATTTAAATTTGTTGGATAATGACATTTCTATCTCAACTGACCTCTCAAAAAAATCAAATTCCACTTAAAATCTTGTTAGGTTAACTTTTTACCTATAAATTAAAGATGCTGCCCGCCGGCCTCTATTTAACAATTCTCTTCGTTATTCTCCCCTTTTTTTTCTTTTAAATTCCAACAAACTTCTTACTTTCTTGACATTTTTCAACATACGTCATCTTCTCTTTATATTTCTCTCTTTTTTTTTTTATTTTTCAATCTTATAGTGTGCATTTTCTCTAGGTTAATGGGTTATTTAAATCTATTTCTGATGATATGAATATTTAGACAGTTTTACTCTTTATAACTATTTTACACTGTAAAATCTTATTCCAAATTAAACACTATGCTTTATTACACATTTCCATGAACAAATTATCTAACCTACCTTAACGTTCTACTTATTAACACTATATCAAATTTTAACCTATCAAATGGCCAATACTTTGATGTTGCAGACAAGTACTTCTGGCTGTGCCTAACAAAACTACTATGAAACTATGGTTTGAACCATTTTCCAATAATACAACGTAAAAATTACTTTAAAGAAACTCAGTCTGTCTTCTACATTTAACTGGAGCTAAACTATACCTAACAGATACTCGTGCCTCAAACAGGCACCATCAGTAACCTTTTACTAAACATAATTGTGAAGTTAAATTTTATATTATCGGGTATGACTAGCAATTTCAAATATTATACTTGTCTGGGGCGAATATCACAACATTTTATATGTTCAAAAGTATGCTTCTAGAGGGCAGAGTATTTACTAAACGTAATTTCTCTCTGAAGCAACCGTCTATACATCCTTATTTCAAAAATAAGGAAATTAACCAGACTACAACAAATTGTAAGTCTGGCACGTTAAGTGTAATAATCACATATTACTACGAAACGCTGTAATTCGATTTTAGCAAACACCGACCGAAAGACTTAATCCTAATTAAAGGAACTCTCGTGTCAGCCATTACACACCACTTGCAGACTGCAGTTTCGAGCTGTTGGCTCTCTTCAGTGCAAGGTAGGCATGCAGTGACTTGCAATGAGATTTCCGGTGACTTGGTACATGTTCGCAATCTTAAGACTGCGACATGCAAAATAAATGTTGTTTAGCAACTGACTAAAATACTAGAATGGCGTATTTTGGGACCTGAAATTGCGCCGGGAATGTAGACATTCTGGATCGATTTCAGAAAAAACTACTTTAATGCTTGTCATGGGAGAGGAGCTTTAAAATGATATTATCCCCCCTATGGTTCGTGCGTAAAACTTCCCAACCGGGAGAAAGTATCACTTTATGCACTTGTTGCATAAGTTATTACTCGGTTATGGTCATATTCTTCATATCCCAAACTTAATATTTCATATCTATTTACCTTGTTACCTTGTAGTGAATTCGTCGTATTTTCATCCGTATCTTGTGGCCGAGGTAATGCAGGACAAACAAATTATGGTATGGCAAACTCTGTCATGGAAAGAATTTGCGAAAAGCGAAAAGTGGATGGATACCCCGCACTAGCTATTGAATGGGGTGCGATAGGGGAGGTTAGTATTACAATCATATTGTTAAGAAAACTTATATTCAATTAGGTATCATATACAAAAATTATCTATAATACAAATGTTACCCAAGACTAAAACATTGAATACAACATTACAAGTTCATTTCGGCATCATTAGGTGTTGATTAAAGGTTTTAATTATTGATAAAAGTACAACAAAAGAGCGCAAGTTGCATGACCGAATAGTCGATGTTCTTGATTTCCTTAAAAAAAAGTCACGTAATTTTAGTTTGTTCATCGGCCAAAACAAAAAAAAAAATGAATGGATATAAAAATGAGCAAATAAAAAAAAATCATAATTTCCTGTTTGATAGTTAAAAAAACAAATTGTTGTTAAAAAATTGTTTAATAACACAGGCGGACAAAAAAAAATTATTGTTTTGTGACGTGACTCTACCCATCTTAGTAAAATTTTCCGCTAAATCCGAAAATGATAAAAAAAAAATCTGACTTATGATTCCCCCCCATACAACCTCAATTTACCCAAAAATTCAAAAAAATCCAAACTGGCCATCCAACCCACCTATGTTTAGAATTAATCAATTAATCAGCAAAACTGATCGCTGGCGCGCTGGGTGAGAATAGAGTACAAACCCAGCAGGTCTGTAATTGTCTCTTTAGTTATTGGTCTTGTTTTATTAAGAAGTCAATCAGTAAAACTTCATAATACAGAAGACACCGAAATACCACAAAAATTAGATGTGGCCACATTTTTATCACTCTGCATCTCTTCTAAGGATGAACGCCATCTTACAAAATAGATTAAATAATACATTTAGTTTTCATCTGCACTGAAGAGATACACAAGTTCGAAACATATACAAAAGTTATTTACAAACAAATAGCAGCTTACAAGTTAAAATTACTCTTCTTGTTATTTAGAGCCAATCATGGCAAACGTCAATTTAACTGTGACAGTTATTATATACGCTAAAGTTTCTTTTTTTTTGTAGGTTGGCTTAGTTGCTGAAATGCAAGAAGAACACACTGAACTCGAAATAAGTGGAACATTGCAACAAAGAATTTCCAGTTGCCTACGAGTACTTGATACACTACTACGACAAAAGAACAGCACAATCGTATCGAGCATGGTAGTGGCAGAAAAACGTGGGGGAGCTAATGCCACTGATAATATTATTGACGCCGTGATCAATATACTAGGTAAATAAGACATTAGAAATAATACATAAAAATCATTACAATGGTTACTTTCTGACAAAGATTTTTCTGATACTCTTAGATGCATTGTCAAAAACCGACTAAGAAATCACTACTTCCACATACAGATTCCCTAGCAAGATTTCCTATTACCAACCCCACCCAATTATTAAAGAGGGTGATAGTGGGGATTGCTGATATTAGAAAAATTTTTTGATGCTTTTGATTCTTGTACAGACACTATAAATTGAGACCTTGGCTTCTCGTACGTATACCAAATTCCAATTTGATTGATTGTTACCTGTTTGCTTCCGTCAGCGGAATCAAATTAAAATACAATGTAGTCCAGATCTCGTTATTATACATAGGTAGTGCCACCTTTCAAATCAATATTATAAACCGATTCGGGGTAATCGTGCACATAAAAAAAAGTTACAGACAGAATTTTGTTTGCTAATACTTAGAATCTCGACGTTTCATGATATTCTAAGATATTTAAATATTTTTTTTGTACCGTTACTATACTTCCACGATGTGGAAGTAAAAGTAATGTAAGTATTATCTAAATGTTTGTTGTGGCATTCTCTTTATTTTTCTGTGTTTCTTTAAGGAGCAAAGTCTTAGAAGTGATAATTTCAGAAACATAAAAATAGAAAAATTAAAAGGTAATGTACTAACCAAGACAATCTGTACAATGTAAAAACTGCTGCCTAAGGAATGAGTACTTTCACATTTAGATATCCTATCCAAGTTCCATAACTGCCTCCATCCCATTATTAAATGGTAGTAGGCTGATGTCAAAAGCAATTTTGAGGCTTCTCGTAGGTATATTAAATCCAAATTTGATGGGCCCTTACTTGCTTGCTGTAACTATTTACCACCATTAACCCCACTCCCCCAATGGAGTAAGATCAAAATATAATCTAGTTCCAGATCTCATCACAATACCAAAAATGTACCAATTTCAAGTCAATATCATAAACCGTTCCAGAGTAATCGTACGCACAAGGAAGTTACAGACAGACGGACAGATTGAGCGACCGACAGACCGACAGATAGGCAGACAGAATTTCTTTTTATTCAAATTCAACTTCTCGACGTTTTATGACATTCTAAGTCTATTTGAACAAAAATAATTCAAATTAGGAGCTGTAAGGAAATAAGCAAAATAAAAATCTATATTTTTTGTAAACTATTTAAATAGCTATTTGTATATTAAGAGCGCAAAGTACCACAATAGTGCGCTTCATGTCTTCAAACACTTAAGAGCGGCAATGACGCTTTGCGCTTGAATTACACACATAATTTTATCTACGATGGTTTGAAAATACAAAATGAAAGGGATAATTAAGTTGAAGATTGGCTGAAAATGGTTATTCATCAACATATTATGAGTATGCCTTGCATATGTGATCAAAATAAACAAATCGCTGCCGATTTTTTTAAGTTTTATTAAACACTAGCTGATGCCCGCGACTTCGTTCGCATGGAAGACTTCTTGCGCGTGAAATTAAGAACATTGACATACTAACTTTTACCTATAAAGAAGTACTACATACTCACTGAGTACTCCTATAGTACTCAGGAAGTACACTGGAGAAAACCTACTGCGCATCCATGGTACTCGGGGAAACCCACTGCACATTCATTGCACTCAAGGAAAACTTCTGCATATCTATAGTACTCTGGGAAACCCACTGCGTATCCATAGTACTCGAGGAATCTCACTGCCCATCCATGGTGCTCGTGGAAACCCACTGCGCATCCATTGTACTCGGGGAAACCTGTTGCGTATCCAACCCACTGCGGATTCATAGTTTCATACTACTCGGGAAAATCCATTGCGCATCGAAATTTGATAACAATTCATTTTCTATTTTTGTGTTAGAGCGAGATAAACGAAAAATTATTATTTTTATCGACAATAAAGCACATGGGCGGGTACGTGTCAAATTTCGTGCTTAAAATATCCCTGTCCCTGTTTGTCTCTTTTTTAAAACCGTGGAATACGTGTCTCCTTATTTCCTCAGAAGAGCCCATCGCTGGAATATCGCGTTTCTGACAGGCGATTTCAGAGATGAAGGTACCCTTTAGACCAAATACCACCCCCCATTTTCACCCCTTCAAAAACTGAAAATCGAAATTTCGTCCCAATCGTGTCTAATAGATCCCAATAAAGAGTATTTCTACCAAATTTCCCGCTTCCAGGTCTAACCGTTTCCGAAAACCTCCCCCTCCCCGTTCACCATTTCGAGGGTCCTCTTTTTGAAAACCGTCGAATACTTGTCTCCTGATTTCCTCAGAAGAGCCCGTCGCTGGAATAATCACGTTTAAGACTTACGCGATTACAAAAGTATGCGCTTTAAACCATTTACCACCCCCGTTTTCGCTCCTTCAAAAATGGAAAATTGAAATTTCGTCTTACACGTATCTAATAAATTTCAACAAAACATATTTCTGCCACACGCATCCAGATCTAACCGTTTCCGAAAAAGCCTAAAATTTCAAACCCCCTTTTCACCCTCTCGGAGGTCGAAATTCGAAAGATCCCTTCTTAGTAAAGCTCGTATTCTTCGTACAATTAACTTAAGTAATTAATTGTTAGTCTTACATCAACTTTCATTATATTAACAACCGTTTTGGGACATTATTATTTCATAAAAATACATTGTCAATGTTCCGAATAGACTTGTGTATGGACAGATGCACTCGAACGCGTTTTAAAGTACATTGCTGCACGTTGCCATAGGAGACAATTATTTCCACACAAAATTTTTTCGTGGGGATAGAAAATCTGGATGTGGAAGTAGTGATTCCTTGGGCAGCGGTTTTTTTGAACCTACTCTTTAACTAAGTACGTAAGCGTTTATTATGTTTGAACTGTACAAACACATTTTAAATTTTTAATTTAGGTTTAAATGACTCAAAGTCTGTCAGCCTCCATTCAACCCTGGCAGAGCTTGGTATGGATTCTATGACAGGTGTTGAAATTAAGCAAACTTTAGAGAGAGACTTTGAGGTATTTCTCAGTTCAAAAGATATGAGAACAATTACTCTAGCAAGGTAATATCTCTGAAATATATAATTTATGTTTGCATGAAAATTTGGATATTATTTTTAAGACTGAAAGAGCTCCAAGCCAAGAAATGTAAATCTAACGAAAATATCGAAACAGAAGTCATGGGCTTAGAGATGGTTCTCAGATTAACAGGCAACGAATCCGACAGCCTTAAGCCATTCGTTAGACTGAAGTCTAAAGTTGACGAAAATTCAACTGCTCCCAAAATATTGTTATTTCCTGGCTTAGCAGGTTTCGCCAGCGTATACGAACCGTTTGCACATCACCTTAATGTACACCCAGTATGTATACAATTTGGATGCGATGATCAGAAGGAAACAATTCTTGAAATGGCTGAGGCATTGATGCCTGTAAGTATAGCACCGTCGTAGACTCGTAAATATAAAGAGAGCCTCAGACTTACCCAAAAGGATTACGGCAATAAAAACTTCAGATACTTATCGACAACACAGACCCACAAAAAAAAGTGGTCAGTCCGACGGACCAAACCAGTGTATCCGTATGTACTTGAATCCGCTGAAACCGAATCCGAAGTCAGAATTGTCAGATTGGCTCGTTTTTCACCCCCAACCCCAAAAAAAACACCTCTCCAAAAAATGGTCTGTCCGGCGGACCAGACCAGTATATTCTTATGTATTTGGACCTGCTGAAACCGAATCCTAAGTCAGAATTGTCAGATTGGCTCATTTTTCACCCCCAATCCCCAAAAATACCCCCAAAACAAAAACAAAGTGTCTGGCGGACTATTCCAGTGTATCCATATGTATTTTGATCTGCTGAATCCGGATTCAAAGTTAGAATTGACAGATTGGCTCGTGTTTCACCCTTAACCCCGAAAAAGCGTACCCTCAAAAAAATTATTTGTCTGACGGACCAGAGTTTATTCTTATGTATTTGGACCTGCTGAAACCGAATCCGATGTCAGAATTGTCAGACTGGCTCGGTTTTCACCCCCAACCCCGAAAAACACCTCCAAAACAAAAACAAAGTGGTCTCTCCGGCGGACTATACCAGTGTATCCTTACCAAATACATAAGGATACACTGGTGTGATCCGCCGGACAGACCATTTGGGGGGTGGGTGTTTTTTGGGGGTTAAGGGTGAACACGAGACAATCTGACAATTCTAACTTCGAATTCGGTTTCAGCGGTCCAAATATATAAGGATATACTGGTATGGTCCGCCGGACAGACCACTTTTTTTGTTTTGGAGGTGTTTTTTAGGGTTAAGTGTGACATACGAGCAAATCTGATAATTCTGACTTCGAATTCGGATTCAGCAGATCAAATTACATAAGGATCCACTGGTATAGTCCGCCGGACAGACCACTTTGTTTTTGTTTTGGAGATGTTTTTTGGGGGTTGGGGGTGAAAAACGAGCCAGTCTGACAATTCTGTCATCAGATTCGGTTTCAGCAGGTCCAAATACATAAGAATACACTGGTTTAGTCCGTCGGACAAGCCATTTTTTTTGGGGGGGGGGGTGTTCTTCGGAGTTAAAGGTGAAAAGCGAGCCAATCCTTCAAATCTAACTTCGAATCCGTATTCAGCAGGTCAAAATACATAAGGATACGCTGGTATAGTCCGCCGGTCAGACCACTCTGTTTTTGTTTTGGGAGTGTCTTTTGAGGTTGGGGGGTGAAAAACGAGCCAATCTGATAATTCTGACTTCGGATTCGGTTTCAGCTGGTCCAAATACATACGGATACATTGGTCTGGTCCGCCGGACAGACCACTTTTTTTGTAGTGCTGCGTAATTACTTCAAACGTACGCACAGGACTGTACTTAAAATTGTATTGCATTTTTTATATACTTCTTTTATTATCTACTTCCCTCTCAGATTCTGATAATTGAGTATTTATAATAATTCTTAATATGAACATAATTATAAAATGAAACCAAAATAGTTACATAAAATACATATATTTAATGGAAAGGTTTACAACAATGTAGTTTACTCCGGCTCAGGTAAAGGGATTTACAAACCACCCAACCAACCAACCAACCTTCTCGGTACACTTTGAAAATTGCCATGAAAACTCGTAAAAGTAAGCTGGTCTGCTGGAATTCCAACAATGTTGGCTCCAGCAGTTTTACGAGTTCACATAACAATCTTCAAAGTGTACCGAGAAGGTTGGTTAGTTGGTTGGGTCGTCTGTAGACCTCTTAAGACAACCGTATAAAAGTTGACTTTACTTAAACAAACAATTTTTTGCGCTCATTACCCAACACAATTTTATGGCTGTTTTTCAGTCAACCAGCCAACCTATTCGGTACACTTTGAAAATTGGCATGACAACTCGTAAAAGTGAGCTGATCTGCTGGAATTCCAGCGTCTTCAAAGCGTACCGACAATGTTGGCTCCAGCACTTTTGCGGGTTCGCATGGCAATCTTCATGGTGTACTGAGAAGGTCGGTTGGTTGGTTGGATCGTCTTTATATAGTACAGTTAATAGGTACTTTTTTTTGTAAAAATAGCATGAGGCATTTTTTTTAAATGTTCGGGGGTTCATTCTGAGTATTTTGTCAAACTGGTGGGGTCGCACAGTGGTTTGAACCGAGGTATATTGTTTCAAAAATGGAGAACGCAAATCTCAACCAAACTCAAACTTTTTTTTTTTAAATGAAGATCGAGAAATTTCGAGGAAATCGTCGGAGCCAGTTTCCCGAAAAATACTTTCAATTTTTATGTAGCTCAATTTAAAATATTAGAAAATGGTATTTTTGAATAAACAGCACTTGACTAGTAACCAAAATGTAAATTTTTTAAACGATATTCTTCAAAATATATTATGGATATATCTGAGGGTCACTAATAATGAATAATGTTTAATAAAAATATAACAAATTTTCTACATCGAAGATGGCGGACTCAATATGACTACCGGAAATTTTAAATGTAATTAATTATTGGTTTTAAATGGGATTTTATTTCTTATGTTTACAAACTAAATATGCTCTTAGATATAAAATTTAAAATATTGCCACGAGCCTTTTGGTCAATAGCCAAAATTGACAAAATAGCACAAAAAAAATATGATAATAAATTTTAGCAAGGTGATAGTGTTTGAGCTGTAGAGGCTCGCAACATGTGTGCCGAGAGCTAGCTCAGCTCTAGTCGGTGAGAGGGGTAGGTTTAAGGTTGACACTACCAAAAAATATATAACATAAGTATCAGATCAACAAATATATGCATAAAGAGCGCCACTAGCAAAACAAAACTGCAACCTAGTTAGAAGGCTCCCAAAATTGTCAAGGGTACCCAAACACTATCTTTTAATTCTAAAATGAGGCATTAATTAAAAGGGTAAGTTTTATCATGGGGTGAATTAAAAAAAAGAAACACACCTTTTCGGTCAAACTATGGGCAACAAGTTTATTCAATTAATTTGGCTTTTCAAGTGATAGAGATATGAATTAAGCAGACAACCGTAAGTAGTTGTTAGCTACTGAGAGAATATTATCAAAATGTTAACTTTCTTTACTGTACGTGATATCACGGAAGTTTCAAAACTTTTGACCTTAAAATAATTAATATACATTTAGCCTACCTAACACATCACCCTGTATGTATAACAACCCAGTTAAATAATGATAAAAGACTGGCCCCGTTAATCACTACAGAATATTTTGCCAGTTAAAAGAAAAACCCTACATGTATAACCAGTTAAATAATGATAAATGTCTGGCACTGTTAATCGCGACAAAATATTTTGTCAGTTAAAACGAAACTATATATGTATAACACACCAGTTAAATAATAATAAAAGACTGGCCCGGTTAATCACTACAGAATATTTTGACGATTAAAAGGAAAAACTCGTGAGTTGCCTCATAAATTTGAAACTAATCTTAACAATTGATATTAGCAATAACACCCTCCTCATAATAATAATCTTATTTACAACAGAAATTCTGGGCGATACATAAAACTTTAAATTTCCTTGACGTTAGCAAGGAAAAGAGTACTTAAATTTGTGAATTTCACAAGAGTTACATAATTTAATGATTGCCGCAATAAATGTATTAAAATTATTTTTGAATTTTGAATAGCCAAACGAAAATAAAACAAAATATGTACTAATATTTAAACATTGATCGTTGAATCGGTTAAGTCCTTAAGCACTTATAGGTTACATAAAAACCTGTATGGCAAACTGCCTTCCGGAGGGATCCTTGTCCCTCGTAGAGAAACTTCCACGTCATTCCGGTTTACCAAAAGAAATCCAATTCACAATTCAAGATAATGCATAAAGTCGTCGTCGTTAGAATCAATCCGGGGACTACAAGTGGTGTAAGGGGCAAACGCTGAAAGCCAGGGTTACTCCTGCACGTAAATGGTTGGAGCCAAATAAAACCTAGCGAAAGTCCATACCCAAGAAAGTAATGGAACTCTCAACTAACATCGTTGGAATAGACGACGTAAAATCAAATAGAACGAGATATAAACGAAATGGAAATAAGATAAAGTTGAATACGTAAACGTGAAAAGGTAAAATTTGAAATTTGAATTGAAATGGAAAAACTGCAATTAAAATTGAGAGCCCTGAAACAATACAGGTATATAAGTACATATATAAAAAATTTAAAAATCAACTTTATTAACTTACTCAAGCTGGAGAGCGGCTCCAATCGGTGATCCAAAATATCGAACCATTTGGATATAATCAAGACAAAATGGCTTTCTACAATACCAGAAAAAAACGTTGAATCGGTGATCCAAAATATCAAACCATTTGGATATAATCAAGACAAAATGGCTTTCTACCATACCAGGAAAATACGTTAGTGAAACACGTGCTCCATAGGTTAACAAAAAAAATGCTACTTACAATTTCTTAAAAATCCGTCAAAACGAATAAAGTGCGGCGTTCAAAATAACCAAAATTCACACACAAATTAGTGAACTTCTAAAATACCATAGATAAATTAAATGGAAAGCCTATAAACGGCAATTAACTAGAAAATTTTCACCAGAGAAATTTTCCAACGTGCCTGGTCAACCATTTGAGTAAAACTGATCTTCTAGAATGCCTCGAATGTGCCTGCGCGGTGATGCAGAAAGAAGCCAATAATATTGAAAGGAAGAAGACCTTAGGAGCTGCAAGCCTCTTTGCACAAGTGAAATGCTTATTGCCTACTTTTCGCAATGACAATAAGTTAAATCCAGAGATTAAATAGCCAAGCTTGCTTTTGACATGTAACAATATTAATTGAAATCATACATAATTCAAAATAATTTACAACCGCAATAATTTACAGACGCAAAAAAGCATTTGTAATGATAAAAAAGCTAACAGTTAGAAATTTAAAAAAACCGAAATGCCCTCAAACTTAACATAACCTTACATAACCTAATATATAATATCGAAAAGTAGCCGAATGACATTAATTATGATTCGCTAATTTCGGTGATTAGTTAATTGCTGTTTATTCAAAAATACCATTTTCTAATATTTTAAACTGAGATACATAAAGATTTCAATTATTTTTCGGGAAACGGGCTCCGGCATTTGTTCGAAATATCTCGACTTTTATTTAAAAAAAAAGTTAGTCTTTGATTGAGATTTGTATTCTCTAGTCATTTTTGAAACAACTTATCTCGATTCAGACCACAGTGAGTTGGCGTTAGCCACCTTCTTTGTGTTCAAAGGCAAATATCTCGCGAGCCATTGATGCTAGGACAAAAATGGTAAGGTCTTTACCTCTGTTAGCACTGAATTCTGTATTAATTTCTTGAGAGGCTCATTTTCGTAAAGCTAACTGTTTACGAGTTACAGAGCATCAAAGTTTTTAAAAAGTATTTTTTGCGAATTATTTCATAAACTGTTGCTCTTAAAATTCTCTACAATTTATGTGACAGGCGCCATATTCTAGAACTAATAGTTTACGGGCTACAAGCCCATCAAAAGATATTCAAAAAATAGTTTTTACGAAAAATCTCCTAAACAATTCTTCGTAAATTCAAATATGTTATTATCAATTTTATACAATTATTTAGTGCTCTACAAGTTTCTACATATTTTCACATCCGATCAATAATTAACGAGACGTTTTGAACAAAATATTTTTCATAACTTTTGACAAAAGTTTTAAATTGTGGAGAACTTAACGCTCTGCAAGTTTGCAGTTACATTTTTTTATATCCGACCAATAACTATTAACGAAATATTTTCAAAAGATTATTTCTTTTATAACTTTTCACGGACTGTAGCTCGTAAACTATTAGTTTTACAAAATGGTGTCTGGGATAGAAATAGAAGCAAAATCACTGCTCTTCAAGATTTCTATTTGACATTTTACTGTACGATCAACGGTTTACGAGATAATCCCCAAAAACTACCTTTTAAAAACTTTGGTTCGTAAACATTTTGTTAAAAGTCAAAAGAAAGTAACCATATTAAAGACTTGTAAAGAATATAGTGCTGAACAAGAATAACCCTTACCAATTAAAATGTGCGTACTGCATGTAGATTGTCAGCCATATTGGAGAAATATATTGTAAAATATTGAATTTTGCAAATTACTGAATTTTCTAGTGGGCGGGAAAGTACCCTTACCTCCATACTAAATTTCAAGTTCCGAACTCATGGAAATTACTCAAACAATTCACCGGACAGATAAACATAGTGAAAAGGCAATATAACGGCTATCGGGGGTGGACTAACAGGGTGCGGGGCCATGGGCTATTAATGCTTTGGGGCCCTTCCCATCTCATAAGGTAATATTTTTTTGAGATCAGGTCTGATTGTAGAAGAACTCACTACCAAGCGTCTAGGTGACGCGACACCAATTTATATTTAGAAGGGCGCCAGCCGCGTTCTGCCCCGTTTTTCCATTCCCAAACTGGTTCGAGATAAGATATGCTTTGATAGACTAGTAATGGAACAAGGCCGCACTATCTCAGATCGTTAATGATGCTCTCTCGGGGCGTGATTTCAATTATTCACTGACAGTAAGGGCTTTTACGTCTTTGGATTATTGCGATTTTTGCATGAAAAAATCCCTATCGAAGATTTATCTCCGACAGGATTAGAATTTGTCGTGATTTTGATCTGTTGATACAGTGATAAGTGGTCTGACGTCTTTTGGTTTCTGCTATTTTTGCATAAAAAAATCCTTATCGAAGATTTCTCTCAGACGGAATTAGAATTTGACGTGATTTGGATGTATTTACCTACTAATAATGGTCTCTGTACTTAAAGATTTCTGGAGAAATCACTTTAAAAAATCCCTATTAAGCTCCCGTAAGGTGACCAGAACACTGAGTATCAAACTTAGGGAATCATGAGATCCCGATTAACTCAGTTGTTTAGGTCTTCCAAACGAAAACTCCAGGGATTAAGACTAGCAACAAGTCAAGCAACAATTCGTCCAAAGAATACCATTTATTTAAGAAGTATGAAATAATACAGTATAATGTGAAAGAATCACGCCTCCCTAACTAAGTAAAATTACTTTTAACAAGTGAGAGCGTGCGCTAACAATCGATTTGACAGAAAAGATTCATTTAACCTCCTCAGGATTTAATGCAAGCTTTTTTTTTTTAATTTAAAAATTCTGTATTTTGGTAATTATGGCTGACTGAAAATAATACAAAAATAGTTTACTTAAGCTTATGAATAGCTTAAAGGTCCCAGATCGTGATTTTATCATTCACGGGTCGGAGTTCGACTAATACATGAGTTTAATAACTTTCGGCCAGTCTTACGACATACTTGTCCCCATGTAGGTTCAATATAGGAAAAATGACAGCGAGTCACCTTCGGACGGCTTTTAGGCAAAATGGATTTTGAGTACTTTGTATACAAGGCGGTTTTCTCTAGAACTTTAACAGTTGGAAAGTCCTGTGGTTGGCTTTCCTACCATCGCTTTGTATTGACCTCCCAACGCACTCGACCAAATTACGAGTCGCTGGGTCAATCCAAACTTGTTTTGTGTGAGAAACCGGCCTTGTCCATTTTCACTGATTTTTTGCCAATCTTTGCTTATAGGCGCAGCTTATGCCAAATTCATCGGTTTCGCCTTTTTGATACATTGCCTTGTTAATTAAAATTTTATAGTCAGTCTTTAGAACATGGTATATAATGACTGTACCTCCATGGTCAATGTCTTCGGCGGAGGAATTAAAGTTGAAATATTTTGAATATTTTCAAAGTACTTTTTTGGCGTACTTTTTAAAAAGTATGTGATTCATTTTTCCATGACCACCATATACTTTCACTCTCATATCCTGGACCAAAATATATTTTCCTAAGTAAAAATTCGGTGTTTCTTCGAATTTTTTCCCGGTTGTGCCTAATATCTTACCGAACCATAACGGTCCTTTTGGACTAGTTTGTGGCTCTGAAGTCTCTCAGACTCTTGAAAATGTCCTTAAATGAATTTCTTGCCTAAGTCGAATTTTTATTTTGGCTTTATGGAAGGTTTTACAACATGATCACGCACCGCCAAGACACATTTCACTTTGTTTTAGCCAAATAATGAACTAAACTATAATAATAATAGCGAATAGCCACATTACATTGGGCCTTGGTTACGATCGGTCAAATCCAGAAGCATACAGTGGCGCAGAGACTGTGGATTGCGGTTGCGGAAACAGACAAAAGCAGATCATTTTATATATTATACTTTTATATTAAGGCCTATTATTTATACCATCAATGAGATCACCAGTACAGTCATAGTCATATCGTATTTGGTTTTTTAGTTCGTTTTCAGCGTTCGGGGGGGCCTTCAGTATCCGGGGCCCTGGGATTAAGCCCCTAAAGCCCCCCCTTTAGTCCGCCCCTGACGGCTATATTTGTTTGTCCGCATGATTCGTTTGGACGCTTTCAGATATGCTAAGAACTTGAAATTTCACAAGTCTAGCGCTAACTTCAATCCCTTAAGAATACTAATGAAATTGGAAAATTCAAACTGGCCGCCTAAACTTGATACAATTTCTTTCGGAACTTTCAAACAATTTATAGATGGCTATTATTTGAATAGTTTGGTTTTTGTTTAATAAAATTGTATTGGCGGAAATTATTCATGCATTCATTATTTTTAGTCATCTTAATGAACCCGCAACGGAACAGATTCTGCTAATACTATACATATAATATATACACAGTACACAAACACACTTACATAAACTTAAAAATTTTTGAGGTTTCTGGTTCTTGTACATACACTAAATCACATTTTTTTTCATCCCCTTTAATAATGGGGTGGGGGTGCTAATGGGGGTGGCTAATACCAAAATTTTTTTTGAGACCTTAGCTTCTCTTGTCTATACTAAATATCAATTTTATGAACTCTTACCTGTTTGATTTACCTATTTACTCCAAATTTACCCCAATTTACCCCCCAACCCTTCGACGGAACAAGATGAAAATGTAATCTAGTTCTAGATCTCGCTAAAGTACGTATGTGTACCAAATTTCAAGTCAATATCTCAAACGGTTCCAGAGTAAACGTGCGCACAAAAAAAGTTACCGACCGACAGACAGACCGACAGACAGACAGAAATTTTTTTTGGCTCAAACTTGAAATCTCGACGTTTCATGACATTCTAAGCCTATTTGAACAATAAAAATTTTTAAACATTTTTTTGTCGTTACTATACTTCCACTGGATGTGGAAGTAACTAGACGAGTTTTGGAGCTCTAAAGGAATGATTGTTTTTTGTTAATTTTAATATATCTGTCAAGTAAATATATGTCTTCCTGTCAGTTTTTGATATGAAAATATTTTATTCTTAATTTTTTTAATAGTAACTTTTCTTTCGAATTGGATTTATATCCTCCTGATGAGTTCTAAAGAGAACGAAGAATATTGTACAATGTTTAGAGGTTTTAATCTATCGAAAACATATGAAATACTTTATTTATTGGGACATGCGTGTGGTGAGCGAAATTTTATACCTTTTTTCTTTGTGCTTTTTAATATTTTTTGGCTTTAAAATGTTACAAATGTTTGATTGTGATGTAGTATCCTCTAGGTAGGGCTAGAAATAATAGAAAGAATTCCTCTTAAAGGAGGCTTCTTATACTATATTGGCATGGTCAGACTTGAATCATCAATATATAGAAAGAGTGGTTGTTTTTTGTTTTTCGTGCTGAAAGTTAGATATAGTAAGGAGGAAGTCGACAAGTTGTTTCGTAGGGGGAGCTCTTGTTGATCTTCTATTTTGGTCAGACTTGCACCAATGGTATATGAAAGAAACGAATGTTTTTCTTTCAAAGCTATCTGCTGAATACCCAAAATAATAATTTTTATCAATGATGTAAGCAGAAATAATAGGTATTTATTTTTTTCATAAACTTATTATTGATTGGTCTCACAAATCATTAAATACAAAAATAAGCTTTTAATTATAAATAACACATTTTAGTGTTCATAGCTATTTAAATCTTTAGCTTTTGTAACTGATGCAGATAATTCTGTTTTAGACTGTAGAAGAACATTTAACGAAAACTGAACCTTTCAATATTATGGCCTATTCATATGGAACACTTGTGGCTCTGGAAATTATTAACATTTTAGAGTCCCGAGGATATACAGGTACAATAATATGCGTTGATGGTGCTCCCTTAATGATGAAGCAAATGTTGACATATTTAAATACGACATCAGACGAAATGTTTCAAACTACTCTTATATGTCATATGCTTTCAATATACTTACCACGTAAGAAGATCTCACAATACAGGGTAACAAAGTTCAATTAGCTATTTTTAAATAGTTTACTTATGGATACTACCGTTTTTAGGAGAATCTATTCAAGTGTAAATCATGGGAAGATAGAGTAAATGTTGGAATGGATATAGCGAAACATCATTCTATTGACATAGAAAAGTATCAGAGATTAGTGGCCAATGGAGTTTATAAACGTCTCAAAGCCTTAACTACCTACAATCCATCCTATAACAAACTGAAATCGAACATAAAACTGTACAAACCAAAACAACTTAGCGTTTCAGCCCTTCCAGATGATTATGGTTTATCAGAATTATTCGACAAACCGGTGGAGATTCAAGTTTTTGAGGGAAATCACGCTACTGTTTTGGAAGATAAAGAACTGGCTACGGCTGTAAACTCATGCATTAACGAAAAGAGCCAACATTGAAGCAAGAGGCTCTTATACCGTTAGGATTTTTATGAATTTAATATTTTTTTGAATGTTTTTTGTCACTGATTTCTATAGAAGTGGTTTATTCAGGCATCATGAAATTTTAATCATAGTTATTAAGAAACGGAAAATAACGGAACTGCATATATTTTTAAAAAACTAAACTAGGCTACCGCATGTTATAATCTTAATTATAAAATAAGAATTATGTATAATTTATTTATCTTTCTTTATACCCCAGTCAAACTGTTTGACGGAAAAAACTCAAGTTTTGAAATTTGACAGAGATGTTCATTAATATTTACTATTAAATATACTAGAGGTATCCAGTTCAAACTGGTGCGTTCGAGCAGCCATCTTGGAAAAATAGCGCTCCGATTAAATTTATTGCTTATATCTCGAATCATTTTAGCGATATTGAAATTATGTTTACATAAAAAATAAAGCTTATAAAATTCTCTACAAAAAACTTTATATGTGTTTTTTCGTATCTATTATCATACTCTTTGGAAATATGAAAGCAAAGGGTATATTGCATTTCATCGACACATTTCAAAAATTTCAAGTTGAGCTTGTAGAGAAGAAAAATATCAAATCATTGTGCTAATCATTGAATTCACAAGTTTCAAAATGCCCGTCGTCGCTCCGTCTTTCTATCAGTCTGTTCGCTTGTACATCTGCCTCTCCATCCATCACGTCTCTTTGAAGCTAAATAACTTAAAAAGAAAAATCCGATTTTATTGAAATTGGGACAATCAATTAATATTAGCTAGAGGAAGAACCCCATTTGTAATTTTAATGATCTCTCGATACCAACGTTTGTTGGTATACTATGCTGCAGCTTTGTGCTTATAAACACAATTTCAATTCAATTCTATAGAATCTTGTCTTATAACGCTCTTCACGTGCTTTTTTTTTCATACAATGTTTCATAAAGTTTATATTTACTAATCGATCTTTTTCAAATTCAATAGAGTTCTTGCTCTAGCTAACACTAACTTAACAATAACGTTTAAAGTTATCGTACTCACAAAAACGTGCTGTACAGATACAGGCGAACAAACTGACAGACTGACAAACAGGCGGACATACGACGCACAGTGTGGAATTTACGAGTTTTTTAGGTCAAAATTCGACTTCCTCCTTTGCAATTCAACCAAAATCAATCTATTTGGGCTCAAAATGTTCGTAATTCTGAGTACTTTAATGAAGAACTGCGAAAATTGCAATCCAGCTTATTTTTGACACATGACAGCTGTCAAAAGCCTGCAAAAAATGTGTAAACCGTGTCAAGGCAGGATCTAGACACTGTTATTTCCTATATAACTCCTTGGCTGTCCATCAATATCATATTTTATCACGATTTTTGACTTGCAAAATCTGAATTTCAAAGGTTCGAAACCATATATATAACGATTGAGTTCAGTATAGATGAAATGTACAAAAAAATGTTCGTATTTTTTGTTTGATATTTGGAGGTTCACCCCTGCTTATCTAAAAAGCAATTTTGGGTGTACTTTTGTTTTTTTAAAGTCATGATAGTTAAGCAAAAACGAATTTCATGTTAGGTAAAGTGCCTTTTCTGTAAAAGATACAGGAAGATGTCATTAAGGAAAGTAGTATGCCAGTTTACTAAAGTGTTTGATCTAGTACATTATGGAGTAAACACTTTAGTAAACCGGCAACAATTTTTTTGATTTTGCCTTTTCAAATTTTTCCCAGGCTATTGACAGCTCTCATGTGTCAAAAATAAGCTGGATTGCAACTTTCGCAATTCTTCATTAAAGTGCTTTAAGCCCAAATAGATTGATTTTGGTTGAATTGCAAAGGAGGAGTCGAAGTCGAAAACTCGTAAATTCCACACTGTGCGACGGTCACTGTAAAGTTATATGGAATTCTAGAATTGGCATAATAATATTACGTGTTGTGTTTTTGTAAACACCCTGTATCGTGGTTCCGGAGATTATAACACCAGGGTAACACTAAATGCTAATTTATTAACTTGGGTAATTTCAACAAATAATTACTTCACTAATATACCACTAGATACTATAAGTCACTACTTCAATCACATTATTACTTTACTTCTTCTTAATGTTGCTCAACTCACTATCTGTACTAAAACTGTCTACTAAACTGAACTGTACTCCACACACGGCTTCTCCATTCCTTTATATAGTCCTAGGTATTTCGTTCTGGAACATTCTACCAGTTTTCTAGATGTTTTCAGATGCCTAGATTTTGACACCGCGCTCGTCATCTATGGGACGATAGTCGAACCAACCAACTAATTTAGTTTTCCGTCACGTCTACGTGGAGCTTAGAGGCAACTTCCATAGATGTCTACAGATCTACATGGGTATAAAGCTTGTCACAATAATATAAATTTTATTTTCTCTGCGAGTGATATTTACAGATTATAATAATAGATACGAAAAAAACGTATATTACATTTTTTGTAGAGAATTTTATAAGCTTTATTTTTTATAGAAATCATAATTTCGATATCTCTAATGGTTAGATATAAGCAAAAGATACCATTTCTCCAAGATAGCGACTCGGGCGCAAGAGATAGAGTTAGGAACTTTTAGTATGTTTTACCGCGGACCTTAAGGAACATCTTTACCAACTTTAAAAATTTTATCAGTTTTTTTCCTCTGATTTTCCCTATTTGACTTGAGTATAAGTACAATAAAAACATAAAAACGCCATTTCGATTTTTTTTAACTGCCTTCCAACTTCCAACATACAGAACTCGTGCGCGACACGTAGATACATTTGCGCTTTTACTTAAGCATAAAATGTTCCTCTAGAAGAATCCAAAATGGAAGCGACTACTATGTATTAGTCCGAGAAACGACCGTATGAAACCCCACGTCATCGAATATCCAATTAATTCATGATAAATTAGAAAGAATGTATACCAGAAAATACTGAATCGTTGGTCTGTCTAACTATGTCCTGGCAGTTAAAGGCCTCCTGCCAGGAGGCTTAAGCTGACTACGCAGCATACGAAGATATATTTAATACATTGCAAAATATCTGACTAAAATTTGTATGGACTGTAGAGAAATATTAATAGTTCAAAATTATCTCGATTTATCTTGTCTCATCTTTAGATCGTCATAAGGATGTATTTGCAATATTTGGCTTACGTTATTTATTTATTTATTTTTTTATTTTAAAGCTTAAATTATATCTTCTAAACGAATATGTTGGTCTTCCGGAGAAAAGACTGGAACACAAATGTAGCAGACCAGATTTTCATAAAAATCTGTTCAATTGAGAAGAACTTAAAGTGATATATAGTTTTTCTACTCCCTTATGTCAATTTGCTGTTTTCTGTACAGTCTGTAGAATGAATAAGTAGGCAATTCCAGTTAACTGAACGAATATATTTTATATACTATCTAGGATGGATATAAAGCCGACCAATCACAGTTCGTGTATTAAGTACATAGACAACTATTCGTATTAAAATCAAATTAGTGCGTAAGCTGTCAAAGTAACTGTCGTGTGTACTGTCAGTGTGTGTGTGTGTATATATATATATATATATATATATATATATATATATATGTATGTATATATATATATATATATATATATATATATATATATATATATATATATATATATATATATATATATATATATGAAGTAACGGTGAGAGGTAAACTCTCATATGGTCAGATGCTACTATACGTCGGACAAATGTCACTGACGCATAGCGACTTGCTTTTTTGCAAGTACCAAGAGCGGCGACCTCTAGCCTTAGTGGGCTATACTCACTATTTATGAAATCGGATTTGAAGGAAACAACTACTCAGCGGGCAAATACCCCGACCTGCATTGAATTACACCTTCAAATCGTGATCAGTAACCAACTATCATTTGTCTGTTCCTAACCAGACATAGACCGGTTTCGAACTTATTATGTTCTCATCAGTATGCCATAGGTCATGGAACAGACAAATGATAGTGGTCAACTTGCTAGTCTTATACAAACTGAATCAAATGAAGTAACGGTGAGAGGTAAACTCTCATATGGTCAGATGCTACTATACGTCGGACAAATGTCACTGACGCGTAGCGACTTGCTTTTTTGCAAGTACCAAGAGCGGCGACCTCTAGCCTTAGTGGGCTATACTCAGTATTTATGAAATCGGATTTGAAGGAAACAACTACTCAGCGGGCAAATACCCCGACCTGCATTGAATTACACCTTCAAATCGTGATCAGTAACCAACTATCATTTGTCTGTTCCTAACCAGACATAGACTAGAGGTCGCCGCTCTTGGTACTTGCAAAAAAGCAAGTCGCTATGCGTCAGTGACATTTGTCCGACGTATAGTAGCATCTGACCATATGAGAGTTTACCTCTCACCGTTACTTCATTTGATTCAGTTTGTATAAGACTAGCAAGTTGACCACTATCATTTGTCTGTTCCATGACCTATGGCATACCGATGAGAACATAATAAGTTCGAAACCGGTCTATGTCTGGTTAGGAACAGACAAATGATAGTTGGTTACTGATCACGATTTGAAGGTGTAATTCAATGCAGGTCGGGGTATTTGCCCGCTGAGTAGTTGTTTCCTTCAAATCCGATTTCATAAATAGTGAGTATAGCCCACTAAGGCTAGAGGTCGCCGCTCTTGGTACTTGCAAAAAAGCAAGTCGCTATGCGTCAGTGACATTTGTCCGACGTATAGTAGCATCTGACCATATGAGAGTTTACCTCTCACCGTTACTTCATTTGATTCAGTTTGTATAAGACTAGCAAGGTGACCACTATCATTTGTCTGTTCCATGACCTATGGCATACTGATGAGAACATAATAAGTTCGAAACCGGTCTATGTCTGGTTAGGAACAGACAAATGATAGTTGGTTACTGATCACGATTTGAAGGTGTAATTCAATGCAGGTCGGGGTATTTGCCCGCTGAGTAGTTGTTTCCTTCAAATCCGATTTCATATATATATATATATATATATATATATATACTTTCAGAAGGGTGAAGTCTAGCTATTTTTATTTAACTAACCTACAATAATTGTAAATTGTAATTATGAAAATTAAAACCTGAAATGGTTAACCATAAGAATTGTACTCCCAGAACCGAATATGGTAACTGCTATTTTTTTTAACGTTATACTATTATACTATCATTTAAATAGTTTTTACCAATCTCGTAACACTAACTGAGTAAGTAAAAATATGTATTTTAATATATCTATTCCAAACTTTTTTCTCTGAATCTAATAAATATACAGTGCAGAATCAAAAACGTTGCTGCAGTGAGGATAATGAACAAAATTAAATATATTTTATCAATTGTATGGCTTAACTATTCATATTATTGCTTAAACGTTTTCTTCAAAAGTGACTTTTTTACGGTTCCATCACTGTGACCACCTTAGAAAACTTCTCAAATATAGCTATACATATTTAGATAAACTGGTAAAAGTTTAATCATAATCAGACTGCTGCAACATAGTGAAAAAAAAATAACTCCATTAATCATAAAAGTATATCGTCACTATGATGATTTATTATAATAGATTATACTGTCTTTTTCGAATGTTTTTGACAAAATCTCTGCTGACTTATTAACTATTCGACAGAGATACCTAGCATGAGACGACACAGCTACGAACAACAACCATAGTTCTATTGCCACCAGGACAATCGCTTGGCGCCGCGCCGGTGTAGCTGTTACCATGAGGAACGTAAGAACGATAAGTCTAAGGACCGGTTTATCAGTGCACGGTTAAGCACTTTATCCTACAGCTAAATTAACTAGACGTTTAGAATGTGAAGTTGTATATTGAAATGTTTAATAGAAGCACATTCTAAACTTCTAGTTAATTTAGCTGTAGGATAAAGTGCTTGACCGCGCACTGATAAACTGGTCCTTACTGTTTTTGTGCCGCGATTTAACATCAACTTTAAGTATTTTTGGAGATTCTTTCGCATATTATATTTTAGGACTGTTTTATTCGCCAATTAATTCAGCTAAATATGAAACACCTTGAGATAATTGGTAAGAGATGGTAAATAATATTTTTCACTCACGTTAGATTAGATTATATTAGATTCTTTATTGATTCCGTAGGCCAATTACAAGTATTGGATAGAATACCTCAATTTAAGTTACAAACAAAATAGAAGTGTACATATAACATCTAATACAAACTACGTCGTAAATCTAGTAGATCAATATATAAGTTAATCATAAAACACAATTTATATAAAAATATTAATATAGAGGCATATAAATCTGCACAACTATATTCTACTAGTAAAACCCTATACATGTACATAAGCACATATTAAAATTACACAAAAAGGTATTCATCTAATCTATAAAAACATTTCTCTGCTAGATATGTTTTTAAGCGTTTTTTAAATACGAGTAATGAGCTACTTTCTGTTATGTCGAGAGGCAGGCTATTGAGGGCCTTAAGTCACGGGCTATTTGGTGAGTTATATGCGATATTCAATCTATGAAATGGTATATGGAAATCATTTTAACCTCCTGACAATAAAATTGTGGGAGGTTACTACATTTAGTCCAAAATCGAAAATTGAGATAACATCAATTCTTTACGTTTTGAGGTCCCAGGAACCTAAAAAAGTGGTTTTTGAAAAATGTCTGTGTGTGTGTGTGTGTGTGTGTGTGTGTATGTATGTTAGCACGATATAGCGGCGAAGCTATTAAACGGATTAGGATGAAACTTTGTATGAGGGTTTCTTTAGTGCTCCAGAAGATCTGAAAAGGTTTTGGTTGAGATCGGATTACGTTTAGTGCAGTTTTGGCACAAGTTGTTTATTTTATGATTACTTACAATTTGTAATCGAACCATTGAAAAGCAGTAAAAATTGCAATTTCAACGATATATCACACTTGCACCCTTTCGATTTGGTTTCCATTAAAAAAATTAAAAATAATTCGTTATATGTGCACACATGGCAGCATCCAAAAAATATTATTGGTATTATTGTTAGGGGAAACTGTATTTTGCCATCTGTTAAAAATATTTGGGTAGGTAACCTTTGTGAATGTTGATTTATAGGTTATGGTACGTGACGTCACAGCTAACCTAAATATATATTTCTTAAGATTTAAGAATATTACGTAGCTATTATTAAAATTTCTGCCTGGTTCCCGTACTTTCAACTAAAATCTAGTAGGTACTGTGTAATGTTTATGAATTTCTGAATAGTTTGTCGTAATAAAATAGGACTCGTTTTGTAGGTTGGAAATCTAACCTGTAATTAGCAGTCTATTTTTATTAATCAACCATTTTAGTTGTGGATTTGACAATTTTGACATTTTTTTTGAGGGACGACAATCAAACGCAGTTTGCGTGGTTTTATATATTTCTAGTTCTAGTTTTTCTTGAGAAACTGTGTGTTTTCGTAATAATGTCATGTAGTGAATATTATTCACCCTTATGGGTGATGTAAAGTGTCGCTATGATGAGAAAATCAAAATAATAGACAATATTGACCTATACCATTGGAGTGGAGACTGGAGACCTTTCTGCAGATTTGTCTATTTTACCTTGTGTATCCGTAATTAATATGGTAAATTACTTAGTGTTTACTCACAGCTTCTACACAGGCCAACAGTTAAAGGCATACAAATCTTTACAAGCATATAAATATTATGAGGCTGGATTTGTCCGAGAAGTTTATGCAAGGAAGATAAACTCAAATGTATTCATTGTTATGGGCAAGGCAAGTTTACATTTAAATAACTAAGTGCTAGATTTCAGTGATAAGCATGTTATATTACGCGTATATGTAGTATTCAATAGACTCTACCAGAAAGTGATTTCGTTACCTTTCTCCTAAGCTTTTATTAAATTCAAAATAAACCTTATCTCATAATCGTACCTTATCGCACAAAAGGATGGCATTTTATTTTTATTTCACGTTTAAAACAGATTACTTACAATGGAATAAAAAGTTTGGTTGTACCTCAGGCAATATGGCCGACTTATCGTGACGTTATCCTAAAATGATCTATATTGAAAAATTATTTACGTGAATTTTTAAATATTTGCTACAAGCTAAAAATGAGAATAAACTTGAAAAACTTAAACATGTTATGTCCCTAAATATATTTCATAACCTAAAAATCAACATTCGTAAAGGTCACCAACTCAAATATTTTTGACAATGTCAAAATTTATTTTATTTAGGTTTATAGCCGTGTTCGGATATTACGTCTGATTGATGGGACGCGTCACAATCGTTCATTTAATGCAAATCGAGCTAACTGAGCTAAATCTTCAACGTTCGAATATTACAAGATAAAGAACTCGGACGAAGCTCGACTTGCTCGGACCTGTTCGATGGAGCAGGAAGAGTTTAATTGGACGCATGCGTAGTCTGCTTGAACTATCCTTAATATTATTGACTTGTTGAGGATAGAGTGTCATTTGGGCTAAATTCTTTATTTTTTCCTATCCAATGTTATCTGTTATACCCTTAAAATATCCGGCAATTGATTAACGTGCAACATAAACAATGTTTTAACAGATTGCTTATAGTCCACTTCAGTTCGTTCGATATTTGTTCATGAAATAAATGGCTCCAAAGTCACGTGTAATTTATGTGTTTGCTCAGTGCTCTGATTTCCGATGTAATATTCAAATACAGCTGATAGGAGATCCA
Organism: Rutpela maculata; assembly: GCA_936432065.2. Taxonomy (NCBI): domain Eukaryota; kingdom Metazoa; phylum Arthropoda; class Insecta; order Coleoptera; family Cerambycidae; genus Rutpela; species Rutpela maculata. The sequence continues at coordinate 21,483,934 of OW386288.2, forward strand.
CTGTGTGGGGAGGTTCCAGTCGCTTCCAGTAGCTGCCGATTTTTTATTATCGGAATTGATAGATTACAAAATTTTAAGGTCACTTTGTATAACAAACCTTGTACCTAAAATTTATAGTTTTCGAGATATTAACTTTTTTACCAAAAAATTGACACTGCAGACCTTAAAGAAATTCTCCTGTGAATAACCCATACAAGAATCTAAATATCTTTTACTGTGAAAGTAATCAACATAGTCGTAGATAATTTTAAAAAAATTGAAAGCATTTAAATATTGTACAAGGTGAGTACAAAAGTGGTCACAACTTTCCATTCAAAAACACCAAATATCTTCAATTTTTTAAACGGAAACCCCCATTTTTTTTATTTTATCGAATTCTATGATAAAAATATGGATAGTTTACATTTACTTCCCTAACTACGGCGGTTTTTAAGATATTCACGAAAGTTCAGAAAAACTTAAATAAATTGTATTTTATAAGAATTCTTTATTTAACTAACTCTAAGAGGGCCATGTAAACAATTGTTGTCAGAAGAAATAGCATTAGAACTGTCAAATTAGTTGTTGGAGCACCACCTCACGGACGAATGATCGTAAATGTTTTGACCAAAAATTTTGAAGACCAGTGGATTGCTAACCAGGGGTCCATTTCTTTGGCCACCAAGGTCCCCAGACCTAACAATACTTGATTTTTTTATATGGGGCTACATAAAAAACGAAGTGTTTGCAACTGCAATAACTACAAAAGATGAATGCCACGTATAAATTTTAGGTACAAGGTTTGTTATACAAAGTGACCTTAAAATTTTGTAGTCTATCAATTCCGATAATAAAAATATGGGTGTTCCATTTAAAATAACAAAGTTGAAATCTACTTCTGGTATAACCGGAAGTGATAGAACTGTCAAAATATTTTAGTTAGAAAGATCATAAATCTCTTTACTATACATACGTAATTTTACAAAAATTTGTTCAGTAGTTTTCGAGATATGGATCGTGTAAGCTCCCACCTGGGCACGCTGTATAAATAACTATTAAGTACTCTGTTAATAATAGAGTTAGTAACATCGGCCAAAAAACAAATGAAAGCTAGTTGTATCCTCTAGAACTTTTATTAAAATTATTTTTTCGAAAATGAACGGAAATTTCAAGTACAAACGTCTCGTGTTTACAATAGTTTAAATTTCCGTAATATTTAAATTATTTCATATTTTCTGTAAAGTGCGAAATGCGGAATGGAACAAAAAAAAGAAATCTCAAATCAGAGTAACGGTTACTGAGATATAAGGTTTTAAAGAAAATGTCTCTGGTGGTCATTTTTTCTAAATGGCGGCTTTAGCTCACACCGGGATTTTTTAGGACTTTATGTGCCCGTTCTAGATTAATAGAGCTATCCATTGCGATAAACAAATAACTGTCTCCAAATGGTTTTCGCCAAACCCATTTGACACTGGGATTTGCCTGATCTATAATTAATGAACTGCTTTTGAACAATTAATAGCATCCATCAACAAATAGCGTGAGTTATAATGAGAGAGTTATTATAAATCATTAGGTACAGAGCCAGTCACCTTTATCCTCATGCCTAGCCTGTCCAATCGACGTAACGCGCTACATGAAGGTGGCTCTGTCCCAAAGGAATTATTTTCCGATACGGTGAAATAGAACGGTCCATTATTATTGAGGAGAGGGAGGTGATGTATCATTTTTGAATAGTTTCGACGTTTTCAAATCAAGTTAAGTAATAATTGTGCCAAAAATGATGAATTCGGTTAGTGAAGATGAAATATATACACCAGCAGAATGAAGATAATACATAATTTATTACCCGAAAAAATCGCAGAACAAATATAAAACTGTGAACAAAAATTAAATTTTACAGTTAATTTTATTAATAAACAAACTGAGTAATTTAAACAAAATTTTCTCAATGTAATATTTATTGTTATAATCGTAGATAAAGTATAATATTCAACTTGCGGTAATGGTAATAACTCACTTGATGAATTATAGCACTCGCCTGCGGCTCGTTCTGTAAACTTCATCTGCGTGAGTTATTACCTACATTACCACTCATTGAATAATATACTATTTTCTAAGTGAAAACTCGGTACTTCTTCGAATTTTCACCTGGTAATGCATTACATCTCTACGAACGTGTATGAGCCCTTTTGTGTCGGTCCTCGGCGCTGATGTCTTTAAATATGGTCTGTTATGATCTAAAATTATCTTCTTAATGAATTTTTCCGAAGTTTTTATTTATTCTTCTACTTAGATCGATTCTGGGAGGTCCTATAACATTCACAACAAAGATTCCAACCTTTTCCTTGTCGCCTATTTTCTTTTTGTTAGAATTCAAAGTAAACGATTTTTTATGAAAAATGTTGTAAAAGGAAAAATTTCGGATATATTGGTTTCAAAATATTTTTTCTGGTTATAACTTTCAAAATTATAGTTACGAAGAAATTCAACTAACTCTGTTGATTTTATATCAAACCAAAAGAGGCAAACCAATAATTATGAAAATAGATTGAATATCTATAATTTCGTTGTTATAATGTTTAGTATAGTCCTAAAATGTTGGTACCTGGCAATCATTCAAGTATGAAATAACACTAAATGTTTTTATTCATCAGCATATAATAGTTTCCTAAATTTTAAATTCTTATGAACGAGAATTCATGTTTAAGACAAAGTGATGAACATCCCATACCAGAGCTCTTTATATTTGTTGCGAATTTACGTTGATTTGAAACTAAATGCGATATTTTATAATTAGTATAATCTAATCTAAAATAATATAAGAATCTTACCAAATCCATGTATGGTTTCAACCACTGCTTTATTTTAGTTGTAATATCACAAGTAGGAAAGGTTCTTGGAGGAAAGGGAATTGACCATATTTTTGTGAAATTGGTTGCTACCAGTTATTTCACAATTTGATGTTGGCTATGCGTTATTCAGGTCTATGATGGAACGTTTACGTTATTTAACATACACTGTTATGTCGAGCACTGATCAAAAAATATATGAGAGTGAGAGAGACAGATGACCGTAACAAAAGTGTTATGACTAACGTAAACGTTCCATCATAGCGCTGATTTACTGTTTTTAGTCAATTCAGAGTGGGCGACATCTACATTCTGGTAGAATAATATGTTCGGGAGTGAATAACGAATCATTTTACTATTGATGTTAAATAGAAGTTTAACTTTATTGTTATTGTTTTTAATAGTATCACAAATATCTAATACATTAAATGCCGAAACTTTCTATCTTGTTCACACCACTTTCTGATATTCTTGCTAAAATCTCGGAGTTAACGACATCTACATTCTAGTAGTATAACACACGTTCAGGAATAAACAATAAATCAGTTTACAGCGCCACCTATTGGTAGGTGATTTTCGTGAATAGTTGGCTATGCTGATTTTAGTTGAATATATATAGCCAATATCAAAACTCCAAAGTTACTAGTAGCAACCAATTTAAGAATAATATGGTCAATTACTGATACTATACTAACTTATATTAATTTCATTATCACTAATATTTACCCGAATTTTACACTAAATTTATAATCGAAAATAAGGCTTGTCTGTCTTAACTTTCACCACAAATCTATCTATTAATCTAAAAACTAAAAAAAGCATTCTGGTTTTTATACATTTCAAGAAACCCACAAATATTATTTTAAATCCATTCACCCAGCGACATCTCTTGCTGAAAAGAAATATCAAACAATAGTATACAAATAGTAGATTTTCCTACTTATTTTTAAATAAAATAATAATTAATAATAAATTAATAATAACTAGGCGTAAACAATATTGATAATTGAAAAGGTTGGAAAAATCAAGACATGGTGAATTTAAGATAAATAAGACAAGATAAGATGAATTGTACACATTTTTATTTCATAATTACAAGTATAATTTATTACATATATTGTCATTAGATACAATAGGATAAGCATAGCGAAAAATGTTCCTGAACCAAATTGGACTTTTCGTACATGGCTTGTTAGCTCTCTATTAATAAACAATTTCAGCCAAGTTTTAACTCCGGTCCCATAGTGGACACTATGGTACTGTTCACAGAAGGAACCGTGATTTTCAGTTTTATTGCCGTTCCAGATGAATCCCCGCTATCTTCGGCTTACAAATGTTGTAGCGTCCTTCTGAGGTAGTGCGATACCGCATTAAGCGCCTTTAGGTATGACGACATGATTTATTCGTTCGAATGGTACCGCTTGTCTCATCTTTTACGCAAAAGTATGGATTTAAATTATTTAAATAATTTCTAGAAATAATCTGTCGATCGCCAGAATGAACCTGCCAAGCGACACTTAAAGGGATTATTTTTTTTTACCGTGGTCCATATCCATTTACGTACAATTTCATTAGTTCGACATTTTGACAGAACTAAGACGTCACCAAAGCACACTTTTCAATAAATACAATTTTTCCTTTCCAAATTGGGTTTGTTTTCAAAGAATTTTTGAGATCTATACGGCAGTTTTCTCGAAAACGGTTGGAATTATCAAGTTCTATCAAGTGTACCTTTTTTACGTAGAAATAACTCCTGCCTGAGATTTTCTAGTCAAAAGTGTCACTACGTTTCGTAAAAAATATTCATCATCAGGTATAATTCATGAGGCGCCCTCTACGGGCTGGCGTAATGTAATACACCAATTATTGTTTCTTAGCCTATACAATGTTCCCTTACCAAATTAGGAGAAGATCGGTCAAGAGATAGTTGAGATATTGCAAAAAAAAAGAAAAAAAACTACAATTTTGACACCCTGTATCTTCTTCCACAGCAACAATTTACTAAAGCATGTTTGGTTATATCCTCATATTTTGGTCCAAAGAATTTACCCTTGAACTATGGCCTATTATTAATGGTCCACCCTGTATATATGTCGTAGTCTTTTGATGAAATACCTACGTAATTTCGTGAAAAGCCTAGGCAGTACATGAACTGCCGGCATATCATGTAAATTCTTGAGGTTGCAGAATATGTCTAGGCATTTAGTGAAACGCCGTGGTCGTCCAAGATTTGCAGAGTATGAGGTTCTCTATATACAGCTTTTAGGCGAGACGTGAGTGCGGAGATGAATAGTCCGACTATCCTTGTTCTTCAAACGCGCAGTAACGGCGCAGTTATCTCACAAGATTGGTAGAGTTTGGGGTGGCCTAATAACTCACGATCCCCACCAAATAATGCCATTAGCCAATGAGCAGTTGGCGTGAAATCACATCAGATGCAGGGCCTTATTCAAAATATTGTAAGAATTTGTGTACCGTTAATTAAGCAAATAACTCGTAACTGGAACGGGCTCACAATTACCCGCTTTTGAGGTCGGGGGTAATTATTCCGTATTTTAAGTCACTGTTCTGCATGGTGGTTCAGGAGAAGTAGAATGTAATACTACAGATGATAGTACACTTCAGACCGTAGTTCGGGCCAGTACGGACAGTCCTTCTAGGGTGAGATAACTGCGCTGCTACTACACGTTAGAAGAACAAGGATAGTTTGACGTTTCATCTCCGCACTCAACGTCTCGCCTAAAAGCTGCATATTAAGGAACCTCATACTCTACAAATCTTGGTTATCTTGTCGACGGACCTTTTGCACAGGACCGTCGAATCTCCCTGCAATTTATAAGGCACACCCTGTATGTTCACACTATACCACATAAAAAATTCCAGCCTCGTATCTCAAGAAATTACAAAGCAAGAAGTGCTCAAATAAATGAAAAAAAAATAAATAAATAAAAAACTATTTCTTTTCTATTTATAGGCAACACGAGACGCCCCTGTCCGGCCAGCGTTCAAGAGGCTTCACCTCGACCCGGCAGGTAAAACTGGTCCGCTTGAAAGGGCTGGCTAGGCGCCGGTTGTCGCGTAGGAACACAATTACGCACCATTGCGCGTCTTTGCATTAAATAAATATTTAAATTCAACCAATCGTCATAAAATTTCACACAATCAGTCTAGAAACCTTCAGTCATATCTCGTCAAAATTTCATATCCCTACGGCATAGGAAAATATTTTAGTTTTGCCCTCAAAGGTGCGGATCGCGCTTTTAGGCCAGGTAATCGATGAGCACGGAGAAGCCGCGCGACTCACAGGTAGTCAAGTGGTCTCATTCGACGAGGCTCGTCGTCCCGCACACAGGGCGCGAGCAATTAACCTAGTAGGTCGCAACCGCGGGGCGTAACTCCAAAAACAACGCGGAGGGCACTCTAGCGGGGAGACTAAACTCTTTAATATTAAATAATTCATAGCTGCCGAGCCATTCACGGTGAAGCGCTAAAAATTGGCGACGAGGGGTAGAAAATCCTCAACTTTACGATGGGACCATCCGCGGAACAATCTGCGGGGTGGTTCACGAATTATCATCAAATGCATCACAATTATGCAATTTTGCATATGACCACTTGACCTATGGCAATAAGGGTCCTTATGTTCCGCTCGAAACCTACGCCACAAAAAGCAACACCCAAACCTTCGAGGGTACAAAAGCAAAGACAAGGAAAAAGGGAGTCAGTCTCCATTTTTTCGCCAAGTAAGAAACACTCCCTTGCATAAGGGTGTTCGCCGTGTCGAGTTCTTTGTTCTATTAATGTTAAATCTCATGTAAATTCAGTGAAACAAATCATTGCAGTGTCGCAAACACGTTCAGCCAGTCGATAAAAAAAAAACATTTTTTTTGTTAGCGATTTCCACGAGCTAGTAGAACTTAGCTGCAAACCCCGAGAAATTCCGCGGCGTCATTGACGCGACGCCGAGTTGTATCTGAGTCTTCGGTAAATTAACGATCATTTTTAAACATTAATTAAAGCACTTTGACAGTCAGCGAAACCACGGAGAGCATCTCCGCTGAGTTTAATTTTTTTATATATTCATCTATGACTTCAAATAATAATTTCAGACAATCATAAAGTCTTTTTCTTTCACACTTTCAAATTCATCTAGATCACTCTAGGAACCCTGGCTGGAATCGCGAGTTACTCAACCTAACTGAGTTAATTAAATTCTCCCCCGTCGATCCGCGAGTATAAACCATAGTGCGAGCAACAGGTGTAGTGTATTCTTCAGGGATTACAGCGAGGGAGAGGAGTAAGCATTTTTTTATATTCGACGTCATCGAGCCAAGCTCAGGCGAACAGTTTCGTTGTATTCACCTGTGCTATAGCTACCTGTATTGTCTGCAGATCAACTCTCCTTGAGCACGGGTCCTGTACCTTTTTCTTTTCGCATTGATTTCATTGCCTTATCGTTAGTGTGTACAAAAAATAGTGCGACGTAAGGGAGAGCTATTGTCGATCTAAACAACAATAAGATTCATAAACCTTTGCTTGAAAATAAAATATAATAAACTTAAGCCGACCCCGGCTCTCGAGGATTGTCAAGAAGTGCTTTTACAGCCTCCTCGAATGATGAATTAGTCCCTCAGGCTAATCGCTGCCAAAATTGCGTAAAATCACGAATTTTTAAAAAAATTTTAAATTAAATTCAAATAAAATAAAGGACGCTTGGGAAGTCGCCATTTTTACAGGGTTGTAAAGTGCTGTGTCTGTTCGTTTAGAGGGCGTGGGGAGTTGTTACGAGAGTGGCTTCGCGTCAAAGTTAATTACCAGCCTAATCAGTGGCGTAAAGTACGAGATAGTAGGTCCTAGGTCAAGGGCTAGTGGAACGCGCGAAACCGCGTAATCGTGAATCATCCAAATTGTGTCAAAATAATTTTTCTCTTTAAATTATTTAAATTACAGTGAGCCATTGGGCAGCCATTAGCATATCCTGCGCGTCTTTCGCCTAGCGGAGACGCGAGGAGCTTAGAGTTTGCTTTTGCGCAGTGGGAAGCTCCGCCTCCCTCTACGACGGATCTTGAAATCAACAAGAAGGTCCGCCATTTAAATTTTAGCATAGCGTCCTTTCAAAATTACTAAAACAAATTCTAAATCATTTAAATTCTTTTCGTTCTGGCTTTTCAATCATCGCAGATACAACTGCCACCTCCTAAATTAAAAGGTGTAGTATAAGCTCCACTAAGCAGTTGTCAAGGACTTAACGTTTCGCGGGGACAATAATCACCTGCTGCAGGCACAGACACCTGTCAACTACCTGTCGAAGGTAGCTACCCGGTGCTTGACCCATATTTAGTGACCCACTAACCGAGTTTCAAGCGTTATGTCCTCTTTTGCTATTGATCAGCTATCTAGAATTCACAAATTATATTAGTTAAAGTAATTAGCCTTAGCAAATGTCATTAGCGCCCAAATAAAGGGTTATAAATATAACAAATTAATAGTGTAAGCTATTCGGGACTCATATCGAGCTTAAGGTTTGAGAGTACAACTCGCTATCTCGCAAGTGCACGACTATAGCCCCCCTTCGTCGTACTACTTCCAGGTGCGCCAGGTAAAGGGTGTTAGCGTCCAGGTACGAAGGCCACGAAACCGTGAAACCTTGCCTGCACTTCATGCAAGTAGAGGCCGCGTATTTTTTGTGGTAAAGTGCGTTGCTCGTGCTTCCGTTCTCTTGTCTGTATTGTTTACTTATCTTACCGTTCGCTTGTTGTATAGAAGTGTACAGGTATTGCAACCAACCACCTGTCACTCGTCCGTAGAATATATGCAGTATTAGAGATACCAAAAACCGCGACTCTGTATTAACTGATGTTAACTGTCATCGAGCGGCTCTGGTGTCGTACCTAGGCACGACTCACCTGGCTCCTGAACTTCACCATAGAACGGCGAACAGGTGAAATCGAAGTTCAGTTACCGAGAGGTGAATTAGCTCCTAAGAATAGAACTTGCCAGGTTCCTTTTAATTTTTTCTATTGTTCTTTATTATTGTTATTATTATTCATCCTTTAGGCCCTGATTCTAAATTTCAAATTCATAAGTAGGATAGGTACTTAGTTTAAATTCCTTAAAACCACAGGTGGAGCACCACGTTTTTTTTTGTTCTTTCGTTTTAGTAACGAATTAAGGGACTCCTTCTTGTACCTACTTATTTTGTTATTTTATAGTTGTGTTGCCTGGCTCAGTTAGTGTTAAGAATTTTAATTAATCACGGCAGGTACTTTAGGTTTTAAATCATTGCGAAATCAAATCGGATACATTTAGGACTTTTAGAAGTTTATTTTTAATTTTTAGGTTTTAGTTTTAGGGGAGGTTTTAATTTTTTTTACGTTTCGTTTTTTTTTTTTTTTTCCATTCAGTGGAATGCATTATTAATTAGAAAGTTCTCGTAATTGTACATTATTATTGCTTCCATCACATTAATATAGTCCGTATTCGAAGGTATACAATCCTTCAGCGGTTAGCTGTATATGTATATACCATTCAATTTTTTTTTAATCTTTTTTTATTAATAATTTTTTTTTTATTATTTTATTATACATAATTTTTTATTTCTTTTATTTCCTTAATATTATTATTAAACTTATTTACACTCATACATTATTGCTCTTAATTAATTTAAAAACTCCGTCTCTTTCATTAAAGTAACTTTTATCACACCTCAATCCCAGCCAGAGGCAGGGCTTGGTAGGACTTGTAAGACAGGTCTTTGGCATCACCCTCTAATGTGAGGATCTTAGTACTAGCCACCATAGTTGTGATAGGACTTGTTGTTGCTTGCTGGTACATCTGTACATGGACTATTAAACGGAGATTAACCCCCAACGAATTACCTGGTGTTAGTTACTCTGTCATCTTACCGGGACAGTTTCCAAGTTCCAAGCGTAAAGTAGTCATCGTCAGGTGGCAATCCGCTGTACACCGCTATAGCCCTGTCGGTCGGCCCGTCCACCTTTGAGGACCCCTGCGCAGGTCAGAATACCTAACAATTTAGAATCTCGGGCGCAGTAGCCCTATTCGCGGGAAGAACGACGAACACTAACTCTCTGAGAGCCAGGTAGATTTAAGCCTGGTTACGGTGTTCGTCGCGTTGTTACTTTTTTCTTTTTCTCTGACCTGAGGCATCCTCACTGGCTGCGCTTAACGCGCCGACTTTCGTGATTGAAGGATAGGGCGACTTTCGTGATTGAAGGATAGGGGGTTGGTCCTCCGTCCTCCACGGACCTAACTGCCCCGAAGCTCACCAGAACCTAACCCTGAGAGGTCGGCAGTAGCTGCGTGATACGCATAGGTAGGTAGGCGCTGGCACCCGACTTCCATTACATAAATTTGTGACCTCCTACCGCTCAATCCGGGGTCTTCCCCAGGACTGGCCGCCCCTATTTCGCCCCAGCACGCAGCAATCTCGTCGACAATCTCACCCTAGAAGAACCGCCCGTACTGGCCAGAAATATGGTCTGAAGTATACTATGATCTGTAGTGTTACATTCTACAACTTTTCCTGATTACCACCATGCAGAACAGTGACTCAAAATGCGAGGAATCCCCGACCTCAAAAGCGGGTCATTGCGAGCCCGTTCCAGTTACGAGTTCTTTGCTTAATTAACATTACACAAATTCTTACAATATTTTGGATATGGCCCTGCATCTGGTGTGATTTTACACCAGCAACTCATTGGCTAATGACATTTTTTGGAGGGGATCGTGAGTTACCTTATACTCTATAAATCTTGGTGGTCGTCTCGGTACATGATGTTTAAAGTCGTTCTACACCATCTGCCGCAAATTAGATGTTGACTGTTCAATGAAGTGACGGATACCCGGCAGATTATGTTGTGTGTTTGAGGTTAGGTTAGTTGCTGTTTTGGTCGATTTATTTGCCCGAAAGCCATGTTGAGATATTTGTTTTGTTTCTTATGGGAATTAATAGTGAGAAAGACTTGTTTAGTGATCATTACAAAGGGAGAGATATTGAGATTTAATTAAGTATGAGGTTAGGTTCAGATTTAACTTGTTACGTTTCGGGTTCTAGATTGCTAACGAAATTACGAATTACGAATATAACACCCCAGCCTAACCTAACCTCAAAATTAATTAAATATTTTTCGCACCTCGTTTAATTTTCTGATGGTATACGGTCATATTTATTCGACCTTGCTTCTTAGTATTATTTGTAATGATCATTGAACAAGTCTTTTTCACTCTTACCTTCCATAATAAACAACAGAAATAGGCAGCAAGTAATAGAACACAATCTGCCGGTCTAATTTGCGGCAGATCGTGTAGAATGACTTTAAATGTCAAGTGCCGACCAGGGCGTTTCACGAATGACACACAGATTGTGCAACGTCAAGAATTTGCATGATATGCCGGCAGTTCATGTACAGCCTAGGCTTTTCACGAAATGACGTGTTTCGTCAAACGACTACGACATATACATTAAGGGCCAGTTGTATGAACTAAGTTGAGTCAAGTTCAGCTTGAACCAAGATCAAAAGCCAACGTTACGATTGTTACAATAATCGTAACCATGGATTTTGATCGTGGATCAAGCTGAACTTGGCTCAACTTAGTTCGTACAACTGGCCCTAAATAAAACAACAATTATTAATTTAGAAATGTTTTTTAAACTAAGTGACAATTTACCCAATGTTGATTCGTTTATGCTGATGTTCATTCGCTCAAATGATTGCTTATTAATGCCGAAGAAATTCGAGGAGTCAAGTTATTTCATTACAAAAAAAAAACGATTTAACTTTGGTCTAAATATATTTTCTTAAAAACAAAAGATTTTCATAATGTGATTCAAGAAATATGTACAAATATTTGTGCAATTTCTGACCTTTCAGAGAATTAATAAACAATTACCAACAGACAATTTTGACAAGTTAATGTATATTGATCGGAACCTAGGTTACCAATGGGATTATGTTAAATATACTGTTATAGTTTCAGTGGATTTTATCTATTAAAATAACACGTAATATGAGGTTTCAAAATATACAATAAAAGCCTGCACTGTTTTAAAATAAAGACTACAAATATACTACTATAACCAATATCCATAAAAACCCGTAAATAAAATATAAAACGTTATTCTAAATATTTTAGGATGTATGATAGACAGTAAGGCAGAAATGAAGTCCATATTGTTTTATATTATTAGAAATAGCGACGGTCTTTGACTTAAGCCCAACCTTCTTCCCCTTCAGGTTGCGGTGGTTGTTCACAGGCGGCTGTTAAAATTAAAACAAAAATCAACAAATAAATATAAATAGAAAAGCAAATGGATTTTTTAAAGGGTAGGTACACAAAATGCACTAAATCTTACTAAAAGATCTACTAGCTCTAGTAATTTCATTCCTAGACCTAGTCAATTTCGTGAATTTATAGATGTTAAATTTCACTTCAAATTTTACAACAAACTAGACTTCCTTTTAATATAGTACACACACAGGGTGTTCAGAAATACCAGTTACAAATTTTTGGAGTAGATTCTATATGAAGAAAGTTCATGTACGTCAGTGATGATGTGCACTTCAATATATTGGAATTACTTTACTTTAGTATGTTCTATAAATTTCCAATCTTCTCAGGGTTAAAATTTCAAGTAAAATTTTTTCATCATAAATAAGAGGTGTACTATCTTTAATTAGTAACAGAAATAGAAATAACTTAATTTCGTAATATGGGTGAATAGTATTTGAAGTTTTTTCTAGATAGTTGTATTATGGTAACTTCAATTTTAAAATTATTCCAATAATTAACAAATTATAAACATAACATAATAGAGTCGCTTTCCTTAATACTGAATTATCTTGAAAGTAAGCCAACAAAAAGTTAAATATTAAAGTAGCATTATTATTATTATAATTACGTTTGAGTGAGAACCTAAACTAGAATTTGCATAATAGATTATACTTGGGAATTGTAACGAAATTTCTCTCGAAATGCCGTTACAGGTCCTTTTAACATCTTTTATTTCATTAATATTTAGTATTTTGTCACCATCTTCGCATTCAGTTTCAATATTTTGTGACGTTTACATTATAAAGTGGTATATTCTAATGTAAGAACTGCTTGATCTATGTATACTCATGTATACGTACCTTAGTCAGGTAAAAAATTGAATTGAGACGGCTGGACTCTAGCGGGCGGTATTCAAAAATCGGATAGACACGCATAAGCCATATGGATATTTTCTCGCTTTCCTTCTAGTTTTGTCTGTCAACAGAGCAGAAAGCTGGTAGTATATTACTCTAGCAAATTATTATCTGAATATATTTTATTAATCTTTTGACCATTTTTATACACTTAATAGCTTTATAGTATACCTAAATTAGGGGTAAACCTCCTGGTAATATTATTTTTGTTTGAATTCAAATTTGGGATTTTCGTAAAGTAATTCTTTAAAGGGTACACTGGGTACAAATTTCCTTTCAATTTGACTTGTAATTTAGACATTTACGCCGAGTCGAGTTTGAGGCTTATTATCAGTGTTTTCCTTGTGTGAAACAAATTTTGTTGGTGTGAATTGTTTTTACTACATCCAGAGACAAACTCCAAGGACTTAAGATTTCCTGAAAATCGTAGCTGTCTGGACAAGGAGCTGTTTAGAACTTGGCCCAGCCAATAAAAGGATATCTGTCTGGATTATTTCCAAATGCACATGAGGTGAGTGGTTTCTTTTGTTCTATATTGATAAATATATCATTGTAAATTTAAAGACTTAAAAACCACGCATCTCGTGGACAGGCAGATTTCCGAAATCTGAGGGAAATTCTGAAGCCTTTGCCCTTTATCTTAATCCCTGAATAATGAGCATTCATTAGTCTCGGATTATTGTTAAATTTCATTTTTCTCGAGTGTTGATATTCCTTGAAGGTAATATTAAAATTATATATTTTCTTGCCCTACTCACAAATAATTTTTTATTATACCGGAGATTTGTTATTTTGGGCTAGCGCTATTATCGTTTCATTGTTGTTAGAGTTTCTGCCCCTGTTTTGTTGATAGCTTTTGGCAAATTTTTGTGGCAAGTTGTCTGCTCACCAGACATTTTGTTTCATAATTTTTGATTTGGTGAATTTTCAATTCATAGAATAATATTTGGTACTACAGTTAATTAGTGTTGCATAACTAATAACTTATTTCCTAATATCTTATGCTTGCCTAACGTAGTTAACTGGATTATTATTACCCGCTTATTTTTTTGATAATTTTTTCGTAGTTTAATTTTCTTAATTATCATAAAGTTCAACTTAAAGTTTTATAATTTTTTATAGTTTAATATAAGACAGATTTAATGATTTATCAGCAGAGTGCTACATACCATATTCGTTCATTACCTTTAATTTTGAAAATTAATTTAAAATTTCTATTTTACATTTATATTTCTAGTTCCTAGTTTTGTGCTTAAAATTTTAATATCTCATAAATTCAAACATCCAGTTATTCTCATTTATTTTTTAATTTTCCCCTTGCTAGTTTTTAAAACATTTGTTTTTCCCATTTTATGTAAAACCTCGGACAAAGCGAAAAGGAGCAGTAGTAACACACGAGGACATAATAATTTAAACCATTTGATTCGGTGATCTGGAATCCACGTTGAGAGAGGAGCCATTACAAAGTACCAGCTCACGCATAAGCCCCTCATCATCCGAATATTCGGCATCCCACTCCAGACTCACCAGTGGCCACATCAGCGAAGTTACGTAAGCTCCGTATTACTCACTACTACCTATTGCAAATTTTTGGTCAGAAGATTCTATATAAAAAGCAGTAAAGTTTCGTTTGTTTTCGATTTTCAATAATCTCTTTTAATCTAACTGTGATATAAATCCCTTCCATTTACATTATTTTATTGTACAATATTTACCTAAATTTGTAAAGAAATTGTAACTATATTGAAATTTATTCAATAGATTGTTCAAATTTTAATACTTTGTTTAATTATTCTTCACTAGTTACGATATTCAAGAATATATTTTTTTTAATCGTTAATCTGAAATACGCTGACACCCTTCTGGTCTAGTACAGCAGAATAAATCTAATAAGAAATAATAAAAGAAGCTAGCTGGAGCTAAGATAACGCAGATCTTGTTTGGGTTGGTGCCAAAACTCAACTAAGTGTGGTTAGAGAACTAAATAATAATACAAAGATCAAAAAGTTTAACTTTTCCTTTATAAATTAAAATCTCTTTAAAACTAGTTTAACACTAAAAATTTCAAAAAAAAAAATTTAAGATAATAGAATTTCACGTAAAATAACTATACATTTGCTTACGTTTCTCTCTTTGTGGTGGGGCTCCTCTCTTGTCATCACCTTTCCTTAAAGGCTCATTCTTTCTTCCGCCATCCTTTCCAGCTCTCCTCACTGAATCTGAGAGACCATCCCCATCCCCTCTTGAGGAAGCAGGTCTAAGTGGAGGAGTTTCTTCATCCAGTTTTTTAACAGAACGCCACGAACTACCGTCATCATTTCCTCCTCTCGGACCCCCGTCATCTCCTCCTCTACGATCCCTTTTTTCTCCTCCTCTATGATCTCTGTCATCTCCTCCCCTTCGATCTCTATCGTATCCCCTACAATCTCCATCGTCACGAGAGGAACGGCTGCCTCCATCCCTATCACCAAATCTATCACGATCACCTCTTTGCTCCCTGTCAAAACTACCTCGGGTGATTTCACGGCGATCATCCCTTCTGTCATCTCGGCGATCTCCATCCCTCCTTTCATCACGAACATCATCTCTTCTGTCACCTCGAAGGTCTTCCCTTCTTTCAGTACGAAGGTTATCCATCCTTTCATCGCGGTGGTCATCTCTCTTTTCCCCCTTTCTATCATCCCCAGAAGTTCTACAATTGTCTCCAGCTTTTGCGGGCTCATCGGTACCTCTGACGCGAGCTGAACAAAATAAATCGTAATGAATAATAGATTTTTTTTAAATGTTTTCTCGTTTCTTTAAAAATACTATAGTCAAATAAAAGTGCTTTTGGAAATGCACTCTGCATGTTGTCAGGAAGTTACTATAAAGCTTTGTCCAAATTCAATGTACAGGGTTATTACAGGGTTATTCATTATATTTAGGCCACAATTTATTATCCTTATTATTGGAGATAGAAAAAAGGTTTCGGACAAAAGTTGTAGGGCTATTACTAATCCCCTTCAATAAGGTAATGGAAGCACAGTGGCGTGCAGAAATTGAGAAGCAATAATATATTTTTATTTTTTTATTGTTGAATTTTTGAATTATTCTTTTTTTTTTCTGTATGTATCTGCCTGCCGCTATTTGTATATGCATTCCGATTGCTTTTCTAAGTTTCAAAGTAAGTCATTCTTATTATAAAACCTAACATGTCGCACTTAGGATTTACTTTCTGCATGAATAAGGTTTAAAAGTTTAATGTATTATAAATAAACAATAACTGCCTTCTACTTAACGGTCTCACAAATAATTAGTTTTCGTTGACTAGACACAACTGCAATTTTATATCTTCAAATCTAAAATAATTTTTTTTTGTACCAAGATCATGACATCAATGTTCTATCAATCAATGTACGTACTTACTTATAGTGAATTTTAATAAAGCTACTTATATATACATATGATGTATTATATTGAACTAAAAGGGTGTTGTGCATTCGAAAGGCGTGATTTGACAGAAAACCGGATTCTAACCACTTTCGATCGGGGGTAGAGAAATTCCAATTAAGCGGTGCGTGAAGTATTTGGGGGTGAACCTAGACAAAAGACTGACGTTTAATACACACATTAACGAGACGATACGCAAGGTCTACTCCATGTCCAGGAGTCTGTACCCGCTCCTGGCACGGGGTAGCGGACTCAACAGGACTAATAAAAAGTTGCTGTACACGATGGTAATCAGGCCGGCCATCACATACGCGGCGCCGGTGTGGTGCAGCATCCCGGCCACGACAATGCGGAAGTTGAGAGTATTAGAACACAAATTTATGCGCCTCATTTCAGACTCTGGTAGGTACACCTCCCTCAGAAATCTCTATGCACGTTGCCACGACATAACCCCACTAGCGGACTACGTCCGAGAATCATCGCAAAAGTTCTATTAGTTTAAGCTGGACGGTAGTCCGCTAACCCGCAACATTACTCGAATCAGACAGCGTAACGCAATACTTTTCGATATAAGACACCCCCTACCATACCAGGCGTTGCCTATCTTCCGGCAACTTCCTTAGCCACACTTCCCTCTACGAAAACCTAACCCTACTCTATTATTTATCTTTCCTCAACTTTAACTTTCCAACCCCTTCTTTATGTTTGTACAATTTTGTTCTTTTAAAATTTTTGTCCCCTTTTTGTCTTTCTAAATTCCCTCTAGGCCGATAACATCCTGTAAATCCAAACTTTTTAACCCTTTTAACTACCCTACCTTCCTTAACGGCGATCAGGCCACAAGGACGTCATTTGCTCGAACGGGTTTTCCCGTATCAGTAACCAAAAATTTGTAAGTGCAGTGCAAGTGTTAGTTTTAAGTTTTTTATTCATTAGTTTTAGGCTCGTGCGAGCACATTCCCTAATTTTAACCTAGTTTTAAGTCTGCCTAAGGTGTCCTAGCTGCAACAAGCATTATCGTCAAACCAAATCGGATCCGCCTCGTCCAACCAGACATTTTCCACGACGCTACGCGCCGTGGTTGTCTGGTTGGCTCCGGGCCGGGATCCGATGAGGTGCATTCTTGTAACAAGAAATGTCAAATAAATTTGTTTTGTTGTTGTTGTTGTCTCGCAATCCAAGGGTCCCGGGTTCGATCCCTCACATCGTGGTTTTTTTTTTTCATATATTTTTTTTTCACAACAAAGTTGGTATCACAAAATTTAGAATGTCCAAAAATTAACATTATTTGCAAGAAAAATGCGAATGCACTATAGAATGTGTAACAATTATATAAAAAGCTCAGTAAATCGGCGAAGAGTATAATGCTTCCACCAGTTTATTTTCGTTTTTGTGCTTTCGTACTTCAGTGTTCAGTGCTTCAGAAATATTATTTTTCGGTATGTTATTATTTATTAATGTTATTTTTTTTTTATTTTTGCAATGATTCATCTTTCTGTTTTTATTGTAGCAATAACTTTTACAGTTTATTTTTAGTTTATTTATTGAAAGAAATATTTGTTTCTGTTACTATTTTTAGAGTATATTTTTTGTTTTTATTTTGTTTTTAAAAGTTTCTTGTTACTTTTTAAATAATCTCTTTATCCTATATTAATATTCCAACAGATCCTTTCCTGGCGAGAAATGCTCAGACCTCCTCGCGGTTCTTGCTGGGTAGTAACAATTTATATTAAGCGAACTGTATATACTGTAACTACTATTTATATGTGTAGTCACTACTTTTATTTCAAGTTAATACGTTTTTTTTTACATTGTTGCTAGCTAAACTGAGCACAAATCCAGCGGTGACTTGTGAAATTTAAATTGGTCATATCTTAGTATTGACTCATAGGGACCCAAGCCATACTTTATGGCACCACTACCATGATAAAATGAAGCAGTTTTGCAAAAAAAAATCGAATTTTGCGAAAAAAAGTTTTAAAAATGAATTCAACACCACACAACAAATGGGTTTTTCTAAAAAGACTGATTTGAATTCTATTAAATATCGTCTTCCTCCTTTTTCTGAAAAATCTTTTTACAAAAACCCAAGGTGTTCAACTCATTTTTAAAACTTTCTTTCGCAATTTCCGATGTAATTTTTTTTTCGCAAAACTGCTTAATTTTATCTGGGTAGTCATGTCACAAATTAATACTAAGATATGACCAATCTAAATTTCACAAGCCGCGGCTGACAAACACCTACAATGAAAAATTAAACGAGCGAACAATACAGTTAAATCCGGCTCTGCGTTCTGTAGAAATTGCGTCTCAACAACACCGCCTACAAAGGCGGTACTTCGATCACTTGTGCGAGTGCTTCAACTATACACGTACATGCTGTGGTGGTCGATGGGATTTCCACTAAAAAAAAAAAAAAACAGTTCGCGGCTAGTCACCTTCACTTGCGCGGGGGAGGGCAGTGAACCCGCGGTCACGTGACAGGTCATTAAAAGCTCATTAACGAAAACCGACCCCATTTCTACTCCCGAATCCTGTCATTTTTGGTCATATCAACCAGAGAGAGGACAACATAGATTAGTTAAAAGTTCAAGGAGAACCAGATGGCAAGAGACGAATGTGACGCTTTCCCAATCGTTGGGTCGTTGTCAAGAAGCTAATGAGGAAGAGTTTTGGTGAGGTTGTGCGCCTGCAGACAGCCGCGAAAGATGGCGTGATGTCGTTAAACGTGTTATACAGCAGACGGATGTCAACTAAAATAATAATTCGTGGATCACAAAAAGTTTGTAAATGTACATAAGAAGAGGACTATTAAGATACCCCCTAATAGCTTTTGAATTACGGGCTGAAGTATCATCTTGTTGGAACCAAATAGTAGTTGCTGCTGTCAGTGGAATATGTAAATTCTCTAAATGCTCGTTTAAACATTCCAAATAACGTTCAGCAGTAGATATGGTCTGGACAATGGTCATGATATCTAAAATATATTATTTTTGCGTTTTTCTCTTTAAACAATATAAAACGATAAATCCAAATCTATTTGTAGAAATATGTTGATTATCCTTTGACCGAAAACGATAATTTTGCCTATTAAATATTCCAGTATTTGGAATATGCGCCTCGTCAGACCAAATAATATTATTTTGACATACGTTTTTCCTGGCATTTTTATAAATATCATTTACAAAAATTAAGAAATAACCACGTCTCATTCCACGCACGATTGTAAGTAAATTTTTAAAACCTACAACTTATAAAAAAATAAACAAAACGTATGATGAATATGTTATTCTTATGTTGCTTAGCTGAACAAGTCAAGAGTTTCATTTCAAAATTTGTCATAACACATGGGCATAGTTCAATTCAAAGTTCAGTTCAATTAAATTATGCATTTGATAATTCAGTTTAGTGTAATATAGGTTGAGAGACAACCGCATGAATCTCTACATCATCGAACATCCCATTAGTTCACGATACATTTGAAAGAATATACCAAAAACCTAAACCGTTGGTCTGCCTAAGCATATCCTAGCCTTTAATTAAGCTAATTACGGAACATAAGAAGGTATATTTTCTATGTTACAAAACATCTGGCTAAAATTTATATGGATTATAGAGAAATATTAGTTGTCTAACATTATCTCGGTCTGTCTTACCTCACTTTATGGATGAAGTTATTTACCGGATGTCTCTTAATGTAATGAATGATGTTTTTGTGGGGTAAAATTGGTGTTATACTAAATTACCAAAAAATCCAGCATCATATTTGTCAACATCTGGAATAAGTCCTGAATATTTGGGCATATCAGGGTGTGAGTAATCCCACCTCATGTTTGTCGTCACCATTTCGACCTTATTAAGTAGATTTTCTCTAAATTCGTGAACATTCTTAGAACTAGGAAACGTACCAAATATCCCTAAAATACAACTGAATACTATTAGTCTAATATCCGGCATAAGAAATTAATACCCTCATCTCTTATTCACATAAGAAATAGTTTATATAAAAGATAACATGTAGGCTAATAGATCGCGACTAGGTTGCCTAGCCATATCTTGACCACATGACATTTAATTTGGAAATTGTCGGGCGAAATCGAAATTTTGTCCTTAAACGTATATAGCAGCTCCTACAGGATTTTTTCAAGGAAGCGAATTCATCATCATTTTATAATGTTTCTAATAGATCCCTACCAGTTTTTCCTAGAACCAATGTTTGTCTAGATGTTCGCAAGAGATGAGAAAAAAACACGTTTCCTTGGAAAATGTGAACTTCCAGTTGTATCGCTCCGAGCGTCCTTATTTTTTGTCGTAGGGCCAAAAATAAAAGATAGCTCGATTGTTGTAACGGGTTTTTGAAGTTTTGAAGTAAAATTCTACACGTCTGTACCCCTTACTCTTTGCGAATTTGCATTAACAAAGGCTTTTTTAAAAGCTTTTATTTAACTTGCAATGTTTGTTTGTGTGTTTGTATGCGTGTTTGTTAGTTTAGGTCAAATCTTGTAAGCTGAATTTCGACTAGTTCTAATTAAGCTAGAGCTTTAAAATTTGGCACACGTGTATAAATCCGGTGACAATGCAACATAGTATAGCCATTATCGGTCTAAATCCAATATGGCGGACGGAGAGGTGGGAAGAGGTGGCGAAGGGGTGCGAAGAGGTGGGGAAGGGGTGGGAAGAGGTGGGGAAGGGGTGGGAATAGGGTGGAAAGAGCTGGGAAGAGATGGGAAAAAGGTGGGAAAGGGGTGGGAAGAAGTGGGAAGTAGTGTTAGAGTGTGAGTGTGAGAAGATGGGAGAGGGAAGGGGTGGATGGCGGTGGCAAATGAAAGGGTCTTGTCTGTAAAATAAGTAGACTAAAAAGTAAAAAATAAAATTATATAAAAAAAATATTTTTAAGAAAAAGATTTTAATTGAATTGAATCTGCGGTAGGTTCTTGATGAAACATATTAAATAAAATTAAGAAATTTAAACACTTGGTATTTTGTTTCACTGGTTTTTATTCAGATTTTTCTGACATATGTTTCGGTCTCACGACCATTATCAAAAAGTCTAATAACTAACCTAAAAGTGACCGCTTACAATATATATGCCCATTGTTACCTACAATAAGCTTGGAATGGGATGATAGCTAATTTACATTTATTGCAATTGATTAAATTTAATCCTACCTGGTACTAGGAACTTAATTATCTTACTAGGAACTTACTTAATTATAATTTTAATACAGTGTCTAGTACGGGAGTATTTGCAAATATAATTTGTGTATTTGTAACATTTTTGTGGTTTTTTAATAAAGAAATAAAGAGGGCCCTAAAAAACCACAAAAATGTTACAAATACACAAATTATATTTGCAAATACTCCCGTACTAGACACTGTATTAAAATTATAATTAAGTAAGTTCCTAGTAAGATAATTAAGTTCCTAGTACCAGGTAGGATTAAATTTAATCAATTGCAATAAATGTAAATTAGCTATCATCCCATTTCAAGCTTATTGTAGGTAACAATGTGCATATATATTGTAAGCGGTCACTTTTAGGTTAGTTATTAGACTCTTTGATAATGGTCGTAAGACCGAAACATATGTCAGAAAAATCTGAATAAAAACCAGTGAAACAAAATACCAAGTGTTTAAAAGATTTTATTTGAAAAAACTACTAAAAAGTAAAATAGTATATTGTGTATTTAGGTGTGAAAGCAATACATTCCCGGACGACGATGCAAATTGTTGGCCGAGGCCTTAGCCGAGGCCAACAAGCATCGAAGTCTGGGAATGTGCTTTCACACCGAAGTACACATACTATTTTTTCTGAAATCACAATCAATATTATTATAAATTAAGGAATTTGTATTAATGCATAACATTACTTCATTACAATCTAACTGCTTACTAATAAATGCAATTTTAATATGAGTTAATTTGTCTGCCTGTATTTATTTACTGTCTAAAATATACATAAAAAACCGTACGAGAATGTTAGTTTCCCGGCCTAGGCCGGGAAAGTAACATTCCCGTACGGTTTTGTTGATCGTTGCTTGGTTAACGGATCTTTTCCGGTCTGCTTTCTGATAGTTTCTTAGCAACGGACTAAAATATTGGAATTGTGCATTTTTCGATCTGAAATCGCACCGAAAATGTAGACATTGCCGATCGATTTCAGAAAAATAATTTTTTTAAAATTTATACACCTAGAAACCAAAAGCTTCGAGGGCGGTCAGTTGATCAAAGTAACTATTCAATGGCGCTATATGACCGCCCCCAAAGCTTTTGGTTTCCAGGTGTATAAATTTAAAAAAAAATTATTTTTACTTTTTAGCAGTTTTTTCAAATAAAAGCTTTTTCTAAAAAATATTTTTTTATATAATTTTATTTAAACATATCGGACGGGATCGGGACAGGTGCAGGTCGATTTAGAATTAAATTCTACGTCTGTTAGGTCTTTCGTTGTTGTATTATTTATGGTTGATTAGTTATTAACAGGGGAAGGTCGACTATCTCTTTTTTTGCGGCGGAAAGAGATGGACGAAAGACATTCTTCTAACACAAAATCGCGATCGAGAAACGTCAAACGTGAAATGCCAAAAATGTCAATTTTGATTCGTTCGTGTCGGGCCGAATTTTCAAATTAATAATTTTGTTTCAAATGAAATGTCATGGGGTCAAGATATGGCGAGTCAACCTAGTCGCGATCTATTAGCCTACATGTTATCTTTCATAAAAACTATTTCTTATATGAATAACATGAGGGTATTAACTTCTTATGCCGGATCTTGTACTATATTAAAACCATTATTATTTTAAATGTTAGTTGATATCTGTCTTTCAACACTACATTTTTAGTTTTTATCATTAATAACATTATTTTTTTACCTGAAATGACAATTTCTTCTCCAGGATCTGGGGTTCTAAAAGACATGTGCATTTTATTCATACCAACATTTTCTTCTATGCTTTCTTCTATTTCTTTCTCCTTTCCCATTTCTATTGCTAAAATTAATAAAACTGCTGAAAGAAACGAGAATGTATAGTATAGAAATGAAAATAAACACACATTTTTACAGATGTAATAATTTCTCCAGATGAAAAACACATCAACGGTTGAATATTATGGTGTTATAAAATGTATATTAGTTATATAACAGATTAATTAAGAACCCAATTTTTAAAAATTTAAATGATTAATACCTTTTTTATTTACTGATTGATATTGTTCAAAAACAGTAGGATTTGTTCTTAAGTTATCGTACTTGCAAGAAATTTGACCGGTGAACAGACAGCCAGCTCAGAATTATTTCACTAACCCAGTGGTATCAAAATTCTTCTCTACGAGAGATATTTACGGTTTTAAAAAAGTGCCGATCACATGTAATATACTCTTCATTTTCTTATTTGCGAAGGGTATAATAATAATTTGATCAATGAACTATTGTTATACGCATAGCACTTAACTCACGAGGCACTTTTTTATATCCGATCAATTAATAGTTGAGATGTTTTGAAACAATTATTATTTTTACGGATAGCAGCTCGTAAACTATTAGTGATACAAAATGGCGCCTGGGAGAGAAATTATAGAGAATTCATTTTAATATGAAAGCAACAGTTTACGAAATAATTCGAATAAACTACTTTTTGCAAACTTTGATGCGTTGTAATTCGTAAATGGTTAATTCTATGAAAAAGAACAACTGCAGACATTTGTAAATGACTTAATGCAAAACAAAAAAGGTCCCTTAAAATTTTGTCGTTGTATCAACCCTCCTCTCTCCCGACTCCGCCAACTTGGTAAAAATCTCAGGAGGTACCTCCAAACACTTAAAGAAATTGACATACCTTATTTTTGCTTTTGATTGTATCATTTGGATACTTAAAAAATATTCATACCTTTTTAAAAATACTTGAATACACACAATAACACTACCAATATATATGTCTAGAAATAACTTTACAAAAAATAGTAACTGGAAGAAAAAATATATTGTGAAGGATGAAAATTAATCGGCAGTGTTGTAATGCACACTGCAGAGACCACTATCTATAGTGCATCAATTTTACTTTTATAGAGTTGATATCAAATTTTAATACAATAGATATAAATTTCCACAAATGTTGCAAAAATTAACAATAACCTAATCCATTATTTAAATAGTTAACAAAGTAGAAATATTTCATAGTATTTTGAAGAAAATAAAAATAGTACAGTAACTAGAGGTTTTAACTTCGGAATAATGTCATATTGAACGGATTTCGTTCATTTTTGGCAGTATAATAGTAAATGCTTCACAGAAAAGTTTCTATATTGTACATGGGCTTGCTAATTTATAGGGGGTGGATGCCACCCGGGGGTGGCACAGGGGGTGGCACTTAAAAAATATATATATTTATTCGTGCTGAAATAGAATCAAATTTTAAGAAGAAAAGGTTCTATGCAATTTTTCACATAAATTGATAGTTTTTAAGTTATAACGATTTCAAAATTGCGATTTTTACTTAAAAAAAAAGGTATTTCCAAACGGCTTTCGTCAAGTATCTCGAAAAGTATTACTTTATCGAAAAAATGTTATAGACCAATTACAGAAAGTACAAACTGGGAATTAATCATATTTTTTTGTTTCTTGATGTAAGTATAATAATTTCGGAGATATTTAAGTTTATATTTGGTATCCAGGTGTTTCGAAATTACCTTTACAGTTTAAAATTGCATTTTTTTCTAAAGCATAAAAAAATATAAATACGCACATTTTTCCGTCATAACCTTTGTATTTCTTATGCTACAGGAACGAGTAAAAAATAATTTGAAAACGCAATTAATTGTCCTTAATTTCATTTCTCAGCATTCGTAACGTAGGTGTCACAATTTCTGAGATATTTTACATTTAAATTGCATTTTTCATCTTATAAACGTTCGGACGCCATTTGTAAATTTTCATATCTCCGAAACTATTAAATCTATGTAAATAAATAAACAAGTGAAATTCATTATCAATTTATGAGCTTTATTTTTGGTCTCTACCCATTTTGCAATAAAACTAATATTTATTAAGATATTTGGAAAAGGAAAAAAAATTACGTTTTATAGAAAATACCTTTATAGTTTAAACTGTATTTTTTCTAAAGCAACTGCTGTATACAAACCAAAAAATTGAGCATCTACGTCATGCTATATATTAATGAGAAACAGTGTCTGAAATTCCGTTTTTTTAATTATTGGCTAATTACAGTAACAAAATGACGACGTTGTTATTAAAAAAATGTGTAGGCGCACATTGCATCGGTCATAACTTCTTTGATTCTTATGCTACAGAAACAAATAACAAACAGTTGAAAACTTAATTAATAACCTATTATTCTACCTATTAGCATCCTTGACGTAGGTCTCACAGTTTCTGAGATATTTAACTCTCACTCTAAATAATTATCTTACGAGCACTTGGATGCCAAATGTAAATTTAAATATCTCCGAAATTATTAATCCTACATCAATAAACAAAAAATATAATGAATTCCCAGTGTGTACTTTCTGTAATTGGTCTGTAACATTTTTTCGATAAAGAAATACTTTTCGAGATACTTGACGAAAGCCGTTTGGAAACACCTTTTCTTTAAGCTAAAATCGCAATTTTGAAGTCGTTATAACTTAAAAACTATAAATTATGTGAAAAATTGCATAGAACCTTTTCTTCTTAAAATTTGATTCTACTTCAGCTTCAATAAATATATATATTTTTTAAGTGCCACCCCCTGAGAGGGGGAGGCATCCACCCCCTAGAAATTAGCCAGCCCCCGCACAATATGGAAACTTTTCTCTGAAGCATTTACTATTATACTGCCAAAAATGAACGAAATCCGTTCAATATGACATTATTCCGAAGTTTTGCATATTTTTTACCTCTAGGTACTGTACTAAAAGTAAAAAATGCGAGTCGACTCGCACACCGGGGGTTCAATTACTTCCACATCCTGGTAGTATTCGTAAAAAAAATATATTTTTTTTTGTTCAAATTGGCTTATAATATCATGAAATATCGAGATTTTAAGTTTGAACAAAAAAAAAAATTCTGTCTGTCTGTTGGTCTGTCTATCTGTAACTTTTTTGTGCGCACGATTACTCTGGAACCGTTTATGATATTGGCTGGAAATTTGGTACACCTATGTTTTCTAGCGAAATCTGGAAATAGATTATATTTTGACCTGATTCCATCGAACGGTTGGGGGGGGGTAAATAAGTAAAGCAAGCAAGTAAGACTACATAAAGTAAACGGCCTCAAATATTTTTTTGACATCGATTACCCTCACAATTACCCCCGTTTCATTATTATTGAACGGGGCGAAAAAAAATAAAATTGTAATTTAGTGTGAGTACAAAAACCAAAGGCCTCAAGATTTGTTTTGCCATCAGCCACCCACACTACCACCCCTACTATCACTCCCACTTCATTGTTAAAGGCAGTAAAAATAAAGAGGTGAATTAGTGTGCATAGAAGAACCAAAGGTCTCAATTTTTTTTTTTATATCATCTACTCCCATTACCACCTCCACTCCGTTATTAAAGGAGGTAATAAATTAAGTTATGATTTATTGTGTGTACAAGAACCAAAGGCCTCAATTTTCTTTTGCATTAGCCACCCCCTCTACTACCTTCATAGGAAATTTAAATGTGAAAGCAGTGATTCCTCAGGCAGCGATTTTTTTATTTTTAAAGCCAATTTTGAAAATTTCAATTTTTTTATTTATTTTTGGGTACGGAACCTGTAAGTGGTGAGTAACTTCATCCGCCGAAATTTTAAATAAAAAATGTTGATTTTGCCACCATGTCTATTTCTAAACCTGTATGTGAAATATATAAAGTTTCATTAAAAACTTAAATATTAACAATAGAAAGTTCGTTGTAGTTTTCCTTAAATTTCCTCATTTTTATTGATATTTCGGAATTTCTTCAGAATTCTTAGCTCAATACTTTCGAAAAGAAAACAGGAGACATACCTAGTAAAAATGAATATTTTTGTTCTGTAAAAAAAAATTAGGCAATTAATTAATTAAGGTATTAATTTACTTATTTATTTTTGGCCAATTACTTAACGTCTTTCTATTTCTACGACTGAGTCTAGTCACCAGCACTTGGAGACGATCTATCCCCAATCTTGGAAATTGTGCCTAACCTCTTCTCGTAAGAAGTATCAAGATATTACTACTTTCATCCTCTACGAAGAATGGTGTATCCAATATGCCCCAACTAGCATAATAAAACCATAAGGGAATTGAACTATTTTATAACTATCGTCTAGCACCCTTAGGTGAACAGTTTTATTTTTAAAGTGTCCAATTACAACAATTATATCTTGTAAGAAAACATTTCTATGATACTATTATATAGAACAAAACCTTATTGTACAACCCACAAATTTTATAACAGTTGTATAACGGTCTATACAACTCTTTACAAAAATGATTTAAAAGAATCGTACAAAAGTTATATTACAGTTGTATGCCTATTTTTAAAGTAAAAAAAATATATTAAGGTTTTTGGTTCTTGTACACACACTAAATCACACATTTTTTTCACCCCCTTTAATAATGGTGTGGGGGTGTTAATGGGGGTAGCTAATGCCAAAAAATTTTTTGAGAACTTATTGCTTTCCTTGTATATACTAAATACCAATTTTATGGACTCTTACCTGCTAGATTTATCTATTTACCCTCATTTACTCTAATTTACCCCCCAACTTTTCAACAGAATAAGACGAAAATATAATCTACTTCCAGATCAAGTTAAAATACATACGTGTACCAAATTTCAAGTCCATATCTTAAACGGTTCCAGAGTAATCGTGCGCACAAAAAAAAGTTACAGGCAGACAGACAGATCGACAGACAGAAAAAATTTTTTCGCTCAAACTTAAAATCTCGACGTTTCATGACATTCTAAGCCTATTTGAACAATAAAAAATTCCAATTTTTTTTTGTCGTTACTATACTTCCACTGGATGTGAAAGTGAAAGTAGGAAATAATTTTATAATTAAGCTATAATAGTCCAGTCAACGAATAGCTCAAAGGGTGGTGTAGAGTGCGTGAGCAAGGACCTAAGCGATTCCTTTAGAAAGTTGTTCAGGGTACTTAGGGAGTGAACATACTAAAAGTACTGACGTCTAGGAGGTGAGCCGGAGGGTTAGAGGGGAGGGGGAAGAATGTCCCACTTTTGGTTTTTTCGCTTATATCTCGAAAATGGTGCGTCGTAGGGAAAAACATTACTTATACCAAATGAAAGCTCATGAAATTCTCTACAACTTTCATTTTATATACTTTTTTCGAATTCGCAACCGTTTTTGAGCTACACGCTCCGGAAAAGTAAAAATTTTCGAAAAACAGATTTTTACCTCAAATTTATGCCACAGCTAGGGTAAATGCACCGATTGTGGCACATGGTAGTGGACTAAACAGGACAAATAAAAAACTATTGTATACGATGGTAATCAGGCCGGCCATCACATACGCGGCGCCGGTATGGTGCAGCATTCCGGCCACGACAATGAAACAATTCCAAGTTTTAGAACACAAATTTATGCGCCTCATTTCGAACTCTGATAGGTACACCTCCCTCAGAGAACTTTATGCACGTTGCCACGACATAACCCCACTAGCGGACTTCGTCCGGGAAACATCCCAAAAATTCTATCAATTCAAATTGGGCGATAGTCCGCTAACCCGAGACATCACACGAATCAGACAGCATAATGCAATACTTTTCAATCTGAAACACCCTTTACCATACCAGGCGTTGCCTATCTTTCGGCAACCTCCCTAGCCACATCTTTTCTATACCACAATTTCCCTTTCACCACCCTTTACTTTAACCACCTTTTACCTCAAACCCCTTTCTATTCCCTTTATTCACCTCATTTTTGTCGTTTTGTCAATTTCTGTTCTTTTGTCCTTTTTTGTTTGTCTTCCAAATCCCCTTTTGACCAATAACCTCTTATAAATCCCATCTCTTTAAAATCACAATTTCCTCTTCACTCTACCTTTCCGAAGACAGGCAGACCACCGGATGAAGATCGTGACTTGTTCAAACGGGTTTCTTCATTCAGTTTTTCCCGTATCACCAGCCAAACCTCTAAATCTAGTGCGCGTGTGTTGTGCGCGCGTTCCTAACCAACAAACTAAGAAATAGTTATAAGTGCTTTTAAACTATTCTTAGTTATGATATGTTAGGCTTAAGTTTTCGCACTGCTAAACAGGAGGCCTAACCCCAATCATGTCATAGATCGTTAAAGCCAAAAGCCGAGCCCTTTTCACCCGACCACCCATCTACCACGGCATTGTGCGCCGTAATGGTATGGTCGGCCCTAAATCGGGCCTCGACCAAGGCTCATTGCTGTACAATTAATTATAAATAAACTTGTTTTGAATTGAAAATTGAATTGGTTGTGGTCACTATCGTAGTTATTTTGCTCATCCTCCCTTCCCACAAACCAGTGACATTATATCAATTGCGAATGGGGTGGTGGGAGAATCCACAATAAATTGCTACGATGCTGTTCGAGTTGGTAAAGAGGCAATGAATAAGATAGTGGACTTGCCATTCTCAGACATCAAGTTGTCCCGCAAAGATCGTGCATTCACTCTTTCCTCTGTCTGCTCATCGATAAAAATTCACGATGAAAATGTTGCAGTTGACCCAACATGTGGTGGTGGAAACATCTAGGAGACAGCCTGGTGCCAATTACAACAGAAGATCCACCAGCACCGAAGGTCCTACTGAAAACGATATTTTGCCGCTGCACCAAGGATTGTGGTAGTGGCAAATGTGGATGCCGGAAAGCAATGCTGAACTGTTCTGCGGCGTGCCTCCACTGCCAAGGGAAATGCCTCAACGGCGTGCCTGTTTACGACGAGGACGACGATGAAGACGACGTAGAGTCCCTTCAGCAAGAACCACCCACCACTAAGGATGAGGATGCCATGGACGAGGAACCCTTGTCAGGAGCCTCACGGCCAAAGAGCATGAAAACGTGAAGGAAAGGAATATATAACAATAGGAAAAAAACAAAGGAATGGATATCTAGCCTATTCTAAATATCCATTTTAATGTCTTTGAGCAATTCGAGTATTACGTCATAGATATATTTTTATTTAGAGCTAATAAATGACAGATATTATTAGGAAGGTAAATATTCAGACTACTTTATATTTTATGGAATACATCGCTTTCTACTTAAGCAGTCAAAAAATATATGATCCAAATCTGCAGTGACATTGCAAGTATCGCACAAGTCTGTATCCACAACTCCTATCTTCTTGAGGTGCGCCGGGTAGCACCCGTGGCCAAATTATAGTCTGATTATTGTAGTTACTTCTCTTCTTGAGTATTTTAAATCTTTATGCCAATAACAAGTTGGAATATCTGGCTGAATGGTTGTGTAGCGAGTAGGATTTGTTATGCTATATTCTTTCCATAAGGTTGACCACGCATTCTTACTTTTTTTTTTTCAATATACTCATACACTCTTGGACGTGTAGTCCACTGTTCAAAATTTCTCCATCGTTAATACTTTTTTTATTATGATGTCTACTTCTTCATTATGTTCTAAGCCTGTATGAGCTTTAACTCACACAAGTTTGATTAACCTTTCTCTTTCTTTTTACTAACATTTTAATTTCAGCAATACGCGTATGAATAGTGTAGTTAATGTCTTGACTGTTAGCAATACTTTGAAGAACAGACAGTGAATCCGATAAAATAGTGCAATGTTCATGTTCATTTCTGACGACGTATTCTAGGGATTTGAGGATAGCCGGAGCCTCGGCACTATATGATCTGTGTATAAAATTAAATTAATAAAATTACTTACCTTATATGTGACTTTTTTTATCATCTTTAAAATACAATTTTCTATTTTTCAGGTAAAAATCTGTTTTTCGAAAATTTTTACTTTTCCGGAGCGTGTAACTCGAAAACGGTTGCGAATTCGAAAAAAATATATAAAACGAAAGTTGTCGAGAATTTCACGAGCTTTCATTTGGTATAAAATTTTAAAATTTTTCCCTACGACGCACCATTTTCGAGATTTAAGCGAAAATACCGAAAGTGGGACATTCTTTCCGCCCCCCACCCCTCCGGCTCACCTCCTAGACGTCAGGACTTTTAGTATGTTTACTCCCTAAGAACCCAGAACAACTTTCTGAAGGAATCGCTTAGGTCCCTGCTCACGCACTCTACACCTCCTTTATTGACTGAGCTATAAGTACATCAGTTTACTCTATTATTCATAATTTATTCATAATTATTTTGATTTCTTGTTTGGCCTGATCCGATGAATAGAACCCGAGATATTAGGAAAAACGAAACAAAGATAGGTTTTTCAACGTTGAAACTTAATTTCCAAAGAACGCTACTTCTCAGATTGGGCAAAACTTTATTGTAACTTCCTAATACAGGTTCCTTCACCATAAAAAAAATAGTTGAAAAAAAAGTAAAGTTTTATTCCATTATTGAACATATTGTGGAAAATGAAAGAAAGTTACAACTTTTGTTTAAACTATTTTTCTCTATTTTTAATATTTTACGATTTACAGCCGTCAGAATGGTGAAAATTTGTGCTGCGCTGTAGATTTTAGCAATAGCCATTGCTCATATGTAGTAATTAGTTATTATCGATAATGTAAATCATAAAATTTCTCAAAACTTATGTTTAAGTAATCCTTTTCCACGGTCAATTGGTAGCGCAAGTTATTAACCTCCTCACAAAATTGTGGGTGGTTACTAAAATTGGTCCAAAATCGAAAATTGAGATAACATCAAATCTTTACGTTTTGAGGTCCCAAGAACCCAAAAAAGTGGTTCTGTATGTGTATGTGTGTATGTATATGATATGTGTGTATGCGCGTTAGCACGATAGCGGCGAACCGATTACGTTTAGTGTTGTTTTGGCACAAGTTATTTATTTTATGATTACTTACAATTTGTAATCGAACCATTGAAGAGCAGTAAAAATTCCAATTTCAACGATATATCACACTTGCACCCTTTCGATTTGGTTTCCGTGAAAAAATAAAACAAAATAACAGTCTATCGAGTCAAGCTTTGTAAGATATATTTTGTAGTCTAACCTAACGTTCGGTAGACTAATGTGTTAAAGCGTGGAGACTATACGAGTTTTTTCATTGAGTTTTCCCCGTATCAGTATTCAGAACTTTTAAATAAATAAATGATATGAAGGCACCCTGCAGTGCTCCGAAATAAAAACCGTAAAAGTTCCTAATATTAAGTTTTTAAAAATTCTTTCGATCTATTCGCAATATATTATTAGCTTTAAGTCTAGATTTCTAACGCAAAATCATTTTTCGTTCCAGCCGAACCGGACCCGCCCCGCCCAGTCGCACATTCACCATGACGGTGCGCGCCATGGTTGTACGACTGGTTCCGGACCGGGATCCGGCTAGGCGCATACATACATTTTTTTTTTTTATTTCAATTTAATAAATATAATTAAATGAGATCGTTCATATTTTTTAGTTCTCTTTTCGGTTTCAAAGATCCAACGGGTAGGGAGGTTCAAGACGCTTCAAGTAGCTGCCGATTTTTTAAATCAGTTTTATTTTCAGTATATGTTTATAAACGAACACTGTAAGAAACAGTGTATCTGACTCATTATTCCAAAAGGTTTCAAATACTTGATTCATTAAATAAATGTAAGAATTTAAATTAAGCGATTTCTGCAAGCTACATTTCATTATTTGCAAAATACAAAAGCATTTAATCTTTTTGAAATTGTTGGAAGCTAGCGCGCGCTTTTCTGCCTTTTTAAATTAATTTTAAAAAATGAAGCATCAGAATGCATTATAATTCTATTTCTTATTTTATTTTTTTTACCATTTATTTCAAACATTCAAAAACTACTTGGGGGCATTTCTTCTTATAAAAATATTCATGGTAAATTATATTTTAAACGATTTTAGTAGTAGAGCTTTGGTTACATCATTAGTAGCAACCGTGTACTGTACAATGATAACATAACATGATAACATAATTTTCTGTATTTGCATATTTCATTGGTATTTTTTCAAAATAGTTAATTTGTATTATGTAAAGTTGTTTCTATTGTAATTTCCCGAGACAACTTATCGACGCTATTATGCATATGGAATTTTGCAAGTTTGTATACATAAAAAATTAATATTGATGATTCGGAATGTTTTTAACTAATTCAATTGTTATATTAATGAGAATAATATGAAGGCACCCTGTGACAAAAGAAAGTATTTGTGCAGTTTGTGGTGCGCGTAAGAAACATTACTTTACAGTATTGATTAGTTTTCGTTATAGTTATTTATGTAGGTACCAAGGGTTGTAAGTGCACTTTTATTGGTCGAGAATACAGTTTGCAAGCCGAGGCCCGTAGTGCCGAGGTGATCCCTGTGTGTTTCGACGTGCTGAACACGAATCAGGTGTCCTTTTAGCTCGTGACCATTTTTCTCCAAATCGCGAAAATAACCTAAAAAACCCTCATAATTTAGATTATTTTCGGAATTTACTAAAAATTGGTGGGTGGTGGAGCTAAACGGACACCCGATTCGTATGTAGCACGTCGAACTACATAGAGGTTGCCCAATGTTGTTCCAGAAACATTCTTTTCTTGTGGGTGCCTGTACACTTGAGGTCCTTGGGGGGGGGGGGGGTATAGGGGCCAGCCAATAAATATTTTTTTGTTACAAAAGTTAAATAATAGTATATTGTATATTTAGGTGTGAAAAGAAATACATTCCCGGACGACGGCCGAGGCATTGATCGTTGCTTGGCAACGGATCTTTTCTGGTCTATTTTCTGATAGTTTCTTAGCAACGGACTAGAATATTGGAATTATGCATTTTTCGATCTGAAATCGCGAAAATGTAGACATTGCTGATCGATTTCAGAAAAAAACACTTTTTCAGAATTTAGAAAAAGCAGAGAAAATTATTAATTAATCAAAAATGAAAATCTGTCTATTAAAGTATCAATTTCTAATCTTCGAATTTTTCTGATAACTTACATTCTGATTATACAAGAGAATAAATAGCATAGAATGAAATTATTTACAAAACACCTATGTAAAAATATTTGAAGTACAAAAGACACATGCCTTGGAGTCAGTCTCCATCAATCAAAAATGAAAATCAGTATCTAATCTTTGTTGTAACATAATAGCCGACACTAGTAATATAAGGCACCAAAAAGTTCTAAAATGAATTTATTTCCAAAAAATACGAAATTTTTCTAACGTACTCACTTCTTCCACTCGCTTATACCTTGAAACATTTTCGCCGTTGTTGTTATGATTGTTATAATTTAAAAGATTTTCTGGATAAGTTTTTTTTGTACATAAATTCATTTTAAGTACTTTGTGTCTTGCATAACTAGATGGCATCGAGGCGACCACCTCAGAACGCCAGACTCCTGGAGCTCCAAACTGGTAGCTCAACTTTTTTCTTAATTTCATAAAATAAAAATAAATAGTAAATGTACCTAAGTTAGGATTGGATTTTAAAAAGAGTCATAAAATTGATCTCAGTTCAAGATGGTACCCATAAATTATTGGTGCCATCTTGAACTAAGGTCAATTTGCCATCATGTCATTATGTGAAGCGTCATATTTCGAGAAAGTGAAAATGTCAAATTGCAAAAATCTAGAGCTTACAGAGCAAAACTACCTACAGATTTGAACCAAGCGCCTTCAAATTAGGTAAGAACGAGTGCTGTAATAAATGCAACAAAATTATTGTTCCCCTGTGTTATTGTAGAAGAACACACTACCGGGCGTCAAAATGACGCGACACCAATTTATTTATTAAGCGGCTCCAGCCGCGTTCTGCCCCGTTCTTCCACTCACAAGATGCACTTATATCATCAACGACGCTCTCTCTCAGAACGTGATTCTAGGATCTTGACCCTTTTGAATAATTAAATTTTCGCATAAAAAAAATCCCAATCGAAAATTTCTCTTCGACGGGATTGATTTTTTGACGTGGTCGTCACGTTTGTATCTGCTAATAACGAACTCTAAATCTAAGGAGTTCTGAGAAAAATGCATAAAAGAATCCCTATCGAACCCCCGTTAGGCAACCAGAAAGCCGAGTGTTAATGTGAGTCAACTCGACACATCCGGTCTTCCAAACGAAAGTTCCAGAGATGGTAGACTAGCAACAAGCCACAAGATCAATTAAGATTCAATTAGTTCAAAGAATCCGTTTATTTAACAGATATGGTTATATGCAAAAATTGATATAGCAAAAATTCTTATTTAAAGAATCACGCCTCCCCCAATTAAGGCAAATGGCTTTCAAACCATACAAACGAAAGCGCTTACGCTAAGGATCGATTAGATAGAAAAGATTCGTCTTCCCAGAATCAAATGCAAGCTTCTTTTCTAGAGAAGTCTTAGACTTTTTGTAATTTGATCATTACGACTGACTGATTATAACATAAAAATGCTTTACCAAAATAATTTAGTTTCGCTAGTTCTCGTATCGTGGCGGTTCACGTACTCAAACACACTCATGAGGACTTACTACTACATAAGTTATATAGCGTTCGGTCAGTCCACAACTTACTTGCCCTTGATGTAGGTGTTCAATATTAGCAAAATTGTGACGATTCACCTCCGAGCGACTTTTGAGCAAAATTGAATTATTGTTTTTTTATGCATAAGGCGTTTTCTTTATAACTTTATTATTTGGAAAGCCCTGCTAGTGGCTTTCCTACCATCGCTTTGTATGGACCACTCAACGCGCTCGACCAAATTGCGAGCCGCTGGGTGAATCCAAACTCGTTTTATGCGAGAAACCGGCCTTGTGCATGTTCAATGATTTTTATCAATTTTTTGCTTATCGGCGCTACGTCGTCTTTGTCACGATCATCAGTTTCGCCTTTTATATGCATTACATTGTTAAAATTTTATATTCAGTCTTTAGAACAGGACATTTAATGACTGTACTTCTATGGTCAATGTCTTTGGCGGAGGAATAAAATGGAAAATAAGTGCCTTTTTGGAATACATTTTAAACTAGCTCCGGCGTACTTTTGATAAAAATCATGTTCAAGTCCAATTTTGGCGTACTTTTAAAAAAAAATTCAAAAGTCCAACTTTGTTGCACCTTTGAAAAAGTATATTATATTTTTATCCTTGCCACTCATGAAATTTATCAAATCAATAAAATATATTTAATAAAAAGTCCACACATAATTTTATTAATAATAGTAATATTAATATGCCTTGTTAGACATATTATGTAATATGTATATAAAAATGTATATGTATATGTATATAAAATTTATCACTGTCTGGAAGCGGAGTTAAGAAAGCTCTATTTCTTCTTGTCTCCTCCTTCTGTTTCAACAAGATATGAACGTTGTTCTTGACTTTTCCTGATAATTCTTCCCTTCTTTTGCATATCTGTAACCCATACCATTTTATTCTCCAGATATAGAGGAGAATAAAATGGTATGGGTTACAGATATGCAAAAGAAGGGAAAGTCAAGAACAAAGTTCATATCTTGTTGAAACAGAAGGAGGAGACATAAGAAGAAATAGAGCTTTCTTAACTCCACTTCCAGACAGTGTATATACTTTCAGTCTCATATCCTGAACCAAAACATATTTTCCTAAGTGAAAATTCGGTGTTTCTTCGAATTTTCACCTGGTTGTTTCTAATGCCTTATGGAACTCATAACGGTCCTTATGGACTAGTCTGTGTCTTTGAAGTCTCTCAGACTCTTGAAAATGTCCTTGAATGAAATTTTTGCCTAAGTCGAATTTTGATTCTGTCTTCGACTTAGGTCGATTCTGGAGGGTTCTGCAACATTATCAATAGTTACAATATTCCAAGAAAGAGCAATAAAAATAACGGATGACTTGCACGTGTTTTGGTCATTAATATACAAAATTCTATTTCATAAATCAGATTGACTTATGTGCATGCATATGTTGAAGAATATTCTTTTATTTTATTTTGTTAGATTTATTAAAGTTTATTTATGTTTACTGCTTTGTGTAAATATTTAGTTCAATACTTATATATTTTTAAAAAGAATAAGACTATTATGATTACATTTTCAAAAATCAAAAAGATAAAATAGAAGTTATATCATTTTATACTCTGCTACACTTCATATTACAATACGAACTTTCACAACAAAAATCATACCTATCAATTTTTAAGGGGTTAGAAAATTTTGGTACATATTTTAATAAGGATGCCTCCCCCCAGAAAGAAAGCGTAGGACCGCCCTTGTGCCTGTGTAATAATTTATGAATAACACCGGCTCCTCCGCCATTTTATAGAATACCGCGTATGCAGATATATTACACACAAAAAAAGTGAAAAGTGGGCTATTTCTGGGACTCCATTGGGTAAGCCCTATGAATTTTGACATGATCAGCTTTTTAGTAAATCGCGAAAATAACATACATTATGGATAGGATATATAGGACACCAGAAATGACTTGTCGGATTCTTATCAGCTCTTGCTTAACTTCTTAAATGATAAGAAAAGAGACAAAATAATGATTCCTAAAAAAATGTTTTTTAATACATAACACGTCCTGTAAAAGAAACTATGAGTGCTATCCGTCTAATTTTTTTATAGTATAAACTAAAGACATAAGCGCTTGGATGAGGTTCGATGGCACTGTTTAAATATGTTTAGTTTTTTGGGAAAAAAATATAAAATCTGTAACTATAAAATATTGTAGTAACATACGAGCAAGTACTTCAATTTTAAATTTTTTGTGTATAAACTATGCTAACAAACATACCCAATATATTGAAAATGTTTTTAAGACAAGAACTAAGTTGATATTGCATATAGTATTCGAGTTGTGAATTTTTAAAATGGGTGCATGATGCGGCGCATGTAATAAAGGCGACAGCTCTCCTAAAATCCATAAAGCGCATGAAAACAGTTTACAGTGGAATTAGCTGGTATGTTTATGTATATAGTGTGAAGTTATTTGTCTTAACATTTTAACATTATAAAAACTATTTGTGTTTGATTGTTTAAATCGATTGATTATTGTTTGCGGTTCATATTTATTATTTACTAGCTATGCCCGCGGTTACGTTCGCGTGGAATTTTGAAATTGACTAAAAAGCTTCTTTATAAACGACGTTTGAGGTAAAATCACCATTCTGGAATATTTCAGAAAACTCACAAATTTTCTGGAATATTCCAGAGTACTCTCGAATTTTCTGGAATATTACAGAAGTTTAATCTTAAAAGTTTATGCCGTGCAAATACGCTTATTGTTATTGTAGAGATCAAGCTGTATCTCCTGTTCTACTAGACCGATTTTAATAAAACTTGGCTTAGTCTAGGCCGATTTCGATGAAATAAGAACTAAATGTTACTCCAAGCTTAGATGAACTTCACTGGTTCAGTAGTTTCTGCGTGATGCGCGTTCAAACAGACAAGCAGACAAACAGAGAAAAATTCCAAAATCTGTCTTAATGTATTCCATTACTCATCTTACATCCCCCACATCAGTTTTTTGCAAATATTTTCAATGTACATACATGTCAACTTTACAAATGTATTATATGTATACGTTTGAAAATTATTAAAAGGTAAAATAATTTAATAAAAGTGATTTACGCTCCCTCCCACCGACGGAAGACGCTTTTCAACAACATGTTGCAAATATTACTTTTTTTTAAAGTGTTGTAAACCGTCATTCAAATTACCTCTTGCACAAAATTTTGGATGCAGAATTGGAAATCAGGAGCTGGTACCGATAATGTCGACAAAAAAAAGTTTATCTGAACCTAAATTAAAAAGTGCAACTGTAAAGTAAAATGCGACACAAAATGTTCTTGTGAGTGGTATGTGGAAAATTGTTTTAAGGGAAAAAGCAATATGCATCATTTTATAATGATAGTGATTCTGACTGAAATGTTAGAATATTTATACACAAAAATTACATAATATACAACATTACTGTTTTATTTAAAATATCTCCCTTTTCTGCTTTCTATTAAATATGCTAAATACCTAAAATAATAGGTATTTAGCATATTTAATAGAAAGCAGAAAAGGGAGATATTTCTCACTAATGTTTTATTTCTTAAATAATATAAAAACGAGTAGAGGTTGTACTCGGGCATGGCCACTTGCGAATACCTATTTGATTAACATTTTGCTCGAACACACAATTCACTTTGTATCGATTATTATTTTTTTAAATGAGTGGCCGCAATCGGCAACTCCCGACTACTACTTTCATTCGTTTTGTTGTATTATTAACATCAAGTAATTCAAATTTGCAATTATATTGAACAATATAATGCTCTTTATTTACTGTTACACTGTACCAATTATCGTGTAGACTATTTTTATTTTAATGCTGCATAATTACGCGCCTCATAAAAAAATCATAAACAAAAAACTGTATACGTTATCGACAGGATCTTTTTTAAAAAAACTTTTTCAATGTATGGACTATATTTGGTAAGCAATTGTATATAAGAATTTCATAAATTTAACATAGTTGTCCGCATATCGAAATTTTTATAA
This sequence comes from Rutpela maculata, assembly GCA_936432065.2. Taxonomy (NCBI): domain Eukaryota; kingdom Metazoa; phylum Arthropoda; class Insecta; order Coleoptera; family Cerambycidae; genus Rutpela; species Rutpela maculata. The sequence continues at coordinate 21,523,951 of OW386288.2, forward strand.
CGTAAATATCAACCTTTTGATTTTAATTATTTTTTCCAAAAAAAAAATATTCTTTTAAAAAATACTAATAGCTTAGTTAGAATCACGTGTATCTTTTGAGTATACATACCAAAAACCAGATCGGTAGGTTACATAGTTTTTGTTTTAACGGAGAATAACCATTGTAATACATAATTTTGTAATTATCAATCCGCCATGTTTTTTGCGATTTCTGAAGTTGCGCAAGAGCAAAAATTAATCCGACAAGTGTGTTCTAGTGCCCCAGGTAATACTCTCTTCATTACTTGTATCAACATTTGTACGTCATGTCGGAACAGGTCATCTTGATTTTGGAGTGCTTGGACCCCGGACTAGTTGGACTTAAAATTATTATTTAAAATTTGGAAACAGTGTGTTAACATTCCCACAGCCGATATTTCGGAAACTAAGAAATATATTTTTATTCTGTAAACGGTAATAGATTTCTATGGTTAATGCATTCTTCAGGAAGTGCAATTTACTATTATAAACATTATCACCAGAGATAGCGCTGCAGTTTAAAAATATTTTTCGATCGAGGAAGGTTTGAAACATGCCATTCGATTAAGAATTAAATTCTAAACAAAATTGTCCTTATTTCAAAAAGTCAGATCTGCAGTAGTTTTTGAGTTATTTTAATTTTACTGTTTAATTTTTGACTGTTATATATATTTTTTAATTGCTGTAACTTTTTTAATCTTGATGTTCAGAGGTAGGTTCTTTTATTTTTTTTGCCTGCTATAAGAGAATTATTTACTGGTGGGAAATTTTTTTAACAGCATTTCCGATTTTACCGGAAATTACTTTAAATTGAGAAATTTAAATTAAAATAATTGAATAATTTGCAATTGTTTATTTATTAACTGTCAGAAGTTTAATATTCGTTTACGTGTGTCATTTTAAGAATGCGTTAGTAAAATTTGTCCAAAATATGATCCACACCAATGTTGACAAAGTTAAGAGGCTTCTATACCTACTCCGAAACGAGTTTGGCAATGATTTACTTTAAAATCGTCTGATTTTGATGCAGTTTGCATCAGTTTTCGTAGAAAAAAATGTAGTTTTGTGAAATTCTAAATTCACATTTTTGGTTACGAGTAAATTATATTGTATAGAAAGGGAAATGAAAAAATGAAGGACATTTCATAAAACAATGAATTATTTTAGTAATTTGAAATGTTTTTTGTTTTAAATAATGTAATAATAAGGTAATTACTTTGAAAACAACAAAATGCATTTTAAGTGATCCGTAAAATATCGCCCTCTAGCCAAAGTATTCATAGGACGGGAGCCCGTGTATAAAAAAGTGTGAACGATTAAATTTGAATAAATGATTAAAGTATTTTCAATATATTTTTTTTCTTTAAAATGCTAAGAATCGTATCATGTAATTCAATACTTCGTCAGTATTAGCTAGAAGAGTAGTTGTTTTGATTGATTCTCCAATAATGAGTGTTTTAAAGTATTTACCTGACTAGTATATTAGCGTGCCCAGATTAGGGCAACAATATACAAAAAGTAGGTATTTTCATAATAAAAAAAAGTGTGTAAGTTGTGATTTGCATAATACCTAAATAATATTCTCTAATCATGATAAAAGCAAATAAATAAAAAATAATTTTCTGTATTATGTTAACGACATTATTTAGGTTCTCCTCTGGTAAATTATTCAAACTTTTAAACTACTACTTGGTGACTAAAAGGCATTCCATTTAAAATTTTTAAAATTTTTATAAGTTTCAAATTAGAAAACTGGCAGCTGTATCAGATGTTTTCAATACACTTAAGATACTTGCGTGAGATGCAAGGTTTGTAAACTTTTTTTACATCTGAAGGAAAAAATTACTGTTTTACGTTGTTTGAGAGTTCTCATACACGTGGAACACTAACAGATGATTGGTCTACCGACTACATGAAATCAAACTGCTTTCGATAGTTCAACATTCTCTCAAGTAACGAAAACCGAACGAAAATGCCTGGAAATTTTTTTTTCGTAATTCATACAATTTGATTTGCATTGTTCATTGTTTATTAAAGCTTATTTTTGTTTATATGAAGCTGTCTCGCCGAATATTTACCAGGCCACAAAGGGATAAAATTAATTAGATGTTCAATTTTGGCAATATTTATGGAAATTAATTTCTATTGTATTAAAATTTTATATCAATTCTATAAAAGTAAAACTATTGCATAGATAATAATATGTGCATTGTGCAGTGTACATTACAACAATAACAAATAATTTTCAACCTTCACAATATATTTTTTTCCAGTTAAAATTTTTTGTAGAGTTCTTTCCAGGCATACCTGTTGACTGTATTACTTGTATGTATTCAAGTATCTTTAAAAAGGTAAGCCTATTTTTTAGTTATAGAGAAATAATGAGTTATTTAATATAATTTAACATTGTCATTTTGATACCATTGGTTATAAGTATGTACAAATTATGTCTGATGAATTTTAAAATACTTTTCAAACTTGAATATTTTTACAAAAATTACGTACATCCCTTGACTGCACTTAGGATAATGGACACTTTATCTTAATTTTGTGAATAATGAAAATAGTTCGGATGTAAAATTTTTTCCCAAAATGAGCCACAAATGTTATTATTCAAAAACACTTTGAAAAACACCCCAAAATTATGGGTGAAAGAGGTAAAGACCAGTGTTTTTTCAATATCTCGAACTATTAATTTCAACGAAAGATATCATGAGGGCAAATTTGTACAATTGTAAAACGCAAAAACACTAAAAATAACGGATGCTATTTTTCACAATATTTGTTGTTGATTCCTTAGAAATGAAGCAAAAAAAAAGAATTTATGCGATTATAGACTATTATAATACTCTTCGCAAATACGAAAACGAAGAGTATAGCATTTGATCGGCACATTTCTAAAATCGTAAATAACGCGTAAACAACTTTCAAAATGTCCGTCTGTCCGACTGTCCGGCCGCACGTTTCTTATAATCACGATAATTTGAGAAAAAAAAGTCGGATTGTGTTGAAATATAGACAGTAAGTTAGTGTTAGCTAAAGGAAGAACCCTATTTTTGAACAAAATCGATCAATAAATAAAAAAGTTAATATATATTTAAAATAAAAAAAATTATTTTCTTCATTTTTATTCATTCATTTACTAATATACGTTGCATAGTAATATAATATTCATTTATTGAAATATGATTTTGGGTTAGCTATATATTATGAACATTCACACATTTAGTAATAATTCGATTACAATCGAATGGTCGTGGGTTCTAAACTCGCATCAGGTTGTATTTAATTTCTTTTTTTATCATTATTTTACACTGAGAAAGGTTTCACCAACTAGGTTTGTTAAAAAGTCTAAAATTAATATTATTTACAAAAACGCTGCGAAGAGTATCTCGTAGAATGTGCAACAATTATATAAAAAGTTTAACAAATCGACGAAGAGTATGTTTTTAGCTTGTTTATTTCATACATAAATATACAGAGACACATACACAGGACCGCAAAATATATTAAAAAAAAGTTGCAGCAGTCTCTTGCTGTGGACTAATTTTGCATGCTCGGAGTTGCGCTCGGTTTCTTAAAGTTTCTCGCGTAATTTTTTACTTAAGAAAAAACAAGGTGCATTTTAAAGACAATTGTGGTAACTAACTGACTATGATTAATTTTCTCAAATCTGGATCGGAAGTTACAAAGAATGTTAATGTTTAAAAACAGGTTATTTTTTAGGAATAAAAATTGTACTTTTTCTCCAACTTTAAACAGATGTAAATTCATCCAGAAATATCATATTGCGAGAAACTAAATATTAAATTGAAGATAATTTTAGAAGCAACAATTAATGTCTAATTTCTAGCTTAAAAATGCACATTTTTTAAGATCCTTGCAAAAAAATTAACATTTTGCAAAAGTACCTAAATAGCTCAGTCAATGAACGTTCAATAAGGGGGTCTAAAGGGAAACACCGAGATCACAATTTTTGACTTGAGGACTGTGTTTGGATTATTTAGGAGGTAAACATTCCAAAAGTCCCCGAACGTAGCAAGGGGGCGGGGGGTGGTGGTGCAGGGGGACACGAAGGAGGTCCCGGTTTTTGGTTTTCCGCTCATATCTCGAAAGCGGTTAGCCCTAATCAAAAAGTGGCTATATGCAAAATTAAAGCTGACTAAGTTTTCTACAATAATGTTTCTATTAATTTTTTTCGTATCTGTTATGGTTCAGTAATGAATTGTATATCCTTTGACTGTATTCTAACTTTATTATAAATTTACTAGCTGACCCAGCAAACGTTGTTTTGCCATATAAATTATAAATTTTTGTCCAAAAAATAAAAAGAAAATTTCTGGATAGGGCGACCCTTATCACTAGGGTATAAAAAATAGCCTACGACCTATTCTCAGACCTACCAAATATACACCAAAAATTTCATAAAAATCGGTCAAGCCGTTTCGGAGGAGTTCGATAACAAACACTGTGAAACGAGATTTTTACATATTAGATTATAAATTGAAAATAAATTTTAATAATCAAAGCAGAAAAAAATTTCTTGTACAGATATCCGTTTCACAGCAGACTGAACTGAAATATCAACTAAAAAATGTCTGCGTCTGTAAGTGTGTGTGTGCGTATATATATGTATGTGTGCGTGTATACCGTTTCTTGTAAAAACGATAACTTCTGTTATACTTAAAATATTTGATTTCAATTTGGAACATATATAAAACAGCATATTACCACAATCCCTATTGAAATTGTGCCATATCTGTAATACATGGTGATAACCAGAAGCCTACAAACTCTCATATGTAAAATTCGTTTTATTTTAATTCCAGAGCAAAATATTACTAAGCATACAAAAATAAGATTTATAAGATTTCTAAACCGCAATATACCGGGTGTATGTTAGGCAAACCAACTTTATTTAAATTAGATGATATATCAGTGTTTTTCTAAAAAATGGAACATGGTATTTTTAATAACATTATTATGAAGTGAGAATTGTAGGCCTCTGGTTATAACCATGTAATACAGATATGGCCCAATTTCAATAAGGATTATTGTAATATGCTGTTTTACGTATGTTTCAAATTGTAATCAAATATTTTAAGTCTAACAGAAGTTATCGTGTTTACAAGAAGCGCTATACACGCACACATAGATATACACGCACACACACACTTACAGGCGCAAAGACATTTTTTATCGATATTTCAGTTCAGTCTGTTGTGAAATGGATATCTGTGCAAGAAATTTTTTTCTACGATGATTATTAAAATTTATTTTCAATTTATAATAAATTTATAATAAAGTTAGAATACAGTTAAAATATGTACAATTCATTACTAAACCATAGCAGATACAAAAAAAAATAATAGAAACATTATTGTAGAAAATTTAGTCAGCTTTAATTTTGCATGTAGCAACTTTTTGATTAGGGCTAACCGTTTTCGATATATGAGCGAAAAACCAAAAATCAGGACCTTCTTCGTGCCCCCTGCATCCCCCCCACCTCCTGCGTTCGGGGACTATTGGTATGTTTACCTCGTAAATAGTCCAAACACAGCCCTCTAGTCAAAAATTGTGAAATCAGCATTTCCCTCTAGAAACCTTTCATTGACTGGACTAAAAATTTATAAAAATGGGTGATATGTGTTTATTTCTCAGAGTACAGACGCTCAAAAGAAATTCCTTAGGAATTACGTAGTTCAGATAAAAGTTATATTAATTTCATTTTTTTTTGTCCATTATCAATATTTTTTTCAATAATCATTAAGTTTTAATACATTTTTCAAAATTTAGCTTGTATTCAAAAAGCTATTAGAGACGCTACAATAAATAGAAATAAATACCGCTGGTCCCATTTTAAAACAGAAATTTGCTTGTTTATTTAATTACAATCGATTTTTATAAATAATTTGAAATAGAACTTTTCTTCATAAAAATAATTTTTTTTAGGTTAAGAATTGTTCCTAATAAAATTAATATATGTCACTGGGTCGTCTTAAAACCTAAAAAACTGTCCAAATGCAGTTTAACAGTCTAAATTAACAATTTCAATTTTCACAAAAACGTTATTTTTTCCGAAAACTAGCCATAACTTGAACAATTTTGGTAGTGGAGTGATGAACAACAATTCAAATCGTAGAACTCTTAGTGTTCGAGTAAATCACGAGAAACGCACTAGAAAATTAAAGTATGGAAAAGAGGTGAAAAGAGAAATTTTTAAAAATCTTAAATGAAATGATAATTTAATAAGCATTAAATTCCCTCAACAGTTCTCGAAATATTTATTTACAAAAAAAATGTCTTTACTCCTACTCTACTTATATTTGTGATCAAATAGTTCATTTAAAAATCGCTGCCCAAGGAATCACTACTTCCACATCCAGATTCTCTATCCAAATCACTCACAACGAAAAAACTTTGTATGTGAAAATAATTGTTTATGGAACTTTAATAATATAATATTTGAAATCCTCTACCCCAAAAACCCATAAAACGATACCACACATCGGTAGTGGGGTGGGGGTGGTGATGGGGGGGTGGTAGTGGGGGGTGGATGAAGTAAAAAAATATTTTGAGGTTTCTGGTTCCTGTACATGCACTAAATCACATTTTTTTTCATCCCCTTTAATAAGGAGGTGGGGGTGGTAATGGGGGTGGCTAACGCCAAAATTTTTTTTGAGACCTCAGATTCTCTTGTATATACTAAATACCAATTTTATTGACTCTTACCTGCTTGATTTACCCATTTACCCCAAATTTACCCCAATTTACCCCCCGACCCTTCAACGGAACAAAATGAAAATATAATCTAGTTCTAGATCTCGTTAAAGTACATATGTGTACCAAATTTCAAGTCAATATCTCAAACGGTTCCAGAGTAAACGTGCGCACAAAAAAAGTTACAGACAGACAGACAGACAGACAGACAGACAGACAGACAGACAGACAGACAGACAGACAGACAGACAGACCGACAGACAGAATTTTTTTTTTCGCTCAAACTTAAAATCTCGACGTTTCATGACATTTTAAGCCTATTTGGGCAATTTTTAAAAATTTTTTTGTCGTTACTATACTTCCACTGGACGTGGAAGTAATTATCTTTTTATTGACCAAATACTGCCAGATTCCCATTTCTTTTACCAAACAGACATCAGGCGTTTTGAGGTGGAATAATTTGAAATCGGTACAAGGTGTTGAGAAATAGTATACAATTAGAATACAATTTTGTGAGGAAATTTTCTTTAGTTTTTAAATTATACTTATACAAAATAATATTTTATGTACTTATACAAATTTTGCACCATTAGGTATTAAATCATGTCAACCAAAATTTATTAAATACTCAATTGAAAATTCTTTTAAAAAATATTGGAAAATAGTTTAAATTATTAGTTGAGATAAAAGAAGAAGAAAACCCGCTGTTTAAGAAATCACTACTTCTTCCACGTCCAGATTTTCTATCCAAATATCCTACAATAGAAAAAAAATGATACTTACTATATTTACTTTCCACTATGTAGAAATAGTTGCTCATAGATAGTGGGGTGCCTGATATCAAAAGAGATTTTGAGGCCTTTGGTTTTTGTACACACACTATATCACAACTATTTTTTATCCTCTTTAATAATAGGGTGGGTGATGCCAAAAAAATTGTGTGACCTTGGCTTCTCGTGCGTACACTAAATCCAAATTTCGTGGATTCTTACTTGCTTGCTTTACTTATTTACTCCCTTTTATCCCCAACCCTTCAACGGAATAAGATCAAAATTAAATCTGATTCCAGGTCTCATTATAATACATAGAGGGTACCAAATTTTAAGTCGTTATCATAAACCTTTTCAGACCAATCACACAGACTTGTGTTTTTTTTTTGCTCTTAAAATTTCTAAAAATTCGAATAAAAATCAATTTTTTTCTTTTACAGTTTTTATTTATACTTCCACTCCATTACGTGGATGTGAAAATAATTAACATATATTTCGAGTAGGTAGATGAAAACCGTCATCACGATAATTCTCTCAGTACTCAGTATTAATCCAGTCAATCTGTACATTTGGTAATTCTGATTTTTTTAATATGTTTTCTATGGTTAAAGCCTAATTGTGAATCCAAGTTTTCGACGGTCGAGTGCAGCAAGTACCTGAAATAGTCAAAAAACGGTGCAGTTTTCGACTTTGTTTCGATTCTCGTCGATTTTAATCCTGAAGCACTGGTTTTTCAACCTAAGTGATTCTTTACGTTTTTAAAGCAGATTATTTCCCTCGTGAATTATAGACCAATGACATTTCGCGAATTTTTAAATTTCAACCAATGACAACAGTTTTACACTGAATAAACGCAAGTTAGTTTTTTTTTTAAATTTACCAGCTAATAAATTAAGCCTAGCTTCTAAATGCACATAACTGATTTAATTTATTCTCAGTTGGACTAAAAACAAAATAAAACGTATTACAAATTCGAGAATTATTATTTTATTTATAATTTTTGGAAGGTGCATTTCTAAAATAAAATAAAAATATGAACAGAATATGTCCATATAACAGGCTAGCAATTCGTTTATTTGCTAATTTAAATAGGTACTGCAGATAATTGATATTTTGCGACTTTTGTGGGAGTCAGTGATTTTATAGAAATAATCAACATTGTTGTAGAGAAAAGAAAAACCAATTAAAAGAGATTTTTTCTCGTGACCAGTATGTTGATGTGATATGTGTTTCTCCGCATTAAGGCTTTTTATTAACTACTAACTAATCTTGTTAACCACTGTTAAATTTCAACAAAGAAGTTATTGAACTACTACTAATAATAACATTTCATTTCTAGTCCTATGTCTCTCCATTACTATTACTAATATAAATCGTTTTAGCAATTGAAATGGTAGAGGAAAATAAAATAATGGACCAGATTCTAAAAGAAGAAGTTGGTGTGAATAAAATGCATATGATATATAAAAATCCAGACCCCGGGGAAGAAATTGTTATTTCAGGTAAAAAAAAACCGCTGCCCAAGGAATCACTACTTCCACACCCAAATTTTCTATCCAAGTCTCTCACAACAAAAAAAATTTGTATGTAGAAATAATTGTTTATGGAACTTTAATATAATATTTGAAATCGTCTAAATGACAATTTTATTTTTTTCAACACTTTTAATAATGCGGGTGGTAATGGGGGTGGCTAATGCCAGAAAACTTTTTGACACTTTACCTTCTCTTATATATAGGTGGTACATAGAGCAATGGCAGATTCCTTACGTAAAAATATTACGATATAACTAAACTTACCTTAGTCCAAAAGTTGATATTAACAGGGTGTCAAAGTTAAATTTTTGTTATGGTTTTTTTTTAAATAATTTCTTTAAAAATTGAAACATTTAAACAAAATTTGGTGATTGGAGATTTTTTAAGGCGAAGGATTCAAATCTATTCATACTTTTGCTGTTATTTGTAGAGGGCACCACCTACGGTAGTTTGCGCGTCATTTATATGTCATATATTTTTGGCGAATTTTTTTAAATTTTTTTTAAATAAAAATTCGTATTTTCCTGTCGTTTTTACCTACGAGTAACCGTTTTCGAGATATTTGGTTTTAAACTATTCAATGCAACCAGTTTAAGTTAAATAAAATATCATATTATTGTTTGATTTACAGAATAATTGATAATGAAGCGAACAGTATAAAATTAAATTCTCTTTTTTCAGATTTTCTAAATTTATTACATTCCAAAACAAGCAAAAAAAAAGTTCGAAGAACAATGACTTTCAAATAAATAAACTTAAAAGAGAAACCGTTTTTATTTAACTATAAATTTCATTTTAAAAATAAATAAATGACAATAATTAATTTAAAAAAAGAGATCTGTGTTCGGTAACAAAAAATATTCGAACGCCACTTTCAATATGAATTTAAAATAAACATTTGGTGTTGAATTTTAGATAATTATTTTTTTGGACCGCATGAGTTACTACCTAATTTAAACGGTGCATTATACTTAAATTTTCTACAAACTCACCTAGGTGAGTTCTGGGATGATGTACACTATATTTAAGACAAAATATGTTTTTTATGCAAGATTGAGCTCCACCGCATTTTTTTATACCGGTCAGAAACTACCTAAATACAAATTTTCCTGGTCGAGTCCCGATTTTAATCCGTTGAATTTTTGCATATGAAGTCTCTTGTGTATCAAGATGAACACAGATCTCTTTTTTTTATTAATTATTGTTATTTATTTATTTTAAAATGAAGTTTGTGTTTGAATAAAAACTGTTTCTCAAATTTAAGTCATTGTTCTGCCTACTTTTTGCTAGTGTGGGAATGTAATAAATTTAAAAAATTTGAAAAAAAAAATTTAATTTTCTACTTGTTACAGTCTCGAGGCTCCCTGTAACAAATTTTTAGTAAAACGATTATAGGATATTAACTCTCCGCAACGAATCCCTATTAAATCAACTTTAATGTTAGATAGGCAAGCATGCGAGATCGATGCTAGGCTCTATGTGTATATAGGGTTGCATAAGTGTTATTGATTTGGCTTCGATCCTCGAAGAATGCGCCGGAAGAGGGCCGCAGAGAAACGTTGATTCGAGAGTTGAAGCAGGGGACGTCAGCTGTTTGGGTGTTTTTGAGCGGTTAAGTGAATCTGAGAAAAACGTGGTGGCACGGATTTAAGCAGCTCAGCAGCTCAGGGGTTTTCCTAATTGATTAGTGTGTGTTATTTGTCTGAATTTGGAGGATATTATATTGGTGCGAAAACCCCTGGCGAGACCAGTTTTTATTGTGGGATTTCAAGTCGGCGTCACCCGCCATTTTGGCTTAAGATTTTTTGTGGATAGAATCGGCGGCGACCGGTTCTTTTCTTCCATTTTCTTTTCCTTTCTTTCTTTCCCTCCACCTTTTGATGCCTGGAGTGCCCTTTCTTGGCATGTGGAGACCCTTTCGGTTGGTGTGTGAAGATTTCCTGCAACGTGCGAGGCTTCCCAGTATCAGGTGGTGCCCCTTGGATGCCTTGCAGCATATCAGTGTGCCCTGGGAGGTTTTTGTTTGGAGGTTTGTGGATGTTTGTTTGTTGGAGACGCCTCATACCCCAGTAGTCCGTCTCGGTGCCCTAGGAGCTTCTCCTTATCATCTTGGTGTCTGAGGCTTATGGTTCCATGGAACGGATGGACTCAGGCAGCCTAGGAGCTGGGGCCCTGCTACCCTATTGTCAGCGACCCTCACAGCTTGACCCACTTTGTGGCCTAAACAGGAAATCGAGAACCACAGAGTGTACGCACGCCTGAGAAAGCAACGACTGTAAGTAATCATTGTACTCATTTACTCTCGCTGTCTCGTGGAAGTTGGAGCCGAACATCTAACCACCGACCACCCCTGTGAATCTCTTGTAATTGTTTTTATTTATAATTGGGGTTTATTAACTATATTGATGTTTGTGTGGAATAGATAGGCCACCTTCCTTTTTATGTACAAATTTTAACTCGTTTTGTGTTGAATTATATTTACTCATATCAAATTCCGCTTGTAAAGTAGAATAAGTAGGTTTTAGAATCACGTTTAACATTTTTCTGTTATATAGCCAAGGTAAGTTGTGTCCACATAAGTTCTTTTGTAACTATCTATAAATATCTATGCACCCCTGAACGAGGGCCATTTTGAATGATAATAGTGTAGCGATAGCACTAGTGTGCCATATTTAAATACTTGACATATTTTGTACGATATAGTTTTGCTCGCTTCCTTCTTGTACAACAAGGGAAAAGCCTTTTCTGCGTTATTTTGGGGCATATAGATTGAGGGTCAGTTGACTCCAAGTACTGTTTATCTTTTAAATTTTTCCAGTTAAGAACTATTTAATAGTCCCTGAGGGATATCCCCAGGTGGACAAGGATCACCGGATACTATTACTGATAGATATTTACTGCTGTTTAAGTTACATCTCACCCAAACAAATGTCTTGCTTTGTTATTAGACGCTTGTTGTTATCATTTAATAGGCGTTTGTTGGGGATAAACGCGCGAATTACTGCTAGACGTTTACCACTATTACCAAACATACGGTTGTTGAGTATAGATAAGCATCGTGACCTACCATTATTTACTTGTTACTGGCATTAAATATACAATTGTTGAAATATTTCTGTAGTTTGCTTTTATGTAACCGACGCATCACTGCGACCACGTACCTACCCCACCTTAACTGAGCTTAGCCAGGCATATAAATTTTTGTTCTTTTTCCCCTCAAAAACAGCAGTTTATTTCGCACCAATTCACATTTGCTTTTGATATATGGTTCGCGCTAACTTGTTCAAATAATTGGTCCATGATAACTTGTTAATTTAGAGATTATTTATTAGAATTGTCGTATATTATTGTTAATGTAAATTTATCTTTTATCACTTTTCGTTCCTTTACTGTTTGATACATTGTCACATTAATTATCTTTTTTTTGATATCTTTGAGTTAGGCAATTCACGCATTCATTCATTCATTCATTTATATACGATATCTATTTTTTTCTTTTTTTATTATTTTTTTTTCCTTTTTTTTCCGTTTTTTTTTTTGGGTGGGGACATACTGTTCGCTTCACTTATTATCAATTATTCTGTAAATCAATAATACGATATTTCATTTAATTTAAATTGGGTGCACTGAATAGTTTAAAACCAAATATCTCGAAAACGGTTACTCGTAGCGACATTTAGAAAGTATACCTTTTTTACATAAAACAGACTGGAAAAATTAATTATTATTTTAAACAAATGAAAAAAATTCGCCAAAAATATATGACATATAAATGCCACGCAAACTACCGTAGGCGGCGCCCTCTACAAATAACAGCAAAAGCATGAATAGATTTGAATCCCTCGCCTCAAAAAATCCCCATTCACCAAATTTTGTTAAAATATTTCAATTTTTAAAGAAATTATTTTAAAAAAAGCAAAACAAAAATTTAAATTTGACACTCTGTATCTCTGTTAATATCAACTTTTGGACTAAGGTAAGTTTGGTTAAATCGTAATATTTTTTCGCAAAGAATCTGCCATTGCTCTATGTACCATTACTTATGGGACACCCTGTATACTAAATACCAATTTTATGGACTCTTACTTGTTTGATTTACCTATTTACCCCCATTTACTCCAATTTACCAATTTACGCCCAAACCCTTCAACGGAACAAGATCAAAACATAATCTAGTTCAAATCTCCGTAAAATACATATGTATACCAAATTTCAAGTCAGCATCTTAAACTGTTCCAGAGTAACCGTGCACACAAAAAAGTTACAGACAGACAGACAGAAATTTCTTTTGCTCAAACTTAAAATCTCGACGTTTCATGATATTCTAAGAGAAATATATATCACTGATATTTATTTTTAATAGCATTTATTTTTATCTCAGGGATATCTGGTGCTTTTCCCGGTTCTAAGAATGTTCACGAATTTAGGGACAATTTATTCAATAAAGTTCAAATGTTGTCACCAAAAGGAAGGTGGAATTTCCAACACCCTGAACTGCCTAAATATGCAGGATTAATTCCAGATATTGATAAATTTGACGCGGGATTTTTTGGTAAGTTAATTTGACACTAATAGTTTTAGTCCATAAAACATCGGGCAAAACATCCTCCTATGCACAACGTTTCGGCAGACGTTTTCTGACTCATGAAATATTATAGTTGGCCCTCTTTACTGTAGGGCACGTCTATTCACAAAATCTTTTTATCATCAGCCCCTTAGTAATACCAGCACACCGTTTAGGAGAGCGTCCCCTTCGCCTTTTGTCAACTGGTTTCGGCTGACATATCAACCGTTCCATATTGATGTAACTAAGAAATGTGAAGATTCAGGAGATGATGGAGAGTCGCTTTAGGGACGTATTTCTTGGAGAGTCGAGGTAAATGTCTCCAGACTCACGTATCGAAGAACCAAGGTAGACTATCTTGTTTGCAACTTTACTGCGACTAAGATGCTATCATCTGAAAATCTCAAATTAGAATTCTTAGTTCCACCTATAACTATACCACCCTGACAGACCTCTATAACACTCCGCATAAAGTTTTCAGTATAGCTGTTAAAGAAGATTGGTGACAGAGCACAGCCCTGTTTGGAACCTTTACCAACTTTAAATTTGTCGAAGTTGGTGTTGTCAACTTTCACCAAAGCACTCTGCTTTCTTCATATAGTTGACGGATAATAAACAACAGATGTCCGGGTGTTCCTATTCCAATAATAACAGCTCACAGTTTGTTCTATTCCCCGCTATCAAAAGTATTATAGTCGGGAGCTCGTGACAAAAAACTGCAACAGTTTTGTAAAGGCACATATTTCAATATAGAATTATACTAAGCGAAAGCTCGCAAAGTCAGGTATCGGGACATCTGGCAGTGGCGCGCTTTGAACTATGTAGTAAAATCAAGTGTCATAAAAGTATTTTGAAAAGGTTAAAAGGGGAAAAAATCGATATGGTAGCAGTATATTGATAAAACGGGTATTTAAAAAAGTTTGTTGGAAAAAAATTAACCTGTCAATTACTAAAGGTAACAGCGAACCAATTCCATTTTGGTTTTTCAAAATCACACGACAGGCAAAAAAGTTATAGTTTTATATGATTTTCTTTTCTCTACCTCCCCCCTTCCCTAACTTACCCATCACCCTCAACCTCCGGCTCCATAAATTCTTATCTACGTCACCTACCTCAAAAAAATCTTATGCCCCTAACTCCCTTTCTCGTGAGAAAATCAAGGAATTACTTCTCTGTATATTACTGTTATGGCAAAAAAACGCGTATTTTCAAAACAATTTTTCAAGAAAAGCTACCGTCAAACTTTTCAGACTTGAAAAAACAGATCGGATTGTGAGCTTCCGCGAGATCTTCAATTTTTCGTTTAGCTTTTTTTTCGTCGAGTCAATAATAGCAAAGGTATCGGAAAAACTTTTTTTGCGAATTCCTCCCCCCTTGCGTTTAAACTGATCTAACTTGATAACATGATAAGACATCACACGTGTAACCGATCTGACAAAAAAATTTTCTTGAAAAAAGTTGATTTGATTTTAAAACCAGATCCGCTCCATTAATATCCTTTGGTATATTTTGTGAAGTATTCTCACTCTATCTTTACTAATTAACTTAGCCGCAAGACACATAATGAATAAATTCATCCATTTAACAAAGACAACAATTATAACAGCTGTGCTGGGTACACAAATTCATAAGTAGACGTATTCTCAACAGGGTTTTCTCTGGTTCATTATAATACGGGGTGGTCCAAATTCGATAGAATTAAGGGTTTTAGTTATAATGAGTGATTCTAGAGTAAAACACATCAATGGCCTATGGTCATATGAAAAGAATAACGTGCAGGATGGAAAAATTCGATAAAGTTTGGGGATTTCGAGAGTATGAATTGAGCGTAACTCATAGAGCACGTACTTTTTTTTTTAGTATTAATACACAAGAGGTCGATTTTTTACCGGATAAATTATTTTTGAACAAAAACCTGTTTTCCCATGAAAATAATTCAAGAATTAAGGGCATGGAAAAATCGCGGCATGAGCGAAGCGATTTTTCCTATCTCCCTTAGTTGTAGCAAAATTTTCGTGGAAAACAGGTTTGAGTCACTCAACAAAAATTTACCCGAGTAGAAAATCAACCTCGTATGTATTACAGAAGATTAATATGTTATTAATAAATATTATCTAAAATAATTATTAGAACAACAAAACTGTTTATTTAAAGTTTAAAAAACAACAATTTATAATAAAAAATGGAAATTTTTCTAACGTTTTTTATCAGTCATTCCCCAGTCAGTCAAAATATTTGCAAGTTCATCAGTAGTCGTACTTACCTTTTTCCAGGGAATAATGCTTCTCTTTGCAAATAGCTTTAAATTGTTTCCATATAGAATTTTTAGTGTTTCTTGTTTTAACTGGGACACTTTCATTGATAGCTTCGTTAATATTTTCTTGTGAAACACCACTAAGTCGCTTTTTCTCATTCATTTTGTGTACAAAAATCAAGATGGAAACGCGAAATGTCAGATTTTAATCATTTCAATGACTTTTTTAGTTCGACACATGGCTACTACGGAAAAAGTAACATACATTTTTCTCGATTTTTTTCCACTGATCGACAGCCGTTTTCCTCAGTTTAAAAAAATCTTATTGGTCGATTTTTTATGTACATTTTTATTGGTTAATAAAGTAAGAATATATTAATTGGTGTTCATTTACAAAATATAAATTGGTCAAAAGAATGGAGATGTAGAAATTAAAAGTTCCTATAAGCTTAGCATTCTCGCTTCCTAGGCTTACATGTTAGTGTTACTGCGTTCATGAATCGATATTTTGGATTTTCCACGTTGGTGTACACAAGATAACGGAAACCTAAACAACCCCTACTTCTGAGCGTAGCATTTGCCACTTGCCACTTTCGTTGACTTACAATGGTGCTCACCTTAAACTCACCACCCTTTGAGATGCTCCTTTTCTAACACGCCCCACTACAAATAAATTATACATTCCGACATTCCGTATTTTAGATCAGAGTGGAGACTGACGTCATACTTTTATTAATTTTATTAGAATGTGACCAGTTGTTACCTTAGGGTTCTGTATTTCAGAGATTTTGAATGATATCAATTTTATTTATAACTTTCTCTCTCCACTATTCATTTATCTGATTTACGGATTCTGGACGCTAATAGATTTTCATAAATTATTAACCTAACATTGTTTACAATAAAAACTGGCAATGTAAATACATTAAGTAAACAAGACAATTCGAAAAGTTAATGCAACCGGTTACCTCAAAAAAGATTCGAATCCAGAAATGAAGGTATTAAGTTGAATATACGTAATAATTCATCAAAAACAAACAAGACAAAAATATTAACATCACTTATAATGAAATTAATTGTGGTTAATTATATCATGCTAGTTTTGGAGTCTTGTGATTTTTCATTAAAATGAAGCAGTTAATAATTCCGTGATTTTGTCATACCTATTGCCGAAGTGCAAGAAAATGTATTGTTTTCGACAAACACATCATTTTTAAAATGCACACATAGAATGGTAAACGTCTTTTATTATATTTGAAAAGTATTGAATAATTTTCCAAATAAATGTCAGTGTGAATTTTTTTTAATATTTATTTTTATAATTTACAATCTTACTTACAATCGGCCTAGAGTTTAAAATTTTTAATTTTTGAAGCAAATTTACAATTACGCCTATTTCTATTATCATTATTATTCGATTCTCCGACAGAAACTATGCGCTAAGACCGTATATTTCATATAAATACATGGATATAGGTGATCGATGGAATATCAGTGTATATAGGGTGATTCATTTTGACCATCTATTAGAAGTATATATGTAAGAAAAATAATATTGATCTGAAAATTTTTGGCAATGGTCCTAACGAAAACATTTTTCCGGTTATACTGAAAGTTGATCCGAAATTTGTTATTTTAAATAGAATGCTCCCATTTTTTTTTCTAGATTCTACATAAAATTTAAAGGACATTTCGTTAAAGGTTCCTTATACCTTTAATTAATATTTCCTGAGATATTAATTTTTTTCCTAAATTTTGACAGAAAAGTTGTATTATATAAAAATTATTACCTTAGTAATAATAATTAATAGCACGTTGATTTTTTTTAATGCAGGTAAGACAAGGAGTGGAGTTATTCATCATGTAAAAAAATTATCGAATATTAAAAAAAAGTCTTTTAAATTAATGACAGTTGACCATATAAGAACAGCAAAATGTTATTTTTTCACGTGATCTCAATTATTGTTACTGAGATAGTTATAGGAACTTTTATAATCCACAATATTCATAATAACTAATTACTACGTAGGAGCAACAGGGGCAGAGAAAATTGCAAAAACTTGCATTAAAGCAGAATATTCGCTTTTCTGGCTGCTGTAAATCGTAAAATATTAACAATAAAGAAAGATTGTTTAAATAAAAGTAGCTCTTTTATTCCCTACAATATTAGTAATGCCCAATTTAGAGCAGAAGTAACAGGAAAGGAGATAATCTAGAAAAATCTATTTAGAGCACCATTTTTAAACATGGCGCCGGTAAGGGGAATCAAATTTTGAGAAGAAAAGGTTCTATGGAATTTTTCATATAAATTGAAGTTATAACGACTTGAAAATTGGGATTTTAACTAGAAAAAGAGGTATTTCAAACAGGTTTTTGTCAAATAACTCGAAAGGTATTACATTGAGCGAAAACATGCAAGAGACAAATAAGAAAGTTACTAAATTGAGGATGAATTTCCTTTTTTTCTAATTCCTGTAGAATTAATAGTTTTGGGGATCTGGAAGTATAAAGGTGGCGTCCGAAAATATATAAGAAGTATTTAGTTTAAATGTTAAATATCTTAGAAATTATGGCACTTACCTTAAAAATGCTAATTATCAAACTGAAAGTCTATTAATTAGGCTTTCAAATTATTTTGATTATTTCTATACAACAAAAAACGAAAAAGTTATAACAGAAACAATGTACTTCTTCACATTTTTTTAAACAAATGACGTCGTTTCTTTGCAAATATCAATAAATATTAGTTTTAGCGAAGAAATAGTGGACCTCAAAAATTGAGCTTATAAATTGAGAATGAATTTGATTTTGTTATATATTTGTGTAGGATTGACAGTTTCAAAGATATTTAAGTTTATAAAAGGCATCCGACCGCTTATAGGATGAAGTATTTAGTTTAAATGTTGAATATCTTAGAAACTGACACTTTTATCAAAAATTCTATGGGACAAAGTTAAAGATATGATGTGTCATCTAATTTTAAAACAATTTTTTGCTTTTTACTACATCATAAAAAATAAAGAAGTTATGGCCGATACATTGAGGGTTGTCACATTTTCTTTTAACTAAATGTTGCCATTTTGTTATTGTAATTGCCCAGTAATTACATTTTTTTTCTTCAAAACACCTGTTTAAAAAAAAATTTCATCCGCCATATTGGAGCCGCCATTTTCAATTCTTAAATTTTGGCCTCAGATTCGTATCAGCGATCCCAGAAACATAACTATGCTATGTTTCAAAAACTAACCAGTAATACTTTTTCAAATATTGAACATTTAAATTTAGGGGTGTTTTCACCCTTTGGGCTGAAATTTTACATATTTTTTTTTATTACCTCTAGGTACTGTACAGGGTGAACCAAATTAGATGGGATTTGGGGATTTCTCTAAAACTACGGCAGATAGACAAAAACTAATGTAGGTGTCCTGAGTTCGATTTTCGACTATCGAGCTACAGAGCGTTTTGGGAAAATTAGCATTTTTGTAACACATTCTTGAGGCACTTTTTTGAGTAGAATCCGCTGCTGATATGAAGAAAATTATGCATGCCTCAGTTTTCGAGATATAGACATAACTTGTATTTTTTTAAATGGAACACCACAATTTAACGGGCTTTAAAACGATGTAATACTTGACCGCCCTCATTTAAAGATTTATGGGCCGACCCATCCTACCACCGCTTAAGAATTGAAGTGGCGAGATCAACGATACCCAATAAAAGTACCACCTTGATAATAAAATTGACGTATCCGAGCGTTTGTCGAAAAAATGATCATACAAAGAGAAAACTGGCCAGTTTCGTTTTTGGTGAGCCACCGTGTATAATAGGTATGGTGAATTAGTGAATTTTACTGATGTTTCTAGTGCATCCTTAGAGTATTTCAGCTTTCGAAAGTTGACCATTTGCATTAATTTTCTGAATCACCCTGTATTGCTTACTTATAGCGTCAGTTATTTTATATGCATTACCTTTTATACTGTAAGCATAATCAAATCAATTTTATTTATTCTACTGAATATCCGATACGTCCCACAATCAGATAATTGAAGAATGAAAAGAGAAATGAAATGAAATAAAAAATGTTTACTTATCCATATTGCATAATTCAAGGCCATCGTGTATCCTACAATGTTAATCGCCACTCAGACCTAAAATACCTACCGAATTTGATTATTTGTAGTCGGGCGTGTTAGAAAAGGAGCATCGCAAAGGGTGGTGAGTTTAAGGTGACGCTAATTGTACAACCTCAGGGGCGCGGTCTAGTGAGGAAAAAATTAAGAATAGCTCCCGTTGCTTACCTTTTCGTGACAATTTTGCCCACTCTGTACATTTTTCTTTTAATGTAACCCATATACATGTCACAGAGGTTTAAGTTCGGAGACCTAAATGTCAAGTTATGGGTTTTTCAAATTCTTAGGTTGAAGCAAGCAGAAAATCTGAGAACTCCCCTTTCTCACGCGATGGTGCCTCATCGTGGAAATATTACATTAGACACCACATAGGTACCTAATGAAACATCGTTTAATAAATCACCTAAAACGTTACTTAAAAAAATCAGTTACTCCTTCTGTTGAGTAATAAATAAATCAATTAAATTATCGCAAACATTTCCTGCCTAAATATCGAAAATAGTTGATATGTTCGATTATAGTGTGAAGATTTTGTTAACATTAGATTTGTGTATTATGAACATACAAGAAACGAACCAATGATCCTCAGGTTAGGAGTAGAAAAAATAATATACTTGGAATCGATAAAATAAACGACGAGTCATCCGGAAAGATAAATAGTGGAGTCAAATTAGGACTAAAAAATTCGCAATGTGAATTGTCTGGTCAGGGCAGTTTTTTGTTTTAACGTGTTCAGGGGATCAACTTAAGTTCACAGTTCAGTTTTGCAGTTTTTGCGAGGTCGGCGTATTGTTTATTTAAACAATTTTTGAGATCGTGTTTTCATCGGTTTTCTTTGAATATCTCGAAATCTATAAGGCCCATGGAAAACAACAAAAGGAAGCAAAACGTTCGTTATGAGCTATCCAACTCTTATTATTATTTAAAAAAAATGAATATTGCAAAATTATGAGTTTCTAAACAAATCACTGTTCTTTCACAAATAATGGATAATATTCAATGAAATATTGGAGAAATATAATTCTTATAAAGTACAGTCACCATTTAAAATTTTAAATCAAAATGATTATTAAAACTGCTCAAATATACAATTGTTGCTAAAACTTTGCACCCTTGTGAAATCCTGCCCTCAAAACCAAGAAATGTGTACGATGGCTCAAATTGTGGCTTTTTATAAGTACTTTAAGATCACGGAGAGAGAATTTCGTTTTCAAAATTCAAACCCTTTTTATTGGTTATAAACAAATTCAAATAACTCTCTGTTTTTTTTATTAAATCAAAAACGGCAAAGGAGTAATGAAAGTAGATTAAAAAATACAACTTAAAAAAAAAAATTATGCTTTACTTGCATTTGGAGCTGAGATACGTTAGTTTTTACGTTTAGGTCACTTGTAAATAAACAAATCGATACATCCTATTGATATTTGGACTGGTAATTCTCCAATATCTACTATTTTGTCTCTGCTACTTGAATATAGTTCAAAGCTACAATTGTTGAAACATACTCTATAGAGCCCGAAAGTGGGGCGATTAGCGATTTTGTTAGAGATCCGAAAATCACCAAATATATCTAAATGTTATATTATGTTTTTACAAACCGGACTGTAGTGGCTAGATAGTTCAATGGGTAAGACGACTAGCACTTTTTATTCGAGATGCAACGGATATCCGGTTACTATCCGGTATCCGGCCTATCCGGCCACTTTATTACTATTCGGCTGGGCACCGGATAGTGATCTAATATCCGGCCAAAACCGGATAGTTAAAAAATAAAAAGTGGTATAAAAAATGAAACAGTTTTAGTATTTTTCACTTATCCTGCATTACAATTATTACTACAAACTGGCAATATCTATAGATTAGTTACTAAATTAATACTTAAAGTTTACCAGCGGTAAATTATGGTGAATATAGATGAGTTTTTCAGTGTTTAGAGGAAGTAGACGATTACGTTTCTTTTCGTATACGTTACCACCTTCTGAAACGGGCCTCTCACTGTATACCCTACTGCAAGGGGCTGAAAGATATATGTTTACAAACTTTGACAAAAGTGTATAGGTACTGATTGGAGTTAGTATACCGCCATGTGTAAAGGTCACTATTTCCTTGAATCCGTGCTCCTTTCAAATAATAATCAATCTCCTCGGCCATTGAACTTTTCTTCGAAACTTTTTCATTAATGCTACTATCTTTTTCGCCACTTCCTCAAAACGGTCCCAAAAAGTGTTGTGAATATCAGCAGTGACATTATCTAGTGGGTTTCTCTTACTTTGTTTATTGGAAGGAGAAGAACCACTTTCACTATCATGCTTGAATATGAATCATCATAACTATTTTTTTAAGCCTCCAGCAGAATAATTTGACGGAATTTTTCAGCCTGATTTTTATCGAAAAAACTTAAATCTAGAAGAGTTTCCAATAAGGACTTTTTGTCGTTGAGGTTGCCAAAACGTGTTTTCAATCCAACTTTCAATGTAAGCCGGATATTTGGCCGGATATCCGGTATCCGGTACAAGAAGTACGCCGGATATTCGGTATTCGGTATCCGGCCAAAACACTATCCGTTGCATCACTACTTTTTATTCAAGATGCGGACATCTCAGGTTCAAATCCTGTTCGCGAAATATATATTTTTTATTGTATCACTAATATTAAACATGAAGGTAGTTGCTCAAGTTAGGTTGGTTTACCATTGTTGTGACAAAAATTAAAAAAAGTTATAAAAAATTTGAAAATGTGGATTGTGTTCTCAAAGCCGCTTTATTCGATGTTATTTTAACAATTGCAGCTTTGGAATATCTTCAAATAGCAGAAACAAAATAATAAGCATTGAAGAATAACCAGTCCAAACTTCAAGAAGAAATATAGATTTTTTTATTTATAAGTGACCTAAACGTAAAAGCTAACTATCTCAGCTCCAAATGCAAGTACAACATTAATTTTTTTTTCGAAAGTTGGCTCTTTTAATCTAATTTCATTACTCGTTCTCCGTTTATGATTTTATACAAAAACCAGAGAGTTACTTGAATTTATTTATAACCAAAATTTCGAAAACTAGAAACAGCTGCAATAAAACGGTTTTAAATTTTGAAAAAAAAAAGTTTTTCTGCGTGATCTTAAAGTACTTATAGAATACTACAATTTGAGCCATCGTACACATTTCTTGGTCTTGATGCCAGGATTTCACAAGGGTGCAAAGTTTTAACAACTGCAGATTTGAGCCGTTTTAATAATCATTTTAATTTGAAATTTCAAGTGGTGATTGTACTTTATAAGAGCTATATTTTTCCAAAACTTCATTGAATATTATCCATTATTTTTTAAAGTACAACGATTTGTTTAAAAACGTATAATTTTGCAATGTTCATTTTTTTTTTAAATAATAATAGCAATTAGAATTATAGTTTATGTACCTACTTTTATTGTACAGCTCAAAACGAGAATTTTCCTTCTTTTTATTGTTTTCCATAGGACTTTTCGAAATATTAAAAGAAAATACATGGAAAAAACGGTTTAAAAATAAATTGTTTAAATAAACAATACGCCGGCCAGATTCTAGAAATGGTCAGCACTATCGGCAGAGTATGGATGGAAATCACTGATCTACCCATCGTCTATGCCCCGTGATGAGTTGATTCTGGGGATGAGCCTGTTGGTGTGGGCGTCCTCCATGGTCGATTCCATCAGATAAACCATCAGACAAACACACAAAAGATTTAAAAAAAAGGAACGCAAAATTTAAGTGAGGAAAAATAGGATATTCTCAACTCCCTAGACATCTGGACACATCTGGACTGACAATACATTTCAAGAAGCATTTGACAATGGTGCGAGATCCGTTAACAAAAGAGAGAAGAATACAAAATTACTAAGGCAATTCTACCTTCCATCAATAAAAATAAACCGCCAAGGATCTTGCTGCCAAAACGTCCCAACGATAAAAGTCAACAAAATAAGAGTGCGAGTAGCTGATATGGACATTGTCCAACTACGCTCAAAAAACAATAAGGTACGACAGAAAACGTCAACATTAATAAAAGGAAAATGCTAACAAAATAAGACAGGAACATGCTAAACGAAGGATTGATGACATGTCCAAAGAAGGGATCCATCACAGGCTGAAGAGCGCGCTAATACTAAACAGCAAGAAACTAAACGTAGGGAGACCATGCTACATGTGAATAACATTTAAGAGGATCATGAACGAACTAATAAAGGACCAGGAATAAAGGATATATGCCCGGAATAAACGAAGGGGAAGAAAAATTCTAAAAGTTAAAACACATAAAAGGAGCACAATCACTACATATCTCGTTGCAATGTGGCAGCGCATCTCATATGCTCATCTTATATTCCTACACCATGTGGCTCACGGTGCTGGCAACAAGTATAACCCATTCCCATGAATGCCTACCAGATGCTTTTAAATCATATCATATCAAATTAGATTTGTTTATTATGAGCATTAAAAACGCCATCCCGCGTTAAACCAACTTTGTTAGTAAACATAACATTTAAGAACAGCTATAGACAAAACGTTTGTCGATGAATGTCATAATTTGGCAGAAAACGTCGCACATTGTTGTAAATGGTAATGTTTCTTGATAGTATGTTATTTAGGTGTTCATGAAAACCAGTCACAGATGATGGATTCGATGGTCAGAATATTACAAGAGAAAGTAACCGAAGCAATTTTCGATGCGGGCCTGCATCCTTCAGATTTGGAAGGTACAAATACTGGTGTTTATGTTGGCACTAGCTTATGTGAAACTGAGGTGATGCTATTGCAAGAAAATCTTAGCCTTGGCAAGTATATCTGGACAGGGTAAGTTGATAAAACTTTGAAGTTCTAATAGAATACACGTGGAGTAAGTCAATAGAAAAGCAGTAAAAGACGCCATAAATGAATGCATGGTACCAGGGCCGTGTAGAGCGGGTGTGCGAGGTGTGCACCGCACACCTCCATTTATTTTTAGGGGCGGCGACGGGCGCACGGATAAACGGGCCATGCATTTTTTAACATGAGGTCAGAGCAATTTTCAGCGTCGTATCTAGGGCAGGGCAACAGAGGTGTAATTTGTTCGATTTTCTCCCCCCCCCCCCCTTATCAAGTTGTATTTTCGAGGGAAAAACATGTTTTTGGGACGCAATGCCAGATGCTTGCCCTGAGCGCCAAAGCGTCTAACTACGACGCTGTCAATTTTGTATGATTTTTTATATAATTAAATTTTTAATTACCATTAATTAGAAGTCTCATTCTCTTTGTAAAGCACCAAATTTTGCAGAGTTCTTATATACCCTCAGTACTATCAATTCGGGAGGAGGGCCCGATTTCAGTGTCCGCCATATTGAAATACGACGCTATCTTTGTTTTCTTTGGAATGTAACTGTAAATTTTCAATTTTTATTTAATTTTTACTAAATATCTCCGCAACTTCTGGGTTTGTAGCGAAAAAAAAATATTTTAAACTAAATTTGCTACAATTTGAGACCAAAGTCGCTTTTGTAACTTTAATATTTTGCGAGATAGAAGCTTCCAAAGTTTTGGACTTTTTTCAGGTTATTACGAAAATCGGTTGGGTTTACAGAAACACTATTCGAATCAGTTTTAATCTAGACCAAATTTGCTTCAACCTTAGACTAGATCTGCTTTTATAACTTTAATATTTTCCTAAATAGGATGCGTGTGCATTTGGAGAATATAGTGATATGATCTTACCATGGATCAAGAGACAACTTCAGGATTGTCTAAGAATCGATGTTGTATGGAACATATACAAGTCAGATAGTCTGAAGAAAACTACACGTGTGAAGAGAGGGAAAGGAGAAAGGAGAAAAGTTACAAGGGAAAACACACTCGCCAAAAACTTTGTTACATTCCTGAAGAATTCAGAGAACAAGATAGACCTGTTTACCCTACTAAGTGATGCAATCACAGCTTATGACGTACAAGAATGTAAAGAAATATACATCACCTATGGTAAATCTGTTATTTAAAAAAATAGTAGTACACCGAAACTAACCACGAAGAAGCTGATACCAGCATGTGTCTTCATATATTGGATGCATTACAAAAGGATGCAACTAACATCCTCATAAGTACAGTTGACACAGATGTTATTGTGGTACTAGTAGGTATTTTTTCGAGCTACAAACTTACAAATATTCAACTTTGGATTGCATTTGGTAAGATTTGTATACTTGGCAAGGTTTGTACATATTATCATATCAACGCCATCTGCCAAGAGCTCGGAGAAAATATGTCGCATGCTTTCACGGGTTCAGACAATACATTACGATTTTTTGGTAAATGGGAAAAGTCAGCATGGAAGACATGGAAAGTATACCTTCCAGGCACTGAAGGATTTATCTTCTCTGCAAAACATCCATTTAAGTCAGTAGATGCTACAACAAAGTCATTTGAACTTATAGAACGATTCACATGTACCCTGTACGATCGCACAACAGAACTTAATAGCATCAACAAGCTCAGAGAGGATCTTTTCACACAAGAAACAAAAGTATAGATGATGCAAAGTCTATCACCCACACAGGATGTCCTCATTCAACACACTAATCGCTGCATCTATCAATATAGCATCTAGTTAACCAGTTTGAAATCACTCCAAAATGCACCTACCCCGACTAACTTTGGATGGAAAAGAAACGAAGAGATATGGCAACCAATTTGGATGTCTATACCGAAAGCAAGCAAAACCTGTAGGGAATTATTCAAGTGCGGATGTAAGGCTGAATCCCTGTGCTCTAAGAATTGTGTTTGTAACAAGGCTGGACTTGCCTGCACAGCTCTTTGTCATTGCAAAGGCCATTGTGAACAGTAAACAACAACATTATAAATATAATTTTTTTGATTATTTTCTTAATAGTTACTGTGTAATTTTGTTATTGAAACGTTTGTAACATGGTCAAATACATTATCTCAGCAAATTGTGATTGTATCGATGTCTTTCTTTACTCACATTGTAGCCTATTTATTCTTCTTAAACATTAGTAAAATAATGTTTCCTGTAAAACTGACTGCATTGGAGATATTTAGCATAACCGACAAAAATATAGATTTTCATAATAACCTGAAAAAAGTCCAAAGATTTGGAAGCTTTTACCTCGCAAAATATTAAAGTTACAAAAGCGGTCTGGTCTCAAATTGTAGCGAATTTAATTTATTTCATTTTTACTGCAAACCCAGAAGTTTGGGAGATATTTAGTAAAAACCAAATAAAAGTCGAAAATTTACAGGTATCAAAGATGGCGTCATATTTCAAGATGGCGGACACTGAAATCTGAACTGATAGTACTGAAGGTAATAGGAAGTGTGCAAAATTTGGAGCTTTAATCCAGCAGGTCACGATCTTTTCGATAAGCCACCACACAAAAATGAATTTGTTACTTTTGAAGTAGGAGGCGGCATTTTAGATTTTCCACAACAGCAGCCAAGTCTTTAGAAATGGCCCTGGAAACAACTCAGTTTGTAATTAACTAAAATTTCAGATGTACTAGGTCAATTCAAGCCCATAGACTTAGTTACTTCTTTAAATTAAAAGGACCCTCCTTTACAACAGACACGGCTTGCAGTAGTACAATGTTTGCGTTGGACCTAGCATTTAGAGCACTTATGCTAGGAGAAGTCGACAACGCTATTGTTTGTGGAGCACATCTAACTATGTGTCCTACATTAACTATACACTTTGCCAGGTGAGTTTTGATATAAACAAATTTTCGAATATTTAAAGTTTAGAAATTGTTAGTAAGGCAGTTTTATAAATAATTCATTAAGAAAAAAAAGATAAAACCTACTACAAAATCTAACCTAACAGGAACTAAACAAAACTACCGCACTTCGTGAACATTATGTTTTTATATTAACGATAATTTTGCTTCGTCCTTCTTCGAATTTCCTTTGTAGCAGTCGGGCTTTTTCTAAATTAATTCTTTAATTTTTAGTGATTTACGACAGTTGAAACATTTCTCAAATCAATTTTAATCAATTTATAATAAGCTTTAGTAATTTAGTAAATTATCGTGGTCGAGAAATATTAACCTGGATGGCACTTTACCGATAAGCGTTCGTTGTTATATTATTTTTCTGTGGCTGCCCAGAAATTGATTTCAGTCCGTACCAGTTTTAGTCCAGAAACTGATACTCTACTGGGAAAGTCCGGTAAAGTAATATTTTACTGGATAAATTAAAAAAATATTTTGAGGTTTCCGGTTCTTGTACACACACTAAATCACATTTTTGTTTCATCCCATTTAATAATGAGGTGGGGGTTGTAATGGGGGTGGCTAATGCCGAAATTTTTTTTGAGACCTTAGCTTCTCTTGTCTATACTAAATATCAATTTTATGAACTCTTACCTGCTTGATTTACCTATTTACTCCAAATTTACCCCCCACCCTTCGACGGAACAAGATGAAAATATAATCTAGTTCTAGATCTCGTTAAAGTACATATGTGTACCAAATTTCAAGTCAATATCTCAAACGGTTCCAGAGTAAACGTGCGCACAAAAAAAGTTACAGACCGACAGACAGACCGACAGACAGACCGACAGACAGACCGACAGACAGACCGACAGACAGACCGACAGGCAGACCGACAGACAGACCGACAGACAGACAGAAAATTTTTTTTCGCTCAAACTTGAAATCTCGAAGTTTCATGGCATTCTAAGCCTATTTAAACAATAAATATTTTTAAAAAATGTTTTGTCGTTACTATACTTCCACTGGATGTGGAAGTAACTGGAATAATTTTTTGAATATAAATAAACGTCAAAGTTCTCTAAATTGTACACAAAAATGTTTCGATTCTATTTTCGACGTAACAATAATTTTGCTTAATTAATACTCGACCTTCTGGTTACCTTACGAGGGTTTGATAGGGATTTTTTTATGCATTTTTCTCAGAAATCCATGTGCCACACAAAAAATTTTTCGTAAATTTTCAAAGGGGAAAGTGCACTGTATATTTTAGCTCACTACTTTATCTCACTAGTGACTTATGGGCCATATTTTGGCCCAGGAATTGAGACTAAAAGTATATGGTGGACATGGGTCACATAATTTTTTTAAAAAGTACGCCAAAAAAGTACTTACTAAAGGGGTGGTTTTTGGCCGTTTCAGGGGGTTGCAGAGGTCAAAAACTTCTCCCACCACTTCCATCGTATTCAACACCCTCGAAAACGGAGGGGAAGGTAATGTCGTCTTTGCACGAAATATTTACAAAGAACTTGTCAGATAATGCTTCATTACATAGACTAAAAAGTCGTTCGGAGGTGGGTCGCTCTCATTTTTACTATAGGGGCAAGTAAATTGTGGATTGATCGAACTCTATCAAATTTATGTTGTTTTAGTACGTGAGTCATAAATAGGCTAGGCGGCCCAGTTACACCCGATGACATGGTGTCGAGGATGCAAGAATCAGAGGAAAACTGGCAACTCTTGAAGGGCATGATAACATCAATTATGAACATCAAGAAAGTAGACGAAAGAAACTTGAACCTCTAATCGTTTCAACGTAGTAATAAGAGGACATCCCTGCGGAGGCAGATCTTTTCGAACATCTAACACTAAGATTGACTTGATATTCTGACGATAAGCGAGAGCGGTTCCAGGATATGAGGAAACACTGAAGACAGGGAGGGGGCTCCGGAGGGGTTTTAGCTGGTTAGAGTCCAGCACTACCCAGCGTGATAGATCCAAGGCGCTGGGTGTCCATGATGGATTTCCCCTTCTCTCCCCCCCCCCCGCAAAAAAACTACGTGAAATGTCACGTTACGAGAACTTTAAAGCTAAGTAATTTCTGGCGAAACTAAATTTTTTTAGTAAAACATTTTTATGTTATTTTCAGTCAGCCGTAATTACCATATTACAAAAAGTCACAGACATTTCTAAAAGGCTTATATTTGAGTCTGGAAAGGTTGCATCAATCTTTTCTACCAAATCGATTGTTAGCGTACGCTCTCATTTGTGTGGTTAAAAAGTCATTTGCCTTAGTTGGGGAGGCGCGATTCTTAACATTATATAAGAATTTTGCAGGATTCATTTTATATGTATCATATCTGTTAAATAAACGGTATTTTTTGAACTAATTACATCTTAATTGATCTTGAGACTTGTTGCTAGTCCTCATCCCTTGAAAGCTTTCGCTTGGAAGACAAATCAATACTCGACTTTCTGGTTGCCTTACGAGGGTTTGATAGGGATTTTTTTATGCATTTTTCTCAGAAATTCTTAGGTGTAGATTCCGTTATTAGCAGATAAAAACGTGAGAGTCACGTTAAAGATCAATCCCGTCGGAGAGAAATCTTTGATCGGGATTTTTTTATGCAAAAATAGCAGAAACCAGAAGGCGTCAAAGCCCTAATTTTTTATTTTGGGTTCGACTTGGGTCGATTCTGGGGGGTTCTATAACACTCCCTTTCTTTGATTGATTCGATTCGGCTCGTGACGTAAACATCACTGTCGCGAGTAATAACCATTATATGCTCGTTGAATAATATACTATTATTACAATGTGTAATTGCTAACTAGATCTTATAAAAGTGCTTCCCTCGGAAAGATACAACTTTCGGCAATATATTTAAGAAAGAAAAAATGAGCAAAAACCTTAGATACTCTCAGTAAAAGTACTAAGCGATTTGGTACAAAAATAAAAAAGTTGGTATATTGTATGTAAAAGTGTGAACCCAGGGGAGGTACACTGGAGGTCAATGTATGTCCACATGGACAAACAATGTACGTACATTGTATGTCCATATCCATCTATGGGTATAGAACGTATGTAGAAAATAAAATAAAATGGTATAGAATGGTACAGACGTACACTGTACCTACCTTCAATTCTCTAGGTATTTGTATGTATGTAACATGTATGTAATATGTATGTAATATGTATGTAATATGTATGAGTATCGTAGGCCATTGGTAGATACTTATAGTATCGATAACAATTCTTGATCAAATATGTATGTGTGTATACATGAATATGGATTGTCTATGAAATGCAACTAAATTTATAAATTACGGAAAATAATAACGAAGGAGTTTTTGCTTTGTTATGTATGTTTCTTTTAAACGTCTCCCGTATATATTAACTATGCGAGCGAACGAGTTATCGCACATTAGGAATAATCGCAGAGGTCAGAGGAGTGCCCAACTTCAGTATAATGTGAAAAACGCCTCGCCCAGATGGTAGCAACTGACTGTGTGACGTACTTTCCGGTGAGGCTGAAAAGTGTCACTTTTGACACCTTAGCAACGGTTCGGTTGCTCGGGCGCCAGTTTCCTATATTACGTGGGGAAACGCCACGTCCCTCAAACAGCCGGTACAGTAGGGCTAGAGTAACTACAGTAGAAAAACGGTAAATTCCTGTGGGTCAATTAGGGAAAATTAGACTTTCACATACACAGTAGTAAAATACGCAGTTAGGAATATAACAATTTTTATTTGTAAATATCTCGTACTATTATATACACAGTCAGTTACCAGTATTACTCTTACTATTCCTTTCTCCTCGGGCGGTCTGCTATTGGTGAACGGTCGAATGGAACTGCCCCCGAGTCCTCCGGAAAGCTGGCGGTTACTGCTAGGCTTGTCTGACAGGAGGTGGCGGACGCTCTTCTCGATCTGGTCAGCTGCTGCTTGCTCGGCACATCTGGCTGGTAGTTGAGCTCGTGAGGAACTTAATTGTTTGTGTTCATCTCTACAGGAAGCTAGTCCATATCCCTTCTCTTTGACGAAAGTGGGGGAGATGATCGGACGTTGGTGCGTATGAGTATCAAGTGACGTAGGTTGTTCTTAATAAAATTTCACCAGAACGATCTTATTTGTAAACCCGATTTTCTCGACTTACGTTCGTAGCTGGTCACAGCTGATGGATCCTCGCGCATCTACTTCGCTTCACGGCTGGAATGGAACTGAAGCGAACTCGTGCGGGGTGTTAGCTAATAGCGCGGATGCTGGAGTGAGGATTTAGACGGTCTCGCAGTTGATTGAATGTGGCGCGGAATGAATTATATCAAATATTCTAAATTATAGCCTGCGGTTGTAAATGAAACACATTAAATAATATAATTACAATAAATTGATTGGGTGCCAAAATGTGTTTTGTTACAACTGATCACAGCACCTTCATGCCACGTAGCGTGATTAGTAATTGTTCATGTGTAGAGCTAGATCTAAGGTATTTGACAAAAGTGATTGAAAGTAGACCAGCAACTTAAAAGTAATGTAGGTGGTGCCATCTGCCTATATGAGACTGTACTTTTATAAATGAGTAACAACTTTTGCATAGGTTATGCAACCAACATAACATCATAATATAGAAAATGCCTCACCTAAATAACGAGTTTAAATTTAATGCCAAAATAAGATTAATACAAGCAAATCATGACACAATTATTTTGAATGAATTCATTACAATTTATCCATAAAATAAACATAACATATATATTTTATAAAGCCATCAGTTACCTACTTACCTTTTCACAACAATAAAGACTATTTAATTCATAAACAAGTAAAACTAGAAAAAATAACCATTATAGCCGGGATAAAAAAATTGAAATATTTTTAACGTAAAAGTACTATATAGGTATTTTAAATAAATTAATAGTTTAAAAAACTAAATAACATGCTTTTGTAAATACTGCATTAAAAAGCAAAAAATAATCATCGACCCTGTTCTCTCTGTCTACCCCGTAAGGGCCTTAGTGTAAGCCGTGTTTGTAATTAAGTATAATATTTGAGTATAAAAGCGTGCGGCGCTTTTCATTTAATCTAATGTCAAAACCACGTGACCTAAAATGATCTATAGGGCATCTCCATCATGTTTAAGTTTTTCAAGTTTATTCTCATTTTACTTCCACATCCAGTGGAAGTATAGTAACGACAAAAAAATTAGTAAAAATTTGTATTGTTCAAATAGGCTTAGAATGTCATGAAACGTCGAGATTTCAAGTTTGAGCGAAAAAAAATTCTGTCTGTCGGTCTGTAACTTTTTTTGTGCGCACGTTTACTCTGGAACCGTTTGAGATATTGACTTGAAATTTGGTACACATATGTACTTTAACGAGATCTAGAACTAGATTATATTTTCATCTTGTTCCGTCGAAGGGTTGGGGGGTAAATTGGAGCAAATTTGGAGTAAATAGGTAAATCAAGCAGGTAAGAGTTCATAAAATTGATATTTAGTATAGACAAGAGAAGCTAAGGTCTCAAAAAAATTTTTGTCATTAGCCACCCCCATTACCACCCCCACACCATTATTACAGGGGATGAAATAAAAATGTGATTTAGTGTGTGTACAAGAACCAGAAACCTCAAAATATTTTTTTACTTTATCAGTTTCGTCGCTATGATGTTCACACACATACGCACACACACACACACACACACACACAGAGACATTTTTAAAAAACCACTTTTTTGGATTCCTGGGACCTCAAAACGTAAAGATTTTGAACTAATTGTAGTAAGCTAGCTCAATTTTATTGTGGGGAGGTTAAAAATTATTCATTTTGCAAGTTTTTGTAGGTAAATACCTTCATCGATTGGCCTACTTAGTTTGAAACGATTCAATAGTCATTTGTGTTGAATGGATTCATTTAGCTTTTTTTTAATTACATTTTCCAAACGATCTCTTAATTTTAAAGCAAAATGCGAAAAAACAGAATATTCTAGGATCTCTAGACTAAAATTAATCATAAACATCAACGCTGCCTGACGTCATTCATCTTATTTGCATTTTCTTCCTCTTTTTGTCACTTATATGTTGCATACTCTTGTGCTAAAATACTCCAATAGTCTCCAAATCACCATAATTAAGTTCATCTCTGGCAGATTAGACAAATCGCCGAGTTTTAACAATGTAAACGCATCTACGAGACCGACTTTAGGATTCAATGACGTCAGCACTTTGAGCGCGGCGGTTTATGTTTAAAGCAGTATATTTCGACTTATCGGATCGACCTCAAATTTTCAGTGTTATAATGATTCGACGATTACTTCGCATAAACATACTAAAAAGTGAAATACCATGAAACCCCATCGTTGATTCAATAAAATATATTTATTATTAAAAAGTCAATAGCCAGAAAATGATCTTTATTAAACAATATGAAAGTCTACATCAGAATAGGATATGATATTTTTTAGACTGGGAGTGTTGAATAAGGATGGTTGCTGTAAAGTATTTGACGAAGCAACACATGGTTATAGCAGATCTGAAACTGTTGGAGCACTATTATTGCAAAAGACAAAGAACGCTAAGAGGGTATATGCTCAAGTGGTCTATACCAAAACAAGCTGTGACGGATACAAATATCAAGGAATAACTTATCCTTCTAGCGAGAATCAAGCAGACCTCTTGAATACATTTTATGAGGAATGCAATATTGACAGTAACAGCTTGAGTTTTCTGGAAGCTCATGGAACAGGTAAATCAGAACATTTAAATGCATTCATTTTTATTCTTCATTTTTATATCCAAGAAAAGTGAAGCACAATTAAAAGTAATGTTTACTTGAGTTTGAGCCAAAAGCTTTTCCAAGAGCTTTGTACTCAAAATTATTTTTATAAGAGTAATCATTCACATTATCTATATGGTAACTAAGTTTGACGTTATACAACATTTAAATAAAGACAAAGCAAACACTTTTTTATTAGAAAATCATGTAGGCTGGCACCCTATCCCACTATTCCCCGAATAAAATTATAAAAAATAACAATAAAATACTTACAGGTACTATTGTTGGAGATCCAGAAGAGTGTTCTGCTATCGATACAGTTTTAACACGAAATCGTAATACACCACTACTAATTGGTTCAGTGAAATCCAATATCGGGCACCCGGAACCGGCAGCAAGCATTGGTTCTATCGTAAAAGTAAGTCGAAATTTTAATATCGTCAAAACCGACATTTGTACTTCTTGAAGAAATATTAAGTTGGAACCAAAGTGATCCTTAAACGTTTCAGTGCATTGTTGCCATGGAAACTGGATTCATACCACCAAACATTAATTTTAGTGAACCAAGAAAGAGCATAAAGGGATTAATTGAAGGGAGAATGAAGGTAGTTGAGGAAAAAATGCGATTTGAAGACAATAGAGGATTAGTAGGTAAAACATCTTCGTACAGGTACAGAAATAGTCGAAAAGGCCACAAGATCGTCTGTACAGGATATTTTGTAAACACGATGCCAAATTAATATTGTATATTCTCTAGAAAAAATAAGAGAAAACAGTTTTTTTCTTATAAAGTCAAATGTTAAAAACTGATGAAAATATACATAAAAATGCATTTTCTTTCGATTTCATTGAATAAATAGTCTAATCGTAATCGAGATTGGACAGTAGTTGTCTGGAATCTTCTTGTAACTTTTTATAAAGCGGAAGCTTTAAATGCGCTGGGAAAACTCCTTCTCTAAAGCATCTATTTAATAAAACTGTAAGTGGGCCTAAAATGATATCAATGGTGTCTTATTATTTAGGTCATAGACATCAGTACATAGGGATTTTTTAAGCGCATTTACTGCATCAAGTACCTCATGTGTGGTAACTGGTCTGAGAAAAAAAAAAGTCAACAACGACAGGAATTTCTCTTAATATATCGTTTACGCTTACCTATATCATTGTTTGAAAGTGCTGTATATGCTATATGCTCTAATTTATAATAGTCCACAGTACAGCGCCCTTTTTTTATGATTAGTAACAGGCTGAATTTTCTTGAGTAGCTCTGCGAAAATTGTCCGTAATGGTAGCTAATAACTGCGCTTGGATGTATATGTATATGTCCACTGGGTGATTGTTCAAATTTTATTAGTAACAGTTAGTTTTTTAGTTAAATCTTGAGATAATTTGATAAAAAACACAAAAATACGTTTGTCCTACAAAATCAATGGTTTGACCGAAGCGTCCCCCACTCCAACATGCCCAAATAACGAGGGTCAAAAAAATGATTAGTAAAAAGCTGTTATTATTGCCTAATAAATGTTTTTAAAATGAAATGGCCACATTGTCCTACAAATTGAATGGTATGTTTTTCCAGTCCTATACCCTACAAAAAAAGTGGTATATATTGATAAAAAATTAAAAACACTTATTTTGAAATTTCATTTAATAGATAAAGTTTTATATTATTTTTCATTCGTTAAACGTTTGTTAAAGAGTTTGTTTTTCGGTTGCGTTGGCTACGTTTCGACGAGTTAATTAAAATAAACCCCGTGTTTGTCCACAACAACATATTGGCAAAATGATTTGACAGGTTGTCGGATTGTCTAATTCGTGCGAAATAAAGAGTGACTATGGAGTGTTTTTTATGCAATTTACTGTGTGGGAAACCTAATTAAACAAACACTTAAACATTAAAAATAATATTACATTAGAATTATAAAGAAAATTTTTCAGTCTTGTAGTCGAACATTTAATAAAACATAAAAGTGCATGAAAAATTCAAATATTCGCAACGAATGTAAATTTGCAAAGTAGGGTTTAAAATCAAGGGAAATGTTGTTTTTTGATCATCTGAATCTATGTGCTAAATTTGATAGATATCAAAATTCCGCTTAAGTAATAAAAATATATTAATTTACCAAAACCACAATTATAAAATAATTCGTTACTTAAAATAATTTTTGTCGGACTAACGATACATACCAATTTTTTTGTAGGACACTATATTATTTGGGCAGAGAATATACTAACTTATCATGTGTTATCTTTGTCCTACAGTTACTAATGAGAAAAGTGTTATCGTGGAACTGACAATTTCCGAACGTAGGACTGGAAAAACATACCATTCAATTTGTAGGACAATGTGGCCATTTCATTTTAAAAACATTTATTAAGCAATAGTAAAAAAATCAGCTAGTTACTAATCATTTTTTGACCTCGTCATTTGGACATGTTGGGGGTGGGGGACGCTTCGGTCAAACCATCGATTTTGTAGGACAAACGTTTTTTCGTGTTTTTTATCAAATTATCTCGAGATTTAACTAAAAAACTACCTGTTACTAATAAAATTTGATCAATCACCCAATAGACATATATACACCCAAGCGCAGTTATTAGTTACCACTACCGAGAATTCTCGCAGAGAGAAAAGTTGGGCGTCCCGTCAAAACGAAGCTACTCACGAAAATTCAGCCTGTTACTAATCATTAAAAAAAAAAGGCGCTGTACTGTGGACTATAAGTAATCACTTTCCATTTCATATTTCTACATTCAATTTGGTTAAAATATGTGTTGTTACATTCTTTGTGAAAAGCGTACCAGCTGCCTCTTTAAAATCTCTGTTTTTCTGTAGTTTTCCTCCATGCTCAAAATTTCAGGAAAAGTTCGACCGTCTTTTGTCTAACTACGTGAGGTACACTTTGGTTGTCGGTGGAAGTTGTAAAACAATTTAGTAAATTCATTGTTTTTTACCGAAACATATGTGGTCTTGCTTTACAACCTATCTTTTTTTATATATTCCCCTATTCATTTCTTTTCAAGAGGAGTTTTTAAGCATATACTACACAAACTGATTCGAGCAGTCGGCTTATACAATATGATTACTATTTTCAATTTACTATCAGTTACAAATTTTTATGAGATGCCCCGGCCTGTGGTTTGCTGTTACACCAATTCTGCCATATAGGCCAGTCGGAATAGTTTTTTCGTGCGAAATGTCGTTTATCCGCATTTTCTTTTCTTCGAGTATAGTTTGGAATGTAGAGAAACATATGCACTCGTGACAGGTGGGGCATCACACTTTACAATTCAAAAATCGTCAATTTTTTACTTTCGCTTTATTTGCAATATACCTCGTATATGAAGCATTTTTTGAAAATATTTCAAGAGGCAGAAAAGTTGAGAAAATTGATTTTGAACATTTTATTGTTCTCGATATTTTCCCAGAAAATTCTCTGTTTATGAGCTACAGACGAAAGAAAAATGCTACTTTTCTATTTTTTGAATTTTTTTTTAAGTGATTATAATAAATATTAATACGAAATATACCATCGGTATAATGTAAATTATGTTTAAATGTCCAATTTACAGTTCAAATAAAATATATTTACAGAACTATTTATAATTTACACGTTAAACAGAAAAAAAATAAAACTTCAGGTATTGAGGTATTAAAATGATGAGAAAATAAATAAACAAATATATATATTTTCACAGACTATTTATTTTATGCATAGTACAGCGTACATGCGTTTCATGTATAACTTGTTAACATATAATAGAATAGAGTAAGTTTATTTAACAAATTGATCTACTACAATGTAATTGTTAAAAACTGAAACTTTATGATAAATAAACCAAGCATATAATTTTTTACCTACTGAAATTAAAAACATAAAATCAGTTCAAAAGTTTAA
The DNA here is from genome assembly GCA_936432065.2 of Rutpela maculata. Taxonomy (NCBI): domain Eukaryota; kingdom Metazoa; phylum Arthropoda; class Insecta; order Coleoptera; family Cerambycidae; genus Rutpela; species Rutpela maculata. Next base: position 21,562,331 of record OW386288.2, read on the forward strand.
AATAGTTTCCACCAAACAATTTGTAATGAGAACTGAAAGAAAAAAAATTAATGATTTAATAGATTTAAAAAATAATTTTCACAGTAGACGATCCTTTTAATCACCTGAAATTCAGCAGTTTATGCTTATCTTATGTCTTATATTGTATTTCATTGTTAAAGTACTTAGTGTTATATTTACTGTCTTTTTTTATAATGTATACCATTTTAGAAATTTTAGTGTTGTTAAGGTATTATTATGTTATATATAATGCGTTGTGTATAAATGTGTATGTATGTGTATATATGTATTATATTTATTTTTTTGTGTGTCCAATACATACTTAAGTGCTCTAAATAGCACTTAATGTGGGGGCTTAGTTTATTTATCATAATGATTCAGTTTTTAACAATTACATAGTAGTAGGTCAATTTGTTAAATAAACTTATTCTTCTTCTTCTTAAGGTGCCATCTTCCTAGTGAAGGTTGGCTACAATTTCGGCAAATCTCTCTCTGTCTTAAGCTATTCTTAGTAATGACTGTGAATTTAGACCAGTCCAATCCCTAACATTTTTCTCTCCTGCCCGGGCCTCTTCTACTCTCGATCTTGCTTTCCATTATTAGTTTTAGAAAGTCGTATCTCCTGCTTCTGTATATATGTCCCAGATAGCTTGTCTTTCGTCTTTTGACAATTCCAAGAATCTCTCTGTCTGCATTCATCCTTCTTAAGACAGTTTCATTGGAGACATGTTCTGTCCATGATATTTTGAGCATTCTCCGCATTATCCACATTTCAAAAGCTTCTAGTCTGCGCATCGAGCGGTTTCCCATCATCCAGGCTTCACTACCATATAGAAGGATTGAGTATATATAGGCTTTCACAAATCTGTATCTTATGTTTAGCGCTAGCATGGGGTTTGTTAAGAGTTTTTTCATTTTAAGGAATGCGCTTCTTGCGTTCCCTATCGACAGCGGATTTCTGTTTCCAGATTTAGATCTCTTGTTATCCAGTATCCTAGGTATTTAAACTTGTGTACCTGTTCTATTTGTTTATTGTATATATTTATGTAGGTGTACACGTTTTCCTTCTTGGAAATAACCATTACTTTTGTTTTTTCGGTGTTTATCTTGAGCCCAAATGCGTCGCCTTCCTTTGTTATTGAATTATATAGGGTTTTGAAGCCCTTCTTGGCTATTAGCTATTATGATGGTGTCGTCAACACCGTATATTGTTCACGAATCTTCCGTTTACTTTTATACCCTCTTGGATGTTTTCTAATGCTTTCTGGAATATCTTTTCTGAGTATATGTTGAAGAGAATTGGAGAAAGTATGTCTCATACCTCTTTTAATGGGAATATTAGTGGTCAATTTATCTTCTACTCGTATGGATGCTGTTTGTTCCCAGTACAAGTTTTTAATTATATTGATGTCGTTTTGATCTATTCCTTGCTCGTATAGGAGGTCGATCAGTTTTGTATGTTGTACCCGATCAAAGGCTTTCTCATAATCTATGAAACATATGTGTACATCTTGTGTTTGGTCTTTACATTTTTGCAATAGAACGTTGAGCCCAAACAGTGCTTCTCTAGTTCCAAAACCTAGCCGAAATCCAAATTGTTCTTCTCCTACATATTGGTCGCATTTCGCATACATTCGTTGATGCATGATTCTTAAAACTATCTTTAGTACATGACTCATCAAGCTAATCAATCGATACTGTGAGCATTTGTTTGCTCCGTTCTTCTTCGGTATCGGGATGAATATAGATTTGGTCCAGTCGTGTGGTAAAATGCTTGTGCAATACATCTTATTAAAAAACGTAGTTAATATATTGATGCTTTCATCATCCAATAGTTTAAGCATTTCAGCACAGATATTATCTTCGCCTGGAGCTTTATGTACCTTTGATAGTTTCATTGCATGTTTCACCTCTGATGTAAGAATTGTCATTGGTTGCTCTTCCTGGTCCACTTGTCTGAGTTCTGGTTCTGTTCTGTTATCATCGAAAAGTTCTTGTATATAGGTTGTCCATATTTCTTCTATTTCTTCTGGGTCCACTGTTTGTTTGTTATTATTATTTGTGATTATGCCGCCTTGTTGGTGGGTTTTTTTCCTATTTCCAGTTATATTTTTTTTATCTTTTTGTGTATGTTAAAACTATCGTGTTTTCTTTGTAGTTCTTCAAGTTCTTTACATTGTTCTTTTATCCAATTCTCCTTTGCCTCTCTTATTAATCTTGTAATCTATTTGTGGATTTCTTTATACTTATTAACGTTCCTGTGCTTGTATTATCTTCTTTCATTCATCAACAACAGGATTTCTTCGGTCATACAATTCTGTTTCGCTTTCCGCTCTTCGATTCCCAATTCATTCTCCTGTACTTCATTTATCACTTTTTTAAAAGACTGCCAAGGGTTCTCTATTATTTGTGTTGTTTCCAGATGCACATTCTCCTGTTCAGTGATCGTGCTATTTCTTCCTTTGTTTCTGGATTTCTTAGTTTATAAAAGTTAGGTCTTATTCTATTTTATTAAGTTATACATGAAACGCATATACGCTGTACTATGCATAAAATAGTCTGTTTGTGAAAATATATATTTGTTTATTTTACTTTCCCATCATTTTAATACCTCAATATCTAAAAAGTTTTATTATTATTATTTTCTTATTTAACAAGTAAATAATATATAGTTCTGTAAATATATTTTATTTAAACTGTAAATTGGACATTTAAACATAATTTACATTATACCGATGATATATTTCGTATTAATATTTATTATAATCACTTTAAAAAAAAATCAAAAAATAGAAAAGTAGCATTTTTCTTTCGTCTGTAACTCTTAAACGAAGAATTTTCTGGAAAAATAAGAATAATAAAATATTCAAAATCGATTTTCTAGCTCTTGATATATTTTTAAAAAATGCTTCATATACGAGGTATATTGCAAATAAAGCCAAAAATGGCAAAAAAATGACGATTTTTGGATTTTAAAATGTGTTGCCCCACCTGTCATGCGTGCGGATAGTTGGAATATGTTTCTCTACATCCCAAACTATACTTTAAGAAAAAAAAATTCGAGTAAACGACATTTCGCAAAATTATTCTTTTTCAATTTATTACGACTGGCCTAATACGAAGTCTGAATTCAACAAGTCGGTTGTATTCTCATTTCATCATCCTTGGTATTTGGTAAGTGCAAGACCATTACGAATATAAATTTTATATTTGAATTCAATTATTAGTGCTAATGTGTGATTTAGGGCAATTCTTCATAAACTCGGTATAAATGAAACAGCAAAATTATACAGGGTAGGGCAAACGTTTGGAATAATCGCTATAATTTTGCCGGTAGACATTTCCTGGAAAAATACTTTAAAAAATACGATTTTTATTGTTAGGCACATTTTGGTGAACTCTACATTTCTTTTGCGTCAGCGGTTTTTGGATATGACGTAATCGATTTTTCTTTTTAATGGCAACTTATATTTTTTTCTCTTTCTAGGGCAGCTTCCTAGTCTCTCTTCAGCCATATACAATTTTGTATAGGTTGCATAATAATTTTGAGAAAGATAATAAACTTCATTTTATTTCTTTAATAAATAAAACACAGTGATAGAAAACAACAAGGTGCACGAAAAAAAAAAACAAACAAACAAGACCAAATAATTCTTACTTATATTAATTACCGTCCCCTAGGAGGGGATTCGGGCCTCGCCACTAACTAGCATTCCCAAGAACCAAACCCCAATTACTTTTGAAGCCAAAATATGTCCCAGATGTTGCCTTTTTTGCAATTCAGTATTTCCCTATAGTTACAAAGTAATTTGGATGAATGTACCAGCTTCCTGCTATATCAACAATTTCTGTTTCTAAGTAGAACGATATTAGTTTCCTAAAATGATGTACCGGGTGTTTCATATAAATTTTACATACATTATAATCACTGCGTGACAGTACTTCTAAACATTTTAGGTATAAACGCTTTTGGATTTGGAGGAGCAAACGGTCATGTATTACTTCGGTGGAATCCAAAGGAAAAAATAAATTTTGGACTACCTAAAGATGATCTTCCAAGGCTAGTATGTGTTAGCGGGAGAACAGAAGACGCCATTACTAGTTTACTAGACGTACTTAGCAGCAATGAACTTGACGCTGAATATATTAAATTAATGCATAATATTTTTAGGTCAGTTTTCCGCTAAATGTTTTAACATCTATGTACTCCAATATTGCACATAATATCCACTATAAGAGATTCTTAAATATGCTTGTGAAGGCAAAAAAAACTTTTTGTCTAATACGTCAAAATGGATGTGTTATAAAGCATTAGATAAATACATCCGGGTGTAACATTTCTAAATTGAGGGTATAATCAAGTTAGAGTTAGAATCTTACTTCTTTAGTAGTAAGAAGGTTTACCTAGACATCGAGGATAAGACCGTCACGTTGTAGAGCTACTACCAACATGTAGAGTCGATTTTCGCATTTACAAGCCCTAAGAAATTGTAAATCACGCCCAGGTTCTTGCAAGATGACTTGAAAAAGACCCATAATGTAAGAACAAATCGTGAGTTGATGGTGTAATGACGCAAGCTCACAGTTATCGAACTATTTCACTACCATGCATAACAAATACAATTTAGCATACAAAAAGATTCACGTGACGTATTAATAATAAATAACATATTTTTTAGAAAGAACATACAGAACCATATGTACAGAGGATATATCATAGTTACAAAATCTGGCGAATTTACCAGATCCCTAAAGTATTACAATGAAAACTATAAACCAATTTATTTTATATTTGGTGAATTAAATAATTGGCTTGAAGTTGGTAATAATTTAATGGACTTGCCCGTGTTTGCCGATAGCATTCAAAGGTAAGTACTTAGGTTAAGGTTCAGCACAGCGTTCATATACAGCTTATCCATCATTCTCTTGGGAATTCGTTAAATGTGACGCATTAAATGCTTTAGAAATAAAGTAAAACGATTTTAAATTATTTAGTCATCCTCTCTCAACAGTTTCTCATTTTTGATATGTTCAGCATTACGTACGGTTTGAACCGGATTTAGCCGACCAAAATCGAAGATCGGTTGACCTATTTTTGAAAAAACATTCAACAGTGAAAGACAACTGCTTCGTGTGTATTTATTTATACTAAAGCTGTTTGATTCTTCTATACATATCCAAATTGTTATGTTATAATCCTATTCCGTTAGACAAATTTATGGTGTAGGTATTTTAATTAGTCCCAACAAGCTGCTACCACCGTGAATAGATCGGAGGCATAGTAATTTGAAAAAATTAATCTTCCGAATTTATTATCAGAAATAAAAAGTTATTAAATGTATATATCTTGCACGGCAGATCTACAAAAATGGTTGCAAAAAGTATCCTATATCAAATGAGCCTTCCGACACAAAGAATATTCTATACCATTACAAACTGTAAGAACAAAAAAGTCTTTTTGTTTCCATAGAAGCAAAATGAATAAATATTTGTTGTGCCATGAAAATGTTCTTTAGGGCCTGTTGGCTTACGGGGAAGTTGTTACAACGAGTTTTGTAAATAATTTTATGTCCTACAAAAAGCATTTGTATATATAGTTTCTTACCCTATCTTGCTTATTTTCGAGATATTTAGGAAAAAACGTAAAGGTGTCTTGTTCTTTTTATCTCTTTAAAAAATCGGCATTTTGCAAGAAGTTCAGCACAAAGACTGCTCTACTAGTGGCAACGGATGAAATTCTCCAAGCCCGAAATCTTAACAAAGTTACAGTATTAACACTACTAGACTCGACGAGATATAGATTCACTGTTTACATGTTAGGTTTGAGGCCAAGGGGTACTGGATTTTTATCGGGTTAGACTGTGTGTTTTTAACATGTTACCAAGACGGTAGTAGTGGGCTATAGCGCGATTGAGTAAGACAACACATCGCTGTTATTAGTGTGGTGGCTTTGCGAAATTATCGTGACCTGCTGGATTAAAGCTCCAAATTTTGCACAATTCTTGTATACACTCAGGGTTTGAAAGTTGACAAACGGCGTGTATAGACGCATCGTAAGACGCTCCCGAAATAAGTGATAAAAATCGGTTAAAACCGCGGTAAAATTAATCAAAATTAAGCCACCGGTGGATCAAAAAATTTTGCGTAACGTGACATGTCATAATGGAAAAAAAGTTCATATACAATTAATAAACTGAAAATTACTATTAGTGTTTTTTAAATAGTACCAAAAATAAAGTGTAAAGCTGTGCCTTAGTTGACGGTCGACGGAAATAGACCCTATATAGGTACCTAAAAGACCCTTTCAAGTGCTTTATTACGTTAAAGAAAGCAATAAATATTCAGTGTCAAAAGTGAACAAAACGTGTTTATAAAGCAAAGCAATGCAGACATATTAAACGTAAAAGTGTAAATAAATAAATAATAAATTTGTGTGTGCAGTGGAAAGTTTTTTAAGTGTACTAAGCCCAAAAAGAAGAGGGAATAAAAAACAGCAAGCACAACAGAAAGCTAAGCTATAAACTAATTTATTTTATTTTATTGAATTTAATTACTTTAATAACTTAATCTCTATTAACCTAATTTATTAACTCAAAATCTAATATTTTAAATAGTATTGAGTAAACCAGAGGCATACTAATAATACAAATAATAATTAATAGCCAAAACCGAATTTCTTTCAGCCAATCAAGAGAATTACGCGCGATAAAAATGGTGATAATAATAACCCGAAATAATCAGTAATGCATCGCTATTAAATTGTGATTATACAGATGTCCTGTGTGAACCTTCAAGTAAGTTTTTTTCATAATTACTAAATATATTCAAACAAATTTAATCAAAATTGAACACGTAATGATCAGTGGCGTACTATCTCTCAGGTGTGGTTCTCATAATTGCTAAAAATATTCAAACGAGTTTAATTTGGATTAGATCAGAAATAATCAATGGGACACTGTCTGTGTGTAGTGTCTAGACTGAATCATTATATCAGCTCAATGTAGGTATGCGTGATACAGGTTTCTCTGAGGAAAATGGTTTCCAAGAAAATACACACAGAAAAGAGCAATCTTAATACCTAGAGCAGTGGAAACTCAACTCAATAAATAGATCATATCGTGGTAGGCAGGGAGATGACTTATAGTGTTCTGTCACCATGGATACCCATAAAAGCTTGTAAAAGTTAAATACAAAGTGACAACGTATAGAAGTTATATTTAAGTTTGTATAAGTGAAAGTGTTTGTAAAATAATTTATACCTCGAAATATTTTCAGCTTGATAAGAAATATTAGTTAATGTTTAATTAGGTACACAAACCAAAACTTTCCACAGTGCTTCCCTCTAACGCAGTAAATCATAGTTTATATATATAGTGCAGTGAAATCGTGTACCTGGAGACTTCAATGCACATATATTCCACAATATGGCCTAACCAAAATGAAAACGCGCTGAAAAACCTAGCACACATGTTTGACTTAACAATAAGAAATACATGGAGCAAAAGTCAAACATGCACTGACACCTGGAGTAATGGAAGCTCAATCACACAAATCACAAATAGACCATATCCTGGTAAGCAAAGAGATAAGGGAAATGATCAAGAAGGTTAAAGCAAAAAGGACAGCAGAAAACCTACTGAAGAAAACGCTAACACTGAACAGCAGCAAACTAAAAATAGGGAGACCATGTTACACGTGGAAAACAACAATCGAGAGGATCATAAATAAACTGAGAAAGAAAAGCGAGGGGAAAAATGAAAAAAAAAACATGTGTCATATGGCTCTCGCTGCTGGCAACAAGCATGGCCCCAATCCAACCTAGCATCGAAAATCGAGGAATCAGAAGACTCAGAAAAACCAGATTCGAAGAAACAGAAACACAAAAACAGGAGCATAAACAGTAATAAACACTCCATATCAAGACACAACACATATTTCACACGAAGATCCAAAAGAGGCAGATACCCAGAACCAAAAACACAAAAAAAGGAAGCTTAAACGCTCCCTCGCGACACAATGCGGTAACGCATCTCACAAATACCTACACCTCCCATTCCAATATTCCTTTACGATGCGCCATGTGGCACTCGCTGCTGGCAACAAGCATGACCTTAGTCCAACCCAGCGTGGACGTAGCAGGCCCAGCTGTATAATCCTGGGAGTGGCAGCAATACCTACCGCACGCTGGTAAATCAATCAGTATTAACACTACTAGATATGTTGAAGGCAATTTTGAACTGTTACTAACAAAATTAGAAACCTTGAGCATCAATGACGTTTGAATAGTTTAAAAATTGTTTATATTAAATGTATTAAATAACTAAACTGAATGAAGTAATCTTACCACAGGAACTACAACTACTCGGTGGCGTTCCCCAGACTTGGGACGACTCCTGTTTAATATATTTAAATCAGATTTACAATTTGTTCCATGATATTAAAAAATGCATAATATGCTGACGATCTGACTATATTCAATTATTTGTAAATCTATCTACAACTGATAATTGCTAAAAAATTGAAAACTTGAACTTGGATCTCAATAGTATCCTAACATGGACTCAAAACAATGGACTTCTTACGAACTCAATCAAAAATCATATAATACTAATAGAGTTACAGCTTAGAGTAAAGATTTGTTAGTTTTTCAGTTGGTTGAATTTTTGAGATGTAACTTTGATGTAGTCCGATATTGGTAATATGTCATGAAAACGTGCAGAACGGTCTCTTAAAATGGTGTATCGTGAGGAATTTAAGATGAGACGCACATAAACCTGTCTTTCTGAATATTTAGTTTTATCATTGTCCTAACCGACGTGCTACGTCACGTCGGCGCTGCGTATGTAACACCATAACAGTGTAAATTACTTTCTATTCTGTCTGCTGTCTGCTATTAGTACAGTAAATATAGAACAAAAGTTACCTAAACCTAAACATCCAAAAGGTATAGGCAATTCTTGTTTCTTGTCCCAGGTTGTTCACTATCCTCAGTACAATACGCCATGAAAAATCCCGAAGTTTGTGGCGTCGGGTTTGGGAGGGAGGGGGGCGGGGGCATCACTGACTATCCTTTTTCCGCAGTTTTGCTCTGATATCTCCAAAACCAACCTAATAGTTATCGAGATATGGAGGGGAGAAATCTGTGAAATGTTAAAAATTGACAAATAAAGCTAAAAATTGCCTTAAATTTGTCTAATTTGAGCTTAAATTGTTTGGATTGAAGTAGGTGAGAGTTGAAAAAGGAATCCAGAGAAGGGAAAGGATGACGGCCTTGAATACAATGAAGATCAGGTGGGCTGTTTAAAGGGAGGGGTGGGGTGGCCGACCGTTTTACGACCCTAGTTGTGCGACAGCGTTGCGTTCAGTAGGGCGTACCTATCTGCTCGGAAATGTTGTTTAGTTTGGAAGTGTGCACTTTTTATAAACGTGAGTTTTTGTGTAATCGACTGAGAGCAAGTATAGTTCAGGAACGGCGTCATCGAAAGGGGCTGATAGTTACTTTAAACAAGGTAGTAGATTTTTTAATTTTATCTTGTATATATTGAAGAGAGGTGTTATATGGAGCAAAAGAGACTGAAAACTTGAATGCCTTACGATACAAGCGTTACTTGACAACAATTGGTAAACAACCCGTAAATGCTAACTTCAAACTAGCCGCACTTCCACCAACAGAGGACGCTGCACGATAACACTCTTTACTAGTGTACTATCAAGTGCAGCTGTGGCATGGTGTTGCAAAAGATGGGGGTTGGAAGAAGATTGGAAGGCAACTCCGCCCAGTGACTACATCAATGGCTGCTGCACCACATGAATTACTGCGGCTTATTTCCCTGTTATTGCACGATGATTGCACTCGAAACTGTGAGTGCAGGAAAAATGGTCTGCAACGTTCAAGAATGTGCATAACGTTTGTAGATCTTGACTGCAGCAATAGAGATGAACCTGAAGAGTTCGATGCTGAGCAAATAGTGTCAAATGATGTTCTTCTACTAGGAAAGGACTATGATTCAGATGACAGTGAAGAAGAGAGCAATGATGATGATGAAATCGAATAAGTTTGAAAATACTTTCTGATCTTGGAATAATCTTGAAAATACATTATTATCTTGTAATAAATGTAAAACACATCAAGCTTTGTCTTTTTTACGTTTCAAATCTCAACTTTTACTGTTTCTTACATTTAACCGTCTTCCTGTCCCCCTTCCCTCCCCCTCTCCCCGTCCCCTCTGGTACCATGGTTACCATAATTTATTACTTATTCATGCTCTACTTCAATCCAAACAATTTAAGCCCAAATCAGACAAATTTAAGACAATTTTTAGCTTTATTTGTCAATTTTTAACATTTCACAGAATTTTCCCCTCCATATCTCGATAACTATGGCGTTGATCAAAAATATGAATAGGACCAATTTTATCAGAAATATTATGTACAACAACTTTGTCTATGTTCATGACCTTGATAAACCTAATAGTTTTGGAGATATCAGGGCAAAACTGCGGAAACAGGATAGTCAGTGATACCCCCGCCCCCCTCCCTCCCAAACCCGACGCCACAAACTTCGGGATTTTTCATAGCGTGTTGTCAAGGATAGTGAACAACCTGGGACAAGAATTGCCTATACCTTTTGGATGTTTGGGTCTGTTACTAAATTTACTGTACTATATTCCAGCAACGCTAACCGCTGAGTACTGGATCTGCTTCTTGGATGTGAAAGTTGTCCAATCTACTTTATAATTTACGTTTTTAGTTTTAGTATATACAAGCTTATTAGTTTATTCTGCAATTTCTCGAAACTCTTTGAACGTCTTAAACACCCACTTTCAACCTTTTTCTGTAAAAGCAATCTACTTCCTTCTTCCAAAGCAACATAAAATTATTAGCTCTATAGATAACAAACAATATGTCCTTGGACTAATATTTGACTTTTTCCTTACTTTATATCTAGTGAGTCACCAATTATTACTATCCAAGTTACATAGATATGGTGTAAGAGGTATGCCACTAGATCTTTTAGATTAATAGTAATAGTTGTAATATCGAACAAGGCGTTCCACGTAGCTCCATTCTAGGAAAATTGCTCTTTAATATTTTTGCCAATAACAATTTCATTTCATAATAACATACTCAATGTCTATACTGTATGCTACGCTGATACAAATATTTTAATATTTAACACGAAACTAAATTTACTACAAACCATTGCAGAACTTGTATATAACAATATAACAACTTGGCCAGAAAAACAATCTAAACTCGAATATGCAAAAAACTACTTCAATTTTAATCACCTCCACAAAAAATCAGAAAATGTTTCTTTTCAAAATAATGGTTCTATTATTAAATCTTGTGACGTGTTAAAATGTTGGAAATCAGCTTATATGGTGATTTGCAATAGGGATGCCATATTGAAAATCTGTGAAGTAAATTGCATAGCAACTGTTATGCGTTAAGCTTCATGCCAACTCTGTCAAAAAATCCTATTTCAAACTTATAGATAATTATAAATTTTTTATGGGTAATCATAAGAGCCTATCTGGTTTATAAGGTTTTATACAGTACATTAATTTTGCCATATAGAAATTATATTGGGATGAATAAGTATCTAAAGGAGTCTTAATTGAGTTGGAATACCCATGTTGTTATTGGTATGTTTCCATAAGTGTTTATACTAAAAACAGTTTTTATATGGCATTACAACTTTTAATTCGATAAGTTCTCATGGGATCTGAATAGTGTTGAAACTGAAAAGGTTTCATCAGTAAAATCAAATACGAGTTCTGTAATCTTTTATAAGAAACAATTATTAGTATATGGTTTTTGTAAGATCTGAGAGGTTCTATCAGTTTTAGTTTATATAATAATTTAATGGGGATTTATAAGGATACGTATTAAAAAGTATTAATAAGGAATTACATCGAATAATTTTGTGACTTTTTTGGGATCTGAAGAGTAATAAAATTAAAAAGATATACTAAGGAGTTCCTAGTAGACATTTTAAACATTTTTATAAGGATATATTTGTACTTATTTTTATAAGACCTTATGGGTCCATATCAATTTAGTTTATATAAGAATTTAATAAGGATTTATAGGGGCATCCATTAAAAAGTATTAATAATGATTTACAACTATTAATTTGATAAGTTTTCATGGGGTCCCAATAGTGGTAAAACTAATAATGTTTCATCAGGAAACCAGGGATGAATCCTATAATATTCAATAAGAAATAATTAATATATGGTTTTTATAAGATTTGAAGGGTTATTATTAGTTTAGTTTTATATAAGGATTTCTCAGTGCACCCATTGAAAAGTATTATTTACAACTATTAATTTGAAAAGTTTTCATGGGATTTCAATAGTAGTCAACCTAAAAAAGTTACAATACCTACTCAGTTAAACTTACTAATACAATAGATTTCATATAATTTACATTAAAATCCATTGTAAGTATATACACATTGTATTTTTGAAAACCCTCTTATTCCCATAAAAGCATAAAAGTCTTACAATAGACCTCAAGCGAGGAATATATATTAAAAAATCACAGAATATATAAACTTTTCGTGTTTTAAACGCCATAAAAACTTATAAATACTTATAGGCCTCGAACTGAGAATTTACATTAATATCTTTCAAATTCATATAAAAACCTATAAAACTTCTCAATTTACCATAAATACTTATAACTATACTGATAGACTTAATTCAGGGAATTTACTTTAAAACCCCATTGCATATCCTCATAGAATTTTATAAAAACTTCGTGTTTATTATTAAAACGTGCAAGTGTTGATATACTTCAGGCAAGAAATTTACATTCAAAACACATTTCAAATACTTCAAAAACTTAGAGACATCTGAACCTATAAAATCTTTGTATTTCAAATACCATATTGGTCTTACAAATACTGATAGGCCTCGTATGGATAATTTTCATTAAAAATACTTTTCAAATACATATAAAATATCTATAACACTTCATATTTCAACTACCGTGAAAACTTATAACTACTGATAGACTCCATATAGGGAATTTACATTAAAAATCCATTGTACGCAGCAAATCTTATAAAAACTTCGTATTTCCTTTTAATATATGCAAATGCTGATAGACCTCAGGCAAGGAATTTACATTAAAAACACATTTCAAATAACCGCACATTAGACCACATTTAGAACTTATAAAAAAAACTTTGTATTTCAAATACTATAAAAACTTATGTATACTAATAGGTTTAATACAAATTCGTTCTAGATTTTCAAGGAGTTACTTCGGTGACTTGAAAAGCGGTTAAGAAAACATTTTAAAACATTTTTTAATACGAGCAATGTACATTTAAAACACACACACACACACACACACACACACACCCACATAATTAAAACTTATGAAAGTTTAGTGTTAAATACTCCAACCTCCAGTAGAGGGAGCTGTTATACATGTCGCTAATTCATATCTAATCTAATGTGACCTAAGAAACTAGCATGGGCTTGTTAAATTGAAAGTAAAGCAGTCTCTCTTACTGCTAACTTATTAACTGTGTTTAGGCTAGAGAAAACAAGGACTTTTGCAGTATTTAGTGTTTACCACTATATTACTATTGATATTTAAAATATTAATAGTAGTAAATAATATTTACTTACCTATGTAAGTTTATGAGATTTGGCATTAAAAATATATTTCAAATACACAACCAAAATCTGTAAAAGAACCTGTCAATACTAATAGAATTTCTATGGGAAATTTACATTCAGAACACTATACAAACCTATAAAAACCTATAGAAACTTTTAATTACATTTACTTGACCTACGTAAGTTTATAGGATTTAGTATTAAAATATATATTTCAAATACACAACCAAAATCTGTAAAAAACCTATCAATACTAATAGAATTTCTATGGGAAATTTACATTCAGAACACTATATAAACCTATAAAAACCTATAGAAGCTTTTAATTACATATACCATAAAAACTCATCAATACTAATAGAGATCATATGGGGATTTACATTCAAAACACTATAAAAACTTTCAATTACATATATTATAAAAACTCATCAATACTGGTAGATACCACATGCGAATTTACACATTTCAAATACACACTTCAAAAGTTATTATAAGGATTTTTTGACAGGGAAAGCACTGCAGTCAAGACGTTCTCCTACCACTGTATTGTTACACCTATATTTTTATAAAACACCCCCAAAAACCAATTACCATTTGTTCGCCACAATGACTTCAGAATAGATTGTCAAAGCATTCTGTTGATTTGTTTTGTTTTGAGTGGTTTGAAATGTAAATATTCGGAACTCGGCTTGGTGTTTGCCGGAGGAACGTGGTAAAGTGCGCATGCAGTTCCTGTTCGATGTATATTTACAGCCAATGGCTGCCATTAGTTTAAAGATGAGCGATTCGACTCTTCTTAATGATTCGTACCAAACGAATCCGTATTAAGAAAAGATTCGTATTGAAAGATTCGTGTGTTTCGTATCGCTAGGTGCTGGCTGCCGGCATTTCGTATTATTCGTACCCAAAGTGTTCAGTCAACTTTCAGTATCAGATCGGATCGCGGTACAACCCGGTTCATGCAATCTAGCTACTTAGTACAGTGTCGCATCGCATATTCAGACAAGAAGCAAAGGAATTTATTTTTATTTCCTAGTACAATTACAAAAGTGGTCTGTTCGGCGGACCAGACCAGTGTGTCCTTATGTATTTTGACCCGCTGAATTTGAATCCGGAGTCATTTTCAGAATTGCTCGTTTTTCATTCCCAATCCCAAAACAACCCTTATTATTATGAGCGATCTTATTATTATTATTATTATTATTATTATTATTATTATTATTATTATTATTATTATTATTATTATTATTATTATTATTATTATTATTATTATTATTATTATTATTATTATTATTATTATTATTATTATTATTATTATTATTATTATTATTATTATTATTATTATTATTATTATTATTATTATTATTATTATTATTATTATTATTATTATTATTATTATTATTATTATTATTATTATTATTATTATTATTATTATTATTATTATTATTATTATTATTATTATTATTATTATTATTATTATTATTATTATTATTATTATTATTGTTATTATTATTATTATTATTATTATTATTATTATTTTTTTTTTTTTTTTTTTTTTTTTTTTTTGTTAAAAACCAGTCACCCTTCTCTGTGGCTCCGACCCTCACAGAGGGGTGCTGGTAGTACCGGCAGCCACTCCCCACACCCGTGGGGTAAGTGACTACTGGGTCCGGGAATCGTGTGCCCTGAGCAGACGTAATGAACCGAGGATGACGGCCTTCTGCATTCTGCCGGCTAAGACCTCTGCCGAATTTCGGCATGCCGGTATGATCTTAAGTTCTGAAAGCAGTGTGTGTCTCGTTCCACCGAGGGCTCCTATAATCAGTACCACTATCTTAACAGTATGGTCTGGATACAGTCTGCGGAGTTCGAAGAGCAGATCTCGATATTTTGTCCGTTTTTCCTCCTCCTTCAAGACAATGTTGTTCTCCGCGGGAGCCGAGAACTCCACGACAAACATTGTCTTGAGTTGATGGTCGAGGAGTACTACGTCAGGCTTGTTGGCTTGTATTTGCCTGACGGTGGGAAAAGAGTAGTTCCAATAAATTAGACACTTCTCATTTCCCACAACGGACTCAATATCCCCCGGAGCGTAAGGCAGCACTGGTGTCTCGTCTATCCCATACGAGTGCCTTAGGTGATAATAAAGCACTCGTAATGCTCCGTCGTGCCTCTGGATATAGGCCGAGACTGCATATGTCGGACAAGCCGACAACAGGTGCATTAAAGTCTCTGGCGCCCTGCGGCAGGCCCTGCAGCTGACATCAGGGACCTCTATACCCATGACACGACTACGATAGACGAGGGTATTAAATACACCATCCTGGCAAGCCATTATGAATCCCTCGGTCTCAGACTTCAGCCCGGCTGACCTTAAGAAGGCAAAGGTCAGCCTTTCGGATAAGCCAAGGTTCTCTATATTTTTATAGAAAACTCCATGCATTGGCTTATCCGTGTGAAGCTGCAGAAAGATGTTGTGTTCTGCAGCTTTAATTTGGGCTTTTCGTCGAGCAGGTTCCAACTCGGTGACAGAGTCGGGATTTACCCGCTCGACGTCGAAGAAGAGACCAAGTTCATCGGCTGCTCTTTGTGCTGCCTTAAACAAAAAGGCTCCTATTCCTGC
The DNA here is from genome assembly GCA_936432065.2 of Rutpela maculata. Classification (NCBI taxonomy): domain Eukaryota; kingdom Metazoa; phylum Arthropoda; class Insecta; order Coleoptera; family Cerambycidae; genus Rutpela; species Rutpela maculata. The sequence continues at coordinate 21,578,594 of OW386288.2, forward strand.
ACTTTCATGGTCTCGGACCATGCAGAGGAGGGGATCCGAACTCCTGATGACCTTACAGGCTCCATCCAGAACCATCCTATTATGGAGACTCTCCAAACTCAAGAGTCCACGGCCTCCCCGATGTCGTGGGAGGTATAGCCGTGGAACGGACGATTTAGGATGCAAACTTCTATTGAGATGCATCTTCTTGCGGGTTCCTACGTCGAGTTGACGCAACTCCTCTCGAGTCCATTTCACTACTCCAAAGGAGTAGAGTAGGATCGGAACGGCAAGCATGTTGGTAGCAGACACCTTGTTCTTCCCCGACAGCTCTGAGGACCAGATCTGTCGGAGTCGGTGCTGATACTTGCCGCGGAGAGCGTTTTTCACTACACCCACTTCTTGGGTGGAGCGTTGCTCGACACCCAAGTAAGTGTACGACTCTCCGGCATCTAGATGATGTAAGATGCTTCCGTCAACGAGTTGCGCGTCCTCTCCGTAGTTCCCGCATCGTCCTCTCTTGAGATGGACCAGTGCACATTTGTCCAACCCGAACTCCATACCGACAGCCTGCGTGTACTCCTGTACCACCCTGAGGGACTGGTGTAGGTCCCTCTCTCCGGAGGCATAAAGTTTAAGGTCATCCATGTAAAACAGATGGGTGACCTTATGCCTCCTATCGCCGGGGGTACCGCAGTTGTATCCACGGGTTTTTCGGAGCGAAACGGATAATGGCAGTAGTGAGATGCAAAACAGAAGGGGGCTGAGGGAGTCTCCCTGAAATACTCCCCTTCTGAATGTTACCGACTCCGTCTGGACTCTATCGTTACCCGATGTAATGGTAAAGCGAGTCCTCCAGAGCGGCATCAGTTCTTCGATGCATCTCACTACGGGACCGGGTACCGCAAGACATCGGAGCAAGTGAACAATAAGCTCATGTGATGTCATATCAAATGCCTTCCGGTAGTCGATCCAGGCCATGGAGAGGTTCCGCTTATACTGCACGGAGTCCTGCGTGACACATCTGTCAATCAACAGGTTCTCCTTGCAGCCAGCGACACCTCTCTTCGACCCTCGTTGCTCATATATCCGTTCGTAAACCGGTTCAACTGCGTGGAGCACTCGCATGTACAAGATGCGCGTAAACACCTTGTAACATGCGTTTAAACAGGTTATCGGTCGGTAGTTTCTTGGGTTGGACAAATCTCCGTTCTTAGGGATCAGCACTGTCCGCCCTTCAACCACCCAAGAAGGAATTTGCTGCTCCCCATTTAGCCAGGCATTAAAAATTCTGGCCAAATGGTGGTGGGTGCTCGGTAACTTTTTCCACCAAAAGTTATTTATCCCATCGGGACCTGGAGCAGCAAAGTTCTTAGAGCCCTCGAGAGCTCTTCGAACCTCTTCTGGGGTTATTGGTTGGCACACTTCCTGTGGTTGTTGAAACCTTTGACAAAAGGTTTCAAAGTGTGCAAGGGCCGGAGAGTCTCGGTTGAGTGGAAGCTTCTCCTCGTATAGCGTTTTCCAGAAATTTTCCACCTGATCTACAGTCGGCGGATTCTCTGCAACACGCGGAGGCGGTTCGAATAGGCGCGAGGGCTTTTGGCGGAAGAGTTTATTTTCCGCCAGCCCCCTCGCCCGCCTCACTAGTGATTTTTTACAAACCACTAGCATCCGTATCCTGTCGAGACAGTGCTGTTTGGTGGTTCGCAGCACTGCCTCATTGAGTGTGTGATGGACGCGTCTTAAGTTGGCGGCTATTCGACGCACTTTAGGCGTGAACGGTCTATTGGCCGCCATATAGTCCATCACACATTGGATACGGGATGCGTGTTGCCTCGCCGACCGGATCTTGGCTTCCATCTTTTGTATGCGTCGCCTCGCTCTCTCCTGTGGGGAGGCAGTATTACGCCTCTCCACCTGAGAAAAGCGTTGAGCAGCAGCATACACGGCACAGTTTATGTGCCAGATGTCAGCCCGTTCTGGAAGCGCTTCACGAAGTTCTTCATCCACTCTGGCCAGGTCTTGTGGCCCGGGGGCTTTTATGTAGTGTAACCCCCGTCTGGTACTGAGGCCCTCTGGTATTGGTGGAACGTCAGGGACTACATCCTCAACCGGTTCATTCGGTGGACCTTCGACCACCTCATTCACCGGCTGAGGAGCAGCTCTCACGTAGCCCCTGCGACGAAGGTGGGATACATAATCACGCAGGTTTTGTGGCGTGAAGGCGTTGTGCTCTGGGTGCCTTGCACACCACAGAACATGCATTCGCCCCATGTATCCCCTTCGTGCGGGCTCACTGCTTTCGTAGCAATGCAGAAGGTCGTCCCTTAGCTCATCTGTCCACTCAAAGCGTCCTAGTTCATGGCGTTCGTCGTCAACGGGCGCCCGATCCGGTTGGGCCCCACCACCTTGCCCTTGACCCCTATCCGGATGGGGTCGATTGTGGGGGCCCTGTCTTCTGCCTGCGGGAACCAGAAGTTAGGGCTTGTGGGTGGTTAGCCCAGCAAGCCCACGACCGACACCAGAGGGGAAGGAGCTTTCCCCTCCCGGGTGCACTAGGGCTGCCGGTTCGATTTTACACCCCCAGCTGGAGTAAGTGGTGGCGCTACTCACCAAAGGCTTGATTGATGAAAGTCAGCCCCTCCTGCTTATTATTATTATTATTATTATTATTATTATTATTATTATTATTATTATTATTATTATTATTATTTCCGTATACAACTTATTATCATCCTAGTGTATAGATAAATTAATATTTTAACTGTGATGATCACTTGCCCTCGCAATGACAATAAAATGAATTAATAAACAATATTGATATTAGATTACTACATAATTTTAGAATCCAGAAAATTCTATTGGACAAAGATGTTAACATATCAAAGATAATCCTCAATAAATCATCCTATAGTGAATCCAACCAGATACTGGGAAGTGTTGCAGTTCAAATTGGTATAATAGATATACTAAAATTACTTGAAATTAGACCTAAATGTTGCTTAGGATACTCGTTTGGAGTTCTGCTTGAAGAATTTTACAATGGGAATATAACTTTAGAAGAAACTATTAAATGCGCCTGTGTTATAAATGACATATTAAATGATGTTAATAATATTCAGGTAAGTAGTAATAATATAAGATAATATAATCGGTAAACAAGGTTAATTCTGAGTTTTCTTTGTTGATATGAGCGTACCACAAAGCCCAGTTCTGGACCCTGTACAATTTGTTATATGTATAATCATTAAAGTCTATATTGGGTAAGACTGCTTTCATGTACACTGACAATTTGTCTTTAATCATGTCAAACAAATCGTTTGCCAATGTTTGCCAAGTGGTTGGTGGGTAGGTTAGAAGATTGGGCTTTTTACCCTGTTTTGGTTTACCTCGAGGGATCTCGATCAAGGAAAAATAAACCATACACTTACGAAATTATTTTTTAACTTTTTTTATTCCTTCACCAAAGACAGTGACCATGGAGATACAGTCATTATGTATACATCATTCGAAAGACTGATGAATATAAAATATTTTAACTATGTTACGTATCAAAAAGAATGAAATAGACAAATGTGGCGAAGGCGCGTTGCGTCTATAGGTAAATAATGGCAAAAAATCAGTGAAAATGAACAAGGCCGGTTTCTCATATAAAACAAGTTTGAATTCACCCAACGACTCTTAGTTTGGACGAGTGCGTCGGATGGTCAATACAAAGCGATGGTAGGAAAGCGAAATGTAGAGCTTTCAAAATAATAAAGTTATAGAGAAAACCACCTTGTGCATAAATGACTCAAGAAGCAGATTTGCCTAAAAGTCGCTCGAAGGCGAGTCGGTGTCATTTTCCCTACACTGAACCTGCATGGGGACTAGTCCGTCGTAAGACTGGCCGATAGTTATTAAACTCATGTATTAGTCGAACTCTGTTCTGTGAATGATATACTCACGACATATAGAACATAAGCGAACCAAAATTTGTTTAGTAAAATAATTTTATATTGTTTTCAGTCAGCCATAATTACAACAATCACTAAAGATATAAATTTTAAAAAGCTTGTATTAAATTCTGGGGAAGTTGAATGAATCTCAAATATCAAATCGATTGTTAACGCACGCTCTCATTTGTATGGTTAAAATTAATTTGCCATAGGTGGGAAGGCGTGATTCTTTCACATTATATAATTTATTGGATAGGATATTGCAGAATCTAACTGTACTTGTTTTAAACCTGTTAAATAAATGGTGTTCTTTGAACAATTTCCGTTTTATTGATATCAGGACTTGTTGCTAGTTTTAATCCCTTGAGTTTTCATTTGGACCGAGACAACTGAGTTAATCGCCTTACGGGAGCTCGATAGGAATTTTTTTATGCGATATTTCAGGAATCATTAAGTGTAAAATCCTTTATTAGTACGTAAGCAAATAGAAACGACGTCAAATTTTAATCCTGTCAGAGAGAAATCTCCGACAGGGATATTTTTTATACAGAAATAGCAAAAATCCTTGGGCGTTAAACACATAATTACTGCGTAAACAAACAAAAATCAAGTCAAATTTTAATCCGGTCAGAGAGAAATCTCTGATAGGGATTTTTTATATGCAAAAATTACAAAACTTCCTAGGCGTAAAACCTATTATTACCATTAAATAAGTAATATCCCGGTAGAGAGAGCATCGTTAATGATCTGAGCCTTGACCTATTGTCTATCGAGTTACATCTTACCTCGAACCCGCTTGGGAGTAGAAGAACGGGGCAGCACGCGACTGGCGCCCCTGAGAAATAAATTGGTGTCGCGTCATTTTGACGCCCGGTAGTGAGCTCTTCTACACAATCACAATCATTATTTATGTTTCAGTGCAAATAAAACAAAAAATCAGATTCCACAATAAGCTAAGATTTTGATAAGGGAACGGTTAATGTTAATAATTGTATAGTTGAAAACGCTGCTACTAGCAGTACTATTTTTTTTAGAAATTCGTTTTGATGAATGTCTCAATTGATATGCTGATTGAAGTTTCCGTATTATACTTTTCACAAATACGAAAATGAAGTGTATATTGCATTTGATCGGCACAATTCTAAAACCGGAAATATCGCTCGTAGACAAAAAAATTCCTTATCGTTGTGTTAGTAAACGAACTCTAAACTACTTTCAAAATGTTCATCCGTCCGTCCGTCCGTCCGTCCGTCCGTCACTTTTCTTGTAAGCACGATAACTTAAGAAAGAAAAGTCCAATTGTATTGAAAATTGCACAGTAAGTTAGTGTTAACTAGAGGAAGAACCCTATTGATTTTGAACAATATCAATTAGTAAATAAGAAGGGTATTAATTATTTAAATGGGCAGTTCTACAAAGCATGGTCGATTTCACATTGACAATGTTAAAAAATAAAATGTCAGGAATCTATTGATGGCATATATTTTTGAAATGGTTAAAGTGTCTACTTTTCAGGTATGCCTTGTGGCGCCAGCTTTTTTCCCGTGACTAAAATGTTACAGCTGTTTTTCCTTAGTGAAACGTATAACAAAACACACGATCGTCACATTTATATTTGTGCTGTGTATTAATATAAATATGCTAAATGGATTATGAAAAAGTTGATTCTTTGAAGTGAAAAATATGTCCTACAAGATATTAGAGAAAATTTTGGTCGTAATAACACCCATGAATAAAATAAAAAGTGATATAACTAGAAGTATCTGTTTCTTTCTTATTTGAGCCTAATACTTTCGGAATTCAGTTAACTGTATTGACCCAAATTACCTTTTTGTGTCTAAATTTTGTTACCGACAACCAGCTTTGTTCATAATTTAAAGGACAATGGTCCTAACGAGATAAATAATATTTATGACACCATTGTGAATGAGGTACTGTGAGTTACGCGTGACGGTCGTGAGTTGTGAGTTTCGTAAAACGGTCGTGTAATTGTTGGCTGAGGTTGTGCCAAATTTTTGAAAATGAAAATAATATTTGAGGGTCAGATCATATGTATTATGGCTAGTAGGAACCAAATATGAAAACATATACAAGTTGTCCCATTTAAAAAATTTGATTTTCACGTCATTTGCCTCGAAACCGGAAGTCAGAAGTTGGTTTTTTACATCATATAATTGGAAATTTCATCCCATATCACTACACCAAATTTGAAAAAAATCCATTCAACCATTCAAAAGATACAAGAGTGAAGGAGAGTAATGCCAATGAAATTTATCATGACCGTCACTAGAGTCTTAAGACCATCACACTCAAATTTGTGCCATGTGACGGTCATGAGTGTGACGGTCGTGAGGGCCGCTAGACAAAAGTGACTAAGAATTATATTCACCCTAAGCTATTATTAAAGTAAGGTTAGGAGAAGACAGTGTACTGGATACCTCAAAATAAAAACGTATTTGGATATTAATAAGTTGATAAATGCTAAAATACACAACGTGACGGTCACGAAAGAAAGCACAGGGCCATATACTAGACTTAGGTACCATATAAATTACTGGAAATTCAAAATGTTTTGGGAAACAACACTTGGTTATTGTATCTCACATAATTTCACAACGAAAACTAAATTTTGATGTGTTTCTGAGTCGCTGGTAGTCCTAGCATTCAACTTATTAACTAATAATGAGCGCTGTGACGGTCGTGAATATTAACCAAGTTACGCGACTTTAATAGTTTATATATTAAATCCTAGATTTTGAAACATGAAAGTTGTATCTTGCCAACAAATTTTGAATATTTTGTAATAATTATAGCAGAAATGGATAATAACCATTTCTCTGGTAACAAAATTTCAGCCAAAACAAGTGTCAATATGTATGGAGTTACGCGTGACGGTCTTGAGTTTTAGGATTAAAAACAGCCAATATTTTATTTTTGTCGTAATTTAGCTCAAGTTTTTTATTATAACAAGGTGCGGTAAGACTTATCTAAGCGAAAATTGGACACGGGTTGTAGCTTGGACCAATTTTTGATCAGTAAGTCACTAATATCATGAATCGACCATGCTTTGTAGAACTGCCCAAATCTGAAAACATTTTTTTTTATTTTTATGTTTTTGTAATTTAATAGAAATCTGGTAAAATGATATTTGATTTCATTTAATATCTAAGTATTTATATAAACTGCTGCACAATTGAAGTGGATATTGTCAAAATATGGGCCATATTTTGAGTGCTATGTTTTTAGAACGAGATGGTTAATCTTGATGTGGTTTTTTGTGACCGTCAGCAAAATTCATTGACTATAGACTATCGTAAACAGATTTGTAAATTACGATTGTTTCTTTTATCTACAGGACGATTAGCCAGAACCTTACATTGTTGCTAAAAGTCACTGTTCTCCCAAATTCCTAAAAAAAATTGTAGAATTTTTTTAACATGTTAATTATAATCTATGAACAATACGTCAGAAATGGTTTTGGATTTTTAAATTATCTCCCTTATTAAATAATTTTTTTAAATAAAACCGTATAATTTGCATTTGAAAGGCCGAAGGGAGCTAAAAATGTTTTAGAGCATGTAAAAGTTAAAGGCTACTTCCACGAGTTCCAGTGGTGTCACCGAGAAAAAACAACCCTTTATAAAATTTGCGGTACGCCAATGATTTAAAAAAGAGTGACCAATATTGTATTATTCATGCTCATGCCGATATATTACATCACACTGTCTTAGATTTTTAAGGTGATTCAAGTACCTTTCAAATGCAAATTATACTCTCATTTAAAAAAATTGTATCTCATTCAATAAGAGAGATAATTAAAAAATTCCAAAACGATTTCGGAAGTATTGTTCATAGACTATAATTAACATGTTAAAAAGATCTACAAAATTTTTTAGGGATTTGGGAGAACGATGACTTTTAACAACAATGCAAGGGTCTGGCTAATCACCCTGTAGAGAAAAGAAACAATAATAATTTAAAAATCTGTTTTCGATGGTCGATAGTCAATGAATTTTGCTAACGGTCACAAAAAACCGCATCAAGATTAACCATCTCGTTCCAAAAATAGAGCAGTAAAAATATGGGCCCATATTTTGACAATATCCACTTCAATAGGCTCATTTAGTAATATTTCCTAAATAAGTGTTTTTTCACGGTTTCCATAAAGAACTTTTCACTTGGACCAATCGGACAAGAATTGGCGAAAATATTGCCATCAGAAAACGCCAGACTCCCACGCGCCAAATTCACCGACGTGACGTCAACGGCCCGGCCCCATCGTCGAGCGCAGTGATAGCCAGCGAGGCCATTGCATTATATTATTAAGGCGCCGTTATACGGCGCGTGGTTCGCCGAACCACGAACCTGGTGCGTGGTTCGGCGAACCACGCGCCGTGTAACGGCGTCTTCAGATTTGTGACGCATTTGGTTGTATCCTTTGGTCCGTGCAAGTTTACCGACATCCGATGGATCGCGGCAGCACGCACCACGAACCGCGAACTAATAGCGAACCACCCCTGTCAGACGGCGTGCGGTTCGTGGTTCGTCGGGCCAGGTGTAACGGCGCCTTTTTATTACGTTCTGAAATTCGGACGCTGAGATAATTACAACATACTTTGTTTAATATTTTACGTTTTTCGTTTCCATTAAATTAATCGGATTTTTGTTCTATATAACAGTTATACTTCAAATTAATAATGTGTGATAGTGGTTATATTAAAGCTGATTCATCGAATATGCCAGCCACCTATATACTGCTAAGAATTTTTCAGATTTTTGGCCTCTGAAAACCGGTTTGGCACTGGTTTATAATTCAAGAAAAATATGAAATTATTTTTAGTAGATAAATGATTTTATTCTTTTAGTGAATTTTCTGCTACTTACATTAAGTTAGATTAGATTTATTTTTTTTCCTTTACCGCTTGACTATTTGTTAATATCCTTCAACAAAATAAATTAATTTGAATTTGAATAATCTGACAAATTTTGAATTACTAAATAATTGTTACATCGAAATAGGAAAACCATGCAATGAATGGTAACCATACCGTGAGACCTAATGCTAACAAGTCTGTATTGGAGAATGTAAGAGAAACTTTAAAATCGAATAAATCAACCATAGGTAAGTTCACTTCAATGCATGTTATTTAAAAGGTTCACTGTTTTATATTTGTAGAGCAACGCCTAGAAGACGAGTTAACAAATATTCTAGACAAACATGGCCGTGATAAACCGTTGAAAAGCAAACACAAAACAGTTGATTACTTCATAAAAGCAATAAAATACAATGTTTTCCAAGAATCTAATTATATTGAATCAAATTCCGTCGTCTTGAAAATTGGAAACAGCCCCAAACAAAAAAGTGTGGAAGATATCGTTATTTTTACTATTTCTCCCAAAAGAAAAAATTTTCTAGTGGTACTTCTTGAACATTTTGGAAGGTACAGTAGTGATAGTTAAAGTAAATAATCGAAATATTAATAAACATATAAAGTTCAAACCGATTTTTTGTAATTCGTTTGGAACATATTTTGTAACATTGATTTAAAGGCCATTTCAGGTTCAGATAAGTGTCCGTGCCTTTGCAACCTTTTTGCGTGTGAAGTATCTTTGCGTAAGATACTACCACAAAAAGTTTTGACCTCACAAACTTCATAATATCTGGGAAAAAATTATTTTTCGAAAATCCAAAAAAAAAATTTTTTTTCTTAATCAATTGAATTAATTTGTTTATATTTCACATATATTGTAAATCTAGTCAAGACAATTTATTAATGATATTTTCAGGAAATATTCTCACGAAGAAAACAAACATTGATGCATTGATACACGTTAGCGGCCACCACTATTTTTTTTACTAATTATACACCATACAATAAGCTATAACATATATTTTTCTCAAAACTCTATGTAGTCAAATTGGTAAAGATAATGTTATGTGCTTACACCATCCTTAATAAACACCCTGTATCGTGGGTTCAGAAATTGTAACACCGGGGTAACACTAAACAATAATGTATTTATTTATGTACTAATTACAACAAATAAAGAAAAAGAGTATAAATTAGTTAGAAACTCGATATATTAATAAATATATGAATGAACAACAACTGCTTGGATTACACGTATTGAAAATTTTTTGGAGCAGCCTACGTATTTTTTTGAAATAACGAGATGTATTTTTCACAATATATACCTATATTTTCTACAAAACTCCATCGAAACGGTAATACATAAAAAAATATGTGTTTTTCTAATAAGAATACATAATAAAAAAACATGTTATGCATGATATATGATATTAGTCGTCTTCATCACTGTCCTCATTTATTATAACACTGATATCTTCTGAAAATAATTCAGACAGTTTTACTGATGTTTCGGAATATCACCGAGGAACCTTGCATGTGATAAATCCATCTATGCGTAACAGACAATAACTAACTTAGTGCATATGATAAATCCATCTATAATAACAGGAAATTAAATTAGTTTTCTGTTACTTATAGATGGATTTATCATATGCAACGTTTCTCGATGATATTCCGAAACCATCAGTAAAACTAGGGATTGCAATTTACCGGAAGTTTTAATAACCGGTAAATCGGTAAATAAAAAATGTAAATAACCGGTTAACCGGTATGTACCGGTAATTTTTAGAATGGATGATTAGGGTGGCGAAAATGGCAATTGTCTTTTTCCATGTACAAAATTATCTAAATTTAACAAAAAACATTTTTATATACGTATATTTAATATAATGAACAAACAAAAGGTTTTTTATCAACAGTAAAATCACAAGAGCTTTTTTTTATCGGATAAATTTTTCTTTGTAACGAAATAATTTAGCCAATCAGTGATTTTATAAGAAAAACTGACATGAAAAAATCGCGAGACCGGAGGTCGAGCGATTTTGTCAAATGTCAGTTTTTCGAGCAAAATTACTGATTAGAAAAATTTTGAGTTAAAAAGAAATTTATCCATAAAAGAAAAGCTCGAGTGTTTTTTGGCAAGATAAATTAACGACAGAATATGTGAACGAACAACAAAAATAATTTATTAAAAATAATTATAATTTTCCCAAAACGACTCATATTGTACAGTATAGTTTCCACAATACTTAAAAATTATAGCTGACAGTACAGATTTTAAAGTGACGTGCGACTACTAGATGTATTCTGCTTTTGAGGAATAGGCATTTTTATCGCTGTCAAAGTGACAAAAATGTGATTGTCAAATAGACTTTTTTATATAGGAGTTAATTTATCAAAAGGAAAAAATATAAATGAAATAAATTTAAATAAATAATTATTTTGTAAATAACAAACATATCCACTTAAATAACATAAATAGGGCATTTACAGAATACATAATCTAAAAATACAATATTTTTTAAAAATAGCCTGTTAAAGGGGTTAGTTTTTCAAAGCTATATCTGTTAGTCGTCTGATATTTGTGCATAGAATACCACCAGCTGAAGATATTGGTAGGTCGATAAGTTAATAAGAATTGGTAATAACATACTTCTAAAGGTATTCCACAGATATTTGCGGCAGTGAAATATTCAATTTTCTATCGTAAGATATTGTCAATGTCTCTCTTGTATTTCTTAGAGCTTGGCGTTTGGAGTTTACTTTTTATAATATTAAATATTTATTGTTAAAAGTGCTCGGTGTTGGGACAGTCACTCTGTATTTAGTGAATACTAGTCAGTGACATAAATAGAAACGTTGAATACGTGACATATCGTAAGTTCAGAGTTTACCGAAATAACAGGTAAAAAATTAAAATAACCGGTAATTATCGTCATGTGTTTTTTGTCCTGATAACCGGTTAACCGGTTAACTGGTAATGCATTCCCTAAGTAAAACTGTCTGAATTATTCGCAGATATCAGTGTTACAATAAATGTAAGCACGTAACATTTACCAATTTGACCTTCGATAGAATTTTGAGAAAAATATTATGTATTAGCTTATTACATGGTATATAAATAGTAAAAAAAATGGTGGTGGTCGCTAATGTGTAAATACGTATTTAAATTTTTCCAAAAAAATTAAAAGCATCAATTTTTGTTTTCTTCATGAGATTTCCTGAAAATTTCATTAATAAATTGTTTTGAGTAGATTTACAATATATGTGAAATACAAACAAATTGGTTCACTTGATTAAGAAAAAAAAAATGTTTTTTCAGAGTTTCGAAAAAAAAATTTCCCAGATATTATGAAGTTTTTTGAGGTCAAAACTTTTTGTGGTAGTATCTTACGCAAAGATATATCACTGGAAGGAACCACACGCAAAAAGGTTGCAAAGGCACGGACACTTATCTTAACCTTCCATGGCCTTTATATTTCAGTAAATGACACAAAAATGCACATAAATAAGAAAACATGTATCATTGTAGATTCTATGAATATGGGTACGATCTACAACTAGAGAAGTTATATCCTGCTGTAGATTCACCGGTCGGTAGAGGTACACGAATGATCTCACCATCTATTAAGTGGAAACATAGCAGAGAGTGGCTGGTGCCAGAATATAAATCAGTATTGTATTCTCGTGTCAAAACATTTAAAATTCTTTGTATTGACCAAGAATGGACCTTCCTTAACGGGCACGATGTTGATGGCAAGTATATTAAAATTGACACAGAGTAAAAACTTGCTATTCCATATTTGAAGGCTGGCTAAAGTCCACTATCATGTGTGAATGCCCTAAGGGATTAATCTGTGAAGACGCAAGCCCCGCCTCTTGTCGCTTTAGGCGCGATAGTCCCTTGAAATACTTTTAAGCCTTTTAGCCAGAGAAGTGGGGACAGATTTTTCGCGTTAATATCTATAAAGCTAATTTTTTTCCCAAGAAAGTTTAGATAGTATCTATGATGAACGTGCAATTCTACCAATCTATATGTCTTACAAAAATGAGTAAAAAATTAAACATGTTGCAAAAAGAGATATCGATTTTCTGAAATGTCACAAAATGTCACAAAGTCACTTTTGATTCGTTCGGGCCGAGCCGAATTTTCGATTCTTGCCGTGCAATTTACGATCAGGTTTATCTGGAAGACTTCCACTTTACGCCGCGACATCGTGCGGCCGTCTCAATGGTGTTTTTCGAAAAATATGAACGTGTCAAAATTGCATGTTTTTGCAATTTTTTCGGCGCCGAAATGCAAGCTGTTATTTGCTATTTTTCGCAGATATCTCCCAAACGGTCGGAGTTAGCTCGAAATAAAAAATAGGATCGAAAGAGTATTTTCCACTACGAACCTTTTTGCTACCAACAGAATTTTAATTTCTTTTTTTTTTCGTTTCGGAGATAACTACTAAAATATCGGCCATGTACGGCAAAAAATCACAAATTTTGAGCTTCTACAGTTGGCAACTTTTTAATCTTGGCTCCTACGCCAAAAGACTACTCTAGCTAATTTAAATAGAATTAAATTTGCTAAAACCGTTTTTTTTATTTTTTGAATTTCGACAAAAATGAAGGAATTAGAGGGAGCGGGATTTAGGGCTTTTTTATTTTTGGTAATATTTCTCCATTTTGTCACCGTAATTAATCGGTAATTAACTGAAATCAATCTCATATACGATGTTCACTAATATCATGTACTACTTTGACGCTCCGTGAATCCCGGCCCTTCGAAACAAAGATTTCTGAGAAAAATTATTTTTTACTTAACATACACTCTATAGGAAAACGTGTAATTTCCTACATTTCCTCGAATATCTCGATAATTATCGTTTTTTCGAAAAATTTGTGGATAGCTTATGTAAAGAGAATTGGTTGAGCTTTTTGATACTTTTTTTATTTTTTCTCTAACCTAAAAAGTATCAATGATGAAAGTGCAAGTCTAAGGAAACTTTTAGTGTTGCAAAAACGAGTAATAAATTAAACATGTTACAAAAAGTTGCATAAATGTATTATATCAACAAGATTGAAATTTTACATACTCAAAGATGACATAAAAACATACCGGAAAATAGTATTCTACCGCGTCGGAAGCGTTGCCATGTCAGGTCTACCACCCACGCAAAGTGTGGGAAAACAAACATTTTTTACTTATATCTACAAAGCTGAATTTTTTTTCTGGAATAGTTTATTTAATAAGACATCGAAAAATTACAAATATATCTCATGTTACTAAAGACTCGGTAGAGGTAATGGAATGCAAGCGCGTGACCGCGGCCGTTGCACTCCGGGCATTTGCAGTTCGCGGAGAAGTTTTGCATTTTCCGCCGCGGAACATTAATCTACAAAGCTGATGTTTCTTCTACAACCAGTTTGTGCACTATTTCGATTAAAAATCACATTCACCGAGGTCGGCAGTGTACTTCCCGAGGGAATGTACGTCGACCGAGGGCGGCACTATCTTATAACACTCGTGGAGCCTTCAACGTTTAATGTCCTACAAGTCTGTTATTTAATTCGACTTGCAGGACATTAAACGTTGAAGGCACCACGGGTATTATAGGATAATGACGCCCTCGGTCGACGTACATTCCCTCGGGCCAGAGGCCCTCGGGATTGTACACTGCCGACCTCGGTGCGTTATTATCCTTATAACACCCTTGGTATCTTAATAACTATAAAAGGTTACAAGAACATGAAGGATGGAAAATTATTTTTCGAAAACGTTAAGAGTTTTGATTCCTCTTCTTTGCCGCCTTGTCAATCGGAGCTTCGAGAACAGCTTACATTTCAAAAATCTGGACCAATGCTCATTTGAAGAATCCGACAACTTTATCCCCTTTTGATTGAGGTTGGAAACTGTAACGATCTATTTGATCATTACAACAATAATGCCATATGCGAAGCACTCAGCAAGCTAGTAGGTTCTTTCATTGTAAATTGGGTTGCGTATCTGCGGACAGGTCGTTCTCATCGAGAATTACTAATTTAATTTTAGACAATACGCACACCTCATTAAACATGGTAATGGTTAATTGGGTTGCCTATGCGATATATAAGCCAAAGTCACAGCGCTCTGCTGTAGTAATTACCGACTAGACATGAACCTTTTTTTGAAGTAGGAGCTTTTATTAGGATAAAAGAGGAGGAATATATATCTTCTATCGGACATGCTGGAATGGGAATGCGATAGCGGAAAAGGGTATCGTGTTAGCCATTTTACTTTGTAATGTGACCTAGTAAAGTTTTAACGGGTGTATACAGTTTGTTCGATTGTGCCATATTATTGTGGGATTTTCTCGTTAAAACTATAAAACTTCATGTTTCCATTTGTTTGGAGTTGCCGTGTAGCATATTTTGTGGAGTATTTTGGAAACTGTAACTCTTTATAGAGGATTTGATTTGCTAGGCCATATTCCCTCATTTATTGAGCCACACCACCATAGGCCTTGGCTTGAACCAAAAGGTTCATTTGTTTTGGGAAGGAAACTCTCGAAAGAGGTAAGTCTTAGTTTTTACTCCTGCTCTGGCTGTTACGTAACAAGCTATTTATTTTAGGGTTTTAGCATTCGGTTTTAGTATTTGGTTAGTACTTAGTTTTAGTACTTGAGTTTAGTATACCGCTGGAGTATCAGATTTTATGTACAGTTTAGGTGTACATGTTAGTACTTGGATCGTTACGTATGCCACGACGACCTATTTTCAACCCTTAGCTCCGTGTATTTTTCTGGTGTCGAAAGAAGCCTATTAGTACCATAATTTCTACCTGTTTCTACCTGGAGTGTTCATAATTCTGGAGATATCCGAGGATTTCGCATCCCCTAGGGATCACAAGCTTCAGATAAGATTGCATGCTTTTTATTTTATGGTTAAATTATGATTGTTTAAATTATTTAAATGACTAAAACTGACTACCTTAAGTTCTGGTAAATTAAATAATTAATTGTAAATTACACTACGTTCCATAAAGTGTAAACTTTACATGCGCACGTACGGTAACTTTTTATTGCCTTTTTATTTAAGTATTTTACTATATATTGCTCACGCAAATTGTATGTGATATACTACTCGCACATAACATTGATTTTTATGTCATGTCATTTAAAAATATCTATTACGGGGAAAACATATCAAGTATATAATCACGTTATTTGAATGTCTTTCATATTTTACTGTTATTTGCCAATAGTTAGTAAATAAATGTCTTAAATTTTGATGTTGACTTATTCATGATAAAAGTATGCATTTCTAAGAAGTTATCGATTCTTGAGCAAGAAATTCACGGAGCCTAGGTGTCAAGGTAATCATTTTTGCATAATTGTTACAGCTCCTTTTTTGTGTAAATTAGTTGACTGAGTTTGCCACTTACATATATTCATATATATATTTTTTTTGGAACGGATTCCTCTAACAACAGGGGCTTTTCTAGTTTAAGGCGGAGTGGGAATAAACCAGTGGCGCCCTCAATTTCTTTTTTTTAACCCACCCTACTCTCTGATTGAGCTCGGGTAATATTTTTTTTTGCCGCGCTATCACTCATCCGGGTCCAATTAGGTGGCATTGCACGAAAAGCGCGTCGCAAAACTTGAAGCAAATAAATATGTTTTCAATTGGTTTAGTGGAGAACAAGTACCGCAATCTATTGATGATGTAGCACTCGAAGAATATTGCAGCGTTGACCCAGGTAACCAAAAATAATTTCCATTCAATGTAGTGAGCTCGCTCATGGTGAAAATAGGTTTGATTTATTATTATTTCCTGTAGATACTGAAGTCACAGAAGAGATTCAAGAAACTGCCAACGTGTAGTGCCGCATACTATGAGAGTGAATAGATTCAGATTAGTAGTGAAGAATTCGACAGTTAATTTTATTATTAAAAATACTATGTGTGTCCTAATTCCATTACGATAACTAAATTCTATTTGTTTATGTGCTCGGGAAACAAATTCAGAACGTTAAGAATCGTTTAAATTTTATTATGTCCTATAGTTTCAGCAACGTCCACCAAAGATTTACCAACCTTTCAGCGGAGGTAGAATGTGATTTTTAATCGAAATAGTGCACAAACTGGTTGTAGACGAAAAATCAGCTTTGTAGATTAATATTCCGCGGCAGAAAATGCAAAATTTCTCCGCGAGCTGCAATGTCCAGGAGCGCAGCGGCCGCTGTTACGCGCTTGCATTACATCTACCGAGGCTTCAGCAACATGAGACGATCGATAGACTGTATTTTTTGGATGACTTATTCAATAAACTATTCCAGAAAAAAAATTTTGCCTTGTAGATATAAGTCAAAAATATATTTTTTTCACACTTCGCATGGGTGGTAGACCTGACATGGCAACGCTTGCGACGCGGTAGAATATTATTTTCCGGTATGTTTTTATGTCATCTGTGAGTATGTAAAATTTCAATCTTGTAGATATAATATATTTATACAACTTTTTGTAATATGTTTAATTTATTACTCATTTTTGCAACACTAAAAGTTTCCTTAAGCTTGCACTTTCATCACTGATACTTTTTATGTTAGAGAAAAAATTTAAAAAAAGTATCGGAAAGCTCAATCAATTCTCTTTACATAAGCTGTCTACAAATTTTTCAAAAAAAACGATAATTATCGAGATATTCGAGGAAATGTAGGAAATTACACGTTTTCCTATAGAGTGTATGTAAAGTAAACAATAATTTTTCTCAGAAACCTTTGTTTCGAAGGGCCGAGATTAACGGAGCGTCAAAGTGGTACATGATATTAAGTGAACATCGTATATCAGATCGATTTCAGTTAATTACCGATTAATTACGATGACAAAATTGAGAAATTTTACCGAAAATAAAAAAGTCCCAAATCTCGCCCCCTCTAATTCCTTCATTTTTGTCGGAATTCAAAAAATAAAAAAAACGGTTTTAGCAAATTTAATTATATTTAAATTAGCTAGAGTAGTCTTTTAGCGTAGAAGCCAAGATTAAAAAGTGGCCAACTGTAGAAATTCAAAATTTGCGACTTTTTGCCGTACATGGCCGACATTTTAGTAGTTATCTCCGAAACGAATAAAAAAAATAAAAATTCTGATGGTAGCAAAGAGATTCGTAGTGGAAAATACTCGTTTGACCTTAGTTTTTATTTCGAGCTAACTCCGACCGTTTTGGAGATATCTGTGAAAAATAGCTTGCATTTCGGAGCAGAAAAAACTGCAAAATCATGCAATTTTGACACGTTCATATTTTTCGAAAAACACCATTGGGACGGCCGTACGATGTCACGACGTAAAGAGGAAGTCTTCCAGATAAACCTGATGGTAAATTACACGGCGAAATTCGAAAATTCAGCTCAGCCCGAACGAATCAAGAGTGTCATTATGTGGCATTTTATGACATTTCAGAAAAACGATATCTCTTTCTGCAACATGTTTAATATTTTACTCATTTATGCAAGACTTATAGATTAATAGAATTACACCTTCGTGATAGATACTATCTAAACTTTCTTGGAAAAAAAAACTTTATAGAAATGATTTCACGAAAACTGTCGCTACCTCCCTGACTATTTATGGGCATTTATAAATGATGAGCTCGAAAAGCCGTCTGTCAACTACTACGACGTTCAGTGTTTAGGTGTATGCGAAAACTCTTTCAGTACGGCTGCTGCATTGTGGGTGGATCTAAATTAATAAATATGTAGATTTGATAGTTTGAGAGCTTATTCAATAGATAATTCTTAATATATCTAATTATTATGATTTATGATTTATCGTTAGGTAGAAATTTATTTCCCGCCACTGGATACTTATATTTGGTATGGGACACTTTAGCAACCACGAGTGTCCTATCGCTGAGTGTGACTAAAGTAAAATTTGAGAATTGCAAATTTATGAGGGCCACAAATATCCCTAATAAGTCATGGGTAATATTTAATGTAACTATTCAAAAGAACACTGGACGTTTTGAAATACTGGAAGGTAACACTCTAGTCGTTACTGGAAGAATTTCTATATTAGATGATAAATCTGAAGAAACAGTACCATATCGACCTACTGGAACATCAAGTAATGTTGCTTGTTCACTCAAATCGAAGGAAGTCTACAAAGAATTAGAACTACGAGGATACAATTACAAGTAAGCTTTTAGTTAATTAATACTACTATAGGCTTAAACGCCTATTTCTTAGAGGAAAACATATATTTTACATCAACCAATAGTCGAACAAAAGTAAACATCTTAAATACGATTCTTTTTATATCGTTTCTCTTTAATATCTCGGGTTCTGTTCATCAGATCAGGTCAAACAGAAACTCAAAATGTTTGGAAATTAATTATGAAAAAACTGCGTGGTTTAAACCGAGCAGAAATTTTGTTTTTGGCAAAAAAATGAAAAATAAGAAAATTTCCAGTTTTATTTAAAGAAATTTATATTTTAACGAAACTTGGTGAAATTATAGATCTCGTAGTTATACTTGTTATCAAAAATTACAAACAAAAATTTTTATTATCTAGAACACGAGATTTTTGAAAAATGTTTGAAGGGTTATGAACAACTGCGATTTTATTGTCTCCATATACCGTGCGTGTAATTTCCCATTAGGCATGTACATCCACGTAGCGCGATAGATATGACAACATAGTTGCCGTAAATTCCTCCGTCGAGCGGAGCATTCCAGCCTGTTATTTCATTTTACCCAACTGGCACGCGCGATGTTGTAATTTTACTCCCGATGCCTAGCGTTCGGCTACACACACGGTATATAGCTTTTTGAACGAGTTCTACAACGATGGTAAGAATTATTTTTTTTATATTATTTTAAAGATTAATTTCATGCATTTTTGTAAAAATAATTTTTTTGTAATGAATTATTTTATCGAAATACTTTTATCATCCATAAAAAGTGCTTAACAAAAACGTTTTAAGAAAAATAAACCATTCTGAATATAAAGGTTTCTCCAAAGTTTAATGTAAATTAATAAAAACAAAATTTATGGACCATCTCCCTTGCGGAAAGAACAGTTCGTGTTAATTATACTGTTATGTTAGAAATATTTTTTTTATCTCCAATTAGGTCAGGACATGCAGTTAAATGGTAATAGCAATGAAACTTCGTTTTCAATAGCAGACTCTACACGGTCAACAATAACGCCATTACTAGTATAATACCTATTTAATAATGAACGTGTAAGGCAAACAAAAAACAAAAAAATAATGTCTAGTAATGATTGAAATCCGGATTTTCGGATTTCAACACATCAACACTTGTGCATTAGGGTAGTCCAAAATGACTATTTTTTGTTTGTTTCTAAGTCCGAAAAAAGTAACTAAGTATTTTTTGGTTTTTAAACATTTTGATTTTAAATGGCGCCTATGGAGACCTGAAGTTTCCCATGTAAATTGGGAAAATAATGGTTTGTTAAA
This sequence comes from Rutpela maculata, assembly GCA_936432065.2. NCBI lineage: Eukaryota > Metazoa > Arthropoda > Insecta > Coleoptera > Cerambycidae > Rutpela > Rutpela maculata. Next base: position 21,598,828 of record OW386288.2, read on the forward strand.
TTATAGACATGAAGGGTGTCTCAATAAGAGCGCCGGATTTGAATTTTCCGCCATTTGGTTTGTGCGATTAGTTCCGTGTTCATTTGTTGAGAGTTGTCATGTACAAACCACGCGATTAGAAGTCATGCAGCACTATTCAAACGAGCAACGTTTAATTATTGTGAAAACTCACTACAAAAGTGGTGAAAGTTTTGCGGAAACAGTTCGCAGAATTCGTGCAATTTTTGGTCGCAACAATGCACCAAATGAGTCGACAGTTCGCCGTTTAATTAAAAAATTTGAGACAAAATTCACGTTGATGGATGAGAAGACCACTGTGCGTCGCCGTCCTTGTCGGTCGCTCTAAAACATAGCCGCAGTGAGGGAAAGTGTGGCCGAGAATCTAGACACTTCCATTCGGCATCGTGGTCAGGAACTGAACATTACCAGACCCACTCTGCAACGAATTTTAACAAAAGATCTTCATTTGCACGCATATAAGATTCAACTGACCCAAGAAATCAAGCCAAGGGACCATGCGCAGTGACGTGGATTCGTTGATTGGGTGCTGGAGCACCACGAAATTGATGCGGATTTCTATAAGAAAATCATTTTCTCCGATGAGGCACATTTTCAACTAAACGGGTATGTAAATAAGCAGAACTGCCGAATTTGGGATGCTGAAAATCCTCGTGTAGTACTGGAGAAACCAATGCATCCACCGCGAGTAACTGTTTGGTGCGCATTTAGGGCTGACGGAGTGATTGGACCGTATTTCTTCCAAAATGCGGCTGGAAATGCACTAACTGTTAATGGTATGCGGTATCGCGAAATGTTACCAAAGTTTTTGTGGCCCGAATTGAATCGAATTGATGTGGATGATATGTTTTTCCAACAAGACGGTGCGACCTGCCACACAGCTCTCGGAACAATGGCGTTACTACGAACCAGGTTTCCACACCGTGTCATTTCTCGGTTTGGCAATCAACATTGGCCACCAAGGTCGTGCGATTTAACGCTGATGGACTACTTTCTTTGGGGTTATCTGAAGGACAAGGTGTATGAGAATAAGCCACAAACAATTGAAGGCTTTAAAGAAGAGATACAGCGCGTTGTTGCGGAAATAACGCCACAGGTATGCGAAAAAGTCATCCAGAACTTTATGAAGAGAGTGACCGCGTGCCCGAGGTCCCGTGGTGGCCATTTGCCGGATGTCGTGTTTCATGTTTAATCACAACTATTCCCCTTCACGTTGAAAAATAAATATTCGCTTAATTTTTTAAAAAAAGTGTTTTTTTTTAATATTAAATCCGGCGCTCTTGTTGAGACACCCGTTATATGAAAAACATAAAATTTTCAAGAAAAAAAATTATTTAATCAAATGGAGTTTATTTAAATAAATGAAAATTAACTAAAAAATGTTGACGGATATTCCACTAGACCAATAGTAATAATTTTTGAAGAAGAAAAGAGAATAACGTCCTGAAAAGGATCAATTTTCTGAAGAACTTAGGTAAATTTTTTTATTTAAGGGTAGTTTTCGCGGTACCGTGAGGGTGTGTTAAGGGTGACAAACCCATGTGTATAATAAATCAAATTCTTCATTGGATAGTCCTCTCAAAGTCCGATAAGTTTAATGCAAAAATTTTCCCTAACCCTGAACAATTATTAAAAAAATCCTAAAAAGTGAAAAATTTTGAAAAACCAAAAAATACGTACTTACTTTTTTCGGATTTGGAAACAAACTGGGAGATCGAGATCCTCTAGCATGAAAAAAATGTTTGCAATGTATTTTTGGACCACCTTATTATGCATGCTAGGGATACAGGCATTAGTAATTTTACATTTAATGAAAATGTCTCAACCGCCACAAACATGTGTGGAAATGTATCTTCTGTTTCTTGTAACGGCGTAGGTTTTGGTAAATTTAAGGCTCTTTGCAGTAAAAGTTCTCCCCCATCATTCATTCATTCATCCCAGCATCTATTATGATGAATTCCTCTCTTGCGTCTACCATAGCCAACAACACGATGTTATAAAACCCTTGTACTTCATATCTTTCAACAACGGCATTATTTATTGAAATAGCAGATAGCAAAAAACTTGAGGTCTTCAAAGTTTCTTCCTGTAGCCAAGTACCTTAACGTTACAACCATTCAAAACAACTTGTCAAATGTTTCTTCTCTCATACGAAAATAATTTTTATAATCGTCTGCTTTTGTCGTGTTAATTTCGTTTAACAGAACATGTGAGTACTTCTCACGTTTTTATCGCATTAATTTGTTAAAATTATAGCAATAGATGCAAATCAAGTATCTGTATTATTTATTTTATCAAGCAGTAATGAAACAAATAATGTCATCAAATGATCGTGTAGGTTGACAATTGGAATAAGGAATAATGAAGCATAACTTTTTTACATATAGGCCAGTCGAATAGATTGGAAAAATCATTTTGCGAAATGTCGTTTATCCGAAATTTTTTTTCTTAAAGTATAGTTTGGGATGTAGAGAAACATATGCCAACTATCCGCACGCGTGACAGGTGGGGCAACACACTTCCATTTTTGCTATTTTTTGCTTTATTTGCAATTTACCTCGTATATCAAGCATTTTTTGAAAATATATCGAGAGATAGAAAAGTTGAGAAAACCGATTTTGAACATTTTTATAACTTTATTTAATTGCTATAACAAACCTAAAAACAACTTTTTCTTAAATTCTGGTCTCTTCAACATAACCATCTCCCAATAAAATACACTTTTCAACAACCCATTTTAACCGTTCAATCACTTTTCTTAAAGTTTGGGGAATAATTTCTTGACACGCTTGCCTAATCCTACGGCAAAGCTCTTGTCTGTTACGCGGCCGAGTAGCATACACTTTATTTTACAAGTACCTCCATAGAAAAAAGTCACAAGGGGTAATATCAGACGATCTAGAGGGACACGGTTCTAAAGGGTTATTTCTACTATCTACTTCATAGGGAAATTTGCATTTAAAAAATTTTTAACTATCAGAGAATTGTGCGCCGGGGCACCATCTAACTGAAAGTATACATTTTCTCTCTGTACTAAAGGCATTTCCATAAAAAAATCATCTAAATCATTTTGTAAAAAATTTAGAAAATTTTCTGCGTTGAGGTTATCCAGGAAAAAGGGGCCAACAATTTGTTTGTTTAATATGCAACACCACACGTTAACTTTTTCACTGTATTGGTTTTTACAGTTAATTACAAAGTTGGGATTTTCGGCTGCCCAATATCTACAATTTTGACTAGATACCACACCGTTTGTCGTAAATGTTGCCTCGTCACTAAACAGTATGTTCTTTAAAAAAATCTGTCGTTAAGATAGTTACCTTGCAACCATAGACAAAATTCAATATTCCATATTTTATTTTTGTTTAAATTTAGTGTTCTCGCAACTGCTCTTGGATTGTTCCGAAATTCTGTTAAAATGGGTTCGTCGTCTGGATATTGTCGTAAATTTAAATTGTACCTTCTTCGTCTTGTCTTGAAAATGGTTCTTGCAAACAGTTTGTTGATGTCACCAACGGTTTTGTGGCAAATTGGTGTTCGATCACGATGACGTTGATTAAATATTCGAGCAACTGAGTAGATCTTTCATTATCACCAATTAAGCGGATAATTTCAACTTCTTCTTCAATTGTAAGAACTACTCTCCGATTTTCTGCCATTATCAGTAAGACTGATAAATTAAATAACACTATTTAACTTTTGACAATTCTTATGAATCGCCAGTTATCAAATAAAAACTAGTTTTTCAAAGCACTTTTGATTAATGCCTATGGTTGCAAGGTAACTATCTTAACGACAGATTTTTTTAAAGAACATAATGTTTAGTGACGAGGCAACAGTTACGACAAACGGTGTGGTATCATTGGAAGGCGGTTATGTTGAAGAGACCAGAATTTATAAAAAAAATTGTTTTTAGGCTTGTTATAGCAAAAAATTAAAAAGTGTTTTTTAAGGAATTAATTAATATTTCGTTTCTGCCATAATCCGTTTTTGAGATAATGAAGAATATGGATTAAGGGGTTTTTGGACATGCTGAATCCAAATATGATAGAAAAATAAGCTCTAATATCCTCTTGCCAAAAAACCTACTCTATTTTACTCCCTAAAACAGCAGGCCAATGAAGAATGAAAATTTTTACTATGCCAAATAATTCATTTTTCCAACATATAATTACCACCCAAATTTGAAGAAAATCGCATTATTAATAACTGATATATTAAGAAATTAATTAATTTTTCGTTTCTGCTATAATCCGTTTTTGAGATCATGGAGAATATGGATTAAGGGGTTTTTGGACAAGCTAAATCCAAATATGATAGAAAAGTCTAAAATAAGCCCCAATATCCTTTTGCCGAAAAATCGACCTCTTTTCCAACATACAATTACCACCCTAATTTGAAGAAAATCGCATTATTAATAACTGAGATATTAGGGTGTATTTATGAAAAGCTGGACACACTGTACATATTTTACTAATATACATCATCGCTTATAATGAGAAAATTTACTTTTTCCCACATGTCAGGTGGTAGTGTAATTCTTACGTTTCTGATTCGGAACCACATGGACCTTAATTAGCTTTAGGTCCATGTGGAGGCATTTTCCAACTTCTAATTTAGTTTTAAGTCTACCCGTGGTAGACAGGAGTTCCAATTGTAAGCCAATGATCGTTAAACCAAACCAAACCCGCCCCGTTCAACCACACATTCACCACGACGCTAAGCAACGTGGTTGTGTGGTTGGCGCCGGGCCGAGTTTTGACGGGTACATAACCAGTACAGAAATACTAATAAATCTTTTTGAATTGAAAAAAGAAATAACTCGGAACCCAAAGGTCCCGGATTCAAACCCCACGTAAGTTTTGGATGCAGTTATTTTTTTGTTAGAAACCCACGTAGGTTTTGGGTATAGTTTTTTTTTACTTTATTTCATATTGAGTGTTTCACCAACTAAGTTCATACGATAAAATTAAAAATGTCTAAAAGTAACATTTACAAGAAAACTGCGAAGAGTATCCTAGAATGTGTATCAATTATTTAAAATGTCCAGTAAATCGGCGAAGAGTATAATGCTTCCTCTTGTTTCATTTTTAAAGTTATGACTTATTTATGTCGGACCCGTCATTAACATCACTAAATTTGCGAAAATTGACATTACAGATTATGTGCATTATTAGTTAATTTACATTTCTATTTAAGGTTCATTAAAATATATTCAAGATAATGCTGTGATATTCAGTAAAAAATGAGCATCACATATATATGCACATAGTTTTATATTTCATGCGAGTTCCTTATGCGGAACTGGACTAAAAAATATTATTTTTCTCCCATTTATCTTAAATGTATCTGTTTAGAGGTGAATTTCGTGCCATACAAGAATGTGACAATAGTGCTTCAAAAGCATATATAAAGTGGACCGATAACTGGATTACCTTCATGGACAATATGCTTCAATTGAAGGTTTTGGAGTTGGATACTAGATTATTATATATACCAATTTATATGCAAAGCTTAACCATAAATCCTCAAAAGCATTTGAACTGGATCAGTGATAAATATACAGAGAAAGAGAAAAGTCCAGATTTACCTGTCTTTAACGATCATTCAACTGGAGTAATAAGGTATAAAGATTCAAATACAATTTAATGGTATTGATACGTTTACTTTATTTCAGTTGTGGTGGTATACAGATTCGAGGATTAATTGCCCGTACAATTGCTCGTAAAAAATATTTAGGCACCCCCGTTTTGGAATGTTACAAATTTATCCCGAATAATGCAACTTTGACAACAGCTGAGTCTACAAGAGTTAATATGCAAATCATACTAGAAAATACATTAGTTTGTAAAGTCAAAGTCGTTGAATTAATTGATGATTACTCTGACAAAGGTGTACCTTTTCTAACGCCTATCATACTTTCTGTCCTGGCAGATCAACCGCGAACACAACCGTTTGTTAAAATCTTAAGCGAAGCTCCGCTGGATGTAGAAGTGAAAGTTGAAGATGCAAAACTGGCTGACGAAAAGGACTGCTTACTTGTAATAGGCACAAATATCCCAGGACGACCAGTAGTAAGTAAATGAAGAAATTAGCATTCGTCTTTCCTTTATATTTCTCAACATATCTAATAATTGTTGATTCACTGACGCAGTCTTATGTTTTATAAAATCTCCGGTTATGTCTACAGCCCCTCCTCTGACAAGGATTAGCTTTCATTGACCCACTAAGTTTAGAGAGTTTGACTTCAGAACATACATAGGTCAGTAATCCATGAGGTGGACATCCTGAAAGTGGAAGAAGACCGCCATCTTGTTATACTTTTTACAAGTTCAACATTTTTACCCGCATTGTTTTGCTTGGCACATTAACACAAACTTTCCGGGATGCAACTCAAATTTATTAATAGGTTTAAAAAATTCGTTAACAATTTCTAGTTCAAAACCGTATTCGGTGACATCTAATGGGACAGTTAATTTTTTTTTTTTTTTAATGCCTTATTTAGATTAACGTCCTGGCGAAGTTTAGCTAATGCTACTCTACCACTTAACCAGGACGGCGAGATGAGTTACGGTCACCCATCCAAGTGATGGACTCGCATCGGCGTGCTTGACTTCGCCAATCGATGTCCACTCACTGAAACCGGTACCGTACCTCACCTCAGCAATTTAAATACAAATTAACACAATAGTATACTCTTTTAGTATGGACAGCACAAGTGAATGAGGCAGATGATACGTTCTCTAGAACTAAATTTTTTGGATTACAAGTTATAATAAGTTATAATAATTCCTCAGTAGAGCAAACTATTTAGAAGATAAAGAGGATTTATTTCTAACGTTAGAAATTTTTTAGTCTCTCCTGTGTGCTTCTATAGGACCTAATTCAAAATTTTTAAGATATTGTATGGCATCAATTTTTAAAATACATTCATTGGAAATAATTTTGCTCGTGTAATCGCATCCGGTTAGTAAGTGAGCTGCTGGAATTTTATTAAATAATTCAAGGCCATAGTTGTACAAACCTGTGGGTTGATGCAAAATATAAAAATGCCATTATCCGAAGATAAAATAACTGCTCGAAACTCTATTGAATACAAGAAGAAAAATATTATGAACAACCTCTTCAAAATTTTTTAAAAGTAATGATTTTTCTAAGCTGTAATATTTGGAAGAGTTTCTTTCACTTTTATGAATATTAAAACAAGGATAATCTGTATTTTTTTTCATTTTCAAACGAACTAAGACGTACAACATAAACAAAAATTTTTGCCTAAAATATTTTTGCAATTTGATTTATTTGAAGAGCCGGGATCTTCACCAGCTAGTTCTGAGATATATGAAGAACACATAACTTTGTCCCCGGCCTAGTATAATATCCTTTCTTTGTTTTTTAATTGGGCAAGTCGAGCAGTTCCGTCTTTTCCGGGGTAAACTCCTATTATTCCAAGACTCCACTCGTCTCTGGGCATTTTCTCATCAATCATAAATACTATGTCTCCAATTTTTATGGAATCACTTTTAGAGTACCATTTTGATCTTTGAATTAAAGTAGGTTTGTACTCTCGAATCCATCGCTTCCAATAAAGATCAGCTAATGATTGTGCAATGCACCACTGCTTCCTACTTTCATCATAAGACTTTACATCTCATGGACGAAGTAAGAGTAAGGTTCGGTAGGGTCAACAGAAATATGAGTAAGATATATAAAATTTATAATATATTCTGCTTCTTGCAACAGTATCAACAGCACTTCTTCTCTTGATTTTGTAGATGTAAGTGTTATTTTAAGGGCGGTTATCACAGACCTCACCATTCTCTCCCAAATTCCATATGACTCGCAGCTGGGGATGTGAACTTCCATTTAATACCATTCATGTCAAGTTTGTCCGCTATCTTTGTCTGGTCCATACCTTGTATCCATTCACGTAATTCTCTCTCTACGCCTACAAAGTTCGTCCCATTATCTGTTAATATTTCTTTCGATTGTCCCCTCCTGCGCATAAATCTCCTTATTGCCATAATGGTAGAACTAGTATCTAAACTTGCTGCTAACTCGATGTGGATTGCTCTGATCGTTAAACAGGTGAAGAGAACACCATACCTTTTTTCAGTTCTCCTTCCTACAGTCACGTATATTGGGCCAAAGAAATCAATTCCAACGTAGATAAAAAAAAATAAGGTTCAATTCTTTCCTTGGGCAATTTTCCCATTCAAGGTGCAATCGACTTACATTTTCTTATTTTACAAGCTTGACATATTGTAAAAACTCTTTTTTACTGCAGATCTTAGCTACAAAATCCAAAATTTGGTTCTCAAATTATTTATAACAAAGAAATTTCTGAAATAGCATTTGCTTGACTGTCAGGAAGAGATTCTTCATTTCTCCACAAATGACCTATTTGATATCCGTCACAAATATTCTTCAAAGTATTCTCCATTATGATCAGCGCTTTTTTATCTTCTACAGACTTAATCACTTTGTTTTGAGGTTTCAGTCCGAAACAATCTAGTCGAAAACTATCCTTGATCAACAAGTGCAAATTTCCATCAGTAGCATGATGCCAGCAGAAACTAAGATGGTGTGGTTCATCATTCAAAACAGTATTACAGAGTACTCCGTTAATAGTCCCAATTTCGAACGAGACATTATAGCCAAATCCAATAACGGAGGAAGATGTGTAGAAACAGGATGTTGTCGCTTATGACATCATCTTATCGAAGGCTTGATATTGAGTATAGTTTCTCGGCTATTTTTCCTTTTGTGAATTTTTTGAAAAACACGTTCGATTTGTCATATCCTGTTAGTAAGAGTAACACAAGAAGATCGATATGCTCGCCTACGATTACTACGGAATCGTAATTTGAACGATGCCTAAGAGCGGTGTTTATTCTCTCGGCATCGGCGTCTTCTTGAACCTGTGGTGGCTCTTATGTTGTTCTGGTTCAAGTATTTCAGAAGTATTTTTATATCCTTATTTTTTTCGTTGCTTAAAAACTTTTCTTGAGTCGTCAATACCACCATGGCTTCATTAAATGTGTCTCTGCAATGTTGTTTTCTCGCCCTTTGTAGTCGTTCTGAAGATTTTATTTTTTTTTTATTTTTTTTTTTATCGATTTCTATGACGCAGAAAAAGCAGCAACGTAAATTCGACTGTTCATCCCGAACAGTAGCTATCGCCGAAGTAAAATATGAAAAACACTCCGCATTCTATATCAATTGTCAACAGAGATGGCGGCAATGATTCCTCCACCACGCTCCAAAAGCTCGCTGACGTCGGATGACTGTCGACCTCAAAATATACTGACTGGGGTATAGGAAAAGGTCAGACATCGAATCGGCGCCGCGAATTTCTTGAAAATAGGTCTGCTGGCAGTAATCTCGCTCTATCGAATTTCAACTAAACCCGTTGAAATTCGATAGAGCGAGTTTACTTTAATCCTAAAAAAAACTACAGATAACTGGACAACTACCTGTTATATTATAACCACCACCATCCACTTATCATTGGAACAACAATCTCATACAAGTCGTGTTTTATTTTAGGTTTTGAAAGATGCATCAGATGCCGTTAAAGAAAAAGGATTCATCCTGTCCCGTGAACCTCCAAATTTCGATACCACATCTCTAGCTAATATCAGTTCCGAAATTATAACAGTACACAGAACCCCAACAGAAACTTTGATACTTTTCCGAAATGTCTCTAGCGTAAAACAATCTCTTGATTTGAATATTACTTCGGCAAACAATTTTTCTTGGGTGTCCAAGTTAAAAGAAATTGTTGAGGGAGGAGTTAAGAACGATATTGTGATTTATTCAGAAAACGAATCTAACAGTGGTATCTTAGGATTAATAAATTGTTTAAGAAGGGAACCCAATAAACAAAATGTTCGATGTATATTTGTAATGGATACAGCTGAACAATTTTATCCAAACGATTCCCACTATGCAATTCAATTGAAGAAAAATATGGCCATAAATATCTTTAAAAGTGGCCAGTGGGGCACTTACAGACACATGTTGCACGAACTGGAGTACCTAGAAAGTGAGCACTGTCTGGCAGTTGTTGCGGTAAGGGGCGATTTGTCCACTTTTAGGTGGGTCCAAGGTCCTCTTCGGCATGATATGGTATTAGCTCCGGAAAACAAATTAGCATATGTAAGTAAACTAGATGTGGCCACAACAATTTTCTTTATTGAAGTTTTCAAACAAACGCAATTACATAGGGCCCTTTCAGCAGCTTCTAAGAAGATAAGTTTTTTTTTTATAAATTACTGGTCTATTTTAAATAATCATCTCATTTTTTTTTTTTTTTAATTAGAATATACTTAACATTCTTATTTAGTAACCGATTTTCTTAGAAAAAACAATAGCGGTTTTTCTCCGTCTTACACCATAGACAGTTAAACATTTGGCATACGCGTCCGGATGACAAAACTGACCATTGCCGCCTGGCTACCATTCAAATAAAACTATGCTTTTTTCAACGACTGTTTGAGGGGCAATTTTTTTATAGAAATTCAATCTGTATTTTATCAGTAAGTTACAGTAAAGTTTTGTCCAATCTGGAACGTAAGCGTTGTTTGGAAATTAAGTTTTAATATTGAAAAACGTGTTATTGTGTTTTCTTTTTTAAAAATAATGTAGTTGTTAAATGTATACGAGCGCTTTTCACCCCAATAGAGAGCAAAGAAAACGTAGAAGGGTATGTTTTTGGGACTCGTGCCTATTGAGTCTTTTGATCTAGTGAATTAGTAGAACAACATATCAAAATTTGGACCAATTTCACCGTAAGCCAATTTCCCACAAGATTTGTGAGGAGACGACTGGAGAAAATTAATTCACAAAGTAATCAAAGATGAAGATGATCGCAGAAAACTAGGTCAAATCTTTACAAATAGCGGAAAAAAATTCATCATCGACGTGTGAGGGGACAGTGACAATGGCGAAGAATTCGAATAACGGAAAAGATTTCTATATTTTATTTATTTTACTGTTTATATTTAACGTTCCGTGGGTACATTTATGACACTGACAGTGGTAGTGATAGTGAGTGAGTGATATTCTGTTAGTAATTGTGATAAGGTTCATTATTTTTATTTTGGAAAAGAGTTATTATTTCTGGTAAGTTTAAAACGTGTTTTATTTGCAACATTTTAAGAAATGTTTTTATTTTATTTATTTTACTGTAGGAAAATGCTATTAATTTTCTTACTAATTTAATGTTCTTCATATTGTGTTGTTGAATTTAACTATTTATTTATTTATTTTTATTCAGTTTTTACTTTGAAACTTTATTATGTTATTTTAATAAGAAAGTTTATTACGTTGTTATTTTGTAGAATACTTAGTTATTTTTGAATGAAAAATGCTGGTTTATTTATTTTTTTTAACCTCTCACACCCTAATTAACAATCCTGTCACCATACTATCCTGATAAGGGATATGCTTATACTTCCTCGTTGGTCCTTGCTGGGCAATAAAAAAAACTGGTATCGTTGAAGTTTGTGTACATTTTTGTAAACATACTTGTTTTACAATTCTGATGTCAGATATCGTATCATTCACTGTTAAAAAAATTATGTCCTTAAAAACACCAGTTTTAGTTTTTGGCTAAGATGAGCGTTAAAACGTAGATTTAATTGTATTTTATGTAATTACTATTTGTTATTAGTATAGTTCACTACACAACTCTTAAGGGTGTAAAAAATGTCGGTGTCCTTGGCGGTGTGGTAAAGATCAAGGACGCCGGCATTTTTTACACGCCTAAGAATTGTATAATCAACTTTACAATTGAACAAGAATTCAAATCTTTTAATTTACTGTTTGAAACTGAAAATAAATTTTAAGTCCGGTCCTGTGTACTGTTAGACCTAAACTAACGTCGGCGGCCAGCGGTGCACTAACCAAAAGCGGTCGGTGTCCTTTACGGTTTTTTGCAACATTTTTTATATCGCTGAATTATATACGGGACTTACTATAAGAGGTTCTGTTTCATGAATTCGATTTATGTGATGTTTCATGTCTGAAAATAAATTTCAATATCTAATGAGTAGTAATTACAGATATATTATGTAGCACTTAACTTCAGAGACGTTCTGCTAGCTTCGGGAAAAATTCAAGTTGATCCTTTAAGTCAAGATAGAAGAACGCAGGAATTCACCGAAGGCTGTGAATTTTCAGGCAGAGATGAAAAGTATGGTAAATCTTAGACTTGTGTTAACTTATATAAATTGTATAATTTTAGGGGTAATCGTATAATGGGCATTGCTGGTCATGGAGTATTTTCTAACATGGCATTATTGGATCCTGATTTAACTTTTAAGGTGCCCGATTTATGGACACTCGCAGAAGCAGCCACCGTTCCTGCTGTTTATATAACAGTTGTATATGCCCTACATGTTGTAAGTGACGTTATAAATTCATAAGTAATAGAGATTTTGTTTTATGTATGCGATATTCCCAAAGGGCCAATCTAGCGTAAGCCCCCGAAAGTAGGACACCAACACATAAGAGTCATAGCGCATTCTCTGAAAAGTTGTGTTATTGTAAACCTTATGTACATTATACAAATAGTCTAATCATTTGGTAGTTTTTACCTGGAAAGTTTTGGAGAAGTTCTGATTTTTGGCTCTTTTATGTTTTTTGGTGTGCTGATTACCAATTTCCACTTTGCCACATTAAATAATTTCGGGAAATGTCAAATAAAGCAAAAAAACAAAAAGACTCTTCTTCTTTTTTTTTCTTCTTTTGAAAACCTTTTTTATGTTCACATTTTTGGTTTTTGTATGTTGATTACGAATTTGTACTTTGACAGTTCGACAATTTCCGGAAAATATAAAAAAATCTCAAAGAAACACAAAAAGTGCCTTTTTCTGAAATCGATCGGCAATGTCTAGATTTTCGGCGCGATTTCAGATCGAAAAATGCACAATTCCAGTATTTTAGTCCATTGCTAAGAAACTATCACAAAACAGACCGGAAAAGATCCGTTGCCAAGCAACGATCAACAAAACCGTACGGGAATGTTACTTTCCCGGCCTAGGCCGGGAAAGTAACATTCCCGTACGGTTTTTTATGTATATTTTAGACAGTAAATAAATACACGCTGACAAACCAACTCACATTAAAATTGCATTTATTAGTAAGCAGTTAGATTGTAATGAAGAAATGTTATGCATTAATACAAATTCCTTAATTTGTAATAATATTGATTGTGATTTCAGAAAAAATAGTATGTGTACTTCGGTGTGAAAGTACATTCCCAGACTTCGATGCTTGTTGGCCTCGGCTAGCGCCCCGGCCAACAATTTGCATCGTCGTCCGGAAATGTACTGCTTTCACACCTAAATACACAATATACTATTTCTGATTTTTTCCTTATGACATGAAAACTTATTATGTACTTTCGAGAAAAATTAGTACCTGCAAATACAAAATACAGAGAGTAAGCAGAGAACATTATTATTAATAATTTTCTTGAATGTGTAGGAATATAATATACAAGAGAAATATGTATTATGTAATAATTAAACATATTATTAGAATCGTCTTGGCCCTTTATCGCAGAAGGTCCGGGCTGTCCGAGTTCTCTTCATACCAAGAATTTCGTTCTTCTAGAAAAGACGTAAACAAATGTAATGCTAGGTCAACCTGACTGTATCAAAGCTAAGGTATAAAACCATGGCAATTGGAATATTAGAGAAGATATGTATAGTTGTGTTCGCAAATTAAATGTATCAACAAAAATACCTTCTAATTGTTTCGCCTAATAAAGAAGAAAATATGTAGAACAGTTTTGTTAATTCAATGTAATTCTATCAAGGTGTGACTAAGGTATAAATCAATCGGAAGTAGGATATTAAAGAATGCAAAGTTGGTTCGTAAAAGTAGTATTCAAAATACCTTTGGATTATTCTGCTTCAAGTTTTTGATCTCATCCTCGTCCATATCGGCTTTCTTCAAGTTGTCGCAGTTTCCTTCACAGTTTAAACAAATTTGTGAACAATATAGATCTGCCTTTCTACAGCCACAATTCCCTCGGCAGCCTTTCGTACATTTGCATGAAATGTGATTTAATATAGCTTCGGGAGCGTTTTCCACCCACATTCCAAGGGATATTTTTCATACACATGAGATGATACTGTCCATCAGCTGTTATTAAGTCAGGAACTGACCCAACACGTCATAGTATGGCTCGTCCATATTCATCATTACGTTTTTCAGCGAGTTGATTAACGTTTTCTCTAACTTTTAACTGCCTAACACTATACACAGGATTTTGCTTAGAAGCAGGAAGCCTTTTTTGTTCCTGTATAAACTCTGGTATTGTCAGGATTCCACACAAAAAACAGTGGTCTTTGAAGCCAAGACCAGGTACAGACGAGCGTAATTGAAGCGTTTGACCACTCTGTTGTGCTCTCTTCACATGGGCAGCAATTATATTTTTATTGACGTACTGTTTTCGTGAACTTCAATTGATCTTTTTCCATTCAAATGGACTCCTTTTCCAGCCTTCCTTTGCTTACTTGCTTCACTAAATGTATTAACCGATTTTGTTTAACTACAGTTACTTTACTTCCATCTTCTAATACACTATCACAAATAAAACACAGGGGGAGTAAAATGTGGGGGTGAAGGGGGGGGTCAAATTGTAGCAAATTTTGCCTATTGATTTTCTTCATAGTACTTTTATCAAAAACTGCATGGTTTAAAAGAACAAAAAGATGCATTTTTTCTTTTTTTTTTTTTTTGGTTTTTTTGATATTTCCCGAAATTTTTTGAGGTGGCAAAATGGAAATTCATAATCAGCACCCCGAAAAACATAAAAGGACCAAAAAATCAGAACTTCTCCAAAACTTTCCAGGTAGAACCAATCTCGACCACTAAATGATTAGACTAATAAGGATTGAAATTTAATACGATTCGTATCATATTTTAGCTATTTTATTTTTTATATCAAATATAAAGGATTTTTAACCACGGTATAATGAATTCTACATATTCTTCAGAATATTATCAGATACAATTGTCTTTACTTAAGGCTTCCGATTCCACTGCAGTAATAGTATATTATTCAACGAGCGTGTAATGATAGCTATTACTCAAGAGGGTGACGTTTGCGGGTCAATTTTGTTTGGGGGCAGATTTCACATGCTTATCCTGCTAAGTATGCCCTTTTCAGAGAGAAAATTTTAATGCATTGGAATATAAATCAAAAACCATTTGCCGTTTGCTTGTAACACAAAAGAGCATACGGAATATTAATTTTTGGCATTACCCTGGCTGCATTAAAAGCATACATGTATTTGTAGCGTGGTGAATTGAAACCCGGCGAAACGATTTTAATCCATTCGGGTACTGGAGGAGTAGGTCAGGCTGCAATACGCCTAGCGTTGGACCATGGTTGTACTGTATTCACCACAGTTGGTACACAAGATAAACGAGAATTTCTCAAGGAAACATTTCCGCAAATTAAAGGTAAGATATGATTTTACATCATTATCTAATAATTTTCAAATACCATTTTAGATGATCATATTGGCAATTCTCGCGATGAATCATTCGAACAGATGATATTTAAACAAACAAAGGGACGTGGTGTGGATATGGTTTTAAACTCTTTATCCGAAGACAAACTTCTTGCTTCAGTAAGATGTCTTGCGAGAGGTGGCAGATTTATGGAAATTGGAAAGTTCGACATGGCTGTTAATAATAGATTGAATTTATTACTTTTTAAAAAATGTGCTTGTTTTCAAGGAGTTATGCTAGATGAGATGTTTAAAGAAAGTCCACAGAAAAAGATGATTCTAGGAAAATTGTTCAATGAGGCAATTCAATCAGGAACTATTAAACCGTTAAATAAGACTATTTTTCAAATCGACGAAGTTGAACAAGCGTACAGATTCATGGCTGCCGGCAAACATATGGGAAAAGTTGTTGTTCAAATACGCAGTCCTGAAGAGAATATTGTTTCGTTGCCATCCATTCAAAAGATTAATTGTATACCCAGGTAAGTAGAAGTTGACCTAAAAAACTTCAGACATCTTAATAAACTGCAATTCCTATGTACGCTTCTGTGCAATAAAATCCCGTACAGTTGAAAAATCAAGTAATCCAGTTTTTACTAATATTAAGTGATGTGAATCAGCCTTTTTGGAATTTATTTTATTATCATATAGGTTATAAAAAAGTGATATTTATTGTGAAATGTCATAAGTAAGGTATTTGGAAAAATGTAAAAATTGACGAGAAATTGTGTCCGAGATAAGGCCAGATTAAATCTACCATATGCCACGCTACACCAGGACCATATACGCTTATCCGTGCCCAAACATTAACAGAAAATCGCCCGGACCTGTTCCACGGAGTCACGTAGCGTTCGAGAAACCTGGTATTTGCAGGACGGTACACCCAAATATGTCCGTCATTACAAGACTGAAAAACTTTTTCATCGGTAAACACAACATTGTTTCAAAACTCCAACGGACGATAGACATAATTTAAATAATACAGAATGTGGGCTTGCTTATGTTCTTCTGTTAATATGGTCTTCTTGGCACTTACACAGTTTTTTAATTCCGATTTTCCTATCCTTCGGCTAGCTGTTGACCTCGATGCTGGAAAATCTGTCATAGACACAGCGTCTACTGCTATTTGAAACGGATTTTCCCTCAAATAGCCAAGGAGCGCTTCATCTTGAGCGAGATTTGAACTTCTCGGCCTGAACCGTCTTTTCCCTTTATGATACCTCCCTCCTCCCACCTTCTCTTCACACTCATAACGGTACTTTTATTTTTATTTAAGTGATAATGGTTAGCAACTGCTTTGATAGACCATATCTCTTCAATTATAGAGAGAATTATAATTTGTTCATGTTCAGTTAATTTCGGCAATTCGAAAATATGACACTGACACTGACAAATAAATAAAGAATGATTTTATATAGCGAAAAATTTTATTGCACAGAAGTGTACCGAGGGTGGGTGCGCGACCATTTAACTTTGTTATTTTTAGAATTACGTAAATAAGTTCAAAAATAAAAGTTATAGACAATAATACGAGTTTTCCAAAAATTAGATCGTGGATAGCGTCGGAGTCATAAATTAAATTCCAAGGTAACGACTCGAGATCTCTTTGGAATTGGAATAGATTGATGTTCTTTAGAGATCTACATGAGATTATAAAGTTCCCGAGACATTTAAATTAAATTTACATTTTACTAGGTAATGATTCGAAAGAACCCCCTTATTTGAACCTATGTAAAAAGGTTTCAGTCAAATGTTATAAAACTGGAGTATGTTGTACTTCAGACCATGCTGATTAATGGGCCCAACTGCTAAAATCAAGTGTTTCCAAGATATTTAAGTATAACGTTTGAACAATGCAGCTGAAGGGGCAGTAGGTTTCCACCAAGTATACAGGACACGTAAGAAAATTCAGGAGGTGATTATATGGCCAATTTCAAGCACAAAAGTTCTAATGAAGGTATGCCCTAAAATACGTCGTAAGGAAGCTGCAGTTCTCTAAAGAGGAGGTCCAAAAGGCGATTTTCAGATATCTCAACAGCTAGAACTTTTATCTAAAAGTCATAGTTCACCACAATGTATTTTGATAGTTTCAAACAATCATGTCATTGTTATGAAAAACCTACTTTGTTTATGTTTATAGAGCTTTATTTATAGAGCTATAGATCCTTTACAAAATATTTTAGAGCATATCTTCATTTGAAATTGGCCATATAATCACCTTTTGAATTTTCTTACGTACCCTGTATACATTTGCCCCTGCCAGCTGCATTTTTCAAACTTTATACTCAAATATCTTGGAAACCCTTGACTTTGGGGGGTTGGGCCCATTGAGACTCTTAATCAGCATGGTTTGAAGGACAACATACTCCAATTTTATGACATTTGACTGAAACCACATTTTACATAGGTTCAGATACCGTCCTTTGTGTATCTACATCGATTTCAGACTCATATTTATGTTTTCTTTTGTGAAAATTAATAACAAGGATATGCTTGCATCAGAAATACGAATTTCTTTAAATACTACGATTCTCAAAACAAATATTATTTAGGTATTAAGCAAGTCACAACTTACACACTTTTTTATTAATTATGAAATTGCCTAGTTTCTGTATATTGTTGCCCTAATCTGAGCACGCTAATATACTAGGTAGGTAAACACTTTAAAACACTCATTATTGGAGAACCAATCAAAACAACTACTCTTCTAACTAATACTGACGAAGTATTGAATTATATAATGGGATTCTTAGCATTTTAAAGTAAAAACGATATATTAAAAATACTTAAATCATTTATTTAAATTCAGATTAAGGTACCAATATGCAGAAAGTAGATAATTTCATATTAAATAAAAAAGTGTGAATGACTGAATTCAAATAAATGATTTAAGTATCTTTAATATATTTTTTTTTGCTTTAAAGAATCATCAAGTAATTCAATGCTTCGTCAGTATTAGCTAGAAGAGTGGTTGTTTTGATTGGTTCTCCAATAATGAGTGTTTTAAAGTATTTACGTAACTAGTATATTAGAGTGCCCAGATTAGGGCAACAATAAACAGAAAGTAGGTAATTTCATAATTAATAAAAAAGTGTGTAAGTTGTGACTTGCATAATACCAAAATAATATCCTCTAATCATGATGAAAACAAATAAACAAAGAACAATTATTCGTAAAAATAAATTATATGTATTTGCAAGTTTCAACGAGAAAGAAGAATTGGAAATGTCTTAAGTAACATTAAGAAATCGAGTAAATAAACTATTAAAGAAAATTCGACTACTTAATCAAAAAATATTCGACGAGTGTAAAAATTTTAACCAAGAATATCTAAAAGGAGGTTATATAATATTGTTGATGCAAAAATATTGGTACCTACTATTGTTTTCCTAAAAATTTTATGAAACGCAATTAGTAGACTAGGCACGTTTTCAAAAAAGAACAATGCAAGAAGCATTTCATGTAACAATTGGGAAAACAACGTTTTTAGAGTATTTCGACCCCGCTGAATACGAATCTGCCTGTTGCCAAACCGAAATTTGGACCGGAAGTCCGGTATCCAAGATGGCGACCAAAACTCTGTTGCCCTATATCTCCTGTGTCCGTTGGCTTAAAATAATGATCTAAACGTCTGCTTAGGGGTTTTCTCGGATGCCAAACAAATTGCAATGCTCAGAATTTACTTATCTTAAGTTTGGAGTGCATGGGTTCCAAGATGGTGCCCAAGATGGCCGCCGAAACTTTGTTGCTCGGAAGTAAGCAAGGAAGCAAGGAAGATAAGAAAACGATCATTTCAAAGTTCAAACATTGTTGCAAGATTGCAAAGAAGGTAAAACAATAATTCAAGTGTTTTTAGCTTATGGCAAGGTTGCAAGGAAGATAAGAAATCAACCATTTAAAGAGTTCAAACATTGTCAAGAGCGGTGGCACAACTTGGTGCAAGTCAGTCTATTCTTCTTGCAAGTGCACATTGTACTCAGGCACTTTATGAGCAATTACAGGCTAGGATATCCGTACAGGCTTTGGGAACGGGCTTGAGGGTCATAAGGATGGGAATGTACTGGTCTTGTTAAGCCTCCACCCATATGACTCAGGATCCATCACCACCGGTCGGGCATGATGAGCATTTTCCCACACGTTCACCTGAAATGTTTTAAATTGTCAGTGTCGAAAAGCCACTCATCATCCTGGTCATTTTGTCGAAGTGATGGATCAGCAGCAAACAGATGTCGGAATCCCTGGCCATGACGACGATGTTGTCAGCATCGGAGTGGACAGCATGTAGTACAACGCGTGTGTCGACCTCTTCATGTGTGCGACACATGAAGAGGGGCACTGACATCAGATTCGGGGTTGATCGATAGCACATCCTCTTCATGTGTGAGCCCTTCAGATACAACGACTTCGACAGCCCCAAAGTCATGTTGAAGAAGTTCTTGAGAGAGGAAGCGGGCGAGGTCAGCCTTGTTTTCCCCCATTGCTAGAAAATTCTTCCAATCTTTTGGCCGTGGAACGGCTACAGTTGTGATATCCCTTCTTACTGGAGCGGCTCTCCTGGCTCGTCTGCAGCGGGTCTCACTTTTAATTGACTTCGGACGATACCGGTTGAAAAGGATGTCGACTCTAGCATACGGACTTCCAAAGTCCTGTCGATAAAGATTGCAGCGAGGTCTCCGAAAGTAGTGGCGTTTGCTGGTTTCCCAATGCTGTTCACTAAAGCTTCACCGTCTATAATCAGTTGTGAAGTGTTCCGATCAATGTCAATGGAATTTAGGCATTCCACGCCTTCAGTAACGAGTTTTTCCACCGATGATGCCTTTTCAGACGATCTGATCCATTTCCGACAACGATAAAGGTACCGGAAGAAGCTCGGGTTTCAAAATCGAGGGCAAGTCAATTTGTCTGCTTGCTTCGTAAGCTACAATCAGATGATGTAGAACATCCCTGTCAGCCTTTACAGCCTTCTTCCGATCTTTAGTGTCCTTAACTTTGAAGAGATCTGAGAGGGTCAAAGCAGAGTTTTGCGGTATGGTAGCATGAAAACTTTTAACTAACACAATTTTGTTACCAAATTGCATTTCGGAAGGTGTAATATATTGCTTAAAAACACGTAACACACACACAGTAGTACACATTCAACCACTAAAAACTATATATCTGACAGATTTTACACTTCAAATACAACAAGACGCACGGAGCGCACGTAAACACAACAAAGTTTCGACGGCCATCTTGGGCGTCATCTTGGAACCCATGCACTCCAAACTTAAGGATTGCGTAAATTTTGAGCATTGCAATGTGTTTGGCATTCGAGAAAACGTTTAGATCATTATTTTAAGCCAACGTACAAAGGAGATATAGGGCAACAGAGTTTTGGTCGCCATCTTGGATACCGGACTTCCTGTCCAAATTTCGCTTTGGCAACAGGCAGATTCGTATTCAGCGGGGTCGAAGTTGAAGGCCTAAAAACGTTGTTTCCCTAATTGTTACATGAAATGCTTCTTGCACTTTATAGAGATGGATTTCCCACTTACGGGCCTAGTCTATAGAGTGGGTGAGAAATATTTTAATTATGATAGTTCCACACGTTCGTTAATATATATTTTACAAATTATATTCATGCTAATTTTAGATATTGGTGCGATCCAGAAATGGTATACATAATCGCTGGAGGGCTCGGTGGATTTGGATTAGAACTAGCTGACTGGCTGATTTTAAGAGGCGCTAAGAAATTGGTACTTACTTCTCGAAGTGGCGTATCTACTGGATATCAAAGCTATCGAATTAGGTAACCTATACTTCACCACATCCATATAGTTGGCCAAAGAAATCATGCAAAAAACCTTCAAATATGCCATGCTCTGCTTATATCAGGTAGGGAGGACGGGTCTGGCTTTAATTTTTACTGAATATTGACAACCAATTTTGAATCAAACTTAGTAGTTCAATATTATATTTATTTATATCAAATAGACACGCGTTTTCAAAAAAGAAAAATCAGAATTATTAATTTAATACTGTAGCAGTTTAGTTTTAATTTTAATTATATACACAAAGGAAATTGACTTAAAAATTTGAAATATTTTAGTTGCCGCATTTAGTTAATAACAATATTTATATGTAGATACCCAAAAGTGTTAAGATATTATTAAGGTATAACATTGTACAGTATAATACTAGTAAAAATAGTATTTTGGTGTTAGGTTAGGTTGATATATGAGTGGGCTAGTAACAGGCCCTTCACTGCGACCATCTGGTCTATTGTGGCTCACTCCTAATTATATTTCACGTAGGTTCAGCTTTTTAATAAAGTTGATTACCTTAGTGGGTAAGAGGTTGTCCAGGTCCACTGGCAGCAGTCGCCCTTTAGCAAAAAGTGAGAACCTGTTTTTTTCTGTAGTAGAAGGTACGATCGCCGTCACCTTAAACTCACTACCGTTAGAGATGCTCCATTTCTAACCTTATTTGTAGTAGCGTGTGTTAGAAAGAGTCCGCTCGAGTGAGTGCGTGAACCAAAGGTCCGAACCTGAGATTCCTCTCGTACTGAGCAGGATTACTATCGCAACGAAGAGTCATCAGTAGGGTAAAACTAACCTGTCTCACGACGATGGTCTAAACCCAGCTCACGTTCCCTATTTGCCCCTAAAAAGGGCAAAAAAAATATCTTGTCGTAAAACTCTGATCCAACTTTTCTGAAGTATTTTGAAGCGCTGAAGCCAATCTTGGACAAAAAGAAATTTTCATATCAGTTTCCCTCTACCACGAACTTTCGTCCCCTAAAAAAACTCAAAAAACAAGGTCTTGCTTGTCCTAAGGTTTAGATCTAACTTTTCTGAAATATTTTGATGCGCTGAAGTCAATTTTGGACAAGAAAAAAATTTTCAACGTGTCAGTCTCCCTATACCACCCTTTATATCCCATAAAAATGCTTGTATAAATACATTTCATTATATGGAACTTAACCTTGAAACCTTTGTATTTGTGAATTGCAATTTTTAATCAAAGTAACACTAATTCTTTTTAAATAAGTCTCTGTGATATAACATTCAAAAATATCTATCGTGTTATTAAATAAACATTATGAATATAAGGTATTAACAGAAACAGTGAAACGTTGTAGTCATTATTTTTACCAATAAAAATAAGTCTCGCCGACTTTTTCCTCATATCTTGAAGTGTTTTCATCCCTCTTGCAATTGTTTTCCATGTTTCGAGTGAGAGATGACGATTACCTTTTTTCATAGATTTTATGCAAATCCAAGCCGGCGGTCTTTCTATTTACATTAACTTTATATACAATATGAGTTAATATAGTTTTCATCTATTTAAGAATTATTCGAATTTCGAAAACCTAACTTGATTCATCTAAATATACATTTTAGGATATGGCAGTCTTATGGAATTATTGTAAAAATATCTAAATGCGATATAACTTTAAAGTCTGGCTGTCAAGAACTTATCGAAGAATCCCAAGAATTAGGTGCCATTCATGCCATTTTCAATTTAGCTGTAGTACTTGCTGATTCCCTTTTCGAAAATCAAACTCCAGAGACTTTTTGTACCTCTTTTGGACCAAAGGCAGTAGCCACACAATATTTAGATGAATTTACTAGAAAATTGTGTCCAAGTTTAAGGTAAACAGGTAAAATAAACAATTTTAATTTTATAGTTAATAGAAATATTTTCAGAGATTTTGTCATATTCTCCTCAATATCTTGTGGTCGAGGTAATGCTGGTCAGACAAATTATGGAATGGCCAATTCGGTTATGGAAAGAATTTGCGAAAAAAGACGGAGAGATGGATATCCAGCATTAGCAATTCAATGGGGTGCAGTTGGAAATGTAATAAATATTTTGATTTTTTTTTTCCAATTTCAAATACTAAATTAATTTTGATCGCCTACTGATCATGGCTGGAGCAACATTGCATCTGGCTAGTGTTAAGTGTTTTAGTGTTTTTGTAAACTACTCTAAATTGTGTACTAAGTAACATGAGGTGCTGAAATATTTCACTTTCTGCTACCAGCGACAAGTTTTACACAGACTTTATACATGTATTAAGTCTCGAAAATTCAACGTCGCGTTGCATCATTCACTTCATTTAAGAAACATTTTTAAGATTAATTAAAAATTAAATAAAAAAGAATAGGGCCTATAAGGTCGGTTATCGCCCCTTTTTATTTTTGATCAAAAAATTTCGAAAAATTTTTTTTAACATACCCTATATAGTGTTTCAGTTAACATTCCCACAGCCGATATTTCGGAAACTAAGAAATATATTTTTATTCTGTAAGCGGTAATAGATTTCTATGGTTAATGCCTTCTTCGGGAAGTAATAATTTACTATTATAACATTATCACCAGAAATGGCGCTGCGGTTTAAAAATATTTTTCGATCGAGGAAGGTTTGAAACATATGCCATTCGATTAAGAATTAAATTCTAAACAAAATTGTCCTTATTTCAAAAAGTCAAATCTGCAGTAGTTTTTGAGTTATTTTAATTTTACTGTCTAATTTTTGAGTGTTATATATATTTTTTAATTGCTGTAACTTTTATAATCTTGATTTTCAGAGGTAGGTTCTTTTAATTTTTTTGCCTGCTATAAGAGAATTATTTACTGGTGGGAATTTTTTTTAACAGCACTTTTACCGGAAATTACTTTAAATTGAGAAATTTAAATTAAAATAATTGAATAATTTGCAATTGTTTATTTATTAACTATTAGAAGTTTAATTTTCGTTTGCGTGTGTCATTTTAAGAGTACATTTGTAAAATTTGTCCAAAATATGGCCCATACCAATGTTGACAAAGTTAATATGTTATTAATTTATGGAAAATGCAATAAAAATGCAAAAGCTGCCAAGCGTATGTATCAATTACAATTTCCAAACAGACCACAACACAATCGCAAGAAGACTTTTTCCAATTTGTGTAACAACTTATTACAATATAGTAGTTTTAAAAAGTTGAAACGTGAAAGAATACGAACAGCAAGAACCCAGAAGAATACAGCTTTAGTTTTACAAACCGTTAAAAATGAACCCTACTCATCATTGCGACAAATAAGAGCCTCCCCCAATGTATCGCTATCGTCGTGCCAAAGAATTTTAAAAGAAAATAAGTACTTTCCATATAAACTACTACTTACTGCCTACGCTTAACCTCCCTTGCTGGGTTTTCTGTTCCTTATGAAGAAAATTGTAATTTCCTTAAAAATGTACTATGGAGTGACGAAAGTAAGTTTCACAGTAACGGCACAATACAAAACATAACTGTAGATATTGGTTGGAAAACAACCCAAGATGGATGATTCGAACAACAAACCAAACTGTGTTTAACGTAAATGTATGGTGTGGTTTTTTAAATGGTTATATTATAGGTTCGTTTCTATACCATGAAAATTTAGCCGGTGTGCGTTATTTAAGATTTTTAGAAAATGAGTTACCAAGACTTTTACGAAATGTTCCCCACAACCGAGCTGAAATTTGGTTTCAGCAAGATGGCGCCCCACCCCACAACTCTAATATTGCTGTAAATTATTTGAATGACAAGTTTCCAAAGTGCTGGATTGGCACCTCAGGACCGGTTAGATGGCCCACGCGTTCTCCGGACTTGACCCCCTCTGGACTTTTTCTTGTGGGGATATTTGAAAAGTAAAGAATATCAAGAGCCAATAGAAGATATTATGCGCTGGCTGGTGCAATTAATAGACATACATTATTAAGGACATGTAACGAGGAATTGTTTCATCGCTTTGACATATGTATTCAAGCAGACGGAAGTAATTTCGAGCATCTATTTTAAATATTGTTGTCAAGATGTACTGTTCAAAAATAAAATTACCTTGTTTGTTGTTTTTTCATTTAAATTTCTCAATTAAAAGTAGTTTCCGGTAAGTGCTATTAAAAAAAATTTCCCACCAGTAAATAATTCTCTTATAGCAGGCAAAAAAAATTACTAAGAACCTACATCCGAAAATCAAGATTAAAAAAGTTACAGCAATTAAAAAATATATATAACACTCAAAAATTAGACAATAAAATTAAAATAACTCAAAAACTACTGCAGATCTGACTTTTTGGAATAAGAAAAATTTTGTTTAAAATTTAATTCTTAATCGAATGGCATATGTTTCAAACCTTCCTTGATCGAAAAATATTTTTAAACTGCAGCGCCATCTCTGGTGATAATGTTATAATAGCAAATTGTACTTCCTGAAGAAGACATTGACCATAGAAATCTATTACCGTTTACAGAATAAAAGTATATTTCTTAGTTTCCGAAATATCGGCTGTGAAAATATTAACTGAAACACACTATATATTCAATATCTAATATATTCCACCCCAAAAGAACTTCCCTGAGCCCATCCCACTCCATATCACCCCATTAAATTATTATAGAACCAATTTACATACCAGATATAAAATAGTTTTAAAAGGACTTTTTATTTACATTACTAATAAAATGCCAATTCCTTTTTTAACCCCTCCCCCTCCCCCGAACCATTCTGTTGTGTAGAGAGGTTTAGGTTAGATTTTTTTTGTCTGTTGATTTAGAGCTTATAGTATATGTACTTTTGTCTGTTTTTTTTCAGAACTTAGAGCTTAACTATCTTTGTTCGTATTTTTGTTGCATCTAAGAATGTGTACTAATGTAAACTGGTTCTTCAATAATTTAAGGGGGGTACATGGAGGGGGGGGTTGGAGGAAGTTCTGTTTGGTGTGGAATAGATTAAATATTGAATATGTATGATAAAAACTAACTAACTTAATGTTAGAAAACGTGCGTGCGGCATTCCCGTGTTTCTTTTTTTAATTTGATTAAATATTCAATTTATTATTAATATACATTATTTTATGAGAATACAAATTAATACATTCGTACATTTCAAAATTATACAGGATGATCTGCTCAGAAAATTTATTTAGTTTAGTGAAAATAAAAATAAATTTATTCGGCTTCCGATAACAGATCTTCCTCATTCTCATTTTCATTCAACTCATCACTCTCTTGATGCTCAGTGGGTGAAAGATCATTTTTCTCTTTGTCACTCGTATCTAAAAAAAATTAATTATTTATAAAAAATTAATTAAGATTATAATAGGATGAAAAGTGAAAAGCACAAATGATATAATACCTTCAGTATTTTCGGCATCTTGGATAATCATTTCCACTTATGAAGGTAATTGATCTCCATCAAACCACTTGCAAGTTAAATTTGTTTTCCTCAAGCTATCACCCATAACCAAGGGATCTAATGTAGATGGCACTTGTTTGTGTGCGTTGTTCCAAATCGTATACATACATACAACAGTTCTTAAAGCGTGCTGTACAACTTCCGATTTCGCCGGAGGTGACAGAGATGCATCAAAATTTTTGTCTGGTAACCGAAATTCGTTATAATTTTCGCTAAATTTATACACCTTAGTGAAAGTAGCTATACGAGCATCTTTGACGTTTTTTTGTAGCTTTAAACCCATACATCGTGCAAACAAACTTCTCTGTTATATTAACGACATTATTTAGGTTCTTCTCTGGTAAATTATTCAAACTTTTAAATGCTTCAATAACTTCTTTTAGAAGCTCTAATCATCATGCTGGGAAACATGAAAGATGTACATAATAATGTGAAAATTTGGATAAAAATGGAAATAAAAAACGTAGGAAATAAAGAATGATTTTTATATCTAAACGATTTGTATTCAGCACTTGGCAACGACTTGTGTAACGCATTGCCCGCTTTCCACGGTTTCGCGAGATGTGGTTATAATCCCGTATTTTTCAAGAAAGGAAAAAGAAGCCTGTTACTATATTAAGAAAAGATCAAGAGTTCATTGAAGCATTTAAAAGTTTGAATAATTTAGCAGAGGAGAACCTAAATAATGTTGTTAACATAATAGAGAAGTTTATTTGCACGATGTATGGGTTTAAAGCTATAAAAAACGTCAATGATGCTCGTGTAGCTACCTTCACTAAGGTGCATAAATTTAGAGAAAATGATAACGAATTTCGGTTACCACACAAAAATTTTGATGCATCTCTCTCGCCTTCGTCGAAATCGGAACTTGTACAGCACGTTTTAAGAACTGTGTATGTATGTATACGATTTGGAACAACGCACACAAACAAGTGCCATCTACATTAGATCCCTTGGTTATGGGTGACAGCTTGAGGAAAACAAATTTAACTTGCAAGTGGTTTGATGGAGATCAATTACCTCCATAAGTGGAAATGATTATCCGAGATGCCGAAAATACTGAAGGTATTATATCATTTTTTGTGCTTTTCACTTTTCATCCTATTATAATCTTAATAAATTATTTATAAATAATTATTTTTTTTAGATGCGAGTGACAAAGAGAAAAATGATCTTTCACCCACTGAGCACCAAGAGAGTGATGAGTATTCTCATAAAATAATGTATATTAATAATAAAGTGAATATTTATTCAAATTTAAAAAAGAAACTCGAGAGTGCCGCACGAACGTTTTCTAACATTAAGTTATAAATATTGATATTACTAATTAAATCTTTAAGGCGAACTTTGAAATTCGGGTATATGATAATATTCATACTAAGATTAACGATAAACACAGTCAGCTGCAAGTATGTGGGTGGAAAAGTCGTCAGCTGATGCAAGAAAGGTGATGCGCGCTGCCTCACAGGTGATCAACACTCAGTACTGTTCTGTATCAGCTGACGACTTTTCCACCCACATACTTGCAGCTGACTATGTTTTTCGTGAATCTCAGTGTAAATATTATCTTATACCCAAATTTTAAAGTTCGCCGAATAATTTAAATTTTTCTTGTTTTTGGACTTGTTAGATCGATCAGCTGACGGTAAATCCACCGCCCCCCGTCCAGCTGACTATATTCTACTTTCATTAGACAACATAATCTTCCCCTCATATAAGTTTCAGCATTCGCCGGATAGTTTTTTCTCAATTTTTTTTTACGTGTTTTCAACCCTTTGACAGCCACCCCCACCGCTACCCAACCAGCTGACGGTCCATTCATTGCTAACTTATATGAGAACAATCCATTTTTCTTATTTTCAAAGTTCGCCGGATAGTCGGTCATTTTATACGCGAGCTCCCGGCCTAATGTAACAGTTGTTGCTGACTACACCGATATTCTTGTACTTTTGATTTACCATAATACACGAAGTATTTGTTTGCAGTAATCTACCATAACATGTTAAATGAGCACTGCACCAGAGTTATTACTAAACATGATCTGCTGCACCTGCAAAACGGATACAAATGAGCCGTGTGGTAGTGGTAGTCGTTATGGTGTCGAATGTACTGTGATATGTTGTAACTGTTCTGGTAGAGATTGCACAAAGAGTGCACTGAAAGAAAGTGATTTAGAAGAAACTGAAGAAGATTATTAGATTTAGCTTTTCTCTTATGTAAGATGTAAGATTGATGAAATACATATGCATTTGTATTATAAAACGCATTTTGATTAATAAAAATATGATTTTCATCACTGCATAAGCTTGTAGTTTTTCGGTCTCCATTTTGTTAATTATTTTTATTTTTTAAAACCATCATCATAATATTTTTCAGCACAAATTTTCTGTAATTTGATACAACACATGATTTTTTATGTTTTTTTTTATTATTTCAAGATGGCGGCCAAAAAACGCATTTTGCACACTTAGATTTTTCCAGACATTTAGTATGTCAAAAAGATACTAACAACGAACTAAAAAAATCAAACCCCGTCTTTGTGGGAATTAGTTCCACCTATCACCTATTTTTTGCATATATCTACTATACTAAAAGGCAACATAATACGTGTAAATTGGCAGTTTATTATCGAATATTAAATCTCTTCCGCTAGAGCGCTCGGGATTTAATCAAATAATAAACTGTCAATTTACACTCGTTATATTACCAGACAACAATGCTTTCGAAAAAATTTTACCGATAAAATTTTAAGCATTAGTAATATTACAGATAAATTACTTGAGTATTAGCCCAGTCGATGAAGGTATTGACCCACAAAAAATTGCAAACTGTGTAAACTTCTTTTTAATGAGTTCGTGAAAGTGTGTAGAATAATATCCTGAAAAGTTTTTCGCTCGGGTGCAAAACATAAAAAAAAGTGAAAAAAAAATTTTTTTTTCGTCCCTTTTTTCAAAATTTTGAATTTAAATCAAGCTAGAAAAAATAAAAAAACAGATGGATAGATCACGTATTTATGAAGAAAAAATGTCCTAACAAAATTTACCGTTAAAGCCACGGTTTTCCCGGAAAAAAATAGTCAAGTGTGACGTTATAACTCGGAGCGAGATCCATGCGTGCACGCGCTTGAATACGCATGCCTGTGAATCGACGCACTGAATTACATGTCACTGAATCAGAATTTGTTCAATCTATATGAGTGTTGGTTCATTTAAAAGATGGAAATTGTAGCTTTCTGATTCAGCGGCTATGTGTGGTGTCTGTGTATGCGTTCATAATTATATATTTTCCCTCCAGACTCACTATTTACCCTCTTGGTAACTCAGAAAAATGTTAAAAATGTGTAATCAGAAAGAGAAAAAAAGCTTTATTTTACTTGTTAGAACTGCTAAGAATTTTCAGAGGTTCCGTAGTATGCATTGAACCGTGCGCTTGGCCGAGCAGAGTGACGAAGTTACTTCACTATTTTTTTCCGGGAAAACCGTGGCTTTAGCGATAAATTTTATTAGAACATTTTTTGTTCAGAAACACGTGGTCTACCAACCTGCATTTTTTGTTTTTTCTATCCTGACTTAATTTAACAATAAAAAAAAAAATTTCACTTTTTTTTATGTTCTGCATCCGTGCGGAATGTAAACTTTTCAGTATATTATTCTATACACTTTCACGAATTCATTAAAAAAATATATATTCACTTTGCAACTTTTTGTGGGTTTCACTACAAAATGATGTTTGTCGTCTGGGCTAAATGGCTCGATTTGTGGAAATGCAATAAGAATACTTACCTTTTCTATTTCTAATGATCTGAAAATGATTTTTATATACTAATTTTTAGAAATATTTAAAAAATTAAAAAGTTATGGGTAAAATACCAGCAGCCCCCCCCCCCCCCCCCCCTCTTTAACAGAAAATGGGATTTAACTGATACAATGTAAACTCGTGTCTAGATGGGCTGTATTTAAATTTAAAATATGAATTTTATATTTTAAGGCGGTCGACAGAGATTGCAGAAAAACTGTATTTATTATTCCTCTTTAAACGAGACCCTTATTATCCTTTTCGAAAATAAATGTATATAAAAGAGTACCTCTATTTTTTGGTGTACTATTAGTCACTAAAATATCAGGAGACGATTTTGGACCACCTCGTATATTATATCTAAAAACCGCTGCCCAAGGAATCACTACTTCCACATCCAGATTCTCTATCCAAGTCACTCACAACGAAAAAACTTTGTATGTGAAAATAATTGTTTATGGAACTTTAATAATATAATATTTGAAATCCTCTACCCCAAAAACCCATAAAACGATACCCCACATCGGTAGTGGGGTGGGGGGTGGTGATAGGGGGGTGGTAGTGGGGGGGTGGATAAAGTAAAAAAAATATTTTGAGGTTTCTGGTTCCTGTACATGCACTAAATCATATTTTTTTTCATCCCCTTTAATAAGGAAGTGGGGGGGGGGGTAATGGGGGTGGCTAACGCCAAAAATTTTTTTGAGACCTCAGCTTCTCTTGTATATACTAAATACCAATTTCATGCACTCTTACCTGCTTGATTTACCCATTTACCCCAAATTTACCCCAATTTACCCCCCAACCCTTCGACTGAACAAAATGAAAATATAATCTAGTTCTAGATCTCGTTAAAGTACATATGTGTACCAAATTTCAAGTCAATATCTTAAACGGTTCCAGAGTAAACGTGCGCACAAGAAAAAGTTACAGACAGACAGACAGACCGACAGACAGACAGAAATTTTTTTTTCGCTCAAACTTAAAATCTCGACGTTTCATGACATTTTAAGCCTATTTGGACAATAAAAATTTTTAAAAATTTTTTTGTCGTTACTATACTTCCACTGGACGTGGAAGTAAAATTACATGAATTAACGATTCCATGATGCGGTAGCTTAGTCGGATAAAGCGTATTGTGTGGCGAATATGCTGGTCGTACTGTACTAGGTTCGAACTACAGCCCCGGCACTGACAATGCTATTGGATTTGGAGGTTGGTACTATATGTGGTTTGTTTATGTTTAGGAATTAACGACTTAAAATCGGTAAGTCCACAAGCGACATTGGCAGAGTTAGGTATGGATTCCTTGACAGCTGTTGAAATAACACAAGTATTGGAGAAAGATTTTGATGTTACAGTCACTGCCAAAGATATGAGAAGCCTGACATTTGCAAGGTACTAGTTATTTATGTATCAAGGCACTAAAGTTACTTTTAATCACGATGCGAAATTTAGCTACCGAGGGCCGTAGAGTGAAGGCAAATAAATCACATAAGTGATACAAAGACGCTTTAGTGCCAAGGTGCATATATTTTTTGAAATCTATAAATTGTGAATAGACGAATGAAACTAATTTTTTTCACAGATTGTTTCGGGAGCAATTTTTTTGTAGAAATGCAATTTGTATGTTATAAGAATGCTACAGTAAAGTTTTGTCCAATTTGCGTGTGGAAATTTGGAAATTAGTATTAGTTTTTTGGAAATTAAATTTTAGCCCAGTCGGCCTAGGTATTTACCCACAAAAAATTACAAACTGTGTAAACTTTTTTTAAATGAGTTCGTCAAAATGTGTAGAATAATATCCTGAAAAGTTTACATTTCGCTCGGGTGCAGAACGTAAAAAAAATGAACAAAAAAATTTTTTCATTCATTTTTTCAAAATTTTGAAATTAAATCAAGCTAGAAAAAAGTAAAAAATACAGATGGATAGATCACGTATTTATGAACAAAAAATATCGTAACAAAATTTATTGAAGACTAGTACACAATTTTATTTTTCGCATATCATGGTAAATGTAAATCGCACGTTGTATATACTTAAGTATATAAAACAATCGGTTCGTTATGTTTCAGAATATATGTATTCAAATTTAGTAATTAAATGAACTTGCGGTCTCATAGATTTTTTCCAAAAGGCTTTCCAAAATTCCCACAAAAGGCAAGTTCTCGTTATTATTCAGTATTTTTGACACCCACGAGAGAATGTTGTTTCGAATAATTATTCCCCTTGACCAACTTTGTAATTTGCTCAAATCTAGAGTGTGTTACATTAATAAATAAATGCTCTTTAACCCTTCTCAAGTTAATGCGAAATATTAAAATACATATTTTTTCTCTCCAAGATTAAAGGAAATTCAAGCAGAAAAAGATGAGGGAAAGCATAATAATGAAAGCAGTAAAGTAACTGAGGTTGGGCTGAAAACAATTCTTAGATTAATAGGTACTGAACCTGAAAGCCATCTTGTACATGTGAGACTGATATCTAAAGTTGTCGAAGAAGCATTAGCACCGAAATTATTACTATTTCCTGGTCTAGATGGATTAGCCAAAGTATATGAACCGCTAGCTATTCACCTTAAGACCCATACAGTTTGTATACAGTACTCTTATTCCAACACGAATGACACAATTGAACATATGGCCGAATCATTATTGCCTGTAAGTTACCAGAAAATTATATTTAATATTCGGAGAAAGCATTTTAAAATGATTAATTAAAATAAATCTTTCGCTACCTTCTTCCTTAAATGTTGTTTAATTATTCTTGTTAGCTTTATAGTCGAGTCAATCAAGATTTTCAATTCTTAATTCTCAGCAACAGTTCCGATTTGATCATTTTTTTTCTAAATGTGTGTTTTTTAATACTATTCAAAATCAGAAATATCCCAAGTGGCGCAAATACCCTGGGGATGGATGCCACTCCTTCTCGGGGGTGGAAATTATTACATTCAAAATAACCACAGACGTCGATAGAGGAATGCATTCTAAGCAAAAAATGTTCTATTAAGTTTTTTCAATGAGTCAATACTTTTTGAGTTATTCCTGATTGAAAATGTTGATTTTTCATCTAAAAAATGCATGCCTTAGAACGATTTTTCACTAATAACTCGAAAACTTTAAGTTTTACCAAAAAAATTATTATAAGCAAAAATAAAGCCTATAAAATAACAAATCGATTGATTTTTTTTCTTAATTTCTGTAGATGCAATACGAACCGAGTTATGGCTCGTTGAAGGTGATTTTTTGTTCGCCGAAAACTGAATTCGATCCTTTCAACGTTAAATAATGGAAAAACGGAACATTTTTGGAGGAAAATATACAAAATATTTTTAAGAGTACTTGAAAAGACCTTTAAAATGAACTTTGGTAAAAGTCGTTAGCATAAAAACTAACGGAGCTATGATGAAAATAAAAATCGGAGAAAAATCAGCAATGAAACCAATGGCTTTACCGCAAGAATTAAAATTGAACGTAATCCATTTAAAATTTACTTTGTTTAAGTACTAACAATATGTTCTAGAAATTTGACCGGTTTAGGATGCCTATATTTGAAAAAAGTTTATTTTTAAAATTTCTTAAAAAATTTTCGTTTTTTCACAATAATTCCAAAGACTAAAGAAGATACGTAAAAAATACTAGAGTACAAAAATTTAGGTTTTTTTTTACTGAAAATTTTGTTTTTTTTTATTTCTCTAAGATGAAAATTAATTGAGATATCACCGTTGTAAGTTTGCATTTGAGTGCGAGAACCACCTTCCCCTTAAACTCAAAAATCTCAAAAACGAAAGGTTCAAGGAAGTTCAACTTTACATATCTTGTAGCCCTTAAAGTTCCCTGTAAAATGATTTTTGGAGCGATTGAATAGCTTAAAAATTAAGGAAGTTATCATTGAAAACCAATCATAGCGCATCTGCTCGAGAAACGCTGTTAAGTCTTCCACACGGCTCAACTTTTTCAACTCTATCTCTTTAGCAGCTCCGTACAGTAATATTGTGCTGTACCTACCGACTTCTAAAATTTGTATATCTTCTTTAGTCTTTGAATTATTGTGAAAAAATGAAAATTTTTTAAGAAATTTCAAAAATCATTTTAAATTTGAATCAAACTTTTTTCAAATATAGGCATCCTAAACCGGTCAAACTTCTAGAACATATTACTAGTACTTAAATAAAGTAAATTGTAAATGGATTACGTTCAATTTCAATTCCTGCGGTGAAGCCATTGGTTTCATTGCTGATTTTTTCTCCGAAAAAAGAGACAACCATTTTATTTTCATCATAACTCCGTTAGTTTTTATGCTAACGACTTCTACCAAAACTCATTTTAAAGGTCTTTTCAAGTACTTTTAAAAATGTGTTATATGTTTTCCTCCAAAAATTTTTCGTATTTCCGTTATTTAACGTTGCGCGTTGAAAGAATCGAATTCAGTTTTCGGCGAACAAAAAGTCACCTTCATCGAGCCATAACTGTTCGTATTGCATCCACAGAAATAAAAAAAACACTCAAAAAGTATTGACACATCGAAAAAATTTCATAGAACATTTTATTGCTTAGAATCCATTCCTCTATCGATTTCTGCAGTTATTTTGAACATAATAATTTCCATCCCCGAGAAGGGATGGCATCCACCCTCAGGGTAAATGCATACATCGGCACTATATAACTTTGGTTCCCTGAGCTATTCTTTATCCGAAAGAATTCTGAGCGAAAAATCTTCAAACACTGGACCAAATTAACTTTTTCATGAATATCGGAAAAAAAAACATAAAAAAATAGATTTTTCCTGTAAAAGTTGTTATTATTGTTGAAACAATATAAGTAATTATCAACCTCGACTGTGAGAAACAATTTTGAACTTAAATTTTCAATAAAAACAATTCAAAGTTTTATAAATACCGCGATAAAACATTTTTAAAATATATTTTTTTGTAAATATTATTATTGTTGAACAATATAAATAATTATTTGCGCCACTTGGAATGTTTCTGATTTTGAATAACACTAAAAAACACACATTTTAAAAAAATGATCAAAATCTGAGCTGTTGCTGAGAATTAAGAGGTTTTGACGATTTTTAGGCTTCATTGACTCGACTGTTATGTGATTTGGAGATAATAAATAAAGTTGTTATTTTCAGTTTGTAGAAGAACACATAACAAAGAATGATCCATTTACATTTCTTGCCTATTCTTTTGGAGTTCTAGTAGTTATCGAAGTTGTCAATCTTTTGGAATCCAAAGGTTATACTGGTACA
Organism: Rutpela maculata; assembly: GCA_936432065.2. Taxonomy (NCBI): domain Eukaryota; kingdom Metazoa; phylum Arthropoda; class Insecta; order Coleoptera; family Cerambycidae; genus Rutpela; species Rutpela maculata. The sequence goes on from OW386288.2 coordinate 21,634,627, forward strand.
ATTATATGCCTTGATGGTTCTCCATTTATGATAAAAGAATTGTCAAACGTGTCAAGTTTTCACTCCGAAGAGAATTTGCAATCTGCGCTTATATATCAAATACTAACCATTCTTGCTCCAAATCAAGTAATTACGAGCTATAAGGTAAGCACTTTACCAATGATTTACTTAAAATCTACTGTAATTGATTCTGATTACCAATATTTTTGCTCATTATTCTTTAAAATGTATCTATATAATTATTATTTCCTTGGTTTCAGGAAAAACTTTTGGAATGTAAGTCTTGGGAAGATCGATTGAATTTTCTTACCAAAGCTACCAAAGATTTTTCTATATTAGACGAAAGTTATCAGAAAACCGTAGCAAATGGACTTTATACAAGAATTAAGGCTCTAATAATGTATAATCCGTTAGACAAAAAATTAAAATCAAAAGTGAAATTATTCAAGGCAAAATCGACAAGCATTGAAGGAATTCCGGAAGACTACGAACTATCGCAATTATTTGAGAATCCTATAGAAGTTCATACAGTTGAGGGAGATCACATTACCATGCTGAATAATGAATTGTTAGCTGATATGATTAATTCATACATTAGCACTGAATAGTGTAATTAATAAGAAGATGTAATGTAACTCATTATTAATGTAGAATTTTATTGTATACCTATAACATGTATATGCTACTATTGTTCAATATATTATGGACTTATAAATTATTAAATTTATTTATCACGTTCATTCCAACACCATTGAAATATTTACATAGTACGATAACCAGTGGCGTATCCAGGGCTATAACTCTCTGACTATTAATTGTTAATTCGAGTTCAAGAAGACTGAAATAAAACAGTCACAAGTCGCTTTAATGGCTTGGCCCAATAACTATTCACCAAGAGATTCCTGTAACTTGCGATGGAGTGTGTCAGGAGCTCGCAAAAGTCAAAAGAAGACTAAATATTTAGTAATATACTTTTTGTTTCTGTTATTCTGTTTCATTTTATAAGAGAATTTATGTTTTGTTAATTACCTTTAATTAAATAATTTACCAATTTATGCTCTTTGCTAATATTCATTGGTAACTAGAATAATTCTTGTTTTTTTGAAAAAGGAGCTTTTTGCATTTGGCCATTAGCGCACATCCAAATGCAGATATACAAAGCACCGCAGCAGCCCAATGAGTTAGTAAGTTGGCGTAACAGGCACCCTTGTCGAGGATAACATACCAAATATTCTTCTTAAAAATTTATCCAAAAAAGCCTTGATACATTTTTCATACATCCTTAATTTGGTGATAAAGCTGCAATATTTTCCTGCGCAATGGAAACTGGGGTAGTGATCCCCATCCTGAAGCCAAATAATCCGCCGCATGATCCTGGCAGCTATCGACCTATTTGTTTACTGAACACTATGGGAAAGGTGGCTAAGAGGGTCATACTGCGGCTCCTACGCAAAAAAATAGCGAAACACCGCCTAATCCTGGTGGAACATTTTGGCTTCAGGGAGGGGCATAGTACCACACTCTCCCTGGTTAAAGTGGTGCAGGATATCATTGGTTCATACAAGAAGAAGCAGTGCACTGTTATGTTACTATTAGAGATTGAACGTGCCTTCGATACTGTGTGGCATAACGGGCTAGTTTACAAACTACAATATGTTTGTGGACTTCCCGGGTATTTGGTTGCCCTCCTCAAAAATTACCTTTGGGACCGGAGAATAATGGTCAAGGTAAACAACACCTGTTCAGAGTCATATAGACTTTCAGCGGGGGTATTTCAAGGGTCCGTCCTCTGACCTATCCTCTTTATATATCTCCGACAGCCCTACACACACATCCCTCCACAAATCTCCTATTATACGCAGACGATGCGACCATATATGCCAACAGTTTTCACGCACAGACTGCGACACAAAAAATATGATACCATACACTACAACTACTGAAATACTACAATCTGTGGAAGGTTGCGATCAATCATACTAAACCTTCCACAGAAAATTTACAAATATTAGGACTATAACAAAACTAAAACTCGACGAAAATGAAATAACTGAACGAAAAACTGTAAAACTACTTGGGCTAACACTAGACACAAGACTGTTATTTGCCCCCCATATTACCAGAATCATAAATAGGACGTATGGAGCTCTGAGTAAGTTATATCCACTCGTCAACAGGCGTAGCAAATTAACAATAGACAATAAACTATGTTTGTATAAAGTAATATTCCGCCACATACTAACATATGCCTGTGCGTCCTGAAATTTTATCTCGGACGCACAGTGCTTCAGAATCCAGCAGACGCAAAATAAGTTGCTTGACCAACTCTCCGCGATATATAACAATCGCGGAGTTGCACCGGATCACGGGGATGCAAATGATACGCGATTACATAGACGAGACTGCACAAAAATTTTTGACACAAAAAATAACAAACTCACCACTGACAAGAGACCTAACAAATATAAGAAGACGCGACAACGTCAGACATACACATAAATACCTGCATGAACGACTTCCAATCTACGATGAACCTCGATTTGACTGACCACGTTAATTCTCATAAAAAACACCTCCCCTCCAAACCACCTTTCTTACATCCCCCCTCTAACCCCCTTGACCTCTTTCTAAACCTCTATACACCTCTAAATTTGCTCATGCAAATCCGTTTTTAAATGCTGACACTTAGAGTAGGGTTTTTTACAGAACTTTTCCTTACACAACACTGATATAAAACATAACACAGTATACCAACTAAAGCGACTTCATATGGAACTTAAGTCTATGATGACAAACAAAAATCAAACACGATTGAACTAAGTAAGAAGATCGTCAAATAAATACAAGACATGATCTGAAAGTCTCATGCCAGCAACATCTGGCCTTCAACGTGCTCAGACGCGTAATTGTGACGCAACGTTTTATAGAAAAAATTATTGTAATCACAAAATAAAATATACGAGATAACTAAATGACATGTATGCATAGTTACCACAGATTGTCACAGTTAACCCTAATGTAAAGTCAAGCAAACTAAAGATTGCTCATGTTAATATCCAAAGTTTACTTAACAAATTAGATGAAACTGAAATATTTATTAGTGGCAATAATCTCGATATATTATGTCTATCTGAACACTGGATCCGGGCTATAAATGTAGAAGATGTTATGATACCTAATTTTAAAATAGCTGCCTATTTTGCACGTAGTGACCATATCCACGGTGGGTCCTTAATCTTTATTCGTGACTCTCAAAAATTCTGCAAAGAAAGTATATTTAATAAGTATTCAGTCGAGGCTCATATTGAGATGTGCGGTATATCTGTTTACATTGATAAAAACGTTAAATTGGTTGTATGTTGTATTTATAGACCTCCCAATGGAGACCTAGATATATTCTTTGAGAACTTAACGATTGCCCTTAATCACGTGGTAAATAAATACGATTTTGTACTTCTCTGTGGTGATCTCAATATAAATCTACTTGACAAATCTCTGACAACCAGGATACTATGTGATTTATTTGACTCGTTTCAACTAAACATAACTACTGATGAGCCTACTCGCATATTCACAAATATCCATGGACATACGAGCGCTACCGCAATTGATTATGCTGTAACTAATTTATCTCCTCTAAACTTTAATGCCAAAATTTATGATCCACTATTAGCTGATCACCTGTCTCATATAATCACGCTTAATCTAATGTCATATGAAAAAATTAACACAAAAAATGATTCCTACATATCGAAAAGAATAATAAATGATGATAATTTAAATGAACTAAATGTGAGAATTACAGAAATAAATTGGAATTATTTAAGTGAATTAGATATACGCATGGCATTTACCTTGTTTGTAGAAGACCTACTATGGTGCTTCAATATTTCCTGTCCAGTAGCTAACATCAAAAGTAAAATTAAATATTCTAATAATAATAATAATAGAGGTTGGATAACTAAAGAAATCACTCAACAAGGCCAAGAACTCCGTAGAATGTTCAGGGAAATAAAATCTAATTCTGTTAATATTAATTTATATGAGTATAGATACAAAAAAAATGAACATAAAAAGAATATCAAAATAAGTAAGCAAAACTATTATAGCAATAAAATAAACCATGCCACAAATAAATCTAAGGAAACCTGGAATATTGTAAATTCCAGACTTGGAAAATGTAAAGCCTCTAAGAAACTAATCGGATTGAATATAAATAATGAAATCATATATGATGATACACTAATATCCAACGCTTTTGCCTCACATTTTGCTCAAATTGCGAACAATAATGCGGATAGTTATTTTGGCTATAACTTATCATTACCATGTACTCTGTCTAAGTATCAAGTTAGCTCATTATATTTATATGAAGTATCTAAATCTGAACTTCTTGGAGTTATTACTGAACTAAAAAATAAAAAGTCATTTGGTTTTGATGGCTTAACAGCCCAAGTTATCAAGAGCATTTCATTAAATATCATAGACACTTTACTAAGTTTAATTAACAGAATTATTGAAGAGGGATATTTCCCTGTGGAGCTTAAAAATTCCGTTGTTATCCCGGTCTATAAAAAAGGCATGAAAAATGATATTGATAACTATAGGCAAATATCGTTACTCAGCGTTATTTCTAAAATCATAGAAAAAATTATCTGTAACAGAATAGGAGATTACTTAGAAAAAAATAATATTTTAACTGACAGCCAACATGGATTTAGAGGTGGGAGGTCGGTTGAAACTGCCTCAATTAATTTATTTGAGTATATTTACAGAGAAGTCGATAGGGGGAAATATACTGTAGCAATCCTCTTTGATCTATCTAAAGCATTCGACTCAGTAAATAAGCAGGTGTTAGAAAATATTGGTATAAGAGGCATTACTCTTGAACTCATTAAATCATTTATGGATAATCGAACACTAACAGTTAAAGTCAATGAATCATATTCTATTACACAAGCGGTTACATTGGGAGTTCCTCAAGGATCTATTCTTGGACCGCTGTTGTTCTCCATCTACATTAATGATTTACCAAGTCATATTACCAAAGGACTTACAATTATGTATGCTGATGACACCACCATCTGTATTTCTGCCTCGAGTATTGAGGAGCTCAGCTCACATATAAATACAACGCTGGACGAAATGCGAAGTTGGTGTGATCGTAACAAATTGATGTTAAATGGGAACAAGACGGTATTTATAGATTTTAAAATGAGGAGAAATATTGTGCTCAAAGATATCCCCTTAAGCGAAAGCTCAAAATTTCTGGGTACATTCATTGACAGTACATTGTCGTGGGTTCCACATATCGACTACGTGTGCAATAAATTAAACAAAGCATATTATGCAATCTACCAATTGATAAACATATTAAATGAGGAAGGCTTACTAAATGTCTATTATGCTCTAGCCTATTCTCATATAGCCCTAAATATTTCTCTTTGGGGAAAATCTAGTGAAGGATCAAGAGTTTTTATACTTCAAAAACGGCTGATTAGACTTATTTTCAAATACAAGTACAGAGAAAGTTGTAGAGATACCTTTATCTCCAAGAGAATATTGACAGTTCCGTGTATATACATATACAAGTGTTTAATACATCTAAAATCCAATCTACATAAGTTTCATATACAAGCTGAAAACCATGACTATAACACGAGACATGGAAATTTACTAACTATTCCCTTTCACAGAACCTCTACTTTCAAAGAATCTCTTTATTATAACGCAATAATGCTACACAATAGCCTTCCTGAAAATGTTAAAAGTTTAAATCTCTTGAGATACAAAAAAAAGGTTAAGGACTTACTACTTGACAATGGCTACTACAGCGTTAATGAATTTTTACATAGAACTACAGGGACATAATTCATTGTCTCTTTCTATTTTGTCTTATTTTTAATTTGTCACTGTTGGTCTAGTAGATTAAGTTGTTTTTTTACACATTATTACTGTTGTTGTAATTTAGATATATATTCATAGTTTATATTTTTACTGACTTACCATATATACATATACTGTATCTATACAAAAATGGTGAATAAATATTATTATTATTATTTTTTTTTTTTTAGTTTATAAAAGCCAGTCACCCTTTATACTCTGTGGCTCCGACACTCACAGAGGGGAGCTGGTAGTACCGGCAGCCACTCCCCACGTCCGTGGGGTGAGTGACTACTGGGTCCGAGAATCGTGTGCCCTGAGTAGACGTAATGAGCCGAGGATAATGGCCTTCTGCATCCTGCCGGCTAAGATCTCTGCCGAATTTCGGCATGCCGGTATGATCTTTAGTTCTGAAAGCAGTGTGTGTCTCGTTCCACCGAGGGCTCCTATGATCAGGACCACTAGCTTAACAGTATGGCCTGGGTAAAGCCTGCGGAGCTCGAAGAGCAAATCTCGATATTCCGTCCGTTTTTCCTCCTCCTTCAAGACAATGTTATTCTCCGCGGGAGCCGAGAACTCCACGACAAACATTGTCTTGAGTTGGTGGTCGAGGAGTACCATGTCAGGCTTATTAGCTTGTATTTGCCTGACGGTGGGAAACGAGTAGTTCCAATAAATTAGACACTTCTCATTTCCCACAACGGACTCAATATCCCCCGGAGTGTAAGGCAGCACTGGTGTCTCGTCTATCCCATACGAGTGCCTTAAGTGATAATAAAGCACTCGTAATGCTGCGTCGTGCCTCTGAATATAGGCCGAGACTGCATATACTGGACAAGCCGACAGCAAATGCATTAATGTCTCCGGCGCCCTGTGGCAGGTCCTGCAGCTGACATCAGGGACCTCTATACCCATGACACGACTTCGATAGACGAGTGTGTTGAATACACCATCCTGGCACGCCATTATGAATCCCTCGGTCTCAGACTTCAGCCCGGCTGACCTTAAGAAAGCAAAGGTCAGCCTTTCGGATAAGCCGCGGTCTTCTATATTTTTATAGAAGACGCCGTGCAATGGCTTATCCGAGTGTCGCTGCAGAAATAGATCAATTTCAGCAGCTTTGACTTGGGCTTTTTGCCGAGCAGGTTCCAACTCGGTGACAGAGTCTTGGTTAACTCGCTCAGCGTCGAAGACCAGACCGAGTTCATCGGCGGCTCTGCGTGCTGCCTTGAACAAAAAGGCTCCTACTCCTGCACTTTCATGGTCTCGGACCATGCAGAGGAGGGGATCCGAACTCCTTATGACCTTACAGGCTCCATCCAGAACCATTCTGTTATGGAGACTCTCCAAACTCAAGAGTCCACGGCCTCCCCGATGTCGTGGGAGATATAACCGTGGAACGGACGATTTAGGGTGCAAACTCCTATAGAGATGCATCTTTTTTCGGGTTCCTACATCGAGTTGACGCAGCTCCTCTTGATTCCATTTAATTACTCCGAAGGAGTAGAGGAGGATCGGAACGGCAAGCATATTGGTAGCAGACACCTTGTTCTTCCCCGACAGTTCTGAAGACCAGATCTGTCGGAGTCGGTGCTGATACTTGCCGCGGAGAGCGTTTTTTACTACACTCACTTCTTGGGTGGAGCGTTGCTCGACACCCAAGTAAGTGTACGACTCTCCGGCATCTAAATGATGTAAGATGCTTCCGTCCACAAGCTGCGCATCCTCTCCGTAGTCACCACATCGTCCTCTCTTGAGGTGGACTAGTGCACACTTGTTATTATTATTATTATTATTATTATTATTATTATTATAAAAGTACATTAATTTGCCTAATTTGGCTTGTCGAGGGGGAGGGGCGTAAAAGGGGGATCGCGCCCGGGTTTGTTTGAGGGGACCGATTTTGAAAAGGAAAATTTGTATTATACTCGCCCGCTCGTCAACAATGTTTTTGGGATTTGTCCTTTCTGCTTGTTAAAAATGTTTTTAGAATTTTTCCCCTCGCTCGTTAAAAATGTTTGTCGGATCTCAGATTTTTACTGTCCCCCTCCGTCTGTCAAAAATGTTTTTGGGATTTCTCCGCCCCGCTCATCAATTTTCCAAATTTTTTTCTCACCGGGCCCGTATTTTGTGTTTACCGCCCTGGTAACAGGTTAAGTAAAAGATAAGAATTATATCAGTCAGACTTTCTCCCCCCAGGATTAATTTTTGGTTACGCCACTGACGATAACTAGAGGTTTTAACTTTGGAATAATGCCATATAAGTCAGATTTCGTTCGTGTTCAGGGGTGGCACCTAAAAAACATAAACATTTGAGCTGAAAAAAATCAGATTTTAAGAAGAAAAGTTTTCATAAAAATTGATCATTTTTAACTAATAATGACTTGAAAATTGGAATTTTAGTTTGAGAAAGAGGTGTTTCAAAACGAGTTTCGTCAAATAATTCGAAAAATATTACGTTGAGTGAAAACATGCTAGAGACAAATAAGAATGCTACTAGATAGATGATGAATTTGATTTTTTTCTAATTTTTGCGTAATTAATGTTTGCGGGTTTGGAGTTCTGGAAGTATAAAGATGGCATATTTGATTAAAAGTTAAATTTTGCAGAAACTATCGCGCTTGCGTCAAAAATGCTAACGATCATAATGAAAGTAATCAGGTTTTCAAATGATTTTTTGACTGAACATTTATAGGACGAAGTATTTATTTTAAATGTTGAATACTAATCCAGTCAATGAATACATAAAAACAGGGTTTGTTTGCAAAAGGTCGGAAAGTTTTGAAACTTGGCACATACCTAGATCTTGAAGTCCTCAATGAGCATCTGATTTTGCGAACACAGCGTGGCGCCGCTCGCGACGCCATCTTGAAAAAATGGCGCATGAAATTAGAAAATTAGCCATATCTTACTTACCGTACATTTTATTGGAAAAATACTTCTATTCAAAATTATTCCTTATAAAATTATCTACAATCAATATTTACAGAGATATAGCTTCTCAGATTCGGAAAAAAATTAAGTTTTGTCTTACAGCGTATTTTTTAGATGTATAAAAGTACGTTTATTTTTCAAATGATGAATATTGACCCAACTACACTAGCAGTGATCCGTTAACACCTAATACATCCCCCCCTCCTAACAGCTCTCGGGCACGATTATAACAACATTTATTTCCGAAAACCAGGAAAAGGAAAAGTCTCCGAGGAGATATACACCTGACGTAGCTTACAATATGATGAAACTGTAGTAGACAACATTCTGTTTCTTCACGCATTCAGTGGTTGCGATACAACATCGTCTATCTACAATCAGGGAAAAGTGAAATTTTTTAAAACAATCGGAAACTCTCGGTCTCTCAGTGACATCATTGGTATTTTCAAAAATCGTGATGCTGAACCCGCCAGCATTGCTGAGGCTGGCGAAAATTGTTTAATTGAATTATACGCGAAAAATTTCGAAACCAATTCCACCCTCAACTCACTTCGGTATAATCTTTTTGCCAAGTGTGCTGCAAAACGTACCTTCCATCTTGCTTCTCTACCACCAACAACCGAGGCCGCCCGACAGCATTCATATAGAACGTACCATCAAGTTCAACAGTGGTTTGGTGTGCAGAAAAATCCACTCGATTGGGGGTGGAAAAAATCCAAAGATGGCCTGATTGCCATAACTACGCAGAGAGAACCTGCTCCAGCTAACCTTCTCAATTGCATTTCTTGCAAATGTCAAAAAGGTTGTGGTGAAGCGTGTAGCTGCCGCAAAGCGGGTTTGAAATGCTCCAGAATGTGTGTTGTTTGCAATGGAAATGCATGCAGCAATGTATATGAATATGTCTGGATGATGACCATGACGACGAACTTGACGTGCTTCAGAATATAAATAGTGGTGCTGAGGATGTCATAGAAGATGCGGAGATGTCGGATGATGATTGCGCCGGTCCGTCGGGTCTTTGATTTAGATAGTCAGATCTGTGGATTAGGCCTACTGGGGATACCACATAAAAAAAATGCGCCAATTTCTCTACCTCATAGGTGGTGTGGAAACGAGAAAAATATCACAACTTACATTTTTTTTCATCTATAGCGTCGCTATAGGTGATAAAACATTGTCCCCTAACGTCGGGTAACTTTGCCAATAGTTGGTGAAACAAATTGCTTTATATTTTAAGGCAAAACTCTTTTTCCCAATTGAAGATGTTATATCTCTGTAAATATTAATCATACAAAAAAATAGTAGACAATTTTATAGGGAATAATTTTGAAAAGAGGTACTTTTCCAATAAAACGTACGGTAAGGAAGATATGGCTAATTTTCTAATTTCATGCGCCATTTTTTCAAGATTGCGTCGCGAGCGGCGCCACGCCGTGTTCGCAAAATCAGGTGCTCATTGAGGACCTCAAGATCTAAGTATGTAACAAGTTTCAAAACTTCCCGACCTTTTGCAAGATCATTGTATTCATTAGCTGGGTTATACCTTTAGCCCAGGAATTTTAGTTTTTGACCCGGAATTAATTATTGAAAAGCTGAAAATTTCCAGAATTGTAGTTTTGGTCCAGAACAACACGTAGCAAAAAGTCCCCTACTCTCCCCCGTCGGCTTCCCTGTTTTTTCGGAGCAACAAGGGCCTAAGTCGCAAAATTGCAGAGCTGGCTATAAAGTGCAACAGAAAGGTTGTTACTGGTCCGATTTGGGTCGAAATGATCATAAAACATTAGGAGAAGCATATCTGTTCATATTTCAGATGTTCCATGTATATTTTTGTTCATAACTTTCTGTTCTAGTTCTGTCAACATTTCAAAAATTTAAGAAAATTTAAAAACTCCGAAATGGCGCCATTGTGGATAAATGAAGACTCGTAGGGGAAGACGTACCCAATAAACATTTCTCTTCATACTTTGGGCTTTCCGTTGGTATGTCTACCTTCTCTGTAACGTCACCCGTTACGGAGTTACGCCACTCTGACTGTCACAGTGCGGCGGCCGCGCCCGTCATGCTCCCGGTGGAACTGCCCTGGCTGCGTTGATGAGACTTGCTGCGAATTACTGTATATATATTATTGGTGTTTTATAAGATTTATTGAATTTAATTTTACTTGTCAGACTCAGTAAATGACTTTATTCGGCAAGACATTATTGATCTACTTTGAAGAGGGGTCGTGCAGCTTGATCCCCTACAGCTCGTGCACATGATGCTGCAGTTCAGACCAGAACTCCTGCACTAGCACCAGGCACCTCAGTCCGCCTTGCAGGCACATGAAATTAGCCGTAGCAGGCTATCAGGTGCTGAATGCCTTGTGGTAGGAACAGGAACCAGGCCCTGGATCCCAGATTTCCACCCGCATTTCTCCGGGTTGAGGATGACGCCTGCAGCTTCTCGAGAGATTAATTCCTCACACTATTCTCACTAACGCCCTCACTTGAAAGTATGTGCGGAATGAATGTTGTTCACATGCAGAACTAGTTGGCGAACTCACTTCTTCAGGAGCTTCCACGCCTTTTGCTTTCCCATTCTGTACAGAGCTGACGCATCCTGTCATGGCATAGCAGAAGAGAACGAAGTCGTTAATTTGATCAGGACTGCTCCTGATGTTCTGGATCTTAAACACTCGTCCGCTTGTAGTGCCCGTGACCGGACTCGGCATTATGATGGACGTGTCATCTCCAGCACGGGCGACTAGCATGGCCAGGATGTCTGTGTCCTAGGCGATGATGATGACCCGCTGTCCTGACACATCCATGTCGAGAGCTGTCCTAACAATCAGGTAATCCGCATCTGCCACAGTCCGGACGACAATGACTCCAGCATTTTGGAATTGAGTAGAGGGGAGGTTGATGAGACGCGTTTTATTCTGTGGGTGGCTCAAGAAGTCTGACTAGTTGGTCTGCACAGATGACGTGTGTTCCTCGAAGACCACTTCTACGGGTGCCCGCTTATAATAACGATGCTGCTGTTCCTGTGCCTTCATCGAACACCACAGTAATAGATGATCCAAATCGCTTCTGGACAAACCTGACATATGCCTGGGCTATTTCTCCAAAAGTGGAGGGACGAGGCCAAACAAGGGCGTGAAGAAGGTAACCGTCGAGAACAACTAGCCCCACTGTCAGCAAGTTCTTCTTCAGGTGTGGTGCTTGGAAAAAACTTCTGAATAACTGACTTTGCAGTCTTTCGCATCGACACCTCATCGAAGAGAGCAGATAGTCTAGTAGACAGTTCAAAACTGAGGTGTTCCTTCAAGTCTTCCTTCCAATAAAGTGATTTACTGAGTCTGACAAGTAAAATTAAATTCAATAAATTTTATAAAACACCAAGTAGAGTATATAAACAGGAATTCGCAACACTTCATCAACGCAGCCAGGGCAGTGCCACCGGTAGCATGTCGGGCCCGGCCGCCACTCAGAGTGGCGTAACGGGTGAAGCTACAGAGAAGGTACACATACCAATGGAAAGCCCAAAGTATGAAGAGAAATGTTTATTGGGGTACGTTTCCTCTCCGAGTCTTCACTTATCCGCAATGGCGCCATTTCGGAATTTTTAAAATTTTTGAAATATTGACAGAACTAGAAATAAAAATTATGAACAAAAATATGCATGGAACATCTGAAATATGAACGGATATAATCTTTTATGATCATTTCGACCTAAATCGGACCAGTAACAACCTTTATTTCATACTGTCCGGTAAATGACTATTTCCCGGACTCATTTGCGGCCGGTAAATCGAACATTACAGTATCTGATACCGTAATGTGTTGCCTGCAAACATTACAGTATCTGATACTGTAATGTGTTACCTAGCAACATTATTATATTATTTGCTTCCATTGACAAAACAATCCATATTCTTTTTTATGTATATTTGATGAATTTTTCGGGATTAATTTTCCCGTTGCTTCCACAGTTTTATTTATAAGCTCCTCCGAAATCTCCATAATACAAAACAATGCTAAAATTATGATTTTATTTATTTGACAGTGACAAGCTAAAGACAATCATAATTAGCTAGGGAAAACAATTGCTATAACATCGTTAAGGTGATGCGATTGTTAGATTACGAACTAATATTTGTTAGGTTTCAATAATTATAACTTTTTATCCATTTTAAAAAGGATTATAAAGACAGTATGAAATAAAATATTATACGATACACGTCCGGTAGGTGTCATTACAGTACTCGTTTATATTCCGGACTCGGCTCCTGCGTCGCCTCGTCCGTAAAACAACTCGTACTGTAATAAGTCACCTACCGGACTTATAACGTAAATTACTATTCTGTTGCACTTTTTAGCCAGCTCTGCAATTTTTGCGACTTAGGCCCTTGTTACTCCGAAAAAACAGGGAAGCCGACTGGGGACTTCTTGCTACGTGTTGTCCTGGACCAAAACTACAATCCTGGAAATTTTCAGCTTTACAATAATTAATTCCGGGTAGAAGCGATATATTAACTAAAACTCCTGCGCTACTTAGGAACTATGACACTTTCATAAAAATTTCTAAGGAAGAGAACTAAAATAATTAATCAATCTTTAAAATGATGTTTTGATTGTTTCTGTATTCTGTATCAAAAAAAAATAAAGAAATTATTAGCAAGAGCAAGAGTCTGGACCATATAGAAACTAAAGATGATAGATACTATTTGCTACAATAATAACTCATGAAGAAAAATTATCTTAGATATGAGATTATTCCCAAATTTTACATATTTTTAACACGCCTTTATTAGGTCGACCTGTAACTATTTACTTCCAGGTACTGTACTAATATATTATTCTACTGATAATAAGGTAAATGCTTCTAATTTAAGAATTTCTTAGAATGCACTGAAAATCTGAAAAAATAAAATGCATATTAATATACAAACAAAATACGGATCATAAAGTTTCATGTTTCATTTTATTGTCATCGAACATTGGGATAATTAAACATTTTATTGCGCCATTACCACGGGTTGCTACCCCTCAGCGTAATCGAGGGTAGCTAATGAATGTCAGACTTACCAGGGTACAGCAGGTGGCATGTCGAACCGCTTCTAGCCCGGATAGAAGGATAACCCAAGCGGGACGACGTTAGAGAAAATATCTAGCTCTGCTCTCCAGGGCATCTCTGTACCCAGTTACATACAGATGACTCTAAAGTACGGCCTTCTCTTCCTGATTGTAGCAAGTAAATAAAACACGGGCAGATTTCGATTACTAAGTGAATATATTATTCAATATTTACAACAAACAAGTAAAATGTGCCCCATATATCATATAATGATATGTATATATAAATATTTCAGTGACCAAGACTGACTGTCCTAACTAGGTTATGATGCCCTACCGGGTATGATCAATGATCATACTGGGTGTACAAAAGGGAAATTGAGCATTAATTACTTAATATATACCGAAATGAAATAAACACATATACACTCTGGGTGATTACGTAATATACACTAAAATAAAGTATCATATATATGACTTGGATGGGTACCTTACCGGTGCATTAGCGGGATCTGATGTCCCTTCGAAGAGGGTAGGATTATTCGTACTCCAGACGTTCACTGGTCCGTCAACCTTCCGGCCTGGAAGATACACCGCCCCAACCTAGGGTTAGAAGATTGCAGGGACCTCGGCCCCTAAGCAGGCAAGGATGGAGATGTCGTCCGTCCCACCAGGAAACCAGGAAGATGATTGATCATCGAATTGCCTCTCAGGCACGGGGATGGAAAATAGTGCGGCCGCTACACCAAATGGCCAAGAGCCTAACGCAGCCAGGCAGCTATACATCTGCAGGAACGCGACCTGTAATTATCGGAATCTAAGAACGATGGCCGAGATAGGGAAAGAAACAACAAACACGCTTACCTCCAATATGCTTAAAATCCTACCAAAGTAGATGGGTTCTCAAATATAACCACTACGAAACTCGGAGAACACAGATCTGTAGCGAAATTCACAAATCCTCTAGGGAGAGCCGCGATGGCGTTGAATTGCTACACAGCGTACTGGAGGCCGCGTTTTTGATAAAGTCACAATGGCTGCCTTCCTTCAACGAAGAAGGAGCCCTCTCACGCATGCGTCAAAATAAACGCTCATATGCGAACTAACATTCCCAGACCAAGATCACTGCTTGAACCGTTTGAAAGCCGATTGGCAGTTCATTCTCTGGTCACAAGATGACTCTGCGATGCCATAACTGAATTTCATTACTTAATTACTAGGGTGCATGGAGCCCGTGACACTATTATCCCTAAACTTTAACACAGATACACTTCTTGAATTTGTAGTGAAATTTTTAAATTCCTTAAGTAATTTCCTAGAAGAAAGTGCCCTCCCAAATTATTATTGTTTGTGAACGAAATGTAAGGAATTTGATTTGATTTGAATATTAATACTCATTTTTAATACACATAATGTTCGTTCCATATTCATTGTAACACTGATATATACTTCGGTAACTTACAAAAAATATAAATATGAAATAGTCGGTTTACATAATACAAATTATTGTCTTGAAACAAAGACTAATTAAAAATGCAAATAAAAAAGTTCACATTACGTAACACGAATTCTGTCGTACCATGATATGCGACGTACGTACAAGGCCGCTATTAAAAAAAACTACTACTGAAATTGATTAAGATGTTAATTTGAATTGTCAAATTCAAACAAGTAATATATTTTGGTTATTTAGAGTTAAAACAGAAAATTTCGTGAATGGTTTTTTCTACTGTCGACATTGTAAGTATATTTAATAATAATAATAACAATATTGATTCAAGTACCTATAATACACAAATACAGGAAAGTATTACAACAAAATAATGTGCGCTTAAACTCTTATGAGTTTGAGTGCGCACATGAGAATCAGTTTTTTAACCTCACAAGTATTGTATCATATTCGAACTATTTTTCTAAATTCAGAAATTTATATATACCTACTAAGAATTATAAATTATGTGGTATAATACAGTGCTATGAAAGAAAAATAGTTATTAGCATCTTAAACATCTTAAGTTTTGAATTGTAATACAGAACTTCAAATACAGCTAGTTTTTAAAGTGCTAATTTTAATTATTATTTTTTAAGTATTTTTGTGTACTATTATTGACTCAAATTGTTAATTTTAAGATTTATTCTTAGGCAGGAGTTTTAATCGTTCATTTTCAGCTTTAGCCAAACCGAAGCTGCCCCGCCGAGCCCAGCCCACTATCCATCACGGCGCACAGTGGAAAAAAAAACCTTTTTTGGACAAAAATCTGCCTACAAGTCAAATCTTAATGAATTTTGATCTACCTTGGCTTAAAATGTAGGTTATTAGCTACACTTTCAGAGTATACTGCCTAAATTGCGAACCCCGATTTCCTAACCTCAAAAAATGTATCAAATATGACTCACTTTTTTCTATTTCTACAAGTCAAATCTTGATCGATTCTGACAATCCTGGGCTTAAAATGCAGGTTATTAGCTACCCTTTCAGTGTATACTGCCTAAATTATGAACCCCGATTTCCTAACCTCAAAAATGTATCAAATATGAGAGTTATCACTTTTTTCTATTTCTACAAGTCAAATCTTGATCAATTTTGACAATCCTGGGCTTAAAATGCAGGTTATTAGCTACCCTTTCAGCGTATACTGCCTAAATTATGAACCTCAGGATTGTCAAAATTGATCAAGATTTGACTTGTAGAAATAGAAAAAAGTGATTACTCTCATATTTGACACTTTTTTTTGAGGTTAGGAAATCGGGGTTTGCAATTTAGGCAGTATACTCTGAAAGTGTAGCCAATAACCTACATTTTAAGCCAAGGTAGATCGAAATTGATTAAGATTTGACTTGTAGGCAGATTTTTGTCCAAAAAATGCTTTTTTTTTCCACTGTGCGGCGCTGCGCGTCGTTGTTGTCTGGCTGGCTCCGGGTCAGATTCTGGGGAGGCACAAACTTGTTATTGATTGATTGAATGATAAAAGATGTAGATAACATTTATATCATAGGAGAGAATTTAGAATAAGAACAAAATATAAAATACATTGGCCTTGTCCATTTGTTTTAATAAATTGATGTTTCCTTGTCCCTAAATTAGATTCGTGATTTTTTGCATTAAGAATTCAATAATAAAATAGTTAATTTTATTAATTTTGATACTAAAATTTTCATAGAGAAATATCTGGACATTAAACAATAATTATGCAGAATGATGTTTTACGTATTATATGGATAGATGGGCATTGTCCGTGATGACTTATAAGCTGGCATTACTTCCACATCCACGTAGTAGTGGACGTATGGACGGATAGTAAGGGTAAAAAAAATGATTTTTTTAATAGGCTTAGAATATCATAAAACGTCGATATTTTAAGTTTGAGTAAAAAAATTCTGTCTGTATTTCTATATCTAGAAATAGATTGTTTTGACCTTATTCTGTTGAAGGGGGGTAAATAAATAAGTAAAGCAAGCAAGTAAGAGTCAATAAAATTGGGACTTAGTGTATGGTGCGAGAAGCCAAGTTCTCAAAAATTTTTTTTGACAGCAGCCACTTCCATTATCACTGCTATTACCATTCCCACCCTATTATTAAAGGAGGCAAATAAATAAAATTATGATTTGGTGTGTGTACAAAAATCAAAGGCTTTAATTTTTTTTTTGCATCAGCGAACGGCGTGCGCGCTAACCGGAAAAAGAAACTAGAATTTTTTTTTCTTTTTCCGGTTAGCGCGCGCGCCGCGCCGTTTGGAAGTTTCGTCTGCCAGCGTAATTGGGGTATGTGAAGTACATATCACAAACCACCCATACCTATAGACTTTCAACTTATATGGAAGCAAATGGAATCACTTTGTACGGTCACGTGATGTAAGTGTAGTTGCGCTTCCAACCCAGAGATGTCGCGCTCTAGAGTAATTTTATCAATAGTGTTGGTAGAAAAAAAAATAGTTGGCAGCGACGTGGTGTCACAAACGTCAAAGTTATGGTCAAAGTTGTTTATTGTTTGGAAATGGGATATAAAATGTTGTGTTATTAATTGTGAGGACAGTATGATTCATAAGCATCGGTTCCCTCATCCATCTAAAGACCTCAATAGATTTTAAAAAGTGGTTAAGAGTAATCAACAATCCACTGTTTGTCATCGACATTTTGAAAGCCGGTATTATTTATGCGGAAGGTGCTTTACAATGTTGATCTAATAAAACACTTTTCACTTTGTTTTTTATCGCTAATGTATTGTAAGTAAACTTTACTGCAGTTTCAACATTAAGCGTTCCATTTTGAAATGAGGATCTCTTGTGAAATGTGAAATATTTGAAAATGACACGCTTAGTGTTGAAACTGCAGTAACGTTTAGTTACAATAAATTAGTGATAAAAAATAATGTAAAAAGTGATTTATTAGATCATCATGATTAATTAATTATTTCAAAGAAGGGCTTCCACTATTCAGTTTTAATTAATATATGTTATTCAAACCTCTTGAATCATTAATTTTATTACCCAAAATATTTTGTTTCTGCAGCATAATTTCAGTGTCTTTGAAACTGTGCTAGTCATATTTTGATATTTAATTATCAAATGTGGCATAGTACTGCTTTTAAAAGCATTTAAATGAGATTTAAGATTATTTAAAACTTCCCGCCGGCCGCCAATATAGCTCCGCTTGCGCTTCCAACCACCAGAGGCGCTTCAGTTTTGATCCCATTTGAATGTACGGCAGTAGAACGTCTATAGGTGTGGGTTGTTTGTGGTACATATACTAACTACCTATGTGGACAGATATCGATAATCATTCGATTTAAAAATAAATGTCCCCCCCTCCATATCCCCCCACCATACCAAAAAGTTCCAGAGAGAAACAAATTTTGTATTTATATGGTCTCTTCGATTACCGACTGGCAGACGGTAACCACTCGTCGTCGAATTTGCACGCTATTTCCTAGACTAATTGGTTTTCAACCGTTTGAATAAATATTTTAGTCTAAAATTTGGCATGAACGGTTACTTCAATAATGGGCATGGTTCCACCAACTTTCGTTAAAACTGATTCATTACTACGTTATATTTCTTAAATAGCCAAAAAAAGGCAATTTTCAGTGATTTTTATTTTTTTACAAATTAACAAATTATCAGAAAGTTTTTTTAAGGCCTAGTCTTGTTCAAAATTTTATTGCGAACAATTCGCTATTTTTATTATTGCGACACGGTTACCAGGACCGGAGATAACAAGGAAAATGGCAGAAAATTGTTAAAGTTTTACAAGAAACAATGGGCCGATTTAATGCAAAACTTCTCATATCACTTGTTATTATACTTACAACAAATTCAAATAATAACATTGCTGCAACCAGAGAATTCCTTATTCACTTATTTATTTGCTTAATTTGACTGCACTATTAGGGGTAATTAAGGTAATCAAAAATACGAAAAATAAAAATAATTCATATTCTTTGAACCACTGACTTAAATAAAAAAAATATGTGATATAGATATAATTGGGACACCCTTGCTAAAAAATTAAAAACGATATTTGATAAGGGGATCATCGAACATGAAAATTAGTATATTTTTCTAAATTTCTTTTTATATCATATCGTTCTGGCACACTCACTATATGTCTTTAGTGCAATCTTTAAACACTATATCAAAACATATATTCTTTGGAATCAATACATCACCCTTAAAAAATTATATGTATTTCTCGATTTATTTTGTCCTCATACTTTCGTGGTGTCATTACCATATTTTTTTTTATAAATCCTTAGGCACTGCTTTACAAAATATAATAAATTATATTCTTTCCAAAGGAAGAGATAAGCAATTCAAGAAACAGATTACTTTATACAGTAAACTTCTTCAAGTGACCAGTAGGTACTTCAGAAGTATCCCAAACAAGCGGCCAAAAATCTATTATAAGAAATATAACAATACAATGTAACATGAAACATGACAATAAGCGTTCAATAAGTTACTGTGCCTAAATTCTGAAAATTTTATTGTTCATTCAGACAGTTAGTTATAGAAATACAACCCATTACTGTTTGTTTAAATGAAACTAGAATAACTAAAGACATTTTAGATTGTGAGATTTTCATGTAAACTATAAAAATTTTGTATACAATTCTCTTAGTCTCCATCCAGAGATGTAATAATTTATATAATCAACACAACTGAAAGAAACAATTTAAAAAAGAAATGAAAATTGACCATTGGATTTAACAAACTAAAATTAGAGTTTATCTGGAGATAATATTTATTGGTTGTATTTCCCTTTCTTCTAATGAAAATTATTTGCAGTTTTGTAATTTTTTTGAAAATTGGAAAAGTTGGAATTTAGTGATTTGGTAGTGGTAGTGGGGGTGGATGAAGTAAAAAAATATTTTGAGGTTTCTGGTTCTTGTATATACACTAAATCATATTTTTTTTTCACCCCCTTTAATAATGGTGTGGGGGTGGAAATGGGGGTGGCTAATGTCAAAATTTTTTTTGAGACCTTAGCTTCTCTTGTATGTACTAAATACCAATTTTATGGACTCTTACCTGCTTGATTTACCTACTTACCCCAAATTTACCCCAATTTACCCCCAACCCTTCGACGGAACAAGATGAAAATATAATCTAGTTCCAGATCTCGTTAAAATACATATGTGTACCAAATTTGAAGTCAATATCTCAAACGGTTACAGAGTAAACGTGCACACAAAAAAAGTTACAGACAGACCGACAGACAGAAATTTTTTTTTCGCTCAAACTTAAAATCTCGACGTTTCACGATATTCTAGGCCTATTTGAACAATAAAAATTTTTAAAAATTCTCCGAAGCTAGTTTTATAATTTAATAGATCATTGATGTTCAACTTAAAGTTACTTGTAATAGAACAGTAACTAGAGATTATAATTTACAAAGATGGTCAAAGATTGTCAGGGTCTTAAATTTTTTTTTGAAACGGGCGGGAAATGGCATTAAATAGAGTATTTTACTCCTTTTTCAACGATATATCACATGCCATATTTATTCATTGAAACTGAACAAGTAATTATAAAAACATTTTTAAACCAATATATTTTTATATATAAATAAAAAAATATATATTGGTTTAAAAAATGTTTTTATAATTACTTGCTCAGTTTCAGTGAATAAATATGGCATGTGATATATCGTTTAAAAGGGAAGAAAATACTCTATTTAATTGCGCCATTCCCGCCCGTTTCAAAAAAAAATGTTTAACGCTCTGAAGAGTAAATTTCAAAATACAGCGGCTTTGAAAAAATTTAAATAAAACCTCGTTGAAATGCTCCGTTTTGCAAAAAAATTACGTCTTAGAATTTTCATCGTATCTCTTCAAATAACGGAGATATTTTGCTTATACATATTCGGTATTATAGGCCATGGATTTCAAATGTCTTTAAACTATTTTGTAGCTTATAAAAATCGGCACAATTTTCGTAGAAAACATTTTTTTACACGACCTATATTACGTGAGATACTCTCGAGGGCCCTGATAAAATGGACAGCCTGTATATTAGGAAAAAAAATCGCTGCCCAAGGAGTCACTACTTCCACATCCAGATTTTCTATTCAAGTCTCTCACAACGAAAAAATTTTGTATGTGGAAATAATTGTTTATAGAACTTTAATAATATAATATTTGAAATCGTCTACTCCAAAAACGCATGAAATGATATCCCACATCGGTAGTGGGGTGGGGGTGGTAATGGGGGTGGCAATACCAATTTTATGGACTTTTACCTGCTTGATTTACCTATTTACACCCATTTATCCCAATTTACCCCCCAACCCTTCAACGGAATAAGATGAAAATATAATCTAGTTCCAGATCTCATTAAGGTACATATGTGTACCAAATTTTAAGTCAATGTCTTAAAGGGTTTCAGAGTAATCGTGCGCGCAAGAAAAAGTTACAGACAGACGGACAGAAATTTTTTTCACTCAAACTTAAAATCTCGACGTTTCATCACATTCTAAGCCTGTTTTTTTTTTTAATCGCCTTATTTATTTTAATGTCCTGGCGGAGTTTAGCCGATGGCTATTCTACCACTAAAAAATAAATTTTTTTGTCGTTATTATACTTCCACTGAGAAACTGAGAAACCCTATTATACAAAATTTTTATATAGTTATTTATATCGTATTACTTATAATAATTTAACTACCAGTGGCGGCTCGTGATATTGTCTGCAGAGGAGGCTTGATATTTTGAAAGACAATTAAAGAAATTTCTACAAGTAGAAGATATTAATTTGGAAGATTGGAAGATATGCTGCTTCTTCCAAAGGGTGGCTCAGCCTCCCCTGCCTCCCCTGCCGAGCCGCCACTGTTAACTACCAAATGTAGGTACCGTTTTTTTTTATTATAACCATTATACTAGAGAATTTTATGCTCTACCAAAAAGGTACGTATATTGTTTTGCCCTATCTTGCTTGAGGAAAAAGCATATTTTGTTAGTAAATCCGAATGGAATACCACATAATTCCATGAGTGCGACTTGTGAAGACTAATTAATGTCAGACACATATATTTTATATGCTTGCACTAATAATAATAATAATTATTGATTATATTTTATATGCTTCCACTAATAATAATTATTATTATTATACTCTTCGCAAAAACGAAGAGTATATTGTATTTGATCGGCACATTTCTAATATCGCTCATAGAGAAAAAATTTTCATATCATTGTGTTAGTGAACGAATCCTGAACAACCTTCAAAATGTCCGTCTGTCCGTCCGTCCGTCACGTTTCTTGTAAGCACGATAACTCAAGAAAGAAAAATCCGATTATACTGAAATTTGGACAGTAAATTAGTGTTAACTAGTGGAAGAACCCTATTGTTTTTGAACAAAATCGATCAGTAAATCAAAATGTTATTAATTATATAAATTTGAAAAAAAAAAATGTTTTGATTTTTATGTTTTTGTAATTGAATAGAAATCTGGTGAAATGATATTTCATTTTAATATCTAAATATTTATATATTTTACAAATATACTTTTCATAATGTAATATGCAACCGTGAAAATATGATTTTAGCTCGTATCTTATAATGTAAAAATTTACATTTTTTTACGTGTAAGGTGGTGATGTAGTTCTTACGCTTTTGACTCGGAATCCAAGGGTCCTGGGTTCGAAACCCAAATGGGGTATGGTATTGTTTTTTTTATTTTTACTTTATTTTACACTGAGTATTTTACCAAGATCGTACTATAAAATTAAAAATGTCTAAAACTAACATTATTTACAAAAAACTGCGAAGAGTATCCTATAGAATGTGTAACAGTTATATAAAAAGTTCAGTGAACAGGCGAAGAGTACGTTTTTAGCTTGATTACCACTTGTTATTATTAGTGGAAGCATATAAAATATAATCAATACAGCTGAAAGTATCATAAAGGAAAATACTAAATTTTTGCTTACCATACTTAGAAGGGAACTTTATGCTTTGTTGTCATTTGATATCAATCAATTTTCGGTCATATTTGACCTATATACTCGGAAACACAAAGGTCACTTGTTGTAGACTCAATGAAAATACACTTTCCAAAGAAAAAACTCTGCAAGAGATTGTTTTGCTATTAATACCTAATTACTTCCACATCCACCTATATACTCGGAAACACAAAGGTCACTTGTTGTAGACTCAATGAAAATACACTTTCCAAAGAAAAAGCTCTGCAAGAGATTGTTTTGCTATTAATACCTAATTACTTCCACATCCAGTGGATGTATAGTAACGCAAAAAAAATTTGAAAATTTTTATTGTTCAAATAGACTTAAAATGTCATGAAATGTCGAGATTTTAAGTTTGAGCAAAAAAAACTGTCTGTCGGTCGGTCGGTCTGTCTGTAACTTTTTTTGTGCCCACGTTTACTCTGGAACCGTTTAAGATATTGACTTGAAATTTAGTACACGTATGTATTTTAGCGAGATCTGGAACTAGATTATATTTTGATCTTATTCCGTTGAAGGGTCTGAAGGTAAATTGGGGTAAATGGGGATAAATAAGTAAATCAAGCAAGTAAGAGCCCATAAAATTGATATTTAATGTATAAGAGAAGCTAAGGTGTCAAAACATTTTTTAGCATTACCCACCCCCATTACCACCCCCACTCTATTATAAAAGGCGGTGAAAAAAATAAAATTGTCATTTAGTGTGTGTAATTTTGTTTTCCATTATTTAGTGAATGTACCAGCACACTCTACTATCGACACGACGTGGCCTATCATTTTATGGATTTTTGGGGTAGACGATATCAAATATTATGTTATTAAAACTATATGAACAATTATTTCCATAATATAGTGAATTACAAAATATTCAAAATATTTATATACTACAAAATATATATATACTATATTTGACACCGATAAAAAAATATTTCCTCTACAAAGTATTTTATGAAAAATAGATTCTTATCAAATAATCGCAATTCATTTATTTTCTCCACCATACGCTTAACTCGTTTTTAATTTTAATGCTCAATAGAGCATAAGCACATGACATTTTTTGATGGCCTTTTGACACATCAGTACTTATATAATTATTCATTTTATATAAAATTCGGTTTGTAACAACGAAACCTCCACGGAAGTCACAGAAGGCATATTAATACACTCTCTATGTCTATTTTCAAGTTCAAATTGCTTTCTTACGTCTTCACAGTATCACAGTACTTTCTAATAAGAACAAATTAAGAATTTACTAGAAGTATCCGTCTTTGCACATTGGGATAAAATGAATCTGAAAACTTATTTCATATAATTTAACTCTCAATTATTGATGTTTACTTGGGACAGCTGGGACATAGTAGAGGCCATTGTACTATATTTTTTTAAAATTGAACCTATAATATAGTGACACTGAAATAAAATTAAATAAAAAACTTATGAATACTTAAAAGGGAACTTCATGCTTTGTTGTTATTTGATGTCCATTAATTTTTGGTCATATTTGACCCATATACTCGGAACACAAGGGTCACTTGCTGTAGTCTCTTCGAAAATAAGTACAGTTTCAAAAGAAAAATTGCTGCAGCAGGGGACTCTTTTACTGTTAATACCTAACTTTACTGCAGTATTAATACAGTTCGTTTTATGTTTCTCTGTTAGGCAAATAAACGTAATTTAATTTCTAACGCTTTGCATCTTTTTATTTAAATGCGAATGAGGCAATACTTTCAAAGTGGAAAACAAAAAATGAGGACAAGTTCAAAATATTTAAATACTTATTACATAGGCCTACCAAGAATTAACTACATTATCATTTATTAATAATTAATGTTTATTTGCATACAAAAACAAATCAATATTTTATTAGGTTTTTTTAATGTGTCCTTAAATTCATAACAATAAATAATAAAAAACGTAACTGTTATATTATTTTGGCGCTCAAAGAATGAATATATTTCCCTTATTAGGTGGCTCTTCAATAGTGTCTCTTCTGTAAAGAGATAATGATAGTGGCGCAGTATAGCAAGTACTCCTAGCCATATAATATTGTGCTTCGTAACAATGTATGCATCAAAGAAATATATATTATAAAAATATGACCTATTGAGGCCCAGTTACATTGGCAACGTCGCTGGGACGGAGAACGAAGGCTAGCTATATTCTGATATACAGTGGACTTCGAAAGGATCAGTAAATATATCCGGGTTCTGAAATATGTCATGTTTATATAATCAAAAAAGAAATAATAATTAGCTACCTCTAGTGGCTTCCTATTAAAAAAGGTGCGAACAATCGCCATATTTAATAAATTTGTTAATTTATACACTTGGGAAATACCAGGCTTATGAACGACCTATCGATATATCCACATTATGCCGTCTATACCTATATATATCTTTTAGTTCAAGGTAGTAGTACTTCAATACAGAAAAGTTAGGAATAGAAATATTCACATTTACAAATTTGTCAGCATGTTGAAGTTAGCCAAATTTTTTTATTTGATTTTGCCAATATAACCACTTTCATATAGGTAATCCACAGTTTGTCCGTTTTTCCTCTCTTTTCTATTTCCTCCATTTTACTAAATAATTTTTTGAGCTAAATTTTCAAGATATTTGGATCTTTTTTTTATTTTTAGGAAGCAATAAAAAATTGGCCAAAATTTGGCTAAAACTTATAACTTATATGGGCCTGTGAATAATTAGAGACGCAAAAATTAAGAGATAACTATATTATATTGTTATTTTTATATACTAATAAATATCAATAGCCATCAAAAATGGCAACACAAAAGAGTATTTATTTAAAACCCATTTTGATTTTTCTTCCTAGCTTGCATGGTTTTCGAGCAATTCAATTTTTTCTATAGGCCGCACGCAAATAATTTCGAATAAACGAAAATTCGCGCGCATTAAAAATACAAATTTTCGAAATTTTTTCAATATCGATTTTCTCGAAAACCATGGCATATACAACAAAATTACAATAGGTACTTTAATTTTTTAGGAAATCAGTCAAGCTTTCTTTTTTATGATGAGCAATTTTTTTACATCGTCAATGGTTAACGAGTTATCAGTAAAATAAGGCTTTTTTCACCGAAGGGGTGGTTTTTTGGGGGCGGCACCCCCAGAACGGATTTTTGTGGTTTTGTGATGTATAATCCCTCCACTAACAGTTACTGAAGGAAAATCGCAGATAACATTTTTTGTGCTGGAAATTTTTATAATTATAGGACTAGGACTATAGTAAGAAAAACCTGATGGTAATTTTAAAATTTACAGAAATCTAGATGTCCATGACATATATTGATATTTGCATGACAGATTGAATTGAATCATGATATACACGATATTTTTGAACTTTAAATCGTCCTTTGTGATTGCTCCACAACTGTTGAATAATGAAAATATACTCTTGGGACTGATTCTAACCCATCGATTACTGAATTGTTACCCGCGGCTATGGGTAATGAGCCCCATTACTTGTTCAAAAACGTATCTACAGGGTGTAATCAGTTTCATGTCATTAAAAAAAACTGGTGGTGGGGAACAACTAAACGAACAAAAAACCTTATATAACATGGGGTCATAGTTTAAAAAAAAAACAAAAATTTTGAAAATTTTCAATCATATTGTTTGAGAACTGCTGGAATGTTGGGATAGGCTCTTATCTTCGCGTATGTTGACGCCTCTACTACGGCTCTGTCAAAGTGTCGCGCTCCTTTGTTAGAGACGCGCGTCGGCGAGGACACAAGTTGATAATCACACTTTTAAAAGTAGGTAAAGTAAGGTCTTCAGCGGTGCGATAAAGGTGAAAGACGTTGTCGTTTTCTGAGTGCTTAGTAGATCTGAAGAAAACTATACTCTCCCTTGTGCAATATTTTAGTTTCTGTGGCCACTTCGTTAAGTACACACGTCCATCCCGTTCGTTGTTTCTGCATGTTGCTTTTGTTCTTTTTGAATTTTGGGCCACGTATTTACTTAATATTTATTTTATTGACTTACCGTTCAAGTCGTGGAATTATTTCACGTCGACTTGGGAATATTTTAATAACTCTTTAGTGGTTGAGTTCTTGGCTATGAAGTTTTACTATAAAATTAAATGGGATAAGCCCAAACTGACATTATCACTTACAAATTAATTCATGTTGTAAGACAAGTATATTCTCCGCATGACACAAAACTAATTTATCTGGTGACTTAAAGTGTTCGAACACACAACGGTAATACTCTATAACCAAAACAAATTAGGCTCGGCTAGCCAGTTTTTTTAGGAGGCCAAGGGCCGTGGGTAAGCGTAAACAACAGTAACGCTAATGCGGCCAAGAGTGAATAAGTCGTAAAAAATTTTGTTATTTTTTTTTGTTTTTTATTTTTTTTTTTTAATTTTGAGTTCTAGTTTGCAAGTTCAAGCCTTGGGCGCCAGACCTTGGAGAAAGGTCAGAAAGGAAGGTACGATACAGCACACACACCAGAGAAACAAGAATATAAAATAACAATAATTTAATAGTGAATTTAGGTTAGTAACGACAGTTTGGTTGATTCTGAAATCAATTAAATATATAACGTACACGACAAAGCTAAAAAGTTAGTACTACTTATCATTAGATTTATTAGAGTGAAATTACTTAGAGAAGATAACATACTAAAACTACTAAGTTTACTATTTTCGTTTATTAATAATATTGGACAGTCGCAATTAAAATAAATTTCATTTCATCTGTTTTATTCATAGAAACGATTTAATATTCACTATAAATATGTAATAAATACCGAACACGACCTAGACAATCGGCACGCGCCAGCGATATCAGTTTGCCCGGATGTTATCTTCTCTAAGTAATTTCAATAGATGACTCTAGCGCTAAACAATTTTCTACACAAGGGAGACCATAAAAAAAATTTCCCAATTTTAACTGACCTATAATGAACAAACCCCAGTAAAGTTAAGCCTGGCAACAAAAATAATTCAAAAGAATATTTAATTGGATATTCTTTTGAATTATTTTTCATATTTATCATACGACTTGAAACTTGTAATTTCAGTTGTTCCAGCGTTGTGCGACAAAAAGGACGGGATTTAAATTACAGTTGTAAAAACTTTTGACTAGTCATTAAAAAAATATCAGTTAGAACTGTCGCTAGGTATGATATGAGATAGTAACTTGAAGGCTGAAATCTTAAATGCAGATATCGAATATTTACAGCAAAACAAAATAGTCGTGGTAAAATAAAACAATTCCACGACAGGATAAACCAACGGAAGCAAACTTCCTACCAATATATTTTGCTAGAAATACTGAAAA
Organism: Rutpela maculata; assembly: GCA_936432065.2. Taxonomy (NCBI): domain Eukaryota; kingdom Metazoa; phylum Arthropoda; class Insecta; order Coleoptera; family Cerambycidae; genus Rutpela; species Rutpela maculata. The sequence continues at coordinate 21,663,265 of OW386288.2, forward strand.
CACTGTAAATTTTGACGGATAAATTTTAATTTAATTAGAAAATTTAACGCTGAATTACCGGTAACCTTACCTTGCGGTTAACTTTACTAGAGCACGGAATTTACACTGCAAAATGTACAGTACAAAGTAAAAAACACTACTATGAAAGTAACAACCTAGTAGCTACATATAATTTCAAATTGTTTAACACTTAGCACCATATACTCTATTGTATAATCCCAAAACTCCAGAAAAATTCTGTTACTAAACTATCATACCAATTAACCTAAGACATGAAACCACAAATATAGCGTTAACTATAACATTTAAAAAAATTTCAAAATTACTCATGGTAACCTTATATCTAAAATTCACTTATTAAAATTAACAAAATTTTGTGACGCACAGTACCCGAGTGTGTACAAAATAAGGCTCTAAGCACAGACAATTATGTTGAGCAATAGGGCTCACAGCACAGACAATTATATTGCCAAACGAAAGTTCAAAGTACACGAGTGTGTGCACAATGAGGGCTCTAAGCACAGACAATTTACTGGCAAATGAAAGTTCAAAGTACAGCTGCAGTTCAACATGTGACCGCAAGGTCAATAATAAGGTACAAAATGCAAAATTGGAGTTAACCAAACGATATACAAAAATTTGTCGGAGGTAGTAGCTGAGAGCTAATCTCCACACGTGGTCTTATGGCAGTACCATACATAAAACCATCACAACATTAAAAAAATCAGTGAAAAATTCGCTAATAATACTGTTACATCGGCTTATGCCCTTAAATCCGTACCTAACGAAAGATATAAACAGTAAAATGTACGAAATTAATCGCTAAGCGCTTTCTAGTTTGATCGTAAGAATATACAGCACAATTTTGCTGACTTTAAAAATAATTCCTGCAGAGGCAGTGGTTACTATGAAAATCTAAGTAGTTGGTTAGAGTTGGTTAGAGGGGTAAAGGTAGTAAAATAAATACACTTATCTTGAAATTAAGACTTGCAGTTGTCCTAAACCAGGAGGTCCTCCAAGATAAACGACACGTGATGATTATTCAATATTGAACCGCAGTAAATTGGATAAACAGTGAAGTTGGCACTTTCGCAAAGTTAGGTTATAGCTTCTCGTCTGGGCTCCCGACAGTATGACATAAACAAAAATCCCCGCTGCTAATCACGTGACCTCGTTACCATGCTTCCGTCACTGCGCCAATGTTACCAGAAAATGGCTTCCCAAATTAAAATTCAAAACTCTATCTTCTTACCGGAAATTCAGTTGCATCAAAACGGTCGATAATGTTCGTCAAAATTAATTTCCGGGGTCTTGAATAACAGAAGGCAGTAGCCGTACGAATAATACTTCAACTCAATTTACTCAATTTACTGTTAAATAAGGTACCATAAGTAGCCATTTGTAAAATCATAAAATCACGCCTTGAAATTTTTACCATATACCCATAACGAAACTTGGTGACGATACTTTTTACGGTTACAATTTACATTCTGTACATTATGTACCTATATTATGTATTTTATTGCATACTATGTATATAGCATATTGTATATTGTAGGTAACTTATTCATGTATTCATGTAGATAACGTACTCATGTACTCATTGTATTAAGGTATTCGTTGTATCAATCTGAATCTACAATAGAAATAGCGGCATTTAATATTTATCTCATAGGGTAATTTAGCAACAAAATAATTTACGGCTTGGTCCAATTAAGATGAATGAACAATCATTTAGACAAGTTGGGCGGTACGCGTCTAATATCGTCAACGTTCAAACTAGAAAGAAAGTCCCTTTCCTGTACCGTTTATCGATTCGTGTATCGAATTATTACCTTTTCACGCCCTCTACTAAACGGAAGCCATACTAACGCATTTATATCTTTGGATCCCGGTAAATAAATACCCCAAAATATATTTAGACTGTAATGACACTAGGTGGCGTTACAGTCGTTAAGTTCTTGATTACGTACACACACTACTTACTTGTTCGTTTTTTTTGTGTTGCTTTTTGAATTTTATTTTTTTTTTTATTTTTATTTTCTTTATTGACAACGTTAGTTGATAATTTAGTGTGGTATTTTAATGTGCATAGAAACCATAAAAAATTATCTTAATTTACCAAATGTGTTGAACGGAGTGCGTATGTCCTTAGTTCGACGTGCCGAAAAGTGTACTGATGCAGATGGAAGCCATTTCGAACAATTTATGTAAATCAGCGAATTTATTGGTCAGTTCTAGATTTATCGAATATTTTAGTTTTCGATACCCGATCGGCAATTCGTTAAATAAATCAGATTTTTTCCTAACTTAAAATACACATAAATATTTTCTGTTATCGTATCTCAGACGTCTAACTCTTCATTTCCCAATGTCAAGCAATAATTTCTCATTTTTTAAGCTTTTAACCCAGAACACTCATTTAGGTTACAAATGTTAATAAACCACATATAAATCTGAAAAATTATAAACAACAATAAAAGCTCCAATATTTTGTTCTAAATTAAAAAAACACACATGTAAAGAAATGCTGTGTTTAAACCTCTACGCCCATCATTTGCTTGCAGTTCTGCAAAAAGAGATAACGAATTATTTACATTTTTATAGTTGGTTCCGTTGAGGGGGTCATCAAAAGTGTGGCCCTTCTTTGCTTTGAAACGGCGGACCGCCGCGTGCCGGCGACAACGAGTCGGTCGGTAATTTTTGCAGTTTTTTATGACAATTTAAAAGGAGCTACACGTCCATTGACCCAGAAAGGCAGTGGTTCTCAAATGTCTCCTACCTTAACATTAAAATTTTTAACCTTGGTCAGTTTTTTCGAAGTGCCCCTAGAGGAAAAAGTCATAAAGGTTTTTTTGTTTGTCTAGTCGGTCCCCATTCCCAGTTTTTTTTTAATGACATGAAACTAATTACACCCTGTATAATAACTGAATTATTCAACAGTCGTAGAAAAATACATTTAATTCACTGATTAGATCAACATTAGAGTGTTGTTGTATTATCTGGGACTTATTATCAATCCGGCATTGACAGACTCGTAAGAGTACAAAGGAAAATAATAAATTTCATTTTATTTGAGTTGTATATTGATAAAACCAACTATTCATGTGAAAAAAAAACTGTTGTTAAGTCTCTTAACGAAAGGCGCCTTAAAAATTATACAAAAGAATTGGCTTTAATATAATCCATGATAAAATAGATTCTACAGAAATTCTGCACTTATTTAATTTTGGAGTCTCTAGATTTAACACAAGAAATAATGCTATGCTCATAATTTCCATTCAAATTATAGTTATTGTCCTGTTGCAACAGTCACATTAGCTATTAACAACTTTCCTTCATATATAGAAGTAACTTTTGTTCATATACGAAATTCTTAAATTGTTTCTCTGTTAGTCATAAATCTAGTATAGTGTGTTCGTACTTTTTACAAAACAAAAATGTCTTTAATTTATTTCCGTTTTTTTTATTACTTCATTATCTAATGTTATATCTGTTCTCATATGCAAGGTAATGTGTATATTGTAAACTAATATCATTTGGGATTACATCCTGTAGATATTCTGAAATAAATAAATAAATTTTCTGCTGAAACCCGTCATTACTGTTCTAATGATATTTAATTCTGTGTTTAAGGCTTTTCTGAAATGGGCTTTACGAATTATATGCTGCTAGTTTAAGTGATTTACATATTTAATTATGTACAGGCAAATATTCAAACTCACATTTTGTTCTTGAGTTAACCTCGTACGATTCAATTGAGGTCATTTTTATTAAGTGAAATTTTTTTTTAAGGTATTCGTAGTCGGATACAATCGACTTCTGTTCGTTCTAACATGCTCTCAAATTCGTACAACCAGTCTTACCCTTAATAAAGTCATGTCTGGTATACTGCTAAACTTCTATTATTATTATTGACTGTAACTTCTAAAAATCTAAGGAAGTAAACATAATGTTAAAAAACTTACCATTCTGTTGAATCATGGTGGTTGCAATTATATGATGACTGGGGTTTCAGGAAATCAGGAAAATAATATTCAGGGGAAAAATGAGGAATCCGCAATACTCGAATAAATATCGCAATACAGGGTGTAATCAGTTTCATGTCATTAAAAAAAACTGGTAATGGGGACCGACTAGACAAACGAAAAACCTTTATGACTTTTTCCTCTAGAGGCACATTTAAAAAAACTGGCCTAGGTCAACAATTTGAATATTAGGGTACGAAACATTTGAGAACCACTGCCTTTCTGGGTCAATGGACGTGTACTTCCCAATTATACAACTTTTAAATTGTCATAAAAAAGTGCAAAGATTACCGACCGACTCGTTCTCGCTGGCACGCGGAGGCCCGCGGTTTCTAAGCAAAGAAGGGCGGCACCTTTGATGACCGCCTCAATCGAACCAATTATAAAAATGTAAATAATTCGTTCTCTTTTTGCAGAATTGCAAGCAAATTATGGGCATAGAGGTTTAAACACAACATTTCTTTACACATGTGTTTTTTTTAATTTAGAACAAAATATTGGAGCTTTTATTGTTTATAATTTATCTGATTTAAATGTGGTTTATTAACATTTGTAACCTAAATGAGTGTTCTGGGTTAAAAGCTTAAAAAATGAGTAATTCATGACATTGGGAAATAAAGAGTTAGACGTATGAGATACTATAAGAGAAACAATTATGTGTATTTTAAGTTGGGAAAAAATCTGATTTATTTAACGAATTGCCAATCAGGTATCGAAAACTAAAATATTAGATAAATCTAGAACTTACCAAAAAATTATTGTTATAAAACTGTTCCGCAGCAGCTGCATTTCCACGACATTCTCCATACATCAAGTGCATATCCGCGAGCTCTGGGTAAGTGTAATCTCCCACAGCGTTCAAAATCTGCGTTTTAAAATACTACACTAATCTATCAACTAACGTTGTCAATAAAGAAAATAAAAATAAAAACTTGGTTCAAAATCCAAAAAGCAACACAAAAGAAAGAACAAGTAAGTAGTGTCTGTACGTAATCAAGAACTTAACGACTTGAACGGTAAGTCAATAAAATAAATCTTAACTGTAAATACGTGGCCCAAAATTCAAAGAGAACAAAAGCAACATACAAAAACAACGACGTGTGTACTTAACGAAGTGCCCACAGAAACTAAAATATTGCACATGTGAGAGTATAGTTTTCTTCAGATCTACTAAGCACTCAAAAAACACCGACGTCTTTCACCTTTACCGCACCGCTAAAGACCTTACATTACCTACTTTTAAAAAGCCATAAAAAAGTGTGATGATTATCAACTTGTGTCCTCGCCGACGCGCGGTCTCTAACAAAGGAGCGCGATACTTTGATATAGCCGTATTAGCGTATTTGATGGTTAGAGACGCCAGCATATGCGAAGATAAAAGCCTATTCCAACATTCCAGCAGTTCTCAAACAATATTACTGAAAATTTTGGAAATTTTTGTTTATTTTTTTTCTAAAATTATGGGCTTTAGAGCCCATGTCATATAAGGTTTTTTTGTTCGTTTAATCGTTCCACACCACCAGTTTTTTTTAATGACATGAAACTGGTTACACCCTGTATAATACATTACTATGTTCAACTATAACATCAAACTGTACAAGGAGAATTGTTTTCACTTATCGAAAAATGAAATTTTATCTATCACTTTTGGAGACATTCTATCTGTATATGAATATATATGGTTATTTTTCAGAAGTATCAGCAGTGCATTTTTTGTTTCTCTTTTTATATGGGAGACTAAAATTACGATATAAAATGATTACTGTTTACCATCTAAGCACTACTAGGTGATTTGTGTTGCCTATATTAGAAACTAAAGTAAATTATACATTTTAACAAAAATCTAAATTCAAAATAAATAAACAGCGGTGCAAACACATTATGTAATGTATTTAACACTAACGAGGAATAGATTATGCAAATTTAAAATTTGAACTTAAAAAGAGAACAAAAACAGGCCATATTTAAATATTCTATTAATGACGTCTTTAAGCTAAAATATGTAAATAAAATAGGTCATGTCATGCTAGGTAATAAGTTATTTACCAGCTAAATCAATCTAAAACGTGAAAATTAGTTTAAAAAAGGACATTCGTAAAACAAAAGTCAGAAATAAGCATTCTGTTGTATAAATTAACGCAGAAAATCTAATATCGACGAGATTTGTGGGATCACAAAATGAGAGTATTAATGGCGACACACACCTCATTCTACAGGATTCGAAAGACTAAAAACTTCAATTTTCATCTTTTTCAATAAATTTAATAAGCACTTCTCGATGCACATTAATAGTCGAGTCAATGAAGGTTTTCACTTCTTAATACTCAACAACAGCCTCGATTTTGATAATTTTTTTTAATGTGTGTTTTTTAATACTATTCAAAATCAGAAACATCCTAAGTGGCGCAAATACCCTGGGGGTGGATGCCACCCCTTCTCGGGGGTGGAAATTATTACATTCAAAATAACCGCAGACGTCGATAGAGGAATACATTTTAAGCAAAATATGTTCTATGAAGTTTTCTCATTGAGTCAATACTTTTTGAGTTATTCGTGATTGAAAATGTTGATTTTTCATCTAAAAAATGCATGTTTTAGAACGATTTTTCACTAATAACTCGAAAACTGTTTTACTAAACGTTTTACTCGTTTTACCAAAAAATTTATTACAAGCAAAAATAAAGCCTATAAAATAACAAATTAATTGATTTTTTTTTTTAATTCTGTAGATGCAATACGTTCGTTATGGCTCGTTGAAGGTGACTTTTGTTCGCCGAAAACTGAATTCGATCCTTTCAACGTTAAATAATGGAAAAACGGAAAATTTCTGGAGGAAAACATATAAGACATTTTTAAAAGTACTTGAAAAGACGTTTAAAATGAACTTTGGTAAAAGTCGTTAGCATAAAAACTAATGGAGTTATGATGAAAATAAAATGATTGTCTCTTTTTTTTTCGGAGAAAATATCAACAATGAAACCAATGGCCTCACCGCAAGAATTGAAATTGAACGTAATTCATTTACAATTTACTTTGTTTAAGTACCAACAATATGTTCTAGAAGTTTGACCGGTTTAGGATGCCCTATATTTGAAAAAAAGTTTGATTCAAATTTGAAATGATTTTTGAAATTTCTTTAAAAATTTTTGTTTTTATGCAATAATCAAAGACTAAAGAAGATACGTAAAAAATGCTAGAGTACAAAAATTTTGTTTTTTTTACTTCTCTAGGATGAAAATTAATTGAGATATCACCGTTGTAAGTTTGCATTTGAGTGCGAGGACCACCTTCCCCGACAAAACTCTCAAAAACGAAAGGTTCAAGGAAGTTCAACTTTACATGCCTTGTAGCCCTTAAAGTTCCCTGTAAAATGATTTTTGGAGCTATTGAATAGCTTAAAAATTAAGGAAACGTGTTGGAGAGAAAGCGGTATGGAGATATTATCATTTATTTCAAAAATATAATATTTAAATCAACGGACACGAAAAGGACGTCCATCTCCTGTCCCTATATGGACATAAAATGTACATACTTCCCGCACATAAAATGGACATACAGAGGACGTCCATTCCGTACAATTTCAAAGTAAATCCGATGATGAACGTCCGGTAGGCGTCCAGTTTGTGTCCATGGACGTCAGTACATTAAATGGACATAAAACGGACGTCCGGCGAACATCGTGTGCTATTAGGGCATATATTAAACTTATTATAAATAATTATTTAATATCGTCACGAGTTTTTGCGGACCATTTCTCTAGTTTTAGGTGTCTATTGGATGTATAAAACAATTATTTTTCCGTTTAACTCGCTCTAACTCAAAAACGGCACAATGGATTGCTTTCAAATTTTTATCGTGTTATCACTATATATTTGTTAATAAAATGCACATCTGCTCGAAAAACGCTGATAAGTCTTCGATACGGCTCAATTTTTTCAACTCTATCTCTTTAGCAGCTCCGTACAGTAATATTGTGCACTACCTACTGGCTTCTAAAATTTGTACTCTAGCATTTTTTACGTATCTTCTTTAGTCTTTGAATTATTGTGAAAAAATGAATTTTTTTTTAAATTTCAAAAATCATTTCAAATTCGAATCAAACTTTTTTCAAATATAGGCATCCTAAACAGGTCACTCTTCTAGAACATATTGTTGGTACTTAAATAAAGTAAATTGTAAATGGGTTACGTTCAATTTGAATTCTTGCGGTGAAGCCATTGGTTTCATTGCTGATTTTTTTTCCGAAAAAAAGAGACAACCATTTTATTTTCATCATAACTCCGTTAGTTTTTATGCTAACGACTTTTACTAAAGGTCTTCTCAAGTACTTTTAAAAATGTCTTATGTCTTCCTCTAAAAATTTTCCGTTTTTCCGTTATTTAACGTTGAAAGGATCAAATTCAGTTTTCGGCGAACAAAAAGTCACCTTCATCGAGCCATAACTCGGTTCGTATTGCATCCACAGAAATAAAAACAATCGATTTGTTAATTTATAGGCTTCAGTTTTGCTTATAATAATTTTTTTGGTAAAGCGTAAAGTTTTCGAGTTATGAGTGAAAAATCGTTCTAAAAAATGCATTTTTTAGATGAAAAATCAACATTTTCAATCAGGAATAACTCAAAAAGTATTGACTCATCGAAAAAATTGCAGAGAACATTTATTGCTTAGAACTCATTCCTCTATCGATTTCTGCAGTAGTTACTTTGAACATAATAATCTCCACTCCCCAGAATGGGTGGCATCCATCCTCAGGTTAAAAGCACAGATCGGCACTATATAACTTTGGTTCCTTGAGCCATTCGCTAATAATTACAGCCCAAATTTCACGTCAATCAGTTTTATCCGAAAAAATTCTGAGGGAAAAACCTTCAAACACTGGACTAAATTAATAACTTTTTTATGAATATCCGGAAAAAAACATAAAAAAAATAGATTTTTCCTGTAAAAGTTGTTATTATTGTTTAAACAATATAAATAATTATCGACCCTGACTGTGAGAAACATTTATGAACTTATATTTTCAATGAAAACAACTGTGTTTTATAAATACCGCGAAAAAAATTTTTAAAATATATTTTTTTGTAAATATTATTATTACTTATTTTTAAACAATATAAATAATTATTTGCGCCACTTGGGATGTTTTTGATTTTGAATATTAAAAAAACATACATTTAAAAAAAATCAAAATCGGAGAATTAAGAGGCTTTGACGATTTTTTGGCTTCATTGACTGGACTATAAATCTATACTCCATTTGGAAAAGCCTGACAGTAATAAATCACTTAGACAAAAACCAGCCGTGGGCCTATTCTATTTAAGATTTTTTTTTGTTATTTATGTCCGTCAAAATGCTGAACGTGGAACGTGGGGCCACGAAGGAGGTTAACCGCCTAGTATATGTTCGAGCGCTCCGGGTGGACGCCTTTGACCGGCCATCGAGTTTTTTTTTAAATCGCAGGTTACCGATTTATTTTTTTCCGTCAGTGCAAAAATAAGTTCTGTTGGTTCAGTACAATGCAAAAATACCGTTGACTGACATTTTGGTGGGAGCCAGGAGGTTGACTCCCAGGTAAGCGTAAAAAAAATTGAAAATTTGTAAATTTAAGAAATTTCTGAAAAATGACGGACCGAAATATTAATCTATCTAATTTGGTGCAACAGCTCAAATGTGGTATATTAGACTAAAACGATTCTGATGGACATTTTTCTGAACAATCAAGGGATTACAAAGGGGTCAAAACTATTTTTAAATTGCTCAAAAACGATCAATGTGCCGTAAAATTTGAACGAATTAATAAAAATGGGTCACAACCTCTCAAAATGTTCCCCTAACTGTAAACTAATACAGAAACCCTTGACGGACACTTTCGTCAAGGGGTTCACGGTTCACCCCTTTTCACCGCCCCCTTTAACCTCTATATTCAACATATACAATATCTTAATATAGAACATTTATACAGTCTTTTAATAGTATTCTAGTGATAAAACATCTACATTTTTTAGATTTTGACTTTTTTTAATTTATATCCCCCTCTGGAGGCTAAAAAGAGGTTACAGGGTAAAAAATTGTGTCGACGTACAAATTGAGATAACATACCAATTTAATAATATTGTTTACTTCATTTAAGCTTTCTGCGACATTTCATGTCTTCAACTAAGGGTTATTAAGTTTGGAGTCAAAAAAATACCTCCATGTAAAGGAAAGTTTCTCAGAAATTTTTTCTTTTTTTATTTTTTCTTTATGTATTTACTTATATACATTTTTGATATAACCACTTTTTTCTACCTCCATGAAGGGGTTTAAATAGAAAAAGAGACGGTAACCAATAAATGTAGAGTGTAAATAATGTTAAAAATGTACATATATGTAACTATAATTCAAGAAGTCTAAACCAAAGATTTGTTTGGTGTTATCGGTTAAGTACCTCCCTAGGCCACAAAGGGGTTATTCATAAAGGACTCCGCAATAATCTTATGGAAATTGTTTTGGTCAAATCGTCTGAATTTTGGATATGTTTTAGGTTTCGTCATCCCAAGCAAAAGTCTCAATGGGCACAAAGCTCGAAAATCAATACTTTGGCTGCTACGGAGCTTGAAAGCTCCAAAGCTCCACCACAGATTTATTTATTCGTGCAGTCTTTATTGATTTTTAAATAACTTATTTTTTCGATTTTAATGTCTAGGTTTATATTTTTGAGGTTGCTGAATTCAAATCCGATGTCAAATTGTCCAAATTGACACTTGACAGCTGTCAATTAGCTGTCAAAGTGCCTTAATAAAGTACAAATCTTATTTTTATGTTACGAGTTTATGCTGTTTAGGTAACTCAGTTTATGTATGGTGTGAATACAATAATTCGACAATTGGCAGCTGTCAAAGTGCAATAACAAAGTGCAAATCTTATTTTTTTGTTATGACTTTATGCTTTTTAGGTAACTCAGTTCATACATGATGTGAATACAATAATTCGACAATTGGCAGCTGTCAAAGTGCAAATATTATTTTTTTGTTATAACTTTATGCTTTTTTGAAAAATTGTAAATATTGAACAACTCCCGAAGAATAGAATTTTTATTCTCATAGCAAAATCTGACAAAAAGTGAAGCGACATTCCCCCAAAATTGGGGGGTTCCATGGGGCAGGCGAGGGGGCAAAATTAGTATGTCCAAAAGAGGCATAAAATGAACTGGTTCCAACAGTAAAATCTTCTGTACGATTTAGAACGGGACTTACGCATCCTGAATTCCCTGACGACTGGCCTACAGCTCCTAGCTACATAAATTATCAAGCCCCGTATAATATAGATATAAAGAATTGACTACATTTTATATAAAAAACGAAATTGAATTCGTATGACAACATATCTAAATTAAAACCTCTACCTATAGTACTAAAATATGCGTACCTATTGTGCTACTTCCTTTGTTAAATAATCATTTTAATTGTTGATCTATGGTGATTTCTAAATATTTCGTATCCTTCATTGTTTTAATTTCACTATTCGCCTCATCATTTATTGGCATACTGGCAAAATTCGATGCATTTGCAATTGTTAAAGAAAGGCCATATACAGTGTGTCCCACTTTTCATGGATCTACCCTCACATCTCGCTCATCTGATAATAATAATAATAATAATAATAAAGTTTATTTACAAAAAATAAATACATGATACACTTATAGAACTATGATAACTTGTAAAATAAACTAGATACAGCCACAAGATGATGTAAGATCATCTGACCGTGACTAATATAGGTAAATGGTATAAAATACTTTAGAAACTAATATTCAGCATTATCAACATGTAAAAAAAAATAAAAGAGATAAAAACTATAGAAAGAGAACTATAAATAAATATAAAAATATATATATATAAGTTAATAGCAGTATATAAAAGACCTTCCAATTCATATTAGGACCAAACATTATTTATTACTGCAAGCAATCCCTTATATTAGGTTTTGATTTTTCAAGTCAATTTGTGCAATTATTTTTTGTCTGTCTAACATTACATATTTTTTTAATTCTATTTTAAACTTGTTTTTTGTCAGAGATTTTATATGTTTAGGGAGCCCATTGAAACATTTTGAGCCCAGAAATCTCCAACTACGTTGCCCTGTAGTGGTATTCATTTTTGGCACATGTATACATCCTTTAGTAGTTTGCCTAGTTCCATAAAAGGAAGTTGCCAGCGTGGAGTTTCCTACATATGATTCCAAAACACATTTTATAAAAAATAATTGTCTCAAATCTGGACAATTACTCTCGTCGAAGAGACGGTTAGATGAATACAATCGACTTTTACCTAACAGTATTCTTAAATACTTTTTCTGCATAATTTCTAAATTAGACATGTGACGGTTTAGAGCTCCACCCCATGCGATTATTCCATAGCTCAAGTGAGATTCAACAAGGGCTGTGTACACTGATCTAAGTTGAAAAATTGGTAGATATTTTTTTAAGTTGCTTAAATCTAAATAATATGCATCTAAGTTTATGTACGACGGATTTGACATGCTCGTCCCACCTTAGGTGGGGATCTAAAGTTACACCTAAGTATTTCATACTATTTGCTTTCTGGATATGTTGTGTGTGTCCAATTTTTAGAGTACTAAAATCAGGTAATCCATTTACGTATAACGAAAACGGTAGGTACTTAGTTTTTTTAATATTTATAGTTAACAGCTTTATATCGAACCAGTTCTTAAATAGTATAAGATCCTTTTCAACTTTATTTTTTAGTGAGTCCCAAGAGTTGTCCTTGTAAAAAACTGCTGTATCGTCGGCATAAGAATAAATTTGACCACTTGTAGGAATATCAAAAATAGAATTAATATATAATATAAAAAGTACTGGACCTAAAACCGTTCCTTGAGGCACCCCAAATTCTATTTTTCTTGATTGACTGTAGGTATTATTAACATGTGCTCTTTGCTGTCTATTTTCTAGATAGCTTTCTACTAATTTTAAGGCATTATTTCGGAAACCATAATTTTCTAAGGTGATGAGAAGCTTTTCGTGGCTAACAGTGTCAAAAGCTTTTTGAAGATCGAAAAAAACTGTTAGACATTTTTCTTTTTTATCAAGTGTATTATATATTTCAGTAGTTAAATCTTTGATCGCATCATTAGTTGATTTTCCTTCCATAAAACCGAACTGAGACTCAGAAATTATATTGTATTTTTTTGTAAAACTGCATATTCTGATTTTTAAAACTTTTTCAAAGACTTTTGCTAGAGACGAAATGATGGAAATCGGACGGTAATTGGAAATATCAAGTGGATCTCCATTCTTAAATAAAGGTTTTATAATGGCACACTTAAAGGCCGAGGGACATTTGCCTTGTTCCATCATGCTGTTTATTAAGTTGCTTAATGGTAAGGAAATAAAGTCTGATATATTTTTTAACGTAATTGCATTTATTCCATCCAAGCCAGCGGATTTTTTGCTTTTAAGGTCTTTGATAACATGTTTTACTTCTGTGACAGAAGTGGGGGACAAAAAAATAGAATTATTAATTCTATGCTCAAAATTAGCTGCCTGGGTATGTTTACTCTGTATTTTATTAGCTAAATTTTTACCAATATCAGTGAAAAAGTTTACAAACTCATTTGCAATTTTTAAGTTATCGTGAGTCGTTTCACCTATTTCGTTCCTTATAGAATGTATTTCAGTTGTGGATAACTTCGAGTTGTTTGTTATCTGATTAACGGTATTCCATAGGTCTTTGGAATTATTTTTTGTTTTGTTTATACAACCTTTATAGAAGTCTTCCTTGCGCTTTTTTATTAGTTTGCTTAGAACGTTTTTATAGATTTTATATTGTTCTTTTAATATGGCATTATCAGGATTTTTCTTCAATTTAACAAACAAGGAGTCTCATGTATTTATAGAGTGCACTAAGCCATTAGTGATCCATTTTTTCAGTTTTACATTTTTATGATTAATGTGTTTTGTATAGGTGCAACTATTTATATGATGTATCAAAGTGTTAACAAATTCATTTGTTTCAGATTCAATGTCGGCTCCTACAATAAAATCCCAGGAGAGAGAACTTAAAGCAGCACTAAGTTTTTTAAAATTTATGTATTTATGACTTTTGTTTAGTACTGCTAGATGTTAAATTGTTACTTAATACTAATTGGGACACTATAATGTGATGGTCCGTTATATCACTTTGAATAATTATTGGAAGCACATACTCATCCACATCATGGTTGCTCTTAATAAATATATGATCCAAACATGACTTTGATTCATTTTGTATTCTAGTATGCTCATTTATAAGCGATTTATAACCATGTTCGTATAGTATATTTAAATAATCAGTTGCATAATCTGTATTCGACAAAATATCAATATTGATGTCTCCCACTATAAAGTTAATGTCACTTGTAGTATTAGCAAGACTTAAATAGTTATCCAATGAAGAATTAAATGTATATGGACATGTCGAAGGGGGTCTATATGTAGCTGTAATGGATATATGCTTACCACAAAAATTAAATAAACCTGCTTTAATTGCATTCGTATCACCTATTTGTATTGTATTTACTTGGGTATTTATCTGTTTATGTAGATACATTACACATCCATCATTCTTATTAATGTCCCCCATATTATAAAACATTTTATATCCAGGGATGTTAAAAATTTGTAGGTCTTTGTCTTTAAGATCAAAAGTTTCAGATAGAATAATGCAATGATAACTATTGTCAAATTGACTCAAAAATATCAATAATTGATCGAAATTATGATTAAGACTTCTAATATTTATATGTAAAATTCTAAAGTTTTGAAAGCAGTTAAGTATTTCCAAGACAATATTAGTTTTTTCTAGAATTTCTGTTTTTATAGGTGAGAATTGGACGTCTCTTATATACTGATCCATTGTTATTACTATCTTATAGCCTACTTTTTTATAGACTAATTATCTACTAGCTAGGAAACAAATTAATCTACTATTACTACTATTGGATAAAGCTATTAAATTTTATTATGGTATTTTTATCACTATTTTATAATTTCTACAAAGACCCAGTTATGAGACACATATTTTGTAGCACTTTGTTACTCTATAATCAGCAATTAATTACAAAAATACATACATTTGAAAATAATCAAACAAATACTGTGTGCTTATGCAATATGCAATAAATGTAATAAATGAATATACGCAGATATACACACATATATACACATATATAAACATATATACACACATATATATACATATATATATATTTTTTTTTTTTTTTTGAAAAATTATCAGATAATCTAATTACTTGTACCTTAATAGTTAGTTGTTAATAGAATTGATCGAGTTATTTTACTTTAGCCTTTTCAAGTGTTTTTATGGAACTTCCAGGATCTGCACTTGTGGAAATCGATCTAGTCACTTTCCTTTGTATTTCCGATTTTTGTTTTGACACATTGAACCTTTTCTTTTCTGGTATATTGCTTGGATTTTTGACTTCGTTATTTAGTGTATAATCTGTTTGAGGTTGACTATTTCTTGATATGGGTGTTTGGGTAGGGGGTCCGCTATTTGTAGGATGATCCTCGTTATTATCTGATGATATTTGATCAGATGGTATTTCAGGAGCAAGGCTTTCTTCTAATTGCTCCGGTGTGAAAGTTTCGTTATTTATTATAATTTTCCCGTTTGTTACGTATGTATCATAACCCTTTTCTTTTGCTTGTTTTAGGTGATTGCGTAGTACTTTTTGCTTTTCCTGGTCTTCCTTACAAAGATCGTTGTTAATGTATATATTTTTTCCTTTCAATTTTTTCACAGAGCCAAAAACTATTTTCTTTTTTAGGAAGGATATAAATTCCACTTTTATTGGTGCTATTTTTCTTTTATTTAATTTGTATATATCATTTATATCATTTTCACATAATGAAATTTCCAGTAGTTCGTTTAATTTTGCATATTTTGGAATTTTGGTGGTGAATATATGTATATCTGTAGAGTGAGCCCATAAACGTAACCACATTTGATTTTAGCCAGAGGCGTCCGATTCTGGAATGGAAAAAGCAGCACCATTATAAATCCCCTTCTACAAGATTACATCGTAGTGGGTTCAAAGGTGTTTGAGATAGGGACAGCCAAAAAAACAATTATTTCAACTAAAAACTTTGTTTTTTCTGTAAAACGGATTCTCAAATGAAAAAAATGCATTCTTCATTTATTATTCAGAATAATATATTGTAATAGTTTGAATTGATTTTACAACAAAATAATTATTTATTTAATAAGGCGAAAATTCTAATTCGTAGATACCTACCATTTTTCTAACAAATAATTTTCAATAAAAGCCTAAGTAAGCCATCAAAACCAAAGTTGTTGCAAGTGTCAATTTAATAAAATAATTCTTTGCGTTTCTATGTGACCACCACCATTCCGAATACATTGCTCCAAGCATTGCTCAATCCTTTTTCTTATATGACGTATAACTTTTCTCATTTCAACCTGATTAATTTCAACACATGCCTGTCTAATTCTGATCACTAAATCTTCTTGGCTACGTGGTCTGCTCTTATATACTATATTTTTTAAACCCCACAAATTGAAATCAAGTGGTGTCAGGTCCGGAGACCTAGGGGAGAACTCCTGCACTTGACTCCTCAGACTTACCCTACCTATCTGGGAAATTGTCTTCTAGCCAACCACTTGCAACGTTATGTGCCGGGACACCATCAAATTGATAATACAAGAATTTTCTGATATCTTGCGCCAGATTGTTGAAATCTCATTTTTCAACAAATTTGAATACGCCTCCCCATTCAACATCGAAATGAAAAAAGGCCCAATAATCTGGTCATTCCATAAACCACACCAAACTTTAACTTTTGACACATATTGCCTATTAGTACTGATAAACCAGTGGGGATTTTCGTCAGCCCGAAAACGGCAATTCTGGGAGGATACTATCCTATTGGTGGTAAATGTTGCCTCATCAGTAAATATGACGGTTTTGAGAAAATTTACATTGCTTATAAATTCATCCTAGGCCTGAAAACAGGAATCCAATCTTCTGTCTCTATCACCATCTTCTAGTTTATATAAAAATTTTGTGAATGCTCTTTTTCTGTGTTTTGTTAAAATTGATAATGATGGTTGCTACCAATTTATGACGAATGGGAGGCTGACGGTCAGGATGCCGTAAATTAAAAACATCAGCTTATCTAAATGATCTGGCATTATCTCAACTCAACTCAACTCATCTCAACTTTACACTTCACTTATTATCTAACATTAAGGGCCAGTATTATAATGTTAGATTAAACTGTGCAGTTTAAACTTAGAACTTCGAACACCTTCTATTACATTAATATAATTTCTTCGTCGTCATTATACAGTAAATAATAATAAATAAATAATAACTAATCAAATATTTCGAATATATCCATCATATTACATATAAAAACAAAATTAACGACATTCTAAAACAGACTTTTTTTCAAGGCTTTAGTTTAATCCGCACTCCTCCTAAACCAGCAATCACATGAATTTTTAGCTGATTAACTTATTTACGTTCAACAATAAATTGACACTAATAACTTGACACAATAACTTTTGTCTTCATGGCTTACTTAGTTAGGTCTTTATTGAAGATTATTTGTTAGAAAAATAGTAGTCCCTTGAGGTAAACCAGAAAAAGGCAGAAAGCCCAAAAGTTCTGCGACAGCACCGCAAGATATTCCCCCCTTCCCCCGTTTTCGAGGGCGGGGAACACGATGGTGACAATATTTTCCGACGTACCCTTCAACCACTACCCCTAAACCGAAAACCTTTTTATGATTCTCCGGAGCTAGGCATTTTTTTATCGGAAAATTTCATTAACGAAAGTTGTTCAAATTATCCAAAAACCTCAAATCCAAAATTTAATAACAATTTTTAAACATTGAAATTTTGTTTAAAATAAGGTCCAAGTCCGAAAATATCATTTAAATGGGTTTTTTTTAATTCATGAAAATTTTGTTTAAAATTAAACCCAAGCTGCCAGGTAGTTGTCAAGTAATATTAGTGTCTTTTTTCATATTTTTTAAATTTATCATTTTTTTTTATTTTTCAATATTTTTATTTTGATAAATATATGGCTTAAGGTTTTTGGACAATTCTGAATAACTTTCATTGATAAAATTTTCCGATAAAAAATGCTTAGCACCGAAAAATCGGGAAAAGGGGTGGTTTTATCGGTTTAGGGGTAGTGGTTGGAGGGTAGATCTGAAAATATTGTCACCATCGCATCGTGTTCCTCGCCATCGAAAACGGGAGGGTATATGTCTTGCGGTGTAGTCGCAGCACTTTTGGCTTTACCAAAAGCTTTACCTCAAGGGACCATAGTAGGTATGTACGAATTAGAAATTTTGCCTTATTAAATAAATAATTATTTTGTTGCAAAATCAATTCAAACTAGTACAAAAAATAAGGAATATATTTTTTCATTTGAGATTCCGTTTATAGATAAAAAAAAATTTTTGTTGAAAAAATTGTTTTTTTGACGGCCCCTATCTCAAAACACCTTTAAACCCATTGCCATGTAAACTTGTACAAAGGGGTTTCTAAAGGTGCTGATTAAAAATATTTTACTAATTTAACTTCCACATCCAGTGGAAGTATAGTAACGACACATTTTTTAATTTTTATTTTTATTGTCCAAATAGGCTTAGAATGTCATGAAACGTCGAGATTTTAAGTTTGAGCAAAAAAAATCCGTCTGTCGGTCGGTCTGTAACTTTTTCTTGTGCGCACGATTACTCTGGAACCGTTTAAGATATTGACTTGAAACTTGGTACACGTACGTATTATCTGGAACCAGATTATATTTTCATCTTATTCCGTTGAAGAGTTGGGGAGTAAATTGGGGTAAATGGGTGAATCAGGCAGGTAAAAGTCCTTAAAATTGGTATTTAGTATATACAAGAGAAGCTAATGTCTCAAAAAAATTGTTAGCCACCCCATTATAAAAGGGGGTGAAAAAAATTGTGATTTGGTGTGTGTACAAGAACCAAAGGCCTTAAAAAATTTTTTTCTTCATCCATTCGCACTACCACTTCCCTATCACTACCCCCCCCCCCCCCCCCCACTACCAATGTGGGATATCGTTTTATGGGTTTTTGGGGTAGACGATTTCAAATTATATTATTAAAGTTCCATGAACAATTATTTCCACATACAAATTTTTTTCGTTGTGGGAGTCTTAGGTATCTAAGGTGGAAGTAGTGATTCCTTGGGCAGCGGTTTTTTTTTTAAAAATCTCTATTACTTTTTGTTTGAAAATCGGCCCGCTTTTTCTATCCTAGAATCGGAGGCCTCTGAATAAAATCAAATGTGGTTAGGTTTAAAGACTCTCTATATAGAATAAGATAAAAACAGGGTAATTAAAAAAAATGTTCACCCCCTATTTTTGCATATTTCAAAAAGTGCATGGAACATGGAAATGTCTGCAGTATTCAGCTTGTAAAAAACAGAATTTTCAAACACGTCTTGCATATATTCTCGAAAACTGGTAGTTTTCACGTGAGAAATTCTTGAAACGTAAAAAGGGGTGATTTTCTCACTCCATGGATAGTTTAGAGGAAGGATCGAGGAGAGAATGTAGAAGAACGCACTACCGGGCGTCAAAATGACGCGACACCAATTTATTTCTCAGGGGGCGCCAGTCGCGTATTACCCCGTTCTTCTACCTCCCAGGCGAGATAAGATGCACTTCGGTAGCCGAGTAATGGGACCAAGGCGGCACTACCACAGATCGGAAACTACGCTCTCTCTGGACCCGAATTCCCTCGTTAGGGGTTTAGGCACCTCTTAATTTCCTGAATTTTTGCATAAAAAAATCCCAACCGAAGAATTTCTCTGCGGAGGGATTAGTTTTGGTACGCGAAAATCACGTTTTGGTCCATTAATAACGGAATATATTTCTCAAAAAACGCATAAAAAAATCCCTATCAAACCTTCGTAAAGCAACCAGAAGGTCGAACGTTAATGCGAATTAACTCGACACATCCGGCTTTCTATACGAAAGTTCCAGGGATTATAGACCGTCAACAGGCCTCAAGATCAATTAAGAAATATTAGTTCAAGGAATCCGTTTATTTAACAGAATTGGTTATACAAAATTCTCAAGAAAGAATCGTGCCTTCCCCAATCAAGGTAGTGACTTTCAGACCATACAAGCGAGAGCGCTCACGCTAACGATCGATTAGGTAGAAAAGATTCATACGTACCTTCTCAGAATCAAAATGTGAGCTTTTAGAATCATTTCAGACTCTGGGTAAATGAATAATTAAGGCTGACTGAAATTAACTTAAAAAAGTTTTACTAAATGAATTTAGTTTCGCTAGAGACTACTTAGCTTTAAAGTTCTTGTATCGTGGAGATTCACGTACTCAAACACATTCAGAGGACTTATTACTGCATAAGTTGAGTGGCGTTCGATCAGTCCACGACTTACTAACCCTTATCACAGTCGATTAATAATATCGATTTGGCAGCGTCTCACCTTCGAGCGACTATTAGGCAAAATTGAATTTTTGGATTTTTATGCACAAGGCGTTTTCCTCTATAACTTTGTCATTTGAAAAGCCCCGTTATTGGCTTTTCTACCATCGCTTTGTCTGGACTACTCAACGCGCTCGACCAAATTGTGAGCCGCTGGGTCAATCCAAACTCTTTCCATGCGAGAAACCGGCCTTGTACATGTGCATTGATTTTTATCAATTTTTGCTTATCGGCACTACGCCGGCTTTGACAAAATCTTCTATTTTGCCTTTTGGATGCAGTGCATCGTTAAAATTTTATGCTCATACTTTAGAATTGTGCTTTCAATGATCGTACCTCAAAGGTCAATGTCTTTGGTTGAGGAATAAAAAATAAAAAATAATTTAAAGTATATTTTCGTGGTACTTTTTAAACTGACTTCGTGGTACTTTTGAAAAATCCAGTTTAAGACCAATTTTAGCGTACTTTTGAAAAATCGATTTTCGAGCCAAATTTCAAGGTACTTTTGAAAAACTAATCTGCGGGTGAAATTTTGGCGTACTTTTGAAAAATCGATTTTCAAGCCAAATTTCAAGGTACTTTTGAAAAGTTAATCTGCGGGTGAAATTTTGGCGTACTTTTGAAAAATTGATTTTCAAGCCAAATTTCAAGGTACTTTTGAAAAGTTAATCTGCGGGTGAAATTTTGGCGTACTTTTGAAAAATCGATTTTCAAGCCAAATTTCAAGGTACTTTTGAAAAGTTAATCTGCGGGTGAAATTTTGGCGTACTTTTGAAAAATCGATCTTCAAGCCAAATTTCAACGCAGTTTTGAAAAATTAGTCTGCAAGTGAAACTTTGGCGTACTTTCGATAAATCGATTCTTGGGCCAAATTTTGACGCCCTTCCAAAAATATTATTTTTCAAAGTCCAATTTATGGTACCTTTGAAAAAGTATATTATTCATAAATCTTTGTCATTATATACTTCTACTCTGATATTCTGAACCAAAAACATTTTTCCTAAGTGAAAATTCGGTGTTTCTTCGAATTTTCGCCTGGTCATTTCCAACGCCTTATAGAACCCAAAACGGTCCTTGTGGACTGATCTGCGCCTCTGCAGACTCCCAAAAATGTCTTTAAATGAAATTTTTGCCTAAGTCGAATTTTGATTATGTCTTCAACTTAGGACGATTTTGGAGAGTTCTACAACACTCCCCTCCTTTGGTTGAATCTTTTCTACTCATCGATTGCCTTTAATTTCCATATTCACTTGTATGTCTGTATGCCTTCATTTGACGGTCTGACCTATGGTACAGATGTTTAAAAATAACGGCCTTAATTGGGGCAGACGGCTGATTCGCCTATCTAACTTAAAAATAAATACATTTTTTTAAACAATACGCCAAGTTGATACAACATTTTTATCAACTTAATTACACCCGCGTCGAGGTGCGAAGCGTAGCACAATTTTGATTAGCGTCCACTCTCACTAATTCGTTGCACTCGCTTTTTCGTCCTGGTCTCGCTCTTGCTTGACTTCGGCCCTTTCTAGAAGAGGCTGTCTATATCTCCATGCCGCAGCTTGGACGGTCCTCGCCTTTGAGTTCCAGACTTCACCATGCCGCGCCCTTGCGACAGGCTGGGTCATCTTTCCATTTCTGCACATGGAAAATGCAGTTCTGCAACTAGATTGACTTTTTAGCAAGTCGTCGACTGGGACGCGTCGATTAACAAACACAATGTGTTGTTTTTAATGAAATATTTTTCTAACATGAATTTTGTTAACTTATAATGGTTAGAAATTGGTTCTTCGTAAGGTAGATTGAATCGGCTTACGATACTCGTGCGGTCATCACTACTTTGTGAAAAAAAAATATAAAAAAAAAAAATTGAAGCGTCTTCTTGAGCGAAGAACGGCTTCTGAAACTCGTTTCGTAGTTTCAACTTCGTAAGGTAGATTAAATCGGCTTACGATACTCGTGCGGTCATCACGACTTGTGAAAAAAGTATAAAAAAAAAATTGAAGCGTCTTCTTGAGCGAAGAACGGCTTCTGAAACTCGTCTCGTAGTTTCTACTTCGTAAGGTAGATTAAATCGGCTTACGATACTCGTGCGGTCATCACGACTTGTGAAAAAAGTATAAAAAAAAAAAAAAAAATTGAAGCGTCTTCTTGAGCGAAGAACGGCTTCTGAAACTCGTCTCGTAGTTTCTATTTGGGGTATACGTTAATTTTGTTGACTTAAAATGATTAAAATAGAAGTTGTCTTCTTGCATAAGAAAAACAGCTTCCGAAACTCGTACTGATTCGTACTTATGCCTACGTCCATTACTCGAACTTGGCGGCTCTCGCTCTTGAGAAGCTAGGCTTACCGGATCGCGCTCTTGCGTCGGGTTCGCCGTCTTTCCATGTCTGCTCATGGAGTAGACTTTAAATTTTCGATTCGACCGCATATAGGTCAAAATCGCTACTTAGAATTTTGAGAAAAATATAAAAAAAAGCGAAAACGGCTATTAGCCGTGGTCGACCTCAGAAATATCTAGAGGTGACTCTTCTATGTCTGGCTCATCTCGAGCATCATCGGGATTTCGACTTATTACATCCTGCTCATCTTGAGCTCTTGCGGGAACATTGATTTGAACTAGTGTGGTATCGCTACGTCGCTCTGACCTGGGCGCGATCTCATTGTCTGATGAGGAAGCGTCGTCACTAAGATGAGTTTCATCCGGACTATCTTCTGATTCTTCAGACAATTCCAATTCAACATCGGGGTCTCCCTTAGGTGCCGGCCTGATGGCATCGACATGTAATCTCGTCGAAGTTACCCCCTTGTGAATGAGGTAAACTTCATTGGACAATCTCTTTAAAACCTTGTGTGGCCCACTCCACGACGGTGTGAAGGTATGATCCTTCCTGATCCTTTTAGTCATTACCATATCTCCCACTTTATATACGACCGGCGTTACCGCCACTTTGGGCGCGTAACGCCATTGGTAATTTGTTTGATTTTTACGAATCTCCTTGACTCTTTCAAGGCGGGGAACGTCCGCTTGATTACGACGTTCTTGTCTATAAGCGAACATATTCCAATCACCAATCTGCGGTAATTCATAACCGAGTACTACGAAACTGGGCGTATGCCCCGTAGCGGCGTTTTTTCTTGTTCTCAAGATATATGCCATCTGACTAACATGTCGATCCCACTCGTCGTTGGGTGAACCATATAATAAGGTTTTTAAGATCTTCTTAGCTTCTTGCACCCTCCTTTCTATTGGATTGGCCTGTTGGTGGTAAGCTGCTGTGAAGAATCTTTCAATATTGTTACGTGTACAGAACGTATCGTAAAAGCCGGAATTGAAGTGGCCTCCCTGGTCGGAAATGATGACCCTCGGAACGCCATATCTCGCCACTAGTTCCTCTTCGATAAATTGTGCTATTGTTTTTCCACTGACTTGGGTGAACGCCTTGGCTTCGACCCACTTACTAAATACATCCTCTACCATTAATATATATCGGTTATCTGCATCTTTGGTTCGCTGAAGCGGTCCGATTACATCGACGCTTAGAACTTCGAACGGATGCGATGGAGCATGGCTTCTGAGAGGAGCCTTCGGTTGTGATTGTCTGCTTTTTACGGAATTACAAATAATGCACTCATTTAAATATTTGTTAACTAGTCTCGACAAATTATTAAAATAATAGCGGCCCGAGATGATTCTAACAGTTTCATCGCGGCCGGGGTGACCTACTTCCGGTCGGTCGTGAAAATGAGATATTACTCTCATGACCATACGTTTTGGTACGTATAATTTTTCTATAACATTTTCGCCTCTCGTCCAAAGTGTGCCACCTATCACTTGTCTTGTATTGACGAATTTCACCTCTGCCTCGGTTTTATCTGCTTGTCGCACTAGAGTATTCCATCGTTCAATTTGGTCTTGGATATCTCTGGAGTGCATTTGCGCTTCTCTGACCTGATCGTTTAATTCCAATGTGGTAATCACTGATATTCGTTCCTTGTACGAGAATTTTGGTGGATACATCCTTTCCTCTTCGTCGTTTGCTTCGACGTTTGGGCCTTGAGGATTCCTGCTAAGATAGTCTGCCAATATATTTTCCTTGCCGGAACAATGTTCTATGGTGAAGCTGTATTCCTGAAGTAATAATGACCAACGTGTAAATTTCGTTTTCTCGTCCTTATGCTTATTTAACCATAGTAAAGCTCGATTGTCGGTTTTGACTATAAATGGACGGTCTGCCAAATATATTTTGTATTTCCTTATATAATTAACGACGCTCAAACATTCCAATTCATTGATATGGTATTTTCTCTCCGTCGGAGATAACGTATTACTAGCATAAGAGACGATGTGCTTCTGGTCATTATC
This sequence comes from Rutpela maculata, assembly GCA_936432065.2. Lineage (NCBI taxonomy): Eukaryota > Metazoa > Arthropoda > Insecta > Coleoptera > Cerambycidae > Rutpela > Rutpela maculata. Next base: position 21,688,175 of record OW386288.2, read on the forward strand.
CCCCAATTGATATAATACTGCAGATAATCCTATTAAGGATGCGTCCGTCTGCAGTATGAACATTTTATTGAAATCTGGCCGGTGCAGTCCTAGAGGTTTATTTAATACCTCTTTCAGTAGGATAAAGGATTCTTGGGCTTCTGTATTCCACTTATAGCGCCAGTCCTTCGAGAGTAGCCGGGTTAAGGGCTTAGTAATTATTGCCACATTAGGGATATATTCACGTACCCAATTACATAGGCCAAGGAAACTCTGAAGCTGGCGCCTTGTCGTAGGCACAGGATAGCTCTGTATCTGCAGAATATGTTTTTCTAAAGGTTGAGTAGTATTGGCATTTATCTTATGCCCGAGATAGGTTATACTAGATGTGGCTACCACACATTTTTCTGGTGACACTTTTAAATTATGTAAACGTAGGCGTTCAAAGACGGCTCTCAGATGGTTTACATGCTGATCTATATTTTCACTGTAGATGATAATATCATCGAGATATACTTTGCAGAAATGATACAAGTAGCCGGTCAATACGTCTCTTGCCATAAATTTTTGGAATGTACATGGAGCGGTCTTCAATCCGAAAGGCATCACGTTAAATCGATAAGATGCTCCATCTAATGTTGTAAACGTAGAATAATTTTTTGACGACTCCTCAAGAGGGATTTGCCAATATCCGCTCTTGAGGTCCAACACCGTAAATATGTTGGCGTTTCCTAGATCCTTTATACTCTCGTATATCTTAGGTAAGACGGATGCTTCGTCTTCCGTTACTTCATTTAAGTGACGATAATCAATGCAGAAGCGAGGCTTCTTGCCGGGCCTTTCTATTATAATGGGAGGCGAACTGTACTGAGCGGTACTCGGTTCTATAACACCGGCTTTCAGCATCTCTTCAATTTGATCGTACATAACTTTTTTCTTAGTAGGAGACATAGGATAAGGTTTGATATTGAACGGGCGGTCGTCTTTAACTTTTATTTTATGTTTCGTTGTCACCGTGGTAGCTTGGGTAGGCACCGCGGTGAACAATTCAGCGAATTCCTCGAATAGAGGTTTTAAATTATCGTTTCCGATGATCAGTTCTTCGGGAAGCCGGCATTGCTTCCTTGCTTGATGTGCCGCTTGATTCCAGAAGACGGTTATTCGCTCTTCAGTGCCGACGTAGACACATTTACGTTGATAATCGAATACGACATTGTGAGCATATAAAAACGGGGCTCCCAGAATGAGCTCTTCGTTTAAATTTTGAATGACCTGAAACGTGGTCTGAAAGGGTACATCTAGTACATTAACGTTCATGGTCGTAGTCCCGAGGGATTCTACTAAACCATCGCCACAAGCCATAACAAACGTTTGGGGAGCTGTAAGTTGATCAATGTCGTTCAAAAATTTCGGTTGGATAATATTCCTTGTCGAACCTGTATCCAATAAAGCGTTAACCGCTCGATTATTAATTATAATCTTAATGCGAGGCAGAGGGAAAGCGTCGTTAGTTTGATTGATAGATTCTAATGGAGTGAATCGGTGGGGAGATAGGTTGACTTCTTGATCCTTAAACAGGTAATTAAGGTCAGGAAGGTCATCGAAGTTTTTTAATTTAAACTTCTTGCTTCGGAGCTTCCTCGAGGGTCGCTTCGAGCCTGGTGGGGCCTGGTAGGCGGGGCTGGTACAGTTCGGCCTGGGCCATCGCCTCTGACCCCCGCTTGGTTTCCCGTATTCATATTACGATACGATGGGCATTCTGCATGAAAATGCCACTGCTCCGTTGGGCAATATCTGCAAGGGCGATACGGGACTCGGGAGTTCCTTACGTCTCCAGTACCCCTTCTCGGTATATCCCCTCTGGGCAGCGAGGAAATATTATTTGCAAAATGCACCCTTGGTGCTGGCGGATTATCTCTTCTTTGAGATCCATTGAATGGTGTCCTAGATGCACCAAAGGAACTGGAGGACGGCTTCGCTAATGCGGAGGGTTCCGTTCTCCAGTTACTGCTCGATTGCTGATTCCTTTGAGCTGAAGCGGTAGAGGTGGACGCTTCTTGGTCCTTGCTCTTTTTGACATTTTGCAGAGCCTCGAATTCTTTATTTTCATCCATGATTTTGGCCATTTGTTCGGTCATCGTCACTAGTGTATTTGTATCTAGTATGACGGCACTCTTTAGGAGCATTTTCATATCAGGTCTCAACTGATTGAAGATGGTAGCCGCCTTCATCGCCTCCGGCTTAAACGGATCGATCCTCTTGAAGAGGCATACCTTCCTGGAAATAAATACTGACGTATTTTCCTCGGCATCTTGTTTCTTGCCATATAAATTAGCTACTGCTTCGGTGAGTACTTCACCTGAATCGTAACGGCTTCTGAACCGCTCGAGGAATAGAGGATACGTGGTAATTAGGGTTCGGTATTGTTCGAACCATTTCCTAGCATCGTCTTTGAGCTGTTCTGATATTTTATACAGACGGTCGTTATCCTGCGTAATTCGTACTCGGACGAAAAATTCCTCCATATGATGAATGAAGGTTTCAGGGTCTTCGTGTTCGAAGCCATGAAATTCCGCATTTGGATGCTTCGACCGATACTTATGCTCGTGTGTGGCTTCGCTTAGAGCTTTGGCAAGACCTGCTGCCATTTGGGCGAACACTTGTTCTGAAGAGGGCTGTATGACTCCTTCAGTGGTACTCGGGCCTACCCCCGAACTACCCAGTACATCCTCCGCGCACGGCCTCTCTAACCCTCTAGAGACGTTGTCCATCACAGATGTCGGCTCGTCGTAAAACTGGAAAGGCGTTGATTCATCCATATCCTTTCCAGAAAGCCCTGCTGACTAACAACGCCCCACGTTGGGCGCCATGTAGAAGAACGCACTACCGGGCGTCAAAATGACGCGACACCAATTTATTTCTCAGGGGGCGCCAGTCGCGTATTACCCCGTTCTTCTACCTCCCAGGCGAGATAAGATGCACTTCGGTAGCCGAGTAATGGGACCAAGGCGGCACTACCACAGATCGGAAACTACGCTCTCTCTGGACCCGAATTCCCTCGTTAGGGGTTTAGGCACCTCTTAATTTCCTGAATTTTTGCATAAAAAAATCCCAACCGAAGAATTTCTCTGCGGAGGGATTAGTTTTGGTACGCGAAAATCACGTTTTGGTCCATTAATAACGGAATATATTTCTCAAAAAACGCATAAAAAAATCCCTATCAAACCTTCGTAAAGCAACCAGAAGGTCGAACGTTAATGCGAATTAACTCGACACATCCGGCTTTCTATACGAAAGTTCCAGGGATTATAGACCGTCAACAGGCCTCAAGATCAATTAAGAAATATTAGTTCAAGGAATCCGTTTATTTAACAGAATTGGTTATACAAAATTCTCAAGAAAGAATCGTGCCTTCCCCAATCAAGGTAGTGACTTTCAGACCATACAAGCGAGAGCGCTCACGCTAACGATCGATTAGGTAGAAAAGATTCATACGTACCTTCTCAGAATCAAAATGTGAGCTTTTAGAATCATTTCAGACTCTGGGTAAATGAATAATTAAGGCTGACTGAAATTAACTTAAAAAAGTTTTACTAAATGAATTTAGTTTCGCTAGAGACTACTTAGCTTTAAAGTTCTTGTATCGTGGAGATTCACGTACTCAAACACATTCAGAGGACTTATTACTGCATAAGTTGAGTGGCGTTCGATCAGTCCACGACTTACTAACCCTTATCACAGTCGATTAATAATATCGATTTGGCAGCGTCTCACCTTCGAGCGACTATTAGGCAAAATTGAATTTTTGGATTTTTATGCACAAGGCGTTTTCCTCTATAACTTTGTCATTTGAAAAGCCCCGTTATTGGCTTTTCTACCATCGCTTTGTCTGGACTACTCAACGCGCTCGACCAAATTGTGAGCCGCTGGGTCAATCCAAACTCTTTCCATGCGAGAAACCGGCCTTGTACATGTGCATTGATTTTTATCAATTTTTGCTTATCGGCACTACGCCGGCTTTGACAAAATCTTCTATTTTGCCTTTTGGATGCAGTGCATCGTTAAAATTTTATGCTCATACTTTAGAATTGTGCTTTCAATGATCGTACCTCAAAGGTCAATGTCTTTGGTTGAGGAATAAAAAATAAAAAATAATTTAAAGTATATTTTCGTGGTACTTTTTAAACTGACTTCGTGGTACTTTTGAAAAATCCAGTTTAAGACCAATTTTAGCGTACTTTTGAAAAATCGATTTTCGAGCCAAATTTCAAGGTACTTTTGAAAAACTAATCTGCGGGTGAAATTTTGGCGTACTTTTGAAAAATCGATTTTCAAGCCAAATTTCAAGGTACTTTTGAAAAGTTAATCTGCGGGTGAAATTTTGGCGTACTTTTGAAAAATTGATTTTCAAGCCAAATTTCAAGGTACTTTTGAAAAGTTAATCTGCGGGTGAAATTTTGGCGTACTTTTGAAAAATCGATTTTCAAGCCAAATTTCAAGGTACTTTTGAAAAGTTAATCTGCGGGTGAAATTTTGGCGTACTTTTGAAAAATCGATCTTCAAGCCAAATTTCAACGCAGTTTTGAAAAATTAGTCTGCAAGTGAAACTTTGGCGTACTTTCGATAAATCGATTCTTGGGCCAAATTTTGACGCCCTTCCAAAAATATTATTTTTCAAAGTCCAATTTATGGTACCTTTGAAAAAGTATATTATTCATAAATCTTTGTCATTATATACTTCTACTCTGATATTCTGAACCAAAAACATTTTTCCTAAGTGAAAATTCGGTGTTTCTTCGAATTTTCGCCTGGTCATTTCCAACGCCTTATAGAACCCAAAACGGTCCTTGTGGACTGATCTGCGCCTCTGCAGACTCCCAAAAATGTCTTTAAATGAAATTTTTGCCTAAGTCGAATTTTGATTATGTCTTCAACTTAGGACGATTTTGGAGAGTTCTACAACAAGAACAAGAGAAAATATGTTCCGTCGTATTCCTCGCCCTCGAAATTTTTTTTTGTGAAAATGTTTCATAACTTTTATATTTTCGAATCGATTTTCTTCAAAACAATAAAGTTCTTCCTCCAGCTAACATTAACTTACTGTTAAAATTCCAAATCGATCGGACATTTTTGTCTTAAGTTGTTATCGTGCATATAATAAACGTGACGGGCGGACAGACGGACAGACGGACAGACAGACGGACAGACAGACGGACAGACAGACGGACAGACAGACGGACAGACAGACGGACAGACAGACAGACAGACGGACAGACAGACGGACATTTTGAAAGTTGTTCAGAATTCGATGACTAACACTGTGATATGAAAATGTTTCCTCCGCGAACGATATTTACGATTTTTAAAGACTGCCGATCAAATGCAATATACTTTTCGTTTTCGCATTTGCGATGATATAATGACAACAAACTAAAAGGTTCAAACAATGCTTTAGTATACAACAGTGTGTCCCAGGATAGATGTAACAAGAGGTGTAATGGACCAAAAATGTTGGAATTTTGGAATGGTATTTGGGGATTGAGTCCTGCTTGTTGTAAAACTAAAGTATACCAAAAATGACTTGATTTGGTGTTCTACAGGGTGTTTTATAAGCAAAGTTGTAAAAATCGCCACTAAAAAAGTACCTTTATTTTTCAAAATATGAAAAAAAATCCACTAAGAAAAGTTATTTAGAATGCAATTTTATACCTCTATACCAAATTTCAGGAATATAAAATTATTTTTTTGAAACTTTCCATTTTTTGCGAATTAAGAGTTGAATTCATATTTAAAGTTGTGTGTAGGAGCAAATGTTAATCGTCTCAAAAAGTAGGCTATTGGTAAATAAAAAATTGAATATACGAGATGTAAGAAAGTATAATGTTAATCGAACTAATTGTAAAACAAGAAACAATTACTAACAGAAGATTAATGAGGTTTAAAAATTATGACAAGTAATAAATGTCAAAAACATAACAGATTCACAAACAAATTAATTATTGACCAATACAAAACAATGTTTACAATTTTTTTATTATTCGACGTAGCTACCACCCACATCCACACACATTTCGATCCTTCGCCTGAAGTCCTTAAAACTGTTTCGAATATGATCTAACGGTATGGAGTTACGGCATTTGTAATTCTCTGCTTCAATACTGCTACATCGTTAGGAAGTGGTTCAGCGTAAACCTACTACCTTGAGGCGACCCCATAAAAAGAAATCCAATATTGACAGGTCTGGGGATCTCGCCGGCCACTTGATCGGTCCATTCCTGGCAATCCAATTTTCTCCAAAATTTAAATTCAACCACCGATTAACCATTTCTGTGGAGTGGCCAGGGCAACCATCATGTTGAAAATGAACTAAAGGCATATCTCTTAAAATATTTAAATGTTCTTCAGAAAATCTTTCAAGAAGCCGTAAATAAGTGTGCTGGTTTAACCTTCTCTCAATGAAATAAGGTCCAATAACTTCAACGTGATAAAAAACACAAATTTACTTTTTTATAATATTGTCTTCTACAATGAATTTTAAAATTTGGATTTTCAGAAGCCCAAAACCGACAATTCTGAGATGAAACGACACTATTGATTGTGAATGTAGATTCATCTGAGAAAATTATGAAATGATGAAAAAATCTCTCTTCCATGATTTTTTCTCAAACAGAAATCCAACCTACGGCCGTCATCTCCCTCTTCAAGCGTATGTTTATAATTTGCTTTATATGCCCTAATTTTCTTTGCCTTGTAAATTCTTTGGAGTTTAGACTTGCTAATATTAATAAGAGCTGATCTCTCTCTCTTAGTGGCATCCTAGGATTTTCTATAACAGAGGCATGAGCTATAATAGTCCCAACATTGTCTTCATCATATGCTTTTATTTTTCTTTTCATGTTAAGAACACTACCAGTAGCCAGAAACTTTTTAATTATTCTCATAGCCTGAGTACATGACAAAGCAGTGTTTGGAAATTTCAAATTAAATTGGCTTACCACTTCTCTTAGCGAGTTTTCACCGCCAATTCCGTAGCATTGTACAATATAAATTTTTTCACGCACTGTGAGTACCATTTTCACTTAATTTTTTATGCTTGGTTCGTTAATTTGAAACAGAAATTAAGGATAATATTGACTACGTTTGACAGATATGTCAATAATAAATGATAAATGTATCCACTGCTTTTCTCATAGCCAACTTTTAGCTTCTACATAACTTTAAATATTTATTCACAAAAAATAATTTCTATGCAGATTTAATTGAATGGTTCAAAATAAAATACTAATTTATTGAAAAAATGGGAAGTTTCAAAAAAATAATTTTATATTTCTGAAATTTGGTATAGAGGTATAAAATTGTATTCTAAATAACTTTTCTTAGTGGAATTTTTTCATATTTTGAAAAATAAAGGTACTTTATTAGTGGTGATTTTTACAACTTTGCTTATAAAACACCCTGTGGAACACCAAATCAAGTCATTTTTGGTATACTTTAGTTTTACAACAAGCAAGACTCAATCCCCAAATACCATTCCAAAATTCCAAAATTTTTGGTCCATTACACCTCTTGTTACATCTATCCTGGGACACACTTTATATTGAAAATAGCTACGTCTTACCTCAAGACATTATCTAAAACGTTTACTAAAATTTCGGAAAATTACCATATTTTGGGTCAATTTTTACAATAATAATAATAATAATAATAAATCGACTTTATTGGTATTTTAACCGGGGTGAAGTTTAGATGGGTACTAAATGTACCCCCCTGCTGTTCCACTTAACCCCAAAAAATAACATTTTACAAAAGTAATGTATATAATATTTTCAAATTTACTTAATACTTAAAAACTAAAGGACGAAATAGATGTTCTTTAAATTTTATTTTAAACAATCTTTCATTTAGATTTTTGTATTGTGTGGGTATCTCGTTATTATATATTTTATATATGTTAAAGCTGAAAGATCTCTCGAATTGAGATGTTCGATGAATAGGAGCTGTTAAAATGTCTTTGTTTCTGGTATTAATTCTGTGTACATCAGTTCGAAATACTAATTTATTATAGAGATAGGAAGGTAGTTTGGTGCGTACAATTTTGGGATAGAGATAGGCAGAACGGAGTTAAGATCTATTCTTCATATTTAACCAGTGTAGCTCTTTGAGTTGATGAGATACATGCTCATATTTTAGGATTCCAAATATAAATCTAATGCAGTTATTCTGAACTTTCTGTATTTTGTTTTCACACTCCTTGTCGAGAGATGGAGCATAAACTTGTTACGGTAGATTTTCACATTTAATAATGGCCAGAAATGTACTAATGTACTAATTTTCGTTATTTTTCCAAATTTTATTGTGCATTTGAGCCTATTGGTACCGTCCCTCGCCAATAGATAATAATAGAGTATAACTGGTTGCATAATAGCACTACCTAATGGTTCATGTCGGCCATTGAATGCGTTTTGTTACAGGAAGTACGGGTGAGATATTCATTAAGAGAGTGCATTGCAAAAACGCCCTTTTAAAGCTTCTACAATGGCTAGTATTGTTAATTAAGCCTTCTTTTGGTGGGTAGATTTATGAGTGGACGGCTTTCAGAGTATATTATGATAATATTTGTGGATATAAACGAAGTTAGGAAAATCTATTCTAGTTGTGGAGTACGCCGTGAAGTGGAAATTCTGAACGTACTGTGACGGAAGACATTTTGAAGGGGACATTTTCTTGATCATTTTTCCTTTTGCTGCTAGAAGATTGAGTCGTCTGAATACGAGTTTTAGCAATATTGTAAGTTTTGCTCCATTTATGGGATTTGGTATTCATCACGACGAAGATTAGTCGTATTTCCCTTTGGTTTTGAGTATCGTTTTGGGGAAATACAGCTACGGATTTCCGGATAAAGTCAATTTCAAAGCACGTGACGTCGTCTGAATGCAAGACTTTGAAGTGCCATTTTGACGGCAAAGAACCTCTTTCAGCCCACATCACATCTCAGGTACGTCTCTGAAAACCCACTTAAAGTTGAAATAGATTTGTAATTTAGGTTATTTATTTTATTGCAGGGCTGTTTGTTTGTTTGTTCGTTTGTTAGTTGTTTCCTTGTTGAGTATATTACAAGTATTGGGATCTATTTGTTAGTTTATGCCTATTTGGATTTATACCATATGATTTTACTTGGATCTGTTACTCGTATTCTACTTGAGCTTTTATGTCACCTTCCACACTTTACGAGGGACTTCCAGCCTGACTCTGGTTTCAACTTCTAGTCCAGATTTTGGTGTCTAGATGGTGGATTATTGACTGACATCTTGTGTATGTATGGTACTGGGGATCTCGGCACGTTACCTTAGACTAAATAAATAATAAATTTTCAAGGAATATTGGTAATATTTTGCTCGTAACGTAAATCTCAGTAACATTTCAGATTTCAGTAATATTTGGTATATTTTGTGTATTGTTACTTCACTAACTGAATAGTTTTGCCTTATTTTACAAATAGATGTCAATAATTTTAAGTAATTTTATGTTTTACCGTACCTTGGGTCACTTGTGGTCTTTTTTTGTCACGCTTCTGGCATATGACCTTTTGTACATTAATCAAGGATTTATTATTTTGTAAGATATTTTGTGTATATTAGGTTAAGCGTGTGGGCCCCACTTATTAGTTCACTTATTAGGGTATATTGTGATACTTGTACTGCGTACTGAGTTATCGGTGATAATTGTGAAATATTTTGTACTACGTACCCTGATATTTTATTAAATGTTTAATTAGAACGACGTTGTCTTTCATATCTGACCACCTACACCACTCCAATTATCGAAGCCACCCCCAAGGACCTGACTAGTCGGCCGTGTGAGACTCCCTCCTCACTAGCGTATTGCAGAGGGGGTACTGCACGTAAAATATTAATTCAGGGCACAGGGTGACTACCCTACCCTGCGTTCGAGGTTTAGCAGCCTTTGGGGCCCCCTTTTATAAGTGGGCCCGGGCCCTGTAACAAACTCGACAAAAAAAGTTAAAGTTTGATAGAACAAGAGTTTCACATAGAAGTGTTTTAATATTGCAATGTAAATAAGATCTATGAGGAAGCAAAAGTTTTAATTTATAATAAGCCTATTTCAAACCATTTGAGACATGAAGTCTATATCTAAATGAGTTGTCTAAAATGATACCCAGATTACGTATATTGTTTACGACTGGAATATTCGTACTATTGATTTGTAAATCAATATTATGTTCAATCCTGGCACAAGAAGATTTGCTTCCGAAAATTATAACTGCAGATTTGGTCGGGTTTATTAGCTAATGATGTTGTCGAGAGACGGAAGACATTGTTTGTAAATCACTAGTAATTTTGGTAAGTGCTACTTGATATTCGTGAGGTTCGAAGCTATTTGAGTGTCATCTGCGTACATATGCATCTTTGAATATTTTAGGTAGCTGTTAAAGTTACTAGTGTATATTGTAAAAAGCAACGGTCCTAAAATGGATCCTTGTGGTACTCCCACTGTTACAGGTGAGGCAATCGAGGAGTTGGTGTTGAGTGCTACTTTTTGGATCCTCATATGTAGGTAGCTCTTTATAAGATTAATGGCTTTTGTATCAAGGCCGATAAAGTTCAGAATTGCCACTAAGAGTTCATAGTTGAGAGTATCGAAGGCTTTAGTATAGTCCAGTAATACTAGAGCCGTTAGCTTACTTTAATCAGTTGCATCGAGGGTGTCATTTGTTATTTGCAGAATTGTAGTAGTGCAGCTGTACGCTGGCCGAAAACCAGACTGATTTTCCGGTAGAATGTTGAATTCGTTAATATGCTCCCGAAGTTGTTGGTTAATGATTTTTTCGAATATTTTAGAAAGGGTTAGAAGGATACTAATTGGCCTTAAGTGTTTGAATTCAGTCGGCTCATCAATTTTCGGAATCGGGATTATGATAGCATGTTTCCAGTTCAGTGGAAAATAGTCATCTATGATACTCGAATTTATAATGTGCGTAACGAACTGTATAATATAAGAGCAGCAGAGGCGCACTGAAGGGGGGGCTTTGGGGACTTAAGCCCCCCCCTGGAGGCCAGGATTACATGTTCTAAAGTAAAAATGAAATATAAATAAACAAAAAACAATATATAAAAGCAAAATACATTGTACGAAATATACGATTTTTATTATTATTATTATTTGTAGTAGCCCCCCCTCAGCAATTTTCTGGGTGCGTCCCTGAAGAACAGCATAATTTTATCATAGTAATATTGAGATCATCATTGCCAGTTGCAGTCGATGTTATTTCTTGTATACATTTGGCTACAGTGTGATTATCAGTAAGTTTAAATTTAAAAGTTTCATTAAAGTTACGTATTTTATTATTTTTGTAAAAATTTATTTTTATTATTATTCTTTTTTTATTCGAAAATTTCTATTTCTTTTTGTAAATCTGCCTCATTATATTCTGACAATTTAAATATAAGGTTAAAGCTTAATTATGTAAGATTTTTGAAAATGAATTAATTTTTCTATTGTATTAAAATTTATTATTAGATATATAAAAGCAAAAACATTGTACAATGTCAATTAATATGTATTATCAATTACCGAAATTATTGCCGCCGTTGTTTTAAAAAGTTTTAACCATTTGTTAATGTGTTAGTGTTCTAACTTTATTATCTGCGGATTTTAATATATCCCAACCATATATTTTTGAAGGTAAAATATTATTTTACGACATAACGAAATGAAGATCTACTTATAGTCCAGTCCAGTCACTTGAGTGCTAATGAATGGATTTTGATGAAACCCTGTGCAATGTGTTTGTAATGGCGTTAATAAAGAAGTTGAAAAAAAGATTGGAGTAGGAAATGATCGGAAGGGGTAAAACATACCCCATTTGTCACGGATTCCGTAACTTGTAGAATTAGGTTAAAAATGAAAAAAAAAATGTAGGTATTCACCTTTTTTTTTTTTTTTGGCCCAAAATAAGATGTTTTTACTCTTATGAATTTTTTCAAAAAATGCATATTTTTCGAGATATCGCCACTCGAAAATTCCTAAAAATGGAAGAGGGGAAATGTAAAAGTTGACAAAAAGTCTGAAAAGATTCAGGTGAATGTATCATCAAAATATAGGGCTTTTCTTATTTGCAACTTTTCTGTAAAGTGCGTTTTCACCGAGTTTTTCCGGAAAAACATGAAAAACTACCTCTTTTTTGAAATTGTAGCGCTTTAAATTTAAAAATTTGATTTGTCCCTTGTAATTTTTTTGTAATTTGCTAATTTTCCGAGTTACAGGCAGTTCTTCCAGATAAATATAATGTACTACATTTTTATAAATTTTTCCGGAAAACCTTTTTCTCATTTTCAATTTAAAAGTTATATTGAACCTTTAAAAATGGTATAATTATATAGGTTTCATATTTTTTTTATAATAATATAAATCACTCTCATTTTTCGAATTTTCAGGTATTTTTTAATGTGCAAAAAATGTACATTATTATTATAAATTACATATTTTTAAAGCGCTATAATTTCAAAGAAAGGGGTAGTTTTTCATGTTTTTCCGGAAAAACTCAGTGAAAACGTACTTTACAGTAAAGTTGCAAATAAAAAAAAGCCTTGCATTTCGATGATACATTCACCTGAATTTCTTCAGATTTTTTTTTCAACTTTTGCATTTCGAATGGCCATATCTCAAAAAATATGCATTTTTGTAAAAAATTCACAAGAGTAAAAACATCTCATTTTGAGCCAAAAAAGGTAAATACATTGTTTTTTTTTTTCATTTTTGTCCTAAAACCACAAGTTACAGAATAATAAAAGGGGTGTTTTCTATCCCTTCTGATCATTTCCTACTCTAATCTTTTTTTTACTTTTTTATTAACGTCATTACAAACACATTGCACAAGGTTTCCTCAAAATCCATTCATTAGCACTCAAGTTAGAGATTTTGGTAATTTTAACGCTCCGTTGACTGGACTATTAATAATAAATAGATGTCCCCTAGAAAATTTTAAGGCATTTCAATTAATGGGGAGCCTTTTAAATTGTTTTTTGTTTAGCTACTGTGCTGATCTGGTAATCAATATTTTTGCGAATATTTCGATAAGGAAAACCGAGAGGAAAACCATAATTTTATCATTTTTGTACAACTTTTGTTCTCTTCGAAAAGGAGAAAAGTAAGGATTGGCACATTTACAAAGATATCGCTTGTGAGGAAAATAAATGGTATGGCAAGGCCGAACTACTTTCTTGCACAACTTAAAATGTTTGTTCATCAGCAAATTACTTTTATGTGAATTTGCTGAGCAAAATAAAGATTGGTATATTGTTAGGTTCGTAATATACTATTAATGCACAAAATTTGAAGAAAATCGTGAATGACGTATTGGAGAAAATTGAGAGTTTCGAGCATTTGCATCAATAAACTACCATTATGTGAAATTTTGGAGGAAAATCAATAATAACATTATAGTTCAGTAATTAATATTAATAATTTTGAAAATTGGTGGAAATGTTAAGGATAGTATAAGAATTAGTAAACCGAAAAGTTCCCACCCCTAAATAGTGTGCTTCATCCCCTAGGAGGTCGTTTCCACCATTTTGAGGTTTTCTAGATTATCTCGGGAACGGTGCACTTTCTGATAAAAATACCTCTATACAAAATTATTCTTTATAAAATTCTCTATCAAAATTGTATCTACACTTTTTTTCCTGAAATTAATAGTACCGTGGGAAATAAGGCGCACGCACATATTAAGGGTTAGTTCCAGTTAACATAATAAACTGTAATCTTTACTATAATTTACTTTAAAGTTCAATGCTTAACACAAAATCAGTAGCTACTAAACTCCACTTAAAATTATAATAAATATAGTGCTTCCACCCTCTCACCCCTAAAAAATATTGCAATTTTTAAAGAAGCGAGAATATTGTATATTGTACTTGTTGCCACGCCACCACAGAGGTAGAGAAATTGAGAGTTTCGAGCATTTGCATCAATGAACTACCATTATGAGATATTTTGGAGGAAAATCACTAATAATATTATAGTTCAGTAATATAACGATTTATATGGGACAAAATTCAGAAAGTTTCGAAAATTTGTGGAAATGTTAAGGATAGCATAAGAATTAGTAAACCGGAAAGTTCCCACCTCGATATAGTGTTCTTCATCCCCTAGGAGGTCGTTTCCACCATTTTGAGGTTTTCTAGATTATCTAGGGAATGGTGTACTTTTGATAAAAATACCTATATACAAAATTATTCCTTATAAAATTCTCTATCAAAAACATATCTACACATTTTTTCCTGAAACTAATAGTACCGTGGAAAATAAGGCGCACACATTAGGGGTTGTTTCCAGTTAACACAATAAATTGTAATCTTTACTATAATCTACTTTAACACAAAAGCAGTAGCTACTAAACTCCACTTTAAATTATAATAAATGTAGTGCTTCCACCCTCTCACCCCTAAAAATTATCGCAATTTTTAAAGAAGCGAAAATATTGCATATTGTACTTGTTGCCACGCCACCACAGAGGTAGAGTAATTGGCGCGGTTTTTTACGTGGTGTCCCCTTTATACCTCCACTAATTATCAGAAGATTACCTGCGTTAATTAATCTTCGTCGTCTTCCATAGTTTCGACATTCATGCATGCTTGTTTGCTTGTCCGTGGGAACGGTAACACATTGTGGAGCAACGTAAGCCTGCTCTTCTGCAACTGCGCCTGTTTTCGCACCCTAATTTGCATGAACAAGAAATTAATTTCAAAACAGATTCGGGAGCTGGTTCTTGTCATAGTTAAAATATAATTTCAGGGCAGGTTTTTTGCAGTACCCGCCTTTGTTGATTTAGGCTTTTCGTGATGTTTGCAATATCCAAATAACCATCGAACACGACAGTTACTCTATTACCATAATGTTTTCTTATGTAACTAACGTAAGCGTTATACACGTTATTAAATTCTCCTTTTTTTGACCATATTACGTGGCGAAGCAAGTATCCGCCATCAATCGTATACCTACTCACTAATTTCGAAAATATGGTCTTGTTCTGGAACAGTATTAATAATCTGGTATAAAGTTGCCTTGTTACTTTTTCTCATTAGGACTTTGTCATTGAAAAGAGAAAGAGGTACCGAAGCCAGTTCAAAACTAAAGCACGTTTTTAACCCCAGACTCGATTGAATTGTGCAAATAATTTTTTAAAAATTGCGAGATTTTTTGGGGGTGAGAGGGTGGAAGCGCTACATTTATTATAATTTTAAGTGGAGTTTAGTAGCTACCTGCTTTTGCGTTAAGCATTGAATTTTAAAGTAGACTGTTTATTGTGTTAAGTGGAACCAACCCTATGTGTGCGCCTTATTTCCCAAGGTACTATTAATTTTAGGGAAAAAAGTGTAGATACGTTTTTGATAGAGAATTTTATAAGGAATAATTTTGTATATAGGTATTTTTATCAGAAAGTGCACCGTTCCCGAAATAATCTAGAAAACCTCAAAATGGGGGTGGGAACTTTTCGGTTTACTAATTCTTATGCTATCCTTAACATTTTCACCAATTTTCAAAACTTTCTGAATTTTGTCCGATATATTACAATATTAACTGTTATTTTACTGAACTATTAAATTTCTTTCATTTGTTGAGTGTTTTGCCACTGTAAAAATATTTAAAAATATTTGATGCGCCAAAAGGATCAGGCAGAGGCTGGTTTTTAATGCTTCTAATTACAAAATGTTTCACAATTAAAAATATATGTTTTCTTAAAATGTTTTCTTAACCGTTTCTCAAGTCACCGAAGTAACTCCTAGAAAATCCAGAATGATTATGTGTTAGGTAAAGAGAAACGAGGCTCTACAGCTTATAGTGGAGTCCGAACCATATAAATTGAAACAAAAATGTTAAATTATAATGAAAAAAATTAAATCGTAGGCTGTTAACATTTCAGAAAATATTTCTTTTTCCGTTATCAAAACTTTCACTTATAAGCATGTTCTTTATTTATATATTTCCATAGTCACGTGAGACAAATTAAATTATATTTATTCTATTACTTCCACATCCAGTGGAAGTTTAGTAACGACAAAAAATTTTTTGAAGATTTTTATTGTTCAAATATGCTTAGAATGTCATGAAATGTCGAGATTTTAAGTTTGAACGAAAAAAAAATGTCTGTCTATCGGGTCTGTCTGTAACTTTTTTTGTGCACACGATTACTCTGGAACCGTTTAAGACATTGACTTGAAATTTGGTACACGTATAACGTATGTACTTTAATGGGATCTGGAACTAGATTATATTTTCATCTTATTCCATCGAAGGGTTGGGGGGTTAATTGGGGTTAATGGGAGGTTGATAGGTAAATCAAGCAGCTAAGAGTCTATAAAATTGGTATTTAGTATATACAAGAGACAAAAAATTTTTTGAGACCTTAGCCACTCCCATTACCACCCTCACCGAAAGAAAATTGTGATTTAGTGTGTGTACAAGAACCAAAAACCTCCAAATATTTTTTTACTTAATCCACCCCCACTACCACCCTCACTCCACTACCGATGTGGGATATCGTTTTATGGGTTTTTGGGGTAGACGATTTCAAATTTTATATCATTAATGTTCCATAAACAATTATTTGTACATACAAAATTTTTTCGCTGTGAAAGACTTAAAAAGATAAAAAACCTGGATGTGAAAGTAGTGATTCTTTGGGAAGCGGTTTATTTACTTACTTCCTCTCCTAGTATCGGAAACAAGCTGGTACAGAAATCTATAGAATAACTAGAAAGAGGTATCCTCATTTAACAAGAAACCGCTGCCCAAAGAATCACTACTTCCACATCCAAATTTTCCATCCAAGTCTCTCACAACGAAAACATTTTTTAATGTGGAAATAATTATTCATGGAACTTTAATAATATTATTTTTGAAATCGTCTACCCCAAAAACCCATAAAACGATATCCCCCATCGGTAGTGGGGGTGGATGAAGTAAAAAAAAATTTTTGAGACCTTATAACTTCTCTTTTAAAATAAATACTAAATACCAATTTTATCGACTCTTACCTGCTTGATTTATCTATTTAACCCTGTTTACCCCAATTTACCCCCCCCCAACAATTCAACGGAATAAGATGAAAGTATAATCTAGTTCCAGATCACCTCAAAATACATACGTGTTACCAAATTTCAAGTCAATATCTTAAACGGTTTCAGAGTAATCGTGTGCACAAAAAAAGTTACAGACCGACAGACAGAAAAAAATTTTTCGCTCAAACTTAAAATCTCGACGTCCAGTAAATATAAATCATTAAACAGTAAGAAAAGACCTAAGACGAGTTGCAATCTTTGATGAGATTCTACAAACAAATAAACAATAAAATGAGTAATATGCTGACGACTTCATCAACTTAACTAAAATTTAAAATAAAAAATTGTAATTTAGAAAATATGAACTAAATCAGGATTAATAGCGGTGAAGAATTAGCTTCAACTTCGCGATTTAGGACTATGCCTGAATTATTTTAAATTTAAATTAATTTCTAAATGTTCTAACAAAGCTAGTTTTCAGACTGTGTTTTTTCCATTTTTAATATATGGAGATTTTCATTGAAACGGTGATTTTCTTCCAAAAGGTGATAGGCAAATCTGAAATCATCTTCAATTTTTCTCAAATTAATCTTTTATTTCTAAGTTAAATAAAAATCTGAAAACAACATTATAAAGATTATACTGCATGCATTATACTTTTTACTCTAAAAAAATCAGCGGAAGGATGTCAATGTTAGAAAAGGCATTTTTTTGCAAATCGTGAATACGATTACGGTATTAAAATTGATCGAAAATGGTGGGAATAGGAAAAATGCCTTTTTTAATATCGTTGTTTTGTGTTGATCCTTATTTTAATATTTCCAACAACTTTTTCTAATAACGTTTTGTTTTAAAGTGAGAAATAAGGACAATTACCCTCATTACAAGTACTTTTATATTTTCCTTGTTTCGGTACATATTTTTGGACTCTTCCCAATTAGTACAGTAAAATATGCAAAACTTCCGAATAATGTCATATTGAACGGATTTCGTTCATATTTGGCAGCATAATAGTAAATGCTTCACAAAAACGTTTCTATATTGTGCGGGGGCTTGCTAATTTATAGGGGGTGGCACTTAAAAAAAAAAAAATATATATATATATATATATATATATATATATATATATATATATATATATTTATTGGAGCTGAAGTAGAATCAAATTTTAAGAAGAAAAGGTTCTATGCAATTTTTCACATAAATTGATAGTGTTTAAGTTATAACGACTTCAAAATTGCGATTTTAGCTTAAAAAAAAGGTATTTCCAAACGGCTTTCGTCAAGTATCTTGAAAACTATTACTTTATCGAAAAATGTTACAGACCAATTACAGAAAGTACAAACTGGGAATTAATTATATTTTTTGTTTATTGATGTAGGATTAACGATTTCGGAGATATTTAAGTTTACATTTGGCATCCAAGTGTTCGTAAGATAATTATTTAAAGTGAGAGTTAAATATCTCAGAAACTGTGACACCTACGTCAAGGATGCCAATAAGCTTTCAACTGTTTTTTTATTTGTTTCTGTAGGATAAAAAACAAAGAAGTTATGACCGAAGCAATGTGCGTCTACATATTTTTTTAATAACAACGTCGCCATTTTGTTACTGTAATTAGCCAGTAAATAAATAAAAAGGAATTTCAAACACTGTTTCTCATTAATATATAGCATGACGTAGATGCCCAATTTTTTTGGTTTGTATACAGCACTTGCTTTAGAAAAAATACAGTTTAAACTATAAAGGTATTTTCGATAACACATTTTTTTTCCTTTTCCAAATATCTCAATAAATATTACTTTTATTGAAAAATAAAGCTCATAAACTGGTAATGAATTTCGCTTGTTTATTTATTTACATAGAGGTAATAGTTTCGAAGATATGAAAGTTTACAAATGGCGTCCGAACGTTTATAAGACGAAAAATGCAGTTTAAATGTTAAATATCTCAGAAATTGTGACACCTACGTCAGGCATGCTAAAAAATGAAATTAAAGACAATTAATTACGCTTTCAAATTATTTTTTACTCGTTCCTATAGCATAAGAAATAAAGAAGTTTTGACGGAAAAATGTGCGTATTTATCTTTCTTTATATAAAAAGGTCGCCATTTTGTTACTCTAATTAGCCAGTAATTTAAAAAAATTATCTCGAATATAGTTTTTCATTAAAATGTAGCATTACCTAGATGTTCAAATTTTTTTGCTCATTTAAAGCACTTGCTTTAGAAAAAAATGCATTTTAAACTTTAAACGTAATTTCGAAACACTTGAGTACCGAATATAAACTTAAATATCTTCAAAATTATTAATCCTACATCAATGAACAAAGAATATAATTAATTCCCAGTTTGTACTTTCTGTAATTGGTCTGTAACATTTTTTCGATAAAGTAATACTTTTCGAGATACTTGACGGAAGCCGTTTGGAAATACCCTTTTTTTTAAGCTAAAATCGCAATTTTGAAATCGTTACAACTTAAAAACTATCAATTTATATATATATTTTTTTTAAGTGCCACCCCATGAGAGGGGGTGGTATCCACCCACAATAAATTAGCAAGCCGCCGCACAAATAAAAACTTTTCTGTGAAGCATTTACTGTTATACTGCCAAAAATGAACGAAATCTGTTCAATATGACATTATTGAGAAGTTAAAACCTCTAGTTACTGTACTAAACATTAACTTGCTTTTAAAGAAAAACTTATATGGGATGATTTATTCTCGAAAAATCGAAAATAAAAGTTTTTTTCTCTTGTTGCGTCCATCAGTGGACACACTGTATATATATATATTTAACTTGCTTGGGCAATCAGTATGCAATTATTGTAAGAAAAGAAAACTTAAAGTTATTGTTTATTTATGTATATTGTTTATTTATCAGTAGAAGTGGTAGTAGAAGGTAATGAATGAATAATTTTTATAATTTTTTTTCGTTTGTCCATTTTTATAAAATTTGTATCTCAACATCATAATATATTTACACATATAAAGGTATGAATGCAGATTATCCACATTTCATCATTAATTTTTATTCAAAGGATTGAAATGGTGAAACAAGATGAAATGTCAGATAAAGGTAAAAAGGTGGACGATAATCCAAATTCTAATTTCAACAAAATGACGGAATTGATTAGAAATATAAAGCCAGGAGAGGAAATTGTTATTTCAGGTAAAAATAAATATTTCTACTATGGTTATGTTTATGCATAATAGAAACTGAAGATGGAAATTGATAATAAAAAATGTGCTTTTATAACTTTCATTTTAGGAATCGCCGGCTCATTTCCAAATGCTGAGAATGTTCTTGAATTTAGAGAAAATTTATATAACAAATTTCAAATGCCTACAGAGTCGAGGTGGAAAAATTTCACACATCCAGAAGTGCCCAAACGTACAGGAATCGTTCCAAATATTGAAAAATATGATGCCGGATATTTCGGTAAATTAAAAATGCAATCTGTAAATATTAAAAGGTTTGGGCTATTTGTCATATTTCAATACATTCAAGAAACTAAAATATTTGAAAACACAGATAAAAAAAGTTCATTCAATTTTTTGCAGATCTAATAGCATAGCCATATGGGAAATTCTAGACACTTTTTGTTCTTATACATTTTTTTGAAAAAACGCATAGATAGCGAGATAATTGAGGAAAACTATATAATTATATATGTTAGCTTTTCCGTTTTTCCGGAAAACTAAAGAGAAAATTGCAAATCTAATACTATGGTCATATGGAAAATGAGATTCTAAATACTCTTTATTCTTGTATTTTTTTCAAAAAAATGCTTATTTTATGATATATTTGCATTATTTGCTAAAAAAATATATATAAGAACATGTTGCGGCATGTTTTGAATTTTTTTAGTATTCTTTTCGTGATCAGCGCATGTTTTACACAAAAAAGGTCCAAATATCCCAAACTCTCCAAAATTTTCTCATTTGGCCGCCATTTTGAGCTTCGTTTACTGTACTATAACTAATTCTATTTAAGAGAAGAAATCTTTCTCATCCAATCTGTAATGCCCGTACACTATATTATCTGTAAATTAGGTGTCCATACAAGGCAGGCCCACTTTTCGGATGCAATGGGCAGGCAATTGCACGAAAAAACTATCGAGGCTATTTTGGATGCAGGGCTTCATCCTTCGGATTTGGAGAATACAAATACTGGCGTTTATATTGGAGCTTGTGCAAGCGAAACTGAAAAAACGTTGTTTGTAGACGAACAGAGCCCTCAATCATATGCATGGACTGGGTAAGAAGAGTAAAACAAAAATTATATATTATACAGTATGAGTCGTTAGAAAAACCTCCCAACCGGCAAAGTTTTATAATTTAAATGTTCTAAGATTATTTTGTTTTATGGTTATTTTATTAATGCTTCTAAAATGCTAATTTATTATATTAGAGTTGCAGAAAACACTATTTTGTTGTTTGCAAGTGAACTGTTTTATAAACTTAAAATTTAAAATTTTGTACAGTAAAATTGTAAAATATCTTACAAAGCAGTTAGTAAATTATTTTAGAAACGTTTCTGTGACTAAGCTATGAAACATTTCAGCTTATAAAACTAAAGTGTTTTATAACAGTTTTTTAGTAACGCTCAGCAGCTTTTCAGCACAGCTATAAATACATAATAAAATTATTTTATAGTTGTTCCCTATCATGTTGTGAAACAGTCTTATTGAAGGTCTATTTGGGACCATTTAGTTCGTGATTGTAACTATTGCTCTAGAGTTAGCTATATAAGTGATATATAATGTTGCAATCTGCTGCAATATGGAAACAGCAACAAAGTCATTTACTTCAACACAAAAAAGTACTAAGAATCAACATACAATAAACTATATTTAAAACAATTGATTTTCTACGTTACCCATGTGTTTATACTTTACCATAATTAAAGAGGCTTTGAAGGCTGCCAAAAACGAACATGAATTTAAAGTTGCATCATTTACACGCCACTAACTAAATTTGGATGAAAATTTTGATAAAATGTTTGATCAAAAAAAAAGCACTTAAAAAATAAGTGGAATACAGAGCAAGGGTGTTAAAATGAAAAAAAAATAATAACTTAAAGGTAATAATTACAAATTACAATTTTCAGAAAATAGATCATTTAAATGAATACTTTTCTTTATTTTTCTTTTCTTATAATTTATAACAAAAATGCAAAATATGTATTTTTTAAAAAAAGGATTATTAGTTTAACTACGATATGATTCTGTCACAAGATCGTCACCTATAGAGATTATATAAATGATATGAATTAATTAGGAAACTGAATATAGAAAAAAGATATAAGTAATATAAAAAAAATGAAAGATTTTTTTATTCAACTTTGTTCAATCGCAGAATAATTCGATTTAACCATTTTATGCATCTGGTAGGCTCTAGATAAATTTTTTCACATATTTTTTAAAAGATGGTAAGGTAGTATACGACTTTGCTTGACTTGGCAATATGTTAAATAGTTTTAATGCGTAAAACAGGAAACAGTTTTTACCGTATAAAGTATTGAAAGGCTGCAGAACGAAGTTATTTCTTTGGCGTGTGTTGTAGGAATAAATGCTGAGGTTTTAGATTCTAATTTACAATGTACTATTTTATAAACTGTTATTATGGATTCCAATTTTAACAACTGGCTTGGCTTAAGAAAGTTACGTTTATTATAAATAGACTTTATTGAATCTGAATTTGTAAAACCATAAACACGTCGAATTGCCCTATTTTGTATAACTTGTAAGAAACCTATATTTGTTTTGGTTGTGGCGACCCAAACGGGCAACATATAAACTAACCGAGAGTGTATATGTGCAAAATATAAACTTCTTCGGGTACTTTCTGTTCAAATATATAACACTTGTTTGAACATTGCTTTTTATAACGTATTGTATATGATCATGCCAATTTTAATTTGAGCTATTACTAATCCTAAGTATTTTATATTGTTGACTTCTTCAATTTTTTTGGCGTTTAAATGTAATGTGCTTGATGGTATGCTTTTTTGTCTAGATGTCAGTATAATAATTTTATTTTGTCTATGTTTAAAGAGAGTTTGTTATTTTTTAACCATAGTTCTAATTTATTCAAGTCTCTTTGCATACTCTGAATTAAATTGTCTATATCTTTAGAGAAGTAAAAAATACAGATATCATCGGCGTACAGTCGTGTGTCACCCTTAAAATTTTGCATGATTATATCATTAATATAAATATTGAACAACAAGGGTCCCAGAATTGAGCCCTGTGGGACACCATAACTTATATTAACAGTATTACTTTTTGATTCACCTATTTGAACGTATTGTTTACGACTAGTGAGATACTAACTCAACAAATTCAAAGCCTCACTCCCAATATTTCTAATTTCTTTATTAATGTTGGTATATCAACTGTATCAAAATCTTTCTGTAAGTCTACAAAAAGTCCAGCTATTATGTTGCCTTTATCTACTTGTTGTTGAATGTTGGTAATAATGTCTAATACAGCAATTTGAGTATTTTTCTTTTTTCTAAATCCGTCCTGAGAGTCGCTAAGGAATTTTATTTTTTCTAAATTTTGTACTAGTCTATTATGCAGTACTTTTTGAAACAGCCAGCAATATAGATATCGGTCTAAAGTTCGAGTATAGAGTTTTTTTCGGATGATTTATAAGGAGGGAACCTTTAGCAATTTTCAAGACATCAGGAAATTGCCCTGTTTCAAATGCCATATTAAGTAAGTCTACCAACATATCAACGATTTCCATATGGCATACTTCTAAAAATTACTTATTACTTATTCCATCATAACCTGGACAACAACCATTTTTTAAGAATCCTGTTGCTGTTATTATTTCATTTTTATTTCTTTTGTGTAAAAATATGGAGTGAAGTGATGAAAAGTTTAATGTAAGTGTACAACTTGGATGTCCTGCAGAAGGTAAATTCGCGGATTAAGGGTTGAAGGCAATCCCCGATTTTTAAGCGCCCTCTAGATTCGTATTGAGCAGAAAATTTTACATCGAATACGATACTTGTCAGCTGTATGTAAACAGGTACTTAAGACTGAAAGATAAACGTCTCCAGAATCTGGACTAAAAGTACATACCTTCTTTTTTAAACGCTTTTCTCAATTCTGTTGATATTCGGCACTAAACATTAATCAGATTTTTTTTTAATTAAAATTTCAGGACCACAAGATCGATGGAACCTCACAGACTTAGTTACTTTTTGAAATTAAAAGGACCCTCCCATACTGTTGATACTGCTTGCAGTAGTTCATTATATGCCCTCGAACATGCTTTTAGAGCCCTTATGCTAGGAGAAATTGATAATGCTATTGTAGCTGGAACAAGTTTATGCTTGCATCCTCTTCTGTCTTTGCAATTTGCCAGGTAAGCTAAACATTTCATGCATAAATACATTAAAGTAAAATATACAGGCAACTAGTGCCATTAGATGAGATCTACATGCGAAGTAGTCGGCCAACCGACTTGAAGTGAACGCGCGCCGCGCCGGTAAGCTATTTTCGGTTACACCAGGCTTAGAGAAAGTTAGAGCGGGCACCAAGAAACATTCTGTTTGAAAAACCATTGGGATTCAATCTGGTTGATGATTTACATTCAGAAAGATGTAAAGAATGAAATTCTGAAGGTAGCCGGATTTTTTTTGATCGCAACTCCGGTGTCTTAAAATCATTTTAAAATAATTATTAATTAATATTTTGATGTCAAATATTTAAGGCATGTCTTTTTAATGGAAAAATTCAACCACTGTATAAGCCTCTCACCTTTGTACAATTCGGCTATGAAACTTCCTTTGCTTGACCCTTTAATTAAGCCTTCTAAATGTAATGCAGACTGTAAAACCATGTCATGTAGTTGTAAACAAAATAAACTGTATTTCTCTTGTAAATGCATTTATAATAATCTCCAAAATTGTCTTTAGAAATATAAAATTGTATCTTATTTTTTATCAATTATTACTAAGTAAACAACTAATTTGCTTACTTTTACCTTATTAAATATGCATTTTATGATATTTATGTTGTTTTTGATTTCATACCTTAAAAAAATATTTCGTCTAATTAGCCAAGTCTCAAAAAGTTAATCTAATTGGCAAACTGAATGTATAAGAAGAAAATCATATTTTTTTAATTTGACAAAAATTTTGTTTTAAGAATTAAATTTCTAAAACGACGATCTTGTGGAAAACCGTTAAAAAGACATGCCTAAAACATTTCAGATCAAAATACTAATTATTAATAATTATTATTTTATAATGGTTTTAAGACGCTGGAGTTGCACGCACCCGAAATTAACGTTATGATTTAGGTGAAAAAAAAATCCGAAAAATTTTGTTTGGCAACCTTCTGAATTTCATTCTTTACATCTTTCTGAATGTAAATCGTTAACCAGAATGAATCCTAATGATTTTTCAAACGGATTGTTTCTTGGCACCTGCACTACGTGATACGCAAGCACCTATATAGTACTAGTCATCGAAGTTCAAGTTTCGACTTACGCGAGTCACAGCATTTAAAATTTATAATTATTTGCATAGAGTTTAAAAAGTGCCAAACGACTCGTTGTAAGACGTGTTATAAAAAAATGCTTTTTTCTTCAAGCGTATTAAAATGTTTAAATTATGTCACCAAAAACAGAAGTAAAAGTAGGACATTGTTTTACTAGTAACAAAATGTTAGTACCGAACGCCACCGTGGTGGACATTGTTTTACCAGTAACATAATGTTAGTTCCGAAAGCCACCGGTGGCGCGCTATCCACTAGCCACTTGTCATATTGTGTCAACATGTAAGACTGTAGTTTGAATATTTGTACATTTATGATAAATAAATGAATTTTTGCATTTTAATACGCTTGAAGAAAAAATAGTATATATTACACGGAGTAGAACGCCTTTTTTTGTGTTTCGCCCAGTTTGCGGCTTCGGCTTCGCCTCAGCCGCAAATCGTATCGGTATTGATACGAGAATTGGATAATTAAAACCCTTTTTTATTGTCATATTCGGTTTTAGCGTCCCAAAATACATAAAGGTAGGGGTAGGTATCCTTGTTTCGATTTTTTTTTTAATTTTGTGTGCCTGTGTTATTAGTCCCCACAAAAAGAAACCAACTCAGGAAATCTAGCTGGTCATAAAATGGTTCTCCGTCTACTCAAAAAGCGACCTGGAAATGTATTACTCAGGAAATGCTGAACTACTCAAGGAATTTTTTAAGGAACTTTCACTGGGTGGTCACTGATAGATAAGTCAAAGACAACAAAAGGTCATAATCGCATAAGATGGCTCAATTTGCCGCCGCATGAATGGTCATATCTTTTGCTCTGCATAACTATTGAACGGCCTAACCGATTCAAATAAAATTTTAACCAATTATAGATACTACCAGAACATAAACGTGCAATAAATTGGAACAGAATCTAACAACGAGAACATTGAGTAAAAAATCCATGAATTTTTCTGGATTTCCTTTAACCCCCAAAAAGTTTCGGCACAACTACCAAATTTATTTTGCACAATCCTGGGAAGTTTTTTACCACACACTTTTTCTAAAGCGATCAAATGATTACTCGGTACTTGAAAAAAATAAAATATCTTTTCTATTTTTTTAAATTATGATACGCTGATGATAAAATTATCATATTTTTTTTGTAGCATCTTGGGAAAGTATTTTATAATTCCTTATTATTGAAATCGGTTCTATCAGTAGAAGGTCCTTAAAAAAAATGAAATGTCCTTTTTTTAATTTTTTTAAGGGCCTTTTACTGACAATACCGATTAATTAATGATTATAGAATACTATTCCAAGATGCTACAAAAAATATGATAATTTTAGCATCAGCTTATCATAATTAAAAAAATAAAAAGGATATTTTATTTTCTTCAAGTACCAAGTACCCACTTCATCGCTTTATAAAAATTATGTGTAGTAAATAACCATCCCAATATTCTACAAAAAAAAAATTGGTAGTTGTATCAAAACTTTATAGGGGTTAAAAAAAAACAGAAAAATTCATGAATTTTTTTTTCAATGTTCCCGTTGTTCTGTTCCATTTATTCCACGTTTATATTGTGGTAGTATCTATAATTTTATTTGAATCAGTTATGCCGTTCACTAATTCAAAGTTATTTTCGAAAATTTTTGATTTTTTTTTACTCGAAAACGGTTTATTATTAAGGCTAACAAAATTGTAAGTGATATTAATAACAATCCAAGCAAAAAAAATGAGCACCATCCATGCGGGGGCAAATTCACCCATCTTAACCGATTATGGCCTTTGGTGAACTTTTTAAAATCATGTCTCCATTTAAAAAAACTCGAAGCCCATAGTCTGTTACCCACCCACCTATCATGTTTTATTAAATTAAAAATTACGTTTATTTGTTTTAACAAGAAAGTCGTGAATTGTTTTTAAAAAGTGGATATTTGAAATTTTGTTTTAATTATTCTCTATATTTGGTTTTTTGTAGAGCACAAAATTTCCTACAATTGACTGCAAGAACTTTTTTTTCTAAACCTCATAGTTACCGAAATACAGATCCTGAAAGATAAAAAAGTATTTCATGTATTGTGGTCTTATTTGCAATTTCTTATCTATCATATAGCTACAAACTGTCACTCATTTTATCTTCAAATTGAACCAATAAACCGTTAAGATGATGGACACTGTGTTTTTTGTGGTAGTTTTCTCTCATTTTCGGAAAAATTTTTTGATTTGAAGCTCTGTATTTTGGTAACTATGAGGTTTATTTTTATTAGAGTAAATTCTAGGAAATTTTGTGCTCCACAAAAAAAGGTAAGAATAATTTTTTTGAAAGGATGTACTAGTAAAGAGTTATCGAGCAAAAACCGAAAAAAAGTGACACAAAAGTGATCGCATTGACTGGCGCACGGGCGCACCAAATTAGAAAACTATTCTTTTTAATAAGGACTTACGTTCATACAACATATATAAAATCCAAAACTACATGACCCTTGGTAAGGTAAAATGTACTTGGCCACTGGGTATATATAATAGTACCAAAAGTATCTGATTTTGGATTAAAAATAAATTTGAAAACTAGGAGAGGAATTATAAGCTATTATGAACAAAATAATCATAACACTCATTATGATTGTTTTCCAAAGAAAGCGAATTACGATGTATTGTAATAACAAAAATAATTTTATAATATAGATATAACACATTTTAGACTGGGAGTGTTAGGCATGGATGGATCTTGCAAGGTTTTCGATGAAACGGGAAATGGTTACGCTAGATCAGAAGCTATTGCAGTAATAATCTTGCAGAAATTAAAAAATGCTAAAAGGTCATACGCTCAAATAATCCACGCCAAAACAAATTGCGATGGATATAAAGAACAAGGAATAACTTATCCTTCTGGAGAAGCACAAATTGCCCTTTTGACTGAATTCTATAAGGAATGTAATATTGAACCTAATAATTTAAGTTATTTGGAAGCACATGGAACAGGTAATTTTTTTGTGTTTATTTAATTCTGTAAATGTACTCATATTTTGACTAAGCGACAAACTTTTTTATTTTTGAAAATGTTCATATATATGCAGCGAGGCGATTGAAGCCAAGATTGGAACTTCAAAACAAAGGTTTCTGAGAAAAATAATTTTTTTAAGATTTACATACACGCTATAGGAACACGTGTAATTTCCTACATTTCCTCGAATATCTTGATAATCATCGTTTTTTTCGAAAAATTTGTAGATAGCTTATGTAAAGAGAAATGATTGATCTTTCCAACGCTTTTTTTTTAAATTTTTTCTCTAACATAAAAAACAAGACTTTTGACCGAATATGCGCTCCGGGCTATTGCAGTTCGCGGATAAGTTTTGCATTTTCCGCCACGGAATATTAGTCTACAAAGCTGATTTTTTGTCTACAAGCAGCTTATGCACATATGCACTATTTCGATTAAAAATCACATTCTACCTCTGCTTAAAGGTGGCTAAATCTTTGGTAGTGACATAAAGAAGAAGTCTCCCAGATAAACCTGATCGTAAATTGCACGGCGAAATTCGAAAATTCAGCTCAGCACGAACGAATCAAAAGTAGCATTTTGTGACATTTCAGAAAATCGATATCTCTTTTTGCAACATGTTGTTTAATTTTTTACTCATTTTTGCAACACTTATAGATTGGTAAAATTGCACCTTCATCATAGATACTATATAAACTTTCCTGGGAAAAAATCTAGTTTTATAGAAATAATTTCACGAAAACTGCCACCTCCCTGGCTATGGCTCTGTCCGAGAGACATTCTTTTCCGATACAGTGACATAGAACGGTCCATTATTATTCAGGGGAGGAAGGTGATTTATCATGTTTGAATAGTTTCGACGTTTTCAAATCAAGTTAAATAATAATTGTGCCAAAAATGATGAATTCGATTAGTGAAGATGAACTAATATGTACACCACAAGAATGAAGACAAGTAGCTAATGATACTATACATAATTTATTACCCGAAAAATCGCAGAACAAATATAAAAGGGTGTACAAAAATTAAATTTTACAGTAAATT
Organism: Rutpela maculata; assembly: GCA_936432065.2. NCBI lineage: Eukaryota > Metazoa > Arthropoda > Insecta > Coleoptera > Cerambycidae > Rutpela > Rutpela maculata. Next base: position 21,717,786 of record OW386288.2, read on the forward strand.
GTATTAATAAACAAACTGAGTAATTTAAACGCCTTCGGCTCATGTTGTAACCTTCATCTGCGTGAGTTATTACCTACATTACCGCTCGTTGAATAATATACTATTAAAGAATTGCAAGTATGAAACAATTGTTGCTGCTGATATTGTCTAGCATATGTCGGGTATTCCAGAATTACGTTAACATCTTCGTTATTTGAAAAGATAAAAAATAAATAAAAAAAAAACGCAAAAGGCATGAAAGACTCTATCTGATAACACTCCTGGAAACGTGTTATCTCTTGCAACTCTTAAAAAATCACCCCCAACAATTTTTTTCAAATAACATCCTGTATAGCTTGAGCCTGAAATCGTATCTCCACGTAATTCTGAGTATGCACTCAAAGAAATAGTATGGGTAAATTCAACAAAAAAAAATGGTTAACTAACAATATCGTTAATTTTGTTAAACCAAACTATATTGATGGTATTTTTAAACAAGAGGTGATTGTTATTTTAATTAATAAAAAGTTGTCGTACAACAAAACAAACATTAACTTAAAAAATAGATGAATAAGACTATTATTTTGTTCGTCTGACTATTATTTTGTTGAATTCTGTCAAATTAAACTAGATAATAGTATATTTTATTTTTAATTATTATCGAATTGTAATTCTAACCCAGTATTAGTTCGCTGTATTATTGTACTTGGTAGACAAACCTATATTATTGTCGTTTTCTAGAAGTTCTAAAAGAATTACCATAAAATTTGCTTGCTTACCACGTAGTCTATTACAGAAATTATTCCCAGATGACGCCACATACAAATCACTGACAATAATCAATCATGCATTATTTTATACCCTTATGAATTTATAGAAAATTAATAACATGATTGCAATGTTCAAATTCTCTCAGGGATCATCGATATATTTGGATGGATCTTATAAATGATCTCTAATCTTTGGTTTGGGTGGTCTGATGTCTCAATACTGAGATTTTGGCTAACCAAAAAAAAACTTCATCGTACAATAAAGTGTAGATAAACCTAAAAATTAGTTGGTGAACAAAAAACAAAGTCGTTGTACTATTTAATTGTAGACCAAATTGAAAATGGTTAGTGAACATAAAAAAATGTCATTGTACTATTTAATTTGTTACAAGAAGATATGATTATTAAACTACTATTTTTTACGAAAACAAATAAAGTTGTATGACTATTCTTTTCTGATTGATTTAACTATGAAACTAGATAGGCGCGATTTCATATGCTCTTTTTGGTTGAATTTACCTATCATTTTCTTTGAGTGTAGAAATATACCAGCATAATGTGAATTTGAATGGACAGAAGTGGTGTTTCACGAGAACACTGATAAATACGGTTTAATGGCAGATGAAAGATACCGAGGGTAATCGGTATCACCCATAGAAAATGCTTGTTGGGCTCTCATTGCTGAACTACAGGGTGTATTTTTTCCAAAATTTCTATTGATTATTACTTTGTAAAATAATGGAATACTAAGTTCATATTTGGCTGATGTAGAACACTAGCAGTTCTGAATAAATACATGTAAGACACAAAAAAAATTCTGGTACGGTCTTTTTTCTTCAAATAAACAGTACCCTGAATAAGTGTTTTTTTAAATATCAATATGTAATTCGAAAAGTACATAAAAAAGCCAAACAAAATAGCTTCATTAATTTTGGCCGCCTTCGAAAAAAAATTCATCAAATAACACAATATGAGAAAAGATATCGATGAATGATGTGCGCAAAAAATGCTTCCACAATTAAATTAGGCTTTACTTTTTTTCAACAATAATTATTATGTTCTTATTTCCAAATTTTATGGGGAGGGTAAGATAAATAAAATATAAATGTTAGAAGACACCGAATCAAGAATTTAGCAGCGACATAACATTCCTATTAACAACAATAACGGTAGTATCAAAGTAGCATATCAAGAGTGCACATAGTAACAAAACAACAACAAACTATCAACAGAATGACCAAAAACAAAAATGCAGATATTGTCATAAAACGTATTTACAAATCAGAATTATAATTAAATTTTATATAGGATAATGCAGTTTTTATCTCACTCGAGGTCAGTAAGGGGTGGTAGGGGCTGAAGCCTTTAGAAATATCAACAAAATCATATATTCATAACTTTACGATATAAATAAAATAAATTTCTTGGCCATTAAATGACGATAAATACTGCAACCTTCTACCCTAGCATTGAGGCGCCATTTTACAAAATATCTCCTACTATTAAGTAAAGTGTCCTCGTAGCTAAACACTCGATTAAAAAAATATCAAAATGCTCAAAAGATAAACTCTAGTACATAATATAAGTCAGATACAACATAAGAAAAATTATAGCACACACGTGACTCTAATAATGAAGTTTAATCAAGTTATTTGGACATAAAAAAACCGACAAAAGCTAATCTAATTGAGGTGACCGAATATGTTACCAGGTAAACTAAAGGCCCGCCTCAAATCAGATTAGGCCCAGGCTAGTCAGTGTTATTGGAGGCAAGGGCGTGAGTTAGGGTTAGGAACTGACTAACATTTTAGCAAAAAACAAATTTTGGTACACAAAAAACTCAAAACTTTATGGGCGCCAGGCTTTCTAGTGAAGCCGTGAAAAAAGAGAAAGTGTTACACAACACAAATAAAACAAGAAGTAATGATAGTATCGATTATATATCGATTTAAGGACAATTGTACAGGTTTTCGATGTATAATCGAAATAAAAAATTGGTAAGAGATTCAAATAAATATTCTAATATATACAGAGTGGGTTAGTAAGGTAGTTCAAGCAAAAAGCGAGATCAAAATGATAATAAGTGCGCGATTATGGCGAATTGTGACTCAATCTGTCCTAGGGTTAGTGGTAATAAAATTGTCTTAAGCTAGGCAGAATGCTTAATAGAGGTTATCAAACGATATTATTATAAAAAATGTATTACCGTATAGTCACTGATAAAAGAATTAACGATATCGCACTTAGATACTGCAGCTAAATACTGAGCAAACAAACCCTACTATAAAAGTAACAATTTAGTAGGTAATTTAATTCAAACAGTCTGTTGCTTGATACCCAAAAATTCTAGCAATAACTAGCAAAAATATAAAAATTACGTAATAACCAGAAATTTATAATAGGCATCACAAATTGGCGATTAATTACGCAACAAATATAAATCGATCATAAATTTATCACTGACTTAACACGCAGCTAATAAAATGTACAAGTGATAACATTAATTTACTCTACAATAAAACACCACATGGCAGAATTATGAAAGGTAACAAAAATATATACACAAGGTAAAATTGGTAATAACCAAAAGAATGTCTAAGGTAAACCACACGGCAAAGTTATAAAATGTAACAACTATATCCTTACACAAGGCAAAATTTGGTAATAACCAATAAAAGATAAACCACACGGCAAAATTACACAATGTAACAAGCAATAAATCTACACAAGGTAAAATTGGTAATAACCAAAAGTTACAAAAAAAGGGAAGTGGACGCAAAAGGCGACAGATTCCACCCCTGTGTAAGCTTTGTGTCGACGTCTCAACACAAACCTCCAATCACGCGGTAAATTAAATGGAAACGTCCACTACAACGTGATTATAAACACCCTGTATCTTAAAATACATAAAATTTAACACCAATAAGATTAGCAGATGCATAGGGCACTCTAAAATTTTTTGCTCTTCAGTTAACGCAGTGATTACGTAGCTCGTAAGATTTTAATTAAATCAATAATTAAATCTGGCATAGGCCATTTAAATTTCGCAAATTGTTAGATAGGTGATATTTAGAAACACATAAATTAATAACATAAACTTAACTTTGTGAACAGCTGAGCTAGCCAGGCATTCGGAGAAATCCCTCTAGCTGGAATCGGTCGCTTGAAAATGACACACCTCTTGGCTTCCACGGTCCCGTAACGAGAAAATGGCTGCAATAAAATCTTGGCTCCTACGTTTAAAGAAAAAGATTTCTTCGTGATCCACCCATGTGAATTTAAACAGCAAATAACCATTTAAGACGTAGTTCCCAATAAAATTATTAATTGAACGTCGTAACTGCCTCCAAGTAACGTGATTATACAATCGTTGAACGAGTTCGGCCGTTTTGACTACGGTGTGGGTGAAAGCAACACTGTGGTTCAGTAATTTAACGATGAAGTAAGTTTAGTTAATACTTGGTAATAATGATGGTGATTTACGGCTAATATGATCTATTGAGAATTTAATATACTGATAACGATCATGTCAATTAGTGTACTTAATTTACGTAGCTGACGTAATTGTCGTAATTGTAATTTTTAAATTATTGTAACTTGTAAATCATTATAACTTCGTAATTTATATGACTTAGTATTTCATTGCGACATAGTATATTCCTATGGCTTAGGATATGACTTGATAATTTAGTATAATGCTTAGCATTTAGTATTTAGTATTCAATCTGAGAACCCTAAAATAAATAGAAAATTTAATTAGCTTGGAAAATTGGGTAGAAAATGGTTAACTTACATCCCATTTCCACTAAAGATATTGAACACTTATGTTTGATTTAACGACATGCTATTAGCTACTTGCTTTCATCACCGCGAGAACGTAAAGAGACCGGGTTCGCGTCGAATTTATTTCACATCGCCCAAGGGACGATTTTTGTGCCGCGTCGGCCTTTCAACGAACTACCGAGGAGTTCTGCTTCACGAAAGAGAAAACGGCTAAGTAGTTCCGTCCATACTATTGAATTTATTATACGTTGGAACAACTCCACTAGGAGGCGTTACAATACAGGAAAATGCAGTTTTTACTTCCCTAAAAATGCAGTGCGAGATGGTAGGGGATGGAAGATTCAAACTTTGGTAATGTCGACATCATCATGTACTCATAACTTTATCACCATCACCTGTCGAGATATAAGGGGGCGATAGAGGGAAACTGACAGGATAGATCATTTTTGTGTGTCCAAAGTTGGTTTCAGCGCGTCAAAATACTTCAGGAAAGTTAGACGAGAACCTTGAAACAAGACCTTTTTTTTGTAGGCCTGTGTTACTTAAATTGGAATAACAACGCTAATTATTTTTACAGGCACTATAGTTGGAGATCCAGAAGAATGTGCTGCTATTGATGAAGTTTTAACGAAAAATCGAAAAGTTCCTTTACTAGTTGGATCTGTAAAATCTAATGTTGGACACTCGGAGCCATCGTCAGGTATCACCGCAATTATAAAGGTAAGCAAAATTCCTCTTCGAGTTAGAATTATGTGACCACACCTATTTAGAAGTTGACATCAAATTCTCCTTAAATATTCTAGTGTATTTTTGGATTTGAAACTGGATTCATAGCTCCAAATATTAATTTTAATACACCAAGAAAAGAACTGAAGGGAATTATTGAAGGACGAATGAAAGTGGTTCTGGATAAAACGCCATTTGAAGATAACAGGGGATTAGTAGGTAAGATACGGTCAAATAACCGGAATTATTTATGTTGGATTACGAGGTCGTGGTAACAAAGAATATTTGAGGACACTTGGTGATTTTTAACTCCGGAACAATATATTGGAAATTATCCTTCTAATGCTCAGTAAGAATGAAAGGACTTTCCAACACTTTTCCTCAAAATAAGGACATTTTCTCAAGTCAGCTTTGTGTTCCCCATACCAATCAAATTTCGGCATTTTTCTAGCTCGAGCATAGGATCTACTTTGTCTACTTTAGTAAGGACATATGTAGGCATGTCTTCAATGGCTACGAAATTTATTGACAATATTCCGCTTTTCGGCATCTCGCGGATGAAATGGTGCCTGATGTCTATATTTTGGTTCTGGCATGATAAGCAGCACAAACATGAACAGGATTCTGTGAAAGTTTTCGAGTTCTCTGTTTATCATTAAATATTTTAACGTATCCGTAACGTAAGTTTTTGGAGTAGGATTGCTTTCTTCGCAACGTCTGTCAACCTCACGCATTCCGCTTAGGTTGATGACAGCGCAACCATTAGTTGCTTTGTTATTGTTTTTGTCATTTAAAACCAAAATCAAAAAAGATGGACAAAAAATTTTTTCACAAAAAATTTTTTCACAAAAAACAACCTGCATAAAATTTTCTACAATGTTGTTCCTATACAATATTTTTATAGGAGTTACCATTTTCCACATAAATGAGTCCAAAGTTAACATGGAAATTCATATTTCGGTAAATCATTTAGAGAAAATAACTTTGACAATTATTGTAAGGCATATAATATAACTTTATATTATTAACATAACAAAAAATCAAATAAACTGAAAAAAATTAATAATAATAATATTATAATTTGCAGACATTTATCTCGAAAACGGTAACAATGGGTTATGAACAGATTAGGGTTAAAAGTGTTGATAGTGACATCTTTTGGATTCTGCCGACTCACTCCAATAAAATTAAATGAAAATTACTGTTTGATACCGGATTTGGCAATAAAAGAAGGCTTATTAACATATCCGCATTAGCAGAAGAATACGGACCTCAAAAATGTTCAGCATTACTGGGCCTTCATTCATTTACTGGATACGACTCAGTCAGCGCCTTTAAGGGAAAAAGGAAAGACAAATGTTACTTTCTCCCAAATATACCAAATATATCCGAACATTTCAAGATTTGGGGAGCAGCTGGAATATTGATGATAAATTAGTCGCATCATTAGAGGAGTTTACATGTGCCATATATGGATCAAAGAAATGCGCCAGCGTGGACGAGCTTCGTCTAATTGCCATTAGACAGAAATGTGGTGACAAAGGTTTGTCTTTATCAATTGACCTTAAAGATGATTTTTCTTCGATTCCACCATCCAGAGCTTGCTTTATCGAGCATATTAAAAGTAGTGTTTACTAAACGCGTATTTGGCGATTAGCCGTCGAAGGTATTCACAATATTCCAAAGCCTTGAAATGATTATGTATGGCAAGAAAATGGAGAACCTTTTTGGTGTTCAGCAGATAAAATACTGCTTCAATCGCTTACTGAAATTTTTCAGGAGATGATTCCAAATCAAATCATAATAGATGAAAGTGAGGATGATAACGATATGATAAATAAAGCAATAGGGGAAGAAGACTTGGAAGAAATATTCGATATATTGGGAGACAGTGATAGTGAATCTGAAAGCGAATGAGGTGTTACTTACGTTTTATATTGAATTTAATATTTTACTTTAAGAGCTGAATCATTGATCTGGAAAATGGTAACTCCTATCAAAATATAGTATAGGAACAAAATTGTAGAAAATTCTATGCACTTTGTTTTTTGTGCAGAAAGTTTTTCTCCATCTTTTTCAGTTCTTGTGCTAAATGACAAAAACAATATTTACAATTTTTTTTCTTATAAACGGACGCCATTTTGAAAGTACATCCAGTATTTTTTTTGGGGGGGGGGCATGTCTAAAATTGTGCTTTAGCTATAATCTTTATGAAAAACATTGTCTCCAAGGATCGGGAGTGCACGTACAGTTAGGATGGGCTCCCGTATTACATAGAAATAAAAGAAATTATTCGACACCATATTAATTTTTCTGAATATATATCTGTGATTTTTTTAATTTTATTTTAGCTATGAATAGTTTTGGATTTGGTGGAGGAAATTGCCATGTGTTACTTCACTGGAATCGAAAACTAAAAAATCATGGTGGATTACCTAAAGACGCCCTTCCAAGACTAGTATGTGTCAGTGGGAGAACAGAGGACGCAGTTACTGTTTTTCTGGATGAACTGAGGAGCAATGAATTTGACGTCGAGCATATTTACTTACTCCACAATATATTTAGGTCTGTTAACTTTGATAATTCCTATGGTAACTCCCATCAAAATATTGTATAGGAACAAAATTGTAGAAAATTTTATGCACGTTGTTTTTTGTGAAAAAAGTTTTTGTCCATCTTCTTAGTTTTTGTGTCAAATGACAAAAACAACATTGCCAACAGTTTTCTTTAACATATGGCCGCCATTTTGAAAGTACAGCTGTTTTTTTTTGGCTGTCTAAATTTGTTCCTTAGGCTTTAATTTTTATGAAAAACATTGTCCCCAAGGATCGGGAGGGGGGGGGGGCACGTACAGCTAGGGTGGGCTAAATTTTTTGATAAGCCTGTATATCTGTTTCTTTGGACGAAGTGTATTTAAAACAATGGTGAATTCTCTAGTGAGAAATTATTCAATTTAGTTCATTGTTTGCCTACGTCTATTTCGGATGAAATGACCAGGTCTTGTATGGTGAAAGGAGACTCCAAGAACTGTTTCTTGCTCCTCTTGATCTAATGCCCCTTCGTTTCAAAGATAATTAAGAATCTAAAGTACAGTTTATGTACATGGAACGTACGTAAACATTGAAGAACGATGTTGGTCCAGTTGAACAGTGTCCGATGAGTTGCGGGTTCAAGTCCTTCGTGTGGCAAGAGCCTTTTTTTATACTTTTTTAATTCGTTTTCTACTTATAGTCTACTTTCAACAAAAACAAGTGAAGCGAAATCGGTGACGTCCCAGCTATAATCTCTCTTGTGAGTATTTATGACTTGCGACTTTAAAAACTCATACCCTAGGAACGGCTTAACTATAGGTTGTTCCCATTAACTTTTTTGTTTGCTAGACCAAGGGTAATAACGTCTTTCAAACTTGGCCGATTGGGGCCCAAAACCCCATAAGAACTTTAGACGTAAGGGCGGGACAAATAAAATGACATCCACATTATCCCCTCCTTTGTATGTCATCGATAGTTTTAATGTATATTACGAGAAAATGAGTAAATTTCACACTCATAGCGCTTAGCAGACAAAGAATTAATAGAAATAGTAACTAAAAAAACATTTAAATAAATTATTTGAAAAATTATCATTTATTTTAGAAAGAACATACAGAACCACATTTACAGAGGATACACAATAGTATCTAAATCAGGTGAAATAACCAGATCTCTTGGATACTTCAGTGGTGAAAATAATCCATTGTATTTTACATTTGGAGAGTTAAATAACTGGTGTGAAATTGGCAATAATTTAATGGTTTTACCAGTATTTGCCACCAGTATTCAAAGGTATGTATTTAAATAAGTAAACTTTGTACCATAGTTGCATTAATACAGTGTACTGAGTGATCTACGTAAGGTGGACACTGTATTTTCTGGTATCATGAGTGAGATAAACAAATGTTTTAACATTAGACAGTTATAGCCGTAGATTTCGAGTCCGTTGAGAAAAATACATCATACTTTTGCAGGGGCGCATACAGGCAACTTTAGGAAGGGGGAGGACGAGAAATTGGAAAAAATGTTAGAATTTTACTAAAAGTCAATTGAAAACAGAAACATTTTCTTCCCACCTACCCTGACGTATGCGCGGCTTTGGGTGGGCACTGTACATGGCTATAATTCGGAAATTGATTTACCCTGATTTACACCTCTTGACTTCTTTTTAACATTAACATTAGGCAGTTAGTCTCTTAGTTTTTGGAGTTAGGCTATTTAATTTCTTCTTTCAGTATAATATTTTAAGTACGCGTAATTTTAAAAACAGTTTATTTCAGTTTAATTTATAGAAACGAAATACCAAATGACTATTTTTTCTTAGAGAAATAACAAAGTAAATAGATTTACACAAAAGCAAATTATGCTTATACTAGCATCTTCTACAGGATGTGGTTAACCACACCACAAATGGACCTAAATTTTAATTTTTTGACAAGAAGTCACTCTTCAAAAAAAATTTCTTGTTAAGAAAATACGATTTGTGTTAAAAAAAAACACAGACAAAATGTTTCTAAAATATTAATTTTACCTAAAAACAAACTACCTTTGCTACAACTACCTACCAATGCCTCAGTTTTTTATCTTCCTGCATGTAAGAAATAATACAATCACAATACCCATGAGATTATTGAAGAATCAATGTTACTGTCATAAATATTGTGTGTTAATTTAAATTCGAATAATGCTTACCTTACAGCAACGAATTTATTTTGTTAACTATTATAGTATAGGGGACATTTCCTATCGACATGCAATTGAATGTTTCCATTGTTTAAGAAAGTTAACACAACAATGTTAATACTACTGGAGACGTAAAAAAATTTAAAAATCTCGAAAAAACCGCCACCTAGATGATGTAGCTAGTTTTGAACTCAATAACACAAAATCCGAAAACATCGTTAAGAAGAAGATCCGAGCTAATATAAGCAAATTAATAGAGTTTTTAAAGTTGTGTGTGCAATTACAAAAAATAGAATTATTGGTCTATATTTATTTGAGGAAAATCGTAATTAAAATTCATACTTAGAAATCTTAAATACTTATTTTTGGTCAGAATTTGAAGATGAAAATTTAAAATGCAGACGCAAGGCCTACTATATTCAACAAGGCGGATATCTCGCGCATTCGTCACTGCAGGTTCGAAATTGACTTCATAAACATTTTCCTAAGAAATGGCTAGGTAGATTTGGCCTCATTCACTGTCCGGTTCCTCATAAGCAACTTTTTCAAATGAAATTTTCATTAAAATTGAAAAATAAAGGTAGCTTACTCTTAGATAAAATTCATATATATATTTTAAATTATTAGTACCCTGTATATAAAAAAATTAAATTTCTTAACACAAATCGACTTTTTTTATGAAGAATGAATGACTTTCTGTCTAACCAAAAATTAGGTCCATATAAGCCATCCTAGATTCAACGGCATACATCTTGAAAGTTAATACGAAGAAATGCATAATGCATGGTAAATTTGAAATGCAGGTGATTATTTTAATCTGTAGTTCCCCATAGCTTAATTAATTAATTTCAAATTACCATAAACCACCCGCCCGCAATTCTACCATAGGTCTCTAAGAAATGGATAAAAAATCTACCGTTAAAACTGCATAACGTCAGTTTTAAAAATATTTGTGTCAGCCCAGACGACTGAGAACATTTTATAGTGAAACCCACAAAAATTTGCAAACTGAATAATTTTTTTTTAATGAGTTCGCCAAAATGTATAGAATAATATCCTGAAAAGTTTACATTTCGCTCGGATGCAGAACATAAAAAAAAGGTGAAAAAAAAAAAAATTTTTTTATCCATTTTTTCAAATTTTGAAATTAAGTCAGGGTAGGAAAAAATAAAAAGTGCGGATGGGTAGACCACGTGTTTCTAAACAAAAAATATCATAATAAAATTTATCGCTAAAACCGCAGTATTCCTGGAAAAAACTAGTGTAGTAACTTTGTTACTCTGCTCGGCCAGCGCACGGTTAAATGCATACTATGGAACCTCTACAAATTCTCAGCTGTTCTATCGAGTAAAATAAAGCATTTTTCTCTTTCTGATTACACATTTTAACATTTTTCTTAGTGAATAGGAGGATAAATAGTGAGTATGGAGGGAAAATATATAATTATAAACGCTGAATCGCTCGCATGAATTTTTACGTGTCTTTACTGTATTGTATTTGTTACAGGTACACTTATCCACATTTCAGCTATATCCAATGGATTCCTTATACATTTGTTAATGTATTGGGAAAGTTCCAGAATTTATATTCAAAATAATCAAAGATATTTTCATAGTTATAAGGATAAGATCGTGAAAATCGGAATTTCTTATCATGATCTGATTGATCATATTTTCGAAAAAATGCATACAAGTAAACGAATTTGTGTTTGAACATTCGAAAAGTATACATTTTTTCCGAAATAGTGGTATTTTATTTTTTTAATGGGTCAATTTCTCGACAAGTTACAGCCTCCAATATTATCAAGAAAATCATCAAGCAAGGAAATTAAAATGAATTGAATCCACGTTACTAGAACCTAATGAACCATAATAATCATGAAGTGTATATACTTTTTAACAGTTCTCAACGAAGAAAGAATTTTTTTGTAGGGCTTTTATTTTTTTCTATAAATTTTAATGTGACGATTGAGTTCGGGCGTGATAATAGATATAAATATATTTTTCCCATCCATCCTTTGCTTGTCTTGTTTAAAACAAAAAAGCATCAGAAAGCTACAATTTCCATCTTTTAAATGAACCAAACTCATATAGATTGAACAAATTCTGATTTAGTGACATGTAACTCAGTGCGTCGGTGTCACAGTCATGCGTATTCAAGCGCACGCACGCATGGATCTCGCTCCGAGTTATGACGTTACACTTGACTATTTTTTTCCAGGAAAACCGTGGTTTTAGCGATAAATTTTGTTTGTACATTTTTTGTTAATAAATACGTGATCTATCCATCTGTATTTTTTAATTTTTTCTAACTTGATTTAATTTCAAAATTTTGAAAAAATGGTTGAAAAAATTTTTTTTTTCAAATTTTCTTTATGTTCTGCATCCGAGCGAAATGTAAACTTTCCCAGAAATTATTCTATACACTTTCACGAACTCATTAAAAAAAAAAATTATTCAGTTTGCAAATTTTTGTGGGTAAATAAATACCTTCATCGACTGGGTTAGTAATTGGACTAGGAAATTCAGAATCTTTATAATGTTCAAATGCAAGATATTTAATACAAAAGAGGTTTTTTTAGAATACAAAAACTTCTGTTGGACAAAGATGTTAACCTGTCAAATATCCTTCTTAATAAAACACACGAGTGTGAAACTACACATGTATTGGGAGCAGTAGCGGTTCAAATTGGTATAATAGACATACTAAACTTACTAGAGATTAGGCCCACCGATTGCGTAGGATCCTCGTTTGGAGTACTATCTGCTGCCTATTGTAAGGGAAGCTTAACATTAGAAGAAACTATTAACTGCGCTTCTATTATAAATGAATTTCTTAATACGATGCTGGATAAATCAAAGGATGACAATATTATTCAGGTAAGATGCAGATTTAGATTAGATTTACTAGGTGTAACATTATGTCAATCAAATTTTAATTCATGCAAAAAATTGTAACGTTAATAAAGGTCAATCGTCCGGTGAATGGTAACCATGTTACAAATGGAGACATCGTTTTAAATGGTAATGATACAAAGCTGGATGAATTACGAATAATTTTAAAAGCCCGTAAATCAAATAACATACGTAAGTCCACTTAAATGGTTACAGTTTCAAGTTCTTTCTAAACTTATTTTTATTTTAGTGACACACCTACTAGAAAATCTAACAAAGGAATTAGACAATGAAAAACTATACCGTGACAAAAAGCTAAAGAACAAATTCAGATCAGCCGATTACCTTATAAATGCCCTAACGAACAACACTTCAGTAGGATATGAGAAATTCAAATTAAACTCTGTTGTTTTCAAAATTTCGAGTGATCGAACCCACGAAGACGTTGAAGACATTACTGTTATTTCTTTTGCTACTGAGAGAAGAAAAAATTATCTTGTAGGAGTGCTTGAAAGTATAGGAAGGTATGGCAAAGATTGTAGTAACATATCTAATATTTTACAATTGTTTTAAAAAATACAACACCTAGAATACGTGAAAAGTATTAAATAATCACAAAGAAATATGAAGTTGGTTTAAGTAAGAAAACTATTAATAACTTAATTTATTCACTATAGATAAAATTAAATAAGTATCTTTCTGAAAGTTAGTGACTTTATTGCTATCGACCGATTTTAATGATTTTTTCATATGTTCTTCATATGTTCATCATTGTTGTAGTTTTGAAATTTATTGGCCGCCATGAAATGTTGGTTCATGGCGGAGAGGGTACTTTTTTAATTGTTGTTGTAAAATGAACATGTTGGTCGAAAATATGGAAAAGTACTCGGAAGTACTAAGGAATTCGGAATGTGTTAAAACCAAGAGAAGTAAACTTGTAATTTTTAAAATCCCCTCGAGTAAGTCCTATAATCATTTCGTAATGTGATATGATATAAAGAAAACTACATCGATATCGGTTGAAGCACTAGAGAGCTACTCTGCTCTCATAAGGAAAAAAGTAGTATCTACAAAAATAATTGTTTTTATATTTGTTTAGAAGATACGTATATGTGATATTTTACATCATATTTTCTAAGTTAAAGAGCAGTCCTTTAATTCCTTTAATTAATAATAATAATGATAATAATAATAAGGCTGGACAAGTGCGCGGTCGTCCACCTCAAGAGAGGGCGATGCGAGGAATTCTCTGAGGACGCGCAGCTCGCAGACGGAAGCATCCTAAGACATCTGGATGCCGGAGAGACCTACACATACCTGGGTGTGCAACAACATCACATCCAGGATGTGCAACAAATCAAGGAATCTCTCCGCGGCAAGTACAGACGCCTACTCCGAAAGATTTGGTCGTCCGAACTTTCGGGGAAGAATAAGGTGTCTGCTACTAACATGCTTGCCATTCCTGTTCTGTTCTACTCCTTCGGGGCAGTAAAATAGACGGTAGATGAGCTGCGCCAACTAGACAGAGATACCCGCAAGATGATGAACAGCCATAGGAGTATTCATCCTAGATCATCCGTTGCTCGTGTTTATCTCCCATGTCATCGGGGGGGGGGGGCGAGGACTCTTGAGTCTGGAGTGTATGAATGGTAGTACTGAGTATCACGTAACATCCTCAGGAGCTCGGACCCGCTCCTGCTATTAGTGAGAGATCATGATATAGCAAGGGTGGGCGCAGGATTGTTTAAGGCAGCAAAAAGAGCCGCACATGAACTTGGTCTCGTATTCGACGTCAGACGAGGTGGCCGGCGCGGTGTTGACCCAGAGTCAGTCACTGAGCTTACTCGTCTGAAAACCCAAATAAAAGCTGCCGAACAGGAGAGTTTGTTTAGACAGTATGTCGATAAACCTATGCACGATGTATACTATAAAAACATAGAAACACTGGGTTTATCGACTAGGCTGACATTCGCCTTTTTAAGGTCAGCTGGGCTTAAGTCGGAGACCGAGGGATTCATTGTGGCCTGTCAGGATGGTGTAATAAACACCTTGGTCTACTGAAGTCGCGTAATGAGTGTAGAGGTCCCTGATACCAACTGCAGGACCTGCCGTCAGGCGCCGGAATCGCTGATGCATTTGCTTTCAGCATGCCCGGTATACGTGATTTCGGCTTACCGCCATAACGCGGCTTTAAGAGTGCTATACTACCATCTACGGCACTCGTACGGGGTAGATCAAACACCCTACATCCCCGGAGATATTGAGTCCGTTGTCGAGAACGAGAGGTGCCGAATTTATTGGAACTAACAGTCAGGCTAATTCAAGCCAACAAGCCTGACATAGTCCTCCTCAACCATGAGAACAAAGTGATGTTTGTAATCGAATTCTCGGCACCTGCTGAGACAAACATCGCTTTGAAGTGCTATACCTAGACTACTCGGTCAAGATGGTCGTCCTAATAATCGGCGTACTCGGAGGGATGAAGCCTTCGCTGCTTTCAGAATTAAAGATCATACCGGCCAGTCAGAATTCAGCAGAATGGTTGGCAGGCCAGATGCAGAAGGCGGTTATCTTGGGGTCCCTTCGTCTGCTTAGAGTACATGACTCGGTGTTTGCAGTCACTAACTCCACAGGTCGTGGAGAGTGGTTGTAATGAATTAGCTGGCGCGACTACTGTGTGGTATTGGAGGCCACGGAAGCCCTGTCCGGCAACGGGAAATCGAAAAAAAAATAATAACAATAATAATAATAATAATAATAATACTTTGTTTCCACATTTAAAATGTAACTGATACAACAAAATGTAGAATACGTCAGCACTTAAAAACTAAAGTATTAATGTACATATAACAGTAGTAACAAACAATAGAAAAAAACACTACAATTGTCAGCGAACAAGATTTAAAACAAATAACTAAATAACATAAAGCATGTAAATGTAAAATGGCGAACTATCAGCATTAAACAAAAAATTCGTCTAGGGACAGCGAGCTTTATTAAATATATTTTACATATGTACAATGTAAAAACAAAATAGTGTGTATTCTATTTGATCTAAAACGTACGTTAGACACGGTCAACACTGATTTACTATTGAACAAACTTTATAATTATGGCATACGTGGACCCGCCCTACTTTGTACAAGATCGGAGCCAAGAAGTTATTATGAGAACTAATAATGTCACTTACAAGTCACTGCCCAAAGCGATCCAAGTAGGGGTACCCGAGGGGAGCGTATTGGGCCTCCTCTTATTTATTACTTTCATTAATGATATCTTCTCTTACTTCCCAGGTGGTTTTGTATCTCTCTTTGCAGATGATGCGTTAATAGCTGTGAGTTTGGACAATTTTAATGATCTGAGTAACACTGCAAACGATGTTATTCATATTATGATAAATTACTGTCGGTATACAGGGTTTATCCTTAATGATCTTAAAACTAATCTCATATAGTTCACTCCAGGAAAATTGTATGAAAGTATATTAGCAAAAATAAACAGTAAGAGTATTCAACAGAGCTCACAAGTTAAATTTCTTGGCTTATGTATAGACTCGCATTTATCGTGGACTAACCAGATTGATGTCATACTGAAGAAATTATCAACTTCTTGCTTTGTCTTATGGCAGCTCAGAAATTATGTTTCAACTGACGTTTCAATAACATATTATTATGCTTATGTCTACTCCACATTTAACTACGGTATCTTATGTTGGGGAAACTACTAGAGTTAATGAAGTTTTAAACCTCCAAAAAAGAATCCTAAGAACAATGACATTCAAAAGCTTTAGATACTCCTGCAGAGACCTATTTAAGCAACTAAATCTCCTAACTATAACGAATATATACATCCTAAATTGCGTTTGCTATGTTAAGTCACATCCTGATCAGTTTACACTTACCAGAGACCTAAATTCGCCCTACAATTTTAGACCTACACTTAATATAGAAATACCGAGACATAGTTTATCTATATCAGCAAATGGGCCGTTGATCATGGCCGTTAAGATATTCAATAAATTACCAACCTCTTTGAAGACTTTACCTACTTTTAATTTATTTAAATCGAGTGTTCGTAATATGCTGCAAAAACATAGTTTTTACTCTATTGGTGAATTTTTAAATTGTAACAATTTTGTCTTATGACGTTTGTATTTTTGTATTGAATTGTATTTTTGCTGTTTTATACTATATTTTATTATTTTTTCCTTCTTAACTACTGCTAAACCTGAAATTTTCTATTTGTTGGTATTTTTATTAACAATTTTTTGACAATATTCTACACTTGTATCTACAAGTTTTATGAAAATAAAGTCTATTATTACTATTACATAGCAGATAATTTTATGTATACGTATTATTTTAGTTTATATGAACATGGATATAACCCACAAATTCAAAAATTGTATCCTACTATCGGCCTACCAGTAAGCAGAGGTACACGGATGATCTCACCTTATGTTAAGTGGAGTCACAACAGAGAATGGTTTCTCCCAAATTATTACTTGGATTTGAACCAAAGTGATTGTGGAACTAGAACATATAAATTACAATCTACAGACCTAGCTTGGTCATTTCTAACTGGACATATTGTTGACGGCAAGTATAATATTCATCGTAAAAATCTTAAATAAAATATATATGATATATAATTGATTAGAATTATTAATACATTCGGAACTAACTATAATCAGCAGTATGCATAAAGAATAGGCAATTTCTTGTTTTTTCATATTAAATATTATTAGGACTATGTTATCTGCTAAGCCCAAAATAATAATTTTCCATAATACATTGACCTTCAAAAATTTGTGTATGGGTTACAGAATCAAAAAATGCTATTATGGCAATATGTGACACGTGCCTAGTTTCATCTCGATACGTTAAAAAACAAGCTAAAAACGTACTCTTCGCCAATTTACTGAGCTTTTTATATATAATTGTTACACATTCTATAGGATACTCTTCGCAGTTTTCTTGTAAATAATGTTAGTTTTTGAACATCCTAAATTTTGTGATATAAACTTTGTTGTGAAAAAAATTGTATGAAAAAAAAATGAAAAAAAAATCCAACCTGCGGGATTCGAACACGGGACCCTTGGATTGCAACGAAAAGCTTTAGCCGCTGCGCCACCACCTGTTGCTGGGAAAATTGATTGTCTGTAATATATATCTGTCCACATTCATACATATTTCACTTCTAAGAAATATTAGTAAACTTCATACACAAAAAAAAATTTGTTATGGAAATAATATCTCGCGATTTCCATTTTAGTACAAGCCACAAAAATTAACAAAAAAATTTTTTTTTTAAATTAAATAATTAATAACTTTTTTATTTACTGATCGATTTTCTTCAAAAACAATAGGGTTCTTCCTCTAGCTAACACTAACTTATTTTCTAAATTTCAATACAATCGGACTTTTCTTTCTTAAGTTATCGTGCTTACAAGAAACGTGACGGACGGACAGACGGACGGACAGACGGACAGACGGACATTTTGAAAGTTGTTCAGAATTCGTTCACTAACACAATGATATGAAAATTTTTTCTCTACGAGCGATATTTACGATTTTAGAAATGTGCCGATCAAATACAATATACTCTTCGTTTTTGCGAAGAGTATAATAAAGAAATGGTGGCCGGAAAGTGATCTAGTTGACACTCGGTATAGCGGCCATATTTCTTTCTTGTAGAAAATAGACACCGCAGATATAATAATTTAACCATAGATCATACTCCAAACGTATGTTTTGCGCCAATATGATGAGCGACTAATTAAAAAATTTGTTTTTTCAAAAATTGTCCTAATCGAAAATGAATCTCCCTGGAGTAAGGAATAACCGTGCCAAATGGCATCTCGTAGAGTTGAGATGCCGAGATCTCTGCTGTATATACAGGGTGTCCAGTTAGTGAAGAATTTTTCAAAGTGTTGTGCATGGATAAGTCAAAGTTTCATCGCAATGGATTTGTGAATAGGCACAATTTCCATTATTATGACAGAGAAAACCCTCATGTTGTGCAGAAAAATCATTACCAGCACAACTGAAATTTAAATGTTTGGGGAGGAATTGTACATGATTATGTTATTGGTCGTCACCTTTTTTGAGGGAAATGTGAATGGGACAGTCTTCTTGGATTTTATGCAAAATACGTTTCCACAAATGATCGAGCATATTCCTGATTATATTACAAATAATATGTGAACTTGATGGTGCACCACCATAGTTTAGTAGAAATGTTCGTCAGGCCATTAGTAACCAGTTTCCTGAAAGGTGGATAGGATGACGAGGTCTGATGTTTTAATAAACTATTAAATTATATCTAATTTATTATTTTATTAAATTATGTTAGGTCCCATTGCATGGCCGCCTGATTTCAATGAATTTTTTCTTTGGGGCTTTGTGGTCAGACGTTTATAAAGTAGAACCAACCACTCGAGAAGATATGATGGAAAGGATTCCTCAGTGTTTAAGTCGTGTAAATGTTGATATGTTGCGTGAATCAAAATGGTGGACATTTTGAGCAATTGTTAGGCTAGTTTCAACATCGTAAAAAAATATTTCTCAAAAACCATTCATAGTTATTAAAAGAAATTGTATATCAAAATGTGAGAAATTGTACGCGTTATTTCGTCCATGTAAAAAAATTATAGGCATTCCATTTAAAAACAAAACTAAAACAATGTAAAATAAGAGACCAAAGCCATACTAAATTTTAATGCTAAAATAAAGAGCACCTTAATTTACACAAAAATTATTTGAATAATCATATCTCCTTGGAGGCTTAACTGGCGACAAAAAAAATACAGTTTGTTCCATTTAAAAAAATTTTACTTTCTTGTCTAACACGTTTTTGTGACACCTTGTATAATTGAAAATAATTTTACGTTGTAGCGGAGATGGAACATTGAAAGTTTTGTTAAAAAAGCTTTTTTATAAAGTTAGCCGTTTTTGCACAATCTTCCGAGGGAAAACTAACTGGACAACCTGTGTAATCGAAGTACGGAAATAAGAAAACGTTTAAAATTATAAATATGCAAAACTAAACTTTAACTTTTTTAAATAAAGCAATTCATTGACACCCAGTATTTTCAAACTTTCTCACCTCATTCATTATTAAATTTTTTGATACTGTCATTTATCAATATTTTTATTTCTTTAAAATTTTTAGGTCGAAACTTATTTCCTGCAACAGGATACTTATATCTGGTATGGGAAACTTTAGCTTCGATAAATGACTTATCACTGATTTTAACGGAGGTGACGTTTGAAGACTGTAAATTTATCAGAGCCACCACTATCCCTAATAAATCAGTTTTACAATTCACTGTAAACATTCAAAATAGTGGTAAATTCGAAATCATTGAAAGCAATTCCGTAATTGTTACTGGACGAATAAGTTATCGATATAATGAGCTAGAAAACATAACCTCATATCAACATGCTGGTTTATCAAAGAGAGAAGCTTTTTCTCTTAAATGGAAGGACATATACAAAGAATTACGACTCAGAGGTTATAATTATAGGTAAGTCTTAAATATAAGGCCAAATTGCCAGAAGTCGCTTGGTAAATCGAAAATCACATTTTTTAATGTTAGTGTTACATTTATTTAAATATTGCATGGATAAGATTTTATTATTGCTGCTACCAGATTATTTATTTTCCAACACTATGATCTCAAAAATACAAAGAAATCTACCAATCTAAAAGTATCTATCTGGAGATACACAATCGCAGAATTTCGGGATGCAGATTTTTTTTAAATACACGAGATGATTTCTAGATTATGGTAACAGGCATTGTCAACATAAAAACATTTTCATAGTATGCTTTCTCTATTGGGATACAATTCCAACAATATACCTAAAAACTGTAAAACAATATTTTTTTCAGATAAAAATTAACTTTTTTGCTCTTGGATATTAAAATACAATTTATTATATTTACCCTTACCAACATAATTGGAGGTTAAAAGTGTCCTAGACTACTTATAACTATTATACTGAAATAACAATTATTAGAGGTATTTTTTACCCTTTCAAGCAGATATCTTGTCTTGAAACTTAAGTTCTCAGGTGTCTAAACAATGTGTTTATATACATTACCAGAAGGTTTTGTACACTACAAGTCAAAAATTTTTAAGTTGAATACAAACCTGAATAACTCCTGATTACTTCCAAGACATTTTTTTGCCGCAAGCGGTCGAGGCAAGATGGGAGTCAAAAGAGAAATGCCGAGATCCCAATTTTTGACTTGAGAGCTGTGTGACTGTGGGACTTTTGGTATGTTTTAACATACCAAAAGTCCCCGAACATAGGAGGTGCGGGGGGACAAAATTTCCCACAATAATGTTTTTATTATTTTTTTTTGTATGTGTTATCGCTTAGTAATGGTTTTTATCCACTCTTATTAGGTTATATAGTAATTGATGAACTGGGGGGATAATAGTATATTATTCAATGAGCGGTAATGTAGGTAATAACTCACGTAGATGAAGTTTACATCATCAAGTGAGTTATTACCATTACCGCAAGTTGAATGCTATACTTTATCTATGATTATAACAATAAGTATTCTGAGAAAATTTTGTTTAAATTACTCAGTTTGTTTATTAACAAAATTAACTGGAAAATTTAACTTTTGGACACACTTTTATATTTTTTCTGCGATTTTTCGGGTAATAAATTATGTATTGTATCATTAGCTAAGTACTTGTTTTCATTCTGGTGGTGTACATATTAGTTCATCTTCACTAACAGAATTCATCATTTTTGGCACAATTATTATTTAACTTGATTTGAAAACGTCGAAACTATTCAAACACGATAAATCACCTTCCTCCCTTCAATAATAATGAACCGTTCTATTTCACCGTATTGGAAAAGATTTCTCTCGGACAGAACCACCTTCACGCGTTACGTCGATTGGGCAGGCTAGGCATGAAGATAAAGGTGATTGGCTCAGCACCTAGTGATTTATAATAACTCATGCATTATAAATCACTCTATTTGTTTATGGACACTATTAATTGTTCAAAAGCAGTTCATTAATTACTATACAACCTAATAAGAGTAGATAAAGTATAGTATTCAACTTTCAATTCAATTCAATTCAAAAATGTTTTATTACAATTAATAATACAAAAGTGCGCCTGAGTCAAGTCCCGATTCAGAGCCGACCACACCACCACGGCGTGCAACGTCGTGGTAGATGGGTGGTCGGGTGAAACGGGTTTAACTCCGGCTTAAACAATAAATGAAGAATTATAAGGTTAGAACTCCTGTTCTTTGGAACAAACAACTTAAATCTAGCAATCTGGCGAACTATAACTAGAATGAGTTTTAAAAACACTTAAAAATTACGCTAATGTTTTAGTTTGCACAGCACACGCGCACAGTTTTAAAAATTGGATTATTGATACGGGAAAAGACTTAATGAAAAAACCCGTTCGAGCCAATGACAGTATTCTTCCGATGGTCTGCCTGCCTTCGGAAAAATGGGGTGGAGAGGAAGTTGTGATTTAAATAAAAAGTTTGATTTACAAGAAGTTATTGGTCGAGAAGGGATTTTGAAAGAGAACAAAAAGGGACAAAAGAACAGAAATTAACAAAATTAACAAAAAAAAAGGTGACTAATAGAGGGAACAGAGAAAGGGTTTGAGAATAAAAGGTGGTGAAAGCTAAAAGTTGGTTAAATGGAAATTTTGGTATAGGAAAGATTTTGCTAGGGAGGTTGCCAACGCCTGGTATGGTAATGGGTGTTTCAGGTTGAAAAGTATGGCATTATGCTGTCTGATTCGTGTAATGTCTCGGGTTAGCGGACTGCCGCCCAGTTTGAATTGATAGAATTTTTGCGATGTTTCTTGGACGAAGTCCGCTAGTGATGAATTACAGCACTCGCCTGCGGCTCGTGTTGTAAACTTCATCTGCGTGAGTTATTACCTACATTACCGCTCGTTGAATAATATAATATTACATTTTCTCTTTATTCTAACTTTATTATGATTAGACAAACATTTTTAATAATCATCGTAGAAAAAATTGTTTGTACAGAAATCCCTTTCATAACAGACTGAACTCAAATATTGAATAAAAAATGTTTGTGTGTGTATATGTATATGTGTCTTGGTGTTAACCGTTTCTTGCGAACACAATAACTTCTGTTAGACTTAAAATATATAATTACAATTTGGAACATACGTAAAACAGCATAGTAGAATAATCCCCATTGAAATTGGGCCATATCTGTAATACATGGTGACCGCCAGAGGCTTGGAAGCTCTCACTTGTACGTAAAATAGGTTTTATATTAATTTTACAGCAAGATTTTACTAAGGTTATTGATTAAGCATACAAAAATGTGAAGATTTGTAACATTTAAAACGTGAAGCAAAAAAAATTCCAAAAATTTGCAAAAATTTGCGAATTTGACAAGCGTGTACCTCGTAAACTATAACAGATATAAAAAAAAGTTAATAGAAATATTTTTGTGGAAAATTCAGTCAGCTTTAGTTTTGCATATAGCCACTATTGATTACTGCTAACCGTTTTCGAGATATGAGCGAAAAACCAAGCACCCCCCGCACCTCCTATATTGGGGGACTTTTGGTATGTTTACCTCTTAACTAGTTGAAGCACAGCTCTGAAGTCAAAAATTGAGATCTCGACATTTCCCTCTGAAACCTCTTCATTGATAGGACTATTTAATGAGTTATCAGATACGTTTTTTGATTTTGTTATTTTTCTTAGATTTTTCCGATTTTTGAACTTCCCGCTACAGCCCACGCTGCCATAAAAACTTCTTGCATGCATATGGCGTAACTCTACTTGAGGTTAATTTTCATTTTTTCTTGATGCAATACGGTCATCAGATATGAAAAAATCCCAGTTTAAAAATAGGTCGAACGCCATTTTGCTTCCAATTCCGGGGCCCAGACTAGGCCCACTGCAGTTTTTAGAGACAAAATTTTGAAATTGCGCTGATAAAAAAGCCCAACCGTTTTCATCCTTTGGCAAACCAATTTGCGAAAATAATTTTCTAAGGATATTATTTAGACTTGTAGTTCTGTGATATTATTGCAAAAAAATATTTTCCCAGATAAGGTCTAAAATTAATCTCCATGAATTTTATTTCAAACCTCTCTTGACCAGTTCCACAAGTGGAACAAGTTATTATTTCCAAATTATGCACACATTTGTTTGTTGGAAATATTTTCAAATTTGTTTCTCTGTAGATGGCCACCAAACGTAAGAAAGCCAATAAATTAATGTTAATTATTTCCATATGTGATGAAATAAGTTCAGTTGAAATATGAATTTGATATTTTACTGGAATAGTTATATGATACCCCACATTGAACAACCTCGTTCAATCGTAATTTGATTATTCCTTCTAAAAAATGGAATATATTTTGCTGAGGCTGTCAAAATTGAATCAGAAGCAGTTTCACATAGAAAAAATTTAAATCACATATAAAATCACCCTCTTCTACGTAGCATTAATATGAAATGTTATCACTATATTTATTATAATTTAAATAATATGTTTCATTATTAGTAAGAATATTTTCAATCTCGGTAGTCTCGACAAAATTCTGCAATTTACAAAGATTTTAAATTTTATTTAGAGGTGAATTCCGTGCCATACAAGAATGCGATAGCACCGGTTCAATAGCATCTATAAAATGGAATAATAACTGGATTGCCTTTATGGACAATATGCTGCAATTGAAAATACTTCAGTTCGACACTAGATTATTGTATGTACCTACATATATAGCAAAATTATCCATCGACCCTATCAAACATATGCAGTATATTACCGACAAATACGGAAGTGAAGATAAAACTCCATATTTACCAGTTTTTAATGATCAGTCAACTGGAATAATAAGGTATGCAGGTGGAAATTACACTACGACAGTATTACTTATGTTTTCATTTCAGTTGCGGTAATATAAATATCTGGGGGTTAATTGCTAGTTCCATTGCTCGAAGAAAATATTTAGGAACCCCAGTTCTGGAATCTTACAAATTTGTACCAAATATAGCAAATTTGGAAACCCACGTGTCTATAAGAGTAATCATGCAAATCATATTAGAGAACACGTTAGCTTATAAACTCAGAATTGTTGAACTGATTGACGATAGTTCTGAAAATGGCTCTATCTTAACACCTATTATACTTACTGTTCTCGAGGATCAACCACTAATTCAACCAACTGTTAAGATATTAAGTAAAATTCCTCTTGATGTTGGTGTTGAAGTAGAGGATAAACCGTTGAATAGTGAAAGCGACTGCTCACTTGTAATCGGAACTAATATTTTAGGTCGACCAGAGGTAAGTTTATTGTTTATATTTGCGTCAAAGTATCTGTATTTTAGTCCTTTTCTTTTAGATCTTGAAGGATGCATCTAAAGCTCTTAGAGAAAAAGGATTCATAATATCTCGTGAGTCTCGAGATTTTGATATTTCCACTGCAAATAATTTCAATATTGAAGTGATAACGGTACACAAGACAGCAACTGATTCGTTAATACTATTCCAAAAACGCTCACCTTTAAGAAAAACTTTTACTTTAAAAGTTAGTTCCTCAAACGATTTCTCTTGGGTACTCAAATTGAAGGAAATAATTGAAAAAAGAAGTAGTGACAATATATTAATTTATTCTGAAAACGAACCAAATAGTGGCATCTTAGGATTCATTAACTGCCTAAGACGGGAACAGACAGGACCAAACGTCAGATGCATATTCATAATGGATACAGATAAGAAATTTGAACAAAATGAGCCTGACTTTGCCCATCAATTGCAGAAAAATATGGCAGTTAACGTTTATAAAAATGGCCAGTGGGGCACCTACAGACATGTATTATTAGATAAATTAGACGATATAGAAAGTGAACATTGTTTCGCAAATGTCACAGTGAGAGGAGATTTGTCCAGCTTAAGGTGGAACGAAGGACCCCTTCGACATGACAAGTTTATAACCCCAGGAAGTAAATTAGCATATGTAAGTAAATCTATTTATTACCAATATGTTTCTTTTACAATCACAACAAAAAGTAGTATTCTCTTCCCGAATTCTAGGAAGTATACCATTTCATCTCGGTGCAACTAAAGAAATTAAATGTTCCTTTCATAGAAAGCGATGTATTTCCTCTTGCTGATATTACTATAGAAATAATACTAACAAATACATTTGACTGATATTTATTTTTGACAACTTTTTTAGCACTTATTATTGCGGTTTATTGACATATATATTAATTGTAAAGCCAAAAAAAAATTATAATACTTATTCCTTTGTTTTACTTACAATTTTTTTTTTTAGAATTTGAAACTTTTATAAAATTGCATGGTAAAATAGTTCCCATTGAAATTGGATCATATCCACCATACAGGATGGTTGCCAGAAGCGTGTACATCATGTTTTATATAAACTACGTTTCATTTTGACTTTAGACCAAATGTTCTAAAGGTTTTTAATTGAGAACATAAAAAATAAACGGCTAAACGGCAGTATACAGTACGTCTTTCAAATTCAAGAGAACTGTGGGTAGGTTAGATGATATATCAGTTTTAACATTAAAATGTTATTGAGGTATTTTCAATAAGACCTACATAATATGTATCATGTTCGGCTTGAATTTTATAAAATATTTTAGTTGAAATTTATACAAAGATTTTATTTTAATTGTCAAATGTATTTGTATGAGTATTATGTTTCTTATATTAAAGTTGGTCATAGAAAATTTCGGACTTAACTAGAAGTGAAGTGTGACTTCTTCCCTTTTGTGATTACTTTCCCCGCGTGAAGAAGTGTACATTTCCTTCCTGGATATACAAATAGTCATTTAATATTCATTCATCATATATCTATTCTAATAACTATTTCAACAGATATATTACTCAGCACTTAACTTCAGAGATGTTATGACTGCTTTGGGAAAAATTGACGTTGACGTTATAAGTCAGGATAGGAGAGAACAAGAATGTGTCCAAGGTCTTGAGTTTTCAGGCAGAGATGAAAAGTAGTAGAAGTAATTTAGTTTTAATGATCCTTTTACATTTTATTATTTTAGTGGTAACCGCATAATGGGAATAGTTAATACTGGGGCACTTTCGACCTTATTAGCGGTAGATCCTAATTTAACGTTTCAAGTTCCCGATACCTGGAGTCTGGAAGAAGCAGCTACAGTTCCAGTCGTTTATTTAACAGTGATGTATGCTTTTCACATGGTAAGTCATGAGTTACATTCAGAAGCTGCTATTCTGCTTTATTTCTTAAAGTTGTAATTTCTACATGGAATAGAATGGAATTCAATATTACGAATCAACAACAACAAAAGCCAGATTTTTTATACAGCCACACGCTAAAATATATTTAAGGATTTACTTACTCTATTATTAATTTAGTAGACTGAAGCAGCTGTCACATAAATTCTTTACCGGTGCAATATATTTGTGTAATTTTCACACATATTTGGTATATACAGTGTGTCCCAGGATAGATGTAACAAGAGGTGTAATGAACCAAAAATTTTGGAATTTTGGAATGGTATTTGAAGATTGAGTCCTGCTTGTTGTAAAACTAAAGTATACCAAAAATGACTTGATTTGGTATTCTACAAGGTGTTTTATAAGCAAAGTTGTAAAAATCACCCCTAATAAAGTACGTTTATTTTTCAAAATATGAAAAAATTCCACTACGAAAAGTTATTTAGAATGCAATTTTATACCTCTATACCAAAGTTCAGGAATATAAAATTATTTTTTTATTTTGAACCGTTCAATTAAAACTGCATAGAAATTATTTTTTATGAATTAATATTTAAAGTTATGTAGAAGCTAAAAGTAGGCTACGAGAAAAGCAGTGGATACACATTTATTGTTTATTATTGACATATCTGTCAAACGTAGTCAATATTATCCTTAATTTCTGTTTCAAATTAACGAACCAAGCATAAAAAATTAAGTGAAAATGGTACTCACAGTGCGTGAAAAAATTTATATTGTGCAATACTACGGAATTGGCGGTGAAAACTCGCTAAGAGAAGTGGTAAGCCAATTTAATTTGAAATTTCAAACACTGCTTTGTCACGTACTCAGGCTATGAGAATAATTAAAAAGTTTTTGGCTACTGGTAGTGTTCTTAACATGAAAAGGAAAATAAAAGCATATGATGAAGACAATGTTGGGGCTATTGTAGCTCATGCCTCTGTTATAGAAAATCCTAGGATGCCACTAAGAGAGAGATTAGCTCTTATTAATATTAGCAAGTCTGAACTCCAAAGAATTTACAAGGTAAAGAAAATTAGGGTATATAAAGCAAATTATAAACATACGCTTGAAGAGGGAGATGACGGCCGTGGGTTGGATTTTTGTTTGACCATTGGAGAAAAAAATCATGGAAGAGAGATTTTTTCTTCATTTCATAATTTTCTCAGATGAATCCACATTCACAACCAATGGTGTTGTTTCATCTCAGAATTGTCGGTTTTGGGCTTTTGAAAATCCAAATTTTATAATTCATTGTAGAAGACAATATTATAAAAAAGTGAATGTGTGGTGTGTCGTTTCTTATCACGTTGGAGTTATTGGGCCTTATTTCATTAAGGGAAGGTTAAACCAGCACACATATTTACAGCTTCTTGAAAGATTTTCTGAAGAACATTTAAATATTTTAAGCCTTTAGTTCATTTTTCCTGGCCTTGGCCACTCCACAGAAATGGTTAATCGGTGGTTGAATTTAAATTTTGGAGAAAATTGGATTGCCAGGAGTGGACCGATCAAGTGGCCGGCGAGATCCCCAGACCTATCAATATTGGATTTCTTTTTATGGGGTCGCCTCAAGCAGTTGGTTTACGAACCACTTCCTAACGATATCGCAGTATTGAAGCAGAGAATTACAAATGTCGTAAACTCCATATCGTTAGATCATATTCGAAACAGTTTTAAGGACTTCAGGCGAAGGATCGAAATATGTGTGGATGTGGGTGGTAGCTACGTCGAATAATAAAAAAATTGTAAACATTGTTTTGTATTGGTCAATAATTAATTTGTTTGTGAATCTGTTATGTTTTTGACATTTATTACTTGTTATAATTTTTAAACCTCATTAATCTTCTGTTAGTAATTGTTTCTTGTTTTACAATTAGTTCGATTAACATTATATCTTCTTACATCTCGCATATTATATTTTTTATTTACCAATAGCCTACTTTTTGAGATGATTAACATTTGCTCCTACATAACTTTAAATATCAATTCAACTCTTAATTCGCAAAAAATGGGAAGTTTCAAAAAATAATTTTATATTCCTGAAATTTGATATAGAGGTATAAAATTGCATTCTAAATAACTTTTCTTAGTGTAATTTTTTCATATTTTGGAAAATAAAGGTACTTTATTAGTGGTGATTTTTACAACGTTGCTTATAAAACACCCTGTAGAACACCAAATCAAGTCATTTTTGACATATTTTAGTTTTACAACAAGCAGGACTCAATCCTCAAATACCATTCCAAAATTCCAAAATTTTTGGTCTATTACATCTCTTGTTACATCTATCCTGGGACACACTGTATATGGCATCACCATCGCTGCGATTTCCTACCGTTCTTTTTTTAAAAATTATCAGATTTTGACAGGAGCTTTCAGAGCTCCTGTCAAAAATCTACACTCAGTGCACACATTGTTCGGAAATAATTTTGCCAGTAGAAGATAAGAAACTGTCAAATTGCGAACTCAGTTTCATAGAGTACAGTCACTGAAAAACGCTATTAGTGTTCGGTCAGATACCATCAGATGAGGTAAGGATACGGGAGGTATTGTAGACATCGTGATACATTGAAAAGCCATCAGGTTTTTCCTAATTGCATAATTTTCCCTTGAGCATTACTCTGTACTTTTGAGAAAAACAGTAAAAAGTTATAGATGAGGCTGGTGATATTTCTAATTATCATAACCGCTAACTGAAGTATTGATCATATTATGTTGCCGAGCGTCTTATTTTTACTGTAAAAATTATGATAACTACTTTATCTTTACGTTATATTATTTTTAGCGCGGTCAACTGAAACAGGGAGATTCAATTTTAATTCACTCAGGAACTGGAGGAATAGGCTTAGCTGCCATACAACTAGCGCTGTATCATGGTTGTATTGTATTCACCACGGTTGGTACCCAAGCTAAACGAGATTTTCTCAAAAAAACTTTCCCGCAACTTCACGGTAAAATAACATCACACACCATTAATGCATAATTTTCACGAAATCTTTTAGATGATCATATTGGCAATTCTCATGATGAATCATTCGAGCAGATGATATTCAAAGAAACAAACGGACGTGGTGTGGACATAGTTTTAAACTCTTTAGCTGAAGATAAACTACTTGCTTCAGTAAGATGTCTTGCGGTTGGCGGCAGATTCCTCGAAATTGGAAAATTTGACTTGGCTAGTAACAATGAACTGAACGTATTGCTTTTGAAAAAATGTGCAAGTTTTCAAGGAGTCATGTTGGATTTGTTATTTAAAGAAAGTCCGCAGAACAAGGTGATATTATCTAAATTCATGAGTGAAGGTATTCTATCAGGGGCTATTAAACCATTAAACAGAACCATTTTTAAATTCGATGAAGTCGAGCAGGCGTTTAGGTTCATGGCTACTGGCAAGCATATGGGAAAAGTTTTAATTGAAATACGCAATGAGAACGATACCGTTTCAGTGCCACCCATTCAAAAGTTCCATTGTATTCCAAGGTAGGTAACAGTTGGGTAAAAAAAAGAAACCTTTCCTTAATACAAATAATTACTGCTGTTCTTAATCATTATATTTAACAGAAATAATCAATTATTTTAAACTTATCTTGCCTTTGCCATATTCTAACTATGTGTAATTGAGGGTTTATTACATTTTCTCTATCGAGGAACACAGAGGAAGGCTCAAGTCATTAAAATATTTCACAAGAAAATAATCTAAAATTTACAAATTTACTGACTAAAAAATATTTGCAATGCGAGAAAAAAAAATGTATTATGGTGGTTTCTGCTTAACATACATATATATATTCTGTATACTTAACTAGCGGCTAATTTCAGATATTGGTGCGATCCGGAAATGGTATACATAATTGCTGGGGGGCTCGGTGGATTTGGATTAGAATTAGCTGACTGGCTAGTCTTGAGAGGCGCTACAAAATTAGTACTTACCTCTCGAAATGGAATAACAACTGGATATCAAAACTACAGAATTAGGTAATCATCTAATTAACTTTAACACTATTTCATGAATATGAAGTTCCCTATCAAGTATCCATGAATATCTACAGTAAAGGCTATAGAGAGTCATTATTTTGTGGAATTGCATAAAATGCGATTTAATAATTATGAGGGAAGATTTCAACCATTTTCATGTGTAGCTAGAAAAAAACAAACTACATTCAAATGTGCTTTTAAAAACTATAGATATTCTTAATTTTATAACAAGTCTACTCGAGCAAGGGGGATGTAGAGAAGAATCTTTTTGTAAGTTAATTATGTTCAGTTAATGAATACTTAAGTACTGGCAGAATTAGAAGATTTTTAAAAAAGGATAAAGAGAAAATAGTTTTCTTAATAAATGGTTCATCGCTATCGAAAACTTGATTAGCTGTAATCAAAACATAATGCAGTAACTTTCCCGAATGGTGCATAAATTTTTATAATGACAAAATGTTCGCTTCATCAGTACATATTCTAGAAACTATGGGCACTACTCCTGGTTTTCTGAAATGGCGATGAGAATAATTTAGTCTACTTACAGATTAATCTAGTATAGTAATAATTTGCACATGACCTTAATAGTTGTAGGGTTCTTATACAAATAAATATGAGAGTAAATAACCTAATATAGTCCAATAAGTAAAATATTAATCACTTAGCGGGAAGAGGAATGCAGTGATGAATTGAACTGTCAATAGTATCATTCAGCTACTTTGATTTGATAAGCCTTTGTAAAAATAATTTCCCAATTACATTCTCTCCAAATGAGGCTACCAGCGCGAAAACGGCCTAACCCTAAAAAACGGCTTAACCCACAGAATTGTGGGTTAGACCGATTACGCGCATGGCATGTTGCCCTAATTATTTAAAGTAAAGTGAAACTAGTGCAACCATCTTTTTAATAGTGGGCAAAGGTCGCTTAGGCCGTTTCACATTATAAATGTATATACTAGGCAGCAAGTTGAGCCGATAAACTCAAACATCATAAAATGTGGCTTAGGCCGTTTTCGCGCTGGTAGCCTCAAATATAAACCCCAATAGGATCTGTTTCACCCACTAATCACATGCATTTATTACTATCCTCCTTTTACAGTTAAGGTATAAAACGAAATATTGCAAAACACTCATATTAATATAAGTACATAATAGTACATTATGCAATCAGCACAAAATGAGGCTCATTTTGCACGAGTGTGAATGTTTACAGCACGAGCCGAAGGCGAGGGCTGCAATTCACATGAGTGCAAAATTACCATTTTGTGCGAGATGCATACTATATTTTTTCTACGGCAACCTACTACTCATATTTAATATTCTAATAAATATTGATACAAAGAAGATAAAAATTCTTTATTGCTTTCAATACACGAAAATAAGGAATTATTAATTAAAGTTAAATGTGCAATAATTGAAAAGCATTTTTTGTGCACTTGTGAAAGCTGGATACTTATATTTTTTTCATATTGCAATTTGTTGTATTTGAAATCGATGGCATTTCGCGAATTCTCATTTCTGAAGTCGATGGTAGATTTAAAATGTCCTCTATTGCATTTGCAATTTTATTAGGTTTATTTTTTCTCGATTCATCGATATATCCCTCAGCGACTGCCGTGGACTTTTAACGTGGTTATGTCACCACCACCATCAACAAGAATTGTTGCGGAAGACTGAGTAAAGCAGTTCCCTGTATATAATTCGTGGTTTGGCAATTTTAAATACTTAGCAATATCTTTTCTCATGGCTCCAAGCTTATTCAGGCTTATTCTTTGAACGGTACACTTTCCTTTTAATAATTAATGAAAAACCATAGATCATTAACATTTGGAAGGCGAAGATTCACGTATTCTTTGTAAATTTCAAAGTAACGATCGGTTACAGTAAAATTATGTACAATTTTGGTTTTAGTGTATGGTATTGTTACTAAAGTAGCTGAGCCAAATCAGTGAAATCATTAATTTTCGTTTGATATAATTCATGCCTTCTACATGCACCCATGCCCACAATTAATGGAACCGACAATATAAATTAGTACAATTAAAAAATTTTCATTACATGGTAATATAAAACTTTTGTCGCTAAATATATTTCATGTGGAGCTTCTTTAATAAATTTATCGATGTCATTTGATGTAAAGATCTTTGACTTCTTGGGTCTGCAGCCGCCTGACTGTCGCCTGACTGTCGCTTGACTAGTATTCATTAAGGCAATGTTAGAAAGTTTGACGACAAAATTTCAGTAAAACTCCAGGAGATGACGTTATTAGCCAGGTCGCGCACACCAGGTCCTCCGGAGGAGGTTGCCGATGTCAGATTTGGGACGAGCGACCCGAAAAACCCCCGGGTAACGAGTTTCGATCGATTTGATAAGTAATTTCAGTAAAACTCCAGGAGATTACGTTATTAGCCAGGTCGCGCGCACCAGATCCTCCGAAGGAGGTTGCCGATGTCAAATTCGAGACGAGCGACCCGAAAAACCCCAGGGTAACAAGTTTCGATCGATATTCCATGAATTTACAGGGAACTCCAGGTGATAACGTTCCTGGTGGCGTCCTGACCTCCAGGTGCACAGGAGGTTCATTTGGATATCACATTCAGGTCCAGCGACTCAAAAAACCCCCGGGTACTAAAAATCGTATGATTCGGGAGTTTTTTCTGGAAGTTATGAATTTTTTCTTCATCACTTGAAAAGATGCATTTATAAGAATGCACTTTTCGATGCAGCAATGCAATTTCAAAAAAGTACAACAAAGTACAAAGTACAAAGTTTCTAGACGAGTTAACGAAGCGAATGCAAAAAAAAACCCATCTCAATCCGACTTGCTGCAAAAAAAATTGAAGGTTAGGGCTATTTTTGTGTTATATTTCCTCGACTATATTTCGATGTTGTAGCAAAATAGTATAATGAGCCCATCGAGAACCACAGCTGGCCCCAATGCAGTGTGTTCATTTGTTTTCATGTGCAGGTCCCTCATACATACCCGGGACTACGGTGGATGTCTGATTCTGGTACAGCTGCACCAGCTGATTTTAAATAAATGAAATAACACCACATACCACACCAGCTTTTCTTAAAAAAAAAATAGCAAGAACTTGCATGTTTGCTTCCTGTAAACATATAATTATTCAACAAGTGCAATTTCAATGTTACATTCTATTCAATTTATTTCCAGGATATGGCAATCTTACGGGACAATCGTAAATATATCTAAATCCGATATCACTACAAAGTCTGGCTGTCAAGAACTTATTGAGGAGTCTCAAAAATTAGGTCCTATTGATGCCATATTCAATTTAGCTGTAATACTAAATGATTCTATTTTCGAAAATCAAACTCCTGAGAGCTTCTCCGCCACCTTTGCCCCAAAGGCTTTAGCGACGCAATACTTAGATGAACTCACAAGAAAACTATGTCCTAGTTTAAGGTTAGTAAGTATATTTTTTAATATATGGTTTTTCTTATAGATGTTTTGCATTTTTAGGCACTTTGTGGTATTTTCCTCTGTGTCTTGTGGTCGAGGTAACGCTGGTCAGACAAATTATGGAATGGCTAATTCAGTCATGGAAAGAATTTGTGAAAACAGAAGACGAGACGGATATCACGCATTAGCAATTGAGTGGGGTGCAATTGGTGACGTAAGTTTTTCAATTTTAATCTTTTTAAATTACATTATTAAGTTTAGTTAACTGATGTCAAAAGTATATTTAATTTTCGACACTTCACGTATAGTATAGTATAAATGGGTTTCAATCAGTGTGTCCTATACGTTTTTCTTGTCCCAGATAGCGATACAAAATTATATAATCAAATTAATTGTTCATGAAATTTTATTCATGCCATTTTACAGAAAAATATTAGTAATTTTATTACTATAATTATAAATTAAACACCAATCTAAAATAAAATTTCAAGAAGTAGTGTTTTGAAATCTGTCAATCAATTTTCCCTGTTCTTACCGTTTTTTAATTTTTTTTCTTTTTTGCAAATCAGTCGCATTTTTTTTTTTGGGGAAAGGTTCTTCGCTTAATCTTGCCTCTTGTTGTCAACTACATTATTCATCGTTTCTTTAACTGAAATTCTGCGTGGGTATTTAAAACATGTTACAAACCAATCGAAGATTTTTCTTATAGTCTATTCTGTAAAATATTTGCCACTTCAAATCCAAC
Source organism: Rutpela maculata (assembly GCA_936432065.2). Classification (NCBI taxonomy): domain Eukaryota; kingdom Metazoa; phylum Arthropoda; class Insecta; order Coleoptera; family Cerambycidae; genus Rutpela; species Rutpela maculata. The sequence goes on from OW386288.2 coordinate 21,753,083, forward strand.
TCATTTTTTAGATTAAAATGATATGTGACGCCATTTCAAAGCGAACAAATGAAAGATCATGTGATGTTATGTTTTGCTAAATCGAGAATTTCCTGAAAAATTAGAACTGGATGTTTTCACTAAATGCAAATTTGGTCTTTTGATGTTATAAAAAGGAAGTAGTTCATACATTAAAGCACTCCCAACTATTTAAACAGAATTCTATCATCTATCAATTTAAAATTTCAACAAATAAATAACATAAAATTCGCAACCGGGCCAACCGCGCCAACCATGCCCAAAATTTTGTACACCAGATTTCCTCTTTGACGAAGATTACACAGACTTTCTCCAGATTTAGTCAAATTTCCTCTTTGGGGGGGAAGAAAAAAAAAGATTTCCTAAGATTTCCTCGGATTTCCTTCTGAGTGTACACCCGATTTCCTTCGCGGTTTGTCCCTCAATAAAATTTGAAAAATTGAAAGGGTATATTAAGTTCTCTAATGTCCTACAAGTCTGTTATTTTACAATAACCACCCTATTTTGAGATACATTAAATGAAAAATAACGCCCTAGGGCGTTATGAATATCTATAACGCCCTAGGGCATTATAAAATTATAATACAACCCAAAACAAGCAAATTATGATAGCGTTATTGACAAACAAAATGCGTTGCTATGCAACGGCGGCGTTTATAACCAATTTTGATTTTTACTCTCTTTTAAATCAAATCGTTCTGAACATAATAGATGTCAAATTAATAAATCGTAAATGTCAAAAAAAAAATTCGAATTAAATAACAGACTTGCAGGACATTAAAAGTTGAAGGCACCACGGGTGTTATAGGATAATGACGTCCTCGGTCGACGTACATTCCCTCGGGCCAGAGGCCCTCGGGATTGTACACTGCCGACCTCGGTGCGTTATTATCCTTATAACACCCTTGGTACCTTAATAACTATAAGTTTATTCTTATTTTTAATGGTTGCATTCGCACTTTCCGCTTGAAGCCAATGTGGCCCCAAGCAAACATTTAAAAATCCACGCAATATTATTAATTAATAATGTGCTGCTAGTTATAGGTTGGATTTCCAACCTACAAAAAGTGTTTTATTGAATTAGGACCAATGTTTTAAAACATTCATAACCATTAGATTGAACAGGATTTTTGTTTGGTTGTACGGGAACCAAACGAAAATTTTAGTAATAGCGACAGAGTAGTCGGAAATTTTAAAAAATACGCAGTTTTGAGTATCAATGCGACTGGTGGCGTCATTAGAGCCTGCTGATGACGTAGCGTTTTTGGCGGTAAAATTTTAATTCAAATTTGAAAATGCTTTTTAGATGTTATTCCACTGGTTGTGAAAATCAAGTGTTTTTAATTATAGTTAAGTATTACCTTCACCATTAAAGAGATTTTAAAATTTGTGAAAACACCGAATTGGTAAATAAATGTATTATGCCAAATAAACATCACCAGTTGTCACCTCAAATATTTTTGTTGTATTATTATTAGAAACACCAGCAGATTGTATAGTTCACAGTACTTAGGCCTAACGGCGCACTGTACATTCTGGGCATATAGGGTCTTCTAAAAAAGTACTCTTCACGAAGGATAGCAAACCATTACGAGTTAGATTCCTTAGTTTCTCCAGCAGTAAAATTACTTTTGGAAATACCCATACCTTGACGCTCCTCTGGTGATGTTCAATTGCACACACCCGACAAATAAAATCTCATTGTGTATGTAAGTGCTTTCAGTGTCCTATTATCAGGCTTTCTGTCCGTCTTATCCTTTCTCTATCGAATCCAAGCAACCACTTTATGATGGAATCAGCTGAGGGTCTCTTTACACGAAGCTTCGATTAAGATAGCTGAATCTTGTAACACTGAATGAATAAGACTTCTTGGTAAACAGAAGACTGGCTCAAAGCCAGAGAAATGATTTTTTGCTAATTCTCGCGCCAAATGGTCTGCTCCTTTATTTCCCTCCATATCACTGTGTTTGAGTATCCATACGAGTCTGACTAAGTTATGTTCGTACAAATGTCTAAATATTCCGGCAATTCAGCACCAACTATAGGTCAATTTATTTGATGGAAGAGCCCTCAAAGCCTCCTGGCTGTCACTGCATATTATAAATATGACTGTCAATGAAACTTCTTCTGAAATTTTCGCTTGCTCACAGTAAGATGGCATACGGATCTGCAAGAGATACACTAGAGTACGTGGCACCGATATACAAGCCTTTAGTTTGCATCTCTATACCTCAGCTCTGGTTTTCTCCCGAGTCCTCAATCCCCCTGCAATATATTCCAGATGCATTCCCAGTAATCTCGAATAGGGAACCCGACTGTACCGGGTGGACCAAATTAGATGGGATTTGAGGTTTTCTGTAAAACTATGGCAGATAGACATATCATATCATATCATATCATATCATATCATATCATATCATATCATATCATATCATATCATATCATATCATTTATTTCACCAATTAAAGTACAAAACATATATAGCACGTCAATTAAAAAATAATATATAAAATATAGTCATAAACGCATAAACATATAAGTGAACAAACATTAACTTTTGTATCCTATACAATACAAAACAAAATAATAAAAGAGAACAGAGAAATACGTAACGAAATACAAAATAAAAATAAGTGGCCGTGCAACATTATTGTTGCATGTTCAAACAAGAGCAAGAAACTGAAGGAGCAAGGAAGTGCGTACCACGTCAAATGGATGCCACTAAACCAGCAATGTTTTCGGGGTTTGTCAAAAACGTCACGAACTCGTCAGTAGAGTAAAAACCGTGGATTAAAAATAATTTTTTCAATATGCCCTTAAAATGGTTATAGGTCAATAATTTTAATGGATTTGGAAGAAAATTATATAGCCTGAGGTGCGGCGAATTTTTAGACGATCTTGTCAGTCGATGCCTAGCTGGCCTTAGTAAATCGGCTTGTCTAGTGCTGTAATTATGAAAATTTGAATTCCTTTCAAAAGAATTTAAGTTTTTGTGTATATCCAATAAACTAAGATAAATATATAAAGAAGGTACCGGCATAATGCCCAGTGAAATAAATAGAGGCCTACAGTGGTCTCTATACCCTGCATTGGCAATGATTCTAATTGCTTTCTTTTGTAGACGAAATATTTTTATAGTATGACAAGAATTACCCCATAAAGTGATGCCATAACTAATGTGTGAATAAAACAGTGAAAAAATAGCTCGTTTTCAAGGTTTCCAAAACCAAATGCCTTCTTAGCTGGCGGAGCAAGATGTCCCGAGCTCGATTTTCGAGAAACAAACAATGCCGCAAACTGCGATCGTCTATATTTTTGACTACCGAGCTACAGAGCGTTTTTGGAAATTTGGCATTACCAAGTGTCGAAGCGAAAATCGAGTAACACATTCTTAAGGCACTTTTCTGGGTAGAATCCGTTGCTAATAAGAAGAAAATTATGCATGCTTCAGTTTTCGAGATATAGACATTTAAAAAACACAAGTTGTTTTAAATTATTTCATTATTCCATTATTTTCGAAAAATTTAATATATTTGTGAGGAGGCCATGGAAAACTATAATATAAAATAATTTTGCCAAAAATAGGAAAAACTAAACTACTATGACGTAAGAGTGATCTCCACGAGGGGAGTTTTATATTTACCTTAATTAGTCCTCTTTAGTCTCCAAGAATTAATTTTTTATTTTTGCTTGTCGGCTGCTCAGTGCTTTCGCTGGGTAGTGTAAGTCGTGATGTAAAATTAAATTGATAAATATTGCACAAATGATTTGTTATTAACAAAATGGAATTTATCAATTATATCATTAACTCAGTTGATTAGCTGCCTAGCAAGATGACTGTAGGTAAAATATACTTTAAGCAATAAAACAATGTATTTATAGATAACCACAATTAATGCTAGCGCCAGCTGGTAAGTATATTAAGAACTCATTAACCGAAATTAACAAAGGCCCCCAATACCCCATTAACAACACATTTATATGCATCAATTGATAAGATAAAGATACGCAGAAAATTATAATTTTTAGAAACCTTGGCTTTTTGGCTTTGGAAATGTCTGAGCTGAGAAATAAAAACAACAAATTCCAAACAAGAATATATTACAAAAAATAATTAACAAGAAAATATGAATTGTAAACAATATTTAATTAAATAAAATTACCTGATATCACAGATTTTTAAAATACTAGAATTAAAGTGCCTGAAGGGCGGAATAATTATGTTAAGTAAAATCTAGTAAAATGATTTAAAAAATTGAGGGTAGGTAAGCCAGAAGGGCAATAAAAAAAATGTAACAAAATTCACTTAAGGTGATTTTCACGAGTACATATATTTATTATCTTCCCGAAAATAACCAGTAAATAAAACCTAACATTTACATATAACTGCAAAAGAAAACTGGTAATTCTGCTAGAGATATAGAAAGATAATAAAAAGGAAAATAATTTCTTATTACTAGGATTAATAAATTTCCCCAAACAAAATTAATTAATTAAGTATTTGAATTTTGAAAGAACAATCTTTCACCCACAGAAAGAAACAATTATTATCCCCCGATATATTTACTTCACTGAAAACTCCCCGATTCAATGAAAAATTAGGTAATAAGGTTTTCTTATATTTTTTTATTTAGGCAGGACAAGATATAGATAGATAAATGATTAGGTATGCTCTCGTGCCGTAACCACACTATGGCCAAAATATGAGAATTTCTCGTTTGACAACTTGCTTTGTCAATTAGGCATAGGTAATATATCAAGCAAAAAATTGAGACCCTAATCTGTTATCGAGCACGTGGCGTGCATAACAGGAGTCAATTCCGATTTTCGGTACACTAGAGGTTGTAAGATAAAAGATAAAGTACGATAAGTGCGATTAATCTCAAAGGTAAACTTGTAAAGCAAAAGGCAACGTGTGAAATGAAAAATTAATACCAGTAAACGACAGGCACCGCTCGGGAATTTTAAAGCTACAGGCTGCACAATATGGCTCCTTGCCGGCAGGTCTATGCCTTAAAATCTATCGAAATAATCGAGTAACTAAAATCAATAAGACTTGTTAAATAATTATCGGGCAATTCTATCGACACTAGTAATATTAACACGTCATCTCACACCACAAATGTTGAAAATGTCTCAACTAACAAGAAAGTTTAGATATCACTCTTACCTCTAGTGCACTCTGAACCCCGGAACCGACTAACATTCCACGAGGAGCGAACGTCGATCGATACTTTCGTCAATTGATCCCCACATGCTTCCCAAGATACGATAGTTCCGTTTTGACTCTGACGTCGTGGCAATAACTGTGAAAATTATTGTTACACTACAATAAATGTTCGAATTGTCTTCCATTGACATCTAGGGATATTTATCGCATTTCTAATATTTATTGAGAAGGCCATGGCAAAAAAAAAGAGAATCGAAATGATCGTAAATGTCAAAAACTAATTTGTGAGTAAATTGTGAGTGAGCATTGTTAAAAATGGTTAAGAATGTGTTACTCGATTTTCGATTCGACACTTGAGATTGAGATATAGAGGTCATCTAAAAATATCAATTTTCCAAAAACGTTCTGTAGCTCGGTAGTCGAAAAAGATAGACGATCGCAGTTTGCGCCGTTGTTTGTTTCTCGAAAATCGAGCTCAGGACACCTGTATTGGTTTTTGTCTATCTGCCATAGTTTTAGAGAAAACCTCAAATCCCTTCTAATTTGGTCCACCCTGTACATGGAGTATTGTATTTTTGTTTTAAATAATAACCATTAATCATATCTATGTAAATTTAATTAAAAAAGTCGTTACGCATGTCTAAGACTTGTTGATTATATTCTATAACGTATTCCAACTCAAGTTAGAATCCACATCAATTATTGTCAAACACCAGACAGGGTTATGCGGTAGAGTAGCATCCAATTACAAAATCATTTGTTTGTATGTCAGTATAATTTAAGTAAGCAATAACTATTAGGTAATTAGCCATAAAATATATGAAGCAACTGAAAAATATTTTTGTCAAGTTTCTGTTCTTATTTTTCTAGGTAGGTTTAGTTGCTGAAATGCAAGAAGAACACACTGAACTTGCAATTGGTGGTACTTTACAACAACGAATTTCTAGCTGTCTCAAAGTTCTAGACGGTTTCCTAAAACAAAATAACGAAACCATCGTTTCCAGCATGGTAGTGGCGGAAAAACAAGGAGAAGCAGGAGTGGCAAACAATATTGTAGATGCGGTTATTAACGTTCTAGGTAAGATTTTATAAAAGAGATTATGGTAAATTAAGGATATTCATTAGTTTGTATAAAATAGAATATGTCGTAACATTCAGGGGCTATATAACTACCCTGATAACACGGGCGCACAATATAAAAAAAGTGGTGTGTTTCTGGGACTCCACTGGATGACCTACATGTATTTCGATGTGCTGAACACGAATCAGATGTCCGTATAGCTCCATCGTCCACCAATCTTTTTATGAGGATTTTTATAAGGTTTTTGTGAGGTTCTTTAGGTTATTTTCGCGATTTCCTAAAAGTTGGTAGGTGGTAGGCGGACACCTGATTCGTATTCAGCGCGTCGAAACACGGGGGTTGCCCAATGGAGTCCTGGAAACAGACCACTTTTTTTATTTTGTGTATATTAATTTTGCAACATTGACTTACACTGTAGATCTGTATTTATAACTCTTGAAATTCTCCATTACTGAGTACTGAAAGAGGATAAAAATTATTAACGTTTAGCACAACTTTTACCACGTATTTGCATAATTACTTCACTGTAACTGTATTAACGCCACATAGTATGGCTTTAAATGGTTGGCATTTACGTCACATTCTATTTTATACAAAACATTATGCAAATTGGTGCAAGTAGAGACATACACCGTTGCATAACGAATTAATATATTCAAGTAATTAAAAGTAGTAAGGGAACAATAATATGTTATTTTGATGTAAGAAAAAGCAAATTTATTGTTATATTTCCGAAAGAATGGCTGTTGCTATATGGCAACGCCAGCTCTTACCAACGCCTATTATTTAACAAACTTATAAATAGTGAAAAAATCATAAAACTATTATAATTGCATATGGAAATTAACATTGCAATTTAGGCATAGCCCCACATTAAATTTTAAACAATTGGTTCTTATAATAGAGCTGCAATTATCGCCAACCCATCTTCTTTTTTTGCCATCCTTATTTGCTGTAAGTAAATGACCTAAGTTGTCAAATCGGATGTCGTCTGAAACGCGAGAAAAAGATCTACTGGATGCACTAGTTGACGGTCGACCACCTTGACTTCGAGGATTTTGGAATCTTCTTAAGTAAGTGTTCACGATCTCTCTTCTAAATTGTAGTTGGGTGTAGATATTTTATGCAGAATCCACGCATTCTAGATGGCAGCATCAACTAACCAGGTGAACAAATTCCACCACCACTTTTTACACCGAATAGCAATTCTATACCTTGAGATATTCTAATCCATTAGGTCTGCGCCACCCATTCATGAATTATATTTGCCAATGGCCAGCGGCCTCGGGACCTGAATATTTTTCTTCTGGGCTTGTGAATATCGCTTGACCTCTCCTAAAGGACTTATGCCATAAGTCGTCGATGACATGCTAACGATATTATTATCTGCCCATCTGACAAGCAGTATACCATTTGTCTTATCCAAGGTATGTACATATTCCCCTCCAGCCTTATTTTTCATAATAGCTTTAGAGGATAATGGACAGTTTTTTTGGTACTCTATTGTCTCTAATGGTCCCTGTTACTCCATAGTCTAGAGCTTTCAAATTATTCAATAAATGCAAGCTGGTGAAGAGATTGTCGAAGTAGAGGCAATATCGTAAATTCTTCTTGGTATCAGGTAACTCGTTTAGCATTGTCAAGAAAGGTGCAACTGCTTTTCCAACTACATTTTGATAGTCTCCTCTGATACGGGAATCTGAGCCTTGATATGGCATAAAGTTGACCAAATACCCACTTTTTGTATTGATACTCCAAATTTTATAACCAAATCTAATTGGCTTCCCTCTGATAAACTGCTTACACGAATGGCGACCAAAATACTTTACCATTGATTCATCGTAATTCAGGTCTCGTTCAGGAACAAAATATTGTAAGAATTTGGCTTTGATCATTTCAAACGGAGGTCTCAATTTATAATATTTGTCAGACTTATTTATATGATTGTTGTCTGCACAGTGAATGTAACGAAAAATTGAGTTAAATCGGTCTCTTCGCATAGCATTTGCAACCAGTTCATTACCCATGTCTCCGCGGGAATCCCAGTAATAATTTTTTTTGGGTAGAATATTGTAGCCAGATAGAATAAGAATGGCTAGAAAACATCTAATCTCGTTGCCGGTAACAGAGAAATTTGGACAGTTTTTGAACTGCGAATATTTGATACTTTCTGAAACCAGCAGAGATATTACATCTTCACAGAAAAATAATTTGAACATTTCGGTAGGCGTTAAACATTTAAATTTTTCATAATCGGGTATTGGAAACATATTCTAAATCTCCAACTATCCAAGTGATATCATCGAAATCAAAATTTGATCAACGGAATTTGCATAATTTCGGGAATTTGTGGGATTTCCATTATCCTTGATATTATCTTCCCGGTCTGATGACTCTTCCCTCAACTGTTTCTCGATAATTTTTAGTTCAGCAGGAGCTCGCAACTGGTTTGCTGATAATTGATATTCGTGAGGTTAGCGAAACAACAGAGTAGCGTTAGAGCGACTGTTGAACTCGTCACTTTAAAGACACAGCGCAGTTGCCTAAATCGCAGAAAAATTCGAAAAATGTTTGCTTTTCTTCAAGCAGCTATAAAAGAGAATATGCTCCAGCAAATAGTATAGAAATGACGGAAATGGCGATTTTGGCTTTCGTCAATGAAAATCCTACTGTTTCTTCAGGTGCAATTGCTGAAATGCTTGATTCGAATAACAGAAGAATAAGAAAAGTATAAGATATGATTACCAATGATAAAAACTCGAACAATTTCAGACGAATCGAGGTTTGTGAACGTAATGAAGACGAGAAACAATTGCAAAAATTTTATTTTATTTTTCTGGTGAATTAACATTTACATTACATGGATCTATCAGCTGTTCATTATAATCTTGGGAGCTATTTATTTTGCTTTAGGAGTATACAGTACAATTTCAGTCTGTTTATTGAGCGAATGGGTACCCATCTTATGGCTAAATAGATCTCACGATTTCATTCCGAATGATTTCCAATGAATTAGCCTTCATATCTTATTAGATACTTGACGAAGTCTTCTTAACTGATGAATTTATTTTTTAGTGCAAATAACCTATTTATACATAATTGTAATTGATTTCTTTTTCATTTCTCTCAGTTTTATTATTATTTTAAAAATGTGTTTTACGTCAAATAATATTTTTTAATTTGTCTCTTAGGGAGGCGTTATTCGGTACTTACTATCAAATATGTTATTCGGTACTTACTATTTATACCAATAATTTAAACATTTTCAATGAACCGCGTGCGTACATTGGAAATTCGATCAATTGAAAATGTGACTAACCCACAACACTTCCAACTTACCAAATTAAGCCAAGTGTTCACAGGTGAACTGTAACTGCAACTACAACGATTACTGCAAGCAAAATTTCTAAATGTAGATGAATTGCGAGTTAAGTTCGCGAGCAAACTTCGGACTGATCACAGCGAACCTCCAGGTGTCGATTTTCATAGCGAATATGGAGATTTTCAGGGACCCAACTCTTGAAATCATAGGAATTGATTCTCTTGAGAAATTGACGCCATTTTCTCACAATTTTGTGAGATTTCAGATATTAATGGAAAAAAATTCTCAACGGTTTTTGAAAGGAAATTCGAAAATTCTCTTAATAAATTTTACTTTTATGTATACAAATTGCGACGAGGAACTAGATTTTGGCTTATTTGAAGATGATGTTAATGCTATACCAGCTGAACTAGCATGTGCAACTCCAAATCCTGGAGAAAGACTGCAACAACAAAAACAATTTTAGATTTCACTAAACTCTTTTTAATCACATTCAATGACTTATTTATGTTAATTTTAAACCAATATTAACAAAAAGTGTTCTTATTAAAAACAAAAAAAAAAAAGATAAGGAGAAGTTGTGTAGAGTTAAATAAAGAAATTTAAATTTCATATCTATATGCATTAGTAATAAAAAATCAGCTGAAAAATCGTATGCAAGTAGCACATTCTAATAATAAACTTAAATACAGAAAATATTAACCGCAAACCAAAACATAAACATCAAGAAAATCATATTGTCATCAGTGTTGTCAATAATAGATATACAAAGATTACTAAAAATTCAATTTGTTCCTTGGCTGTTGCAAATATTAGTACAAACGTGACATGACATTTGTTGTACGTCCCACTGTCGTTTTCATAGGAATTTGATTCCAAGGAGATTCAAGAATTCTCTTGATTTGTCGATTCACATGAGAAAATTATCTCAAGAGAATTAATTCCTACGATTTCAAGAATTGGGTCCCAGTCGGTTCGTGGACGCTGATTTGGTTGGTTCGGGTGTGTACGTCTACGTCGCTTCGACGCGCGACGTCGCAAAATCTCCGATTAGGACGAAGGGACGAAGAGCTCTGTGCATGTAGAAGGTTTGAAGGACATGACACTTTTTATTTTATTAAGGGCGCCAGCCGTGCTCCCTCCTTTGACTTTGGGTGGTTAATTTCTACTCTCAGTGCGGTTCGGTTAAATTTTAAGAGACACCTAGGACTGAAGTCCTGAGACAGGTATAAATTCTTGCCTACCCTGGATTGGTAACTGCTTCCTCCAAAGTTTCTGCCTTCTTACGATGCACTGGTCTTATCTCTAACGCTGCCTATTGACTTATCACATCTGGATATCCTAATAACTTTTTTTAGAGTTCCTTTCTTCAGCTTAAGTCGATTTCTTGCTATTTTTTTTTTTAACTTAAATCGATTCTCCGAGGTTCTTCAACGCGAACACTGTGGATCGAGAGATTTGCGAGTAGGGAAAACGTTTATGTACACCCTAAAATTTGCAACCTTTTCAGTTACAATTACAGTTCGCCTGTAAATACTCGTCTTTATACACGATCGCAAAATTGAGTCTGCGGATCTGCACACAGTGCCGAGTGACATTCGTTTCATGTTTACTAGATGCATCGCGAGTAATACGCGAGATTACATTTTATCTACTTATAAGCCAAAATATGTATGTATCTGTTAAAAATTGTACTAAATAGCATTCTAATTAGGTGTTGATGCGAAATGTGTAAGTGCACACTCAACGTTAGCAGAATTAGGAATGGACTCAATGACGGCTGTGGAAATTAAGCAAATTTTAGAAAGAGATTTTGATGTTGTCCTCACTGTGAAGGATATGAGAACTTTGACATTAGCAAGGTAAATTTAATTGTCTTATCATCTACATTCCCCACAAAATTCGATTTTAGGTAAAACTAGCAGTTCATGGGCAAACTACTGTCACTGATCTCTTGTTTGTGGAACTATACCTCAGCCGGGAAAAGATGATAGTAATAAATGTACGTGATGAGTGCGCGCAACAGATCCTATTGGCGTTTTTGGTGTAATTCAAAAGAATTTTTACAAAAGCTCAATGACATGTGCCTCTTGACACTATTGACTGTTCGATTTATCACTATCCTCCTTTCCCGGCAAAGGCATATAGTCCATACGAAACTTGCAAAAAAAGTGTAAGATCCCAAAAGTGCAGGGGTAGCGACCAAACATGACTACTCCCCCGTTTTCGAGGACGGCCAATACGATGGTGCTAGTCGCGCGGTCCCTACCCCCCTAAATACAAAAAACCACCCCCGTTTTAAATTTTTCGTGGTCAGGCATGCGAGGACTTCTTGGATAGGGATATTTTTTTTGAGGAAGCTCAATATGTCCTGTAAGATATCGCAACCAGACATCGAAAGGACCCACGGGGGTTGAAACCACCCCCTCCCTCAATACCGAAACGTGCAAAAAACTTCCAATTGCAATTGTGCTGAAAATTGTTTTCCATACGTTTTCAAGGGTCGTGAACACGATGCTGATATTATTTAATCTCCTACCCCTAAATGCATATAACCACCTCCGTTTCCCATTTTTCGTTTTCAGGCACGCGAGGACTTGTCGGATCGGGTTTCTTTTGAGGAAACTCAATATGTCCTATAAAATTTCGCAACCAGACATCTTAACGACCCACGGGGATTGAAACCACCCCCTCCCTCAATACGGAAATATGCAAAAAAAAACATCCAAACGTGCTGATGAATGTGCCTAGATGGAAGCAAGTCTCATTGAAGAGTTTAATGTCCACTCCGATTGGCCAGAACAATATGATTTAATTTGTAAACGCCAAAGAATAAATTAAAAATTAATAATAATGATGTATGACGCATGTCTAGAATAAGAATAAAAATCATGTACATAATGTGAAAATAAATATATAATAAAGAAGTGTACTATGCACATACATGACTATATATACATGCGCATGGCCCGTTCTATCAAACTAATTTTAAGCTCCAATAAAAAAATTCTCTTCATGGAAAACCTGATCCAACGAGTGCTTGTGATCTCACTATAAGAAAAACCGATGGTTTTGGGCATGCAAGGATAGTTTTTGAGGACTAAGAGAGAAACTGACGCAACTATCTTTATCCACCCTTGAAAACGGGATGCCTTATTCTATTTGAGGGAAACTTCATGATTCAGGGAGGAGGTGGTCGTTAGAACGTCTGGTTGTAAAATTTTACAGGACATATTGAGTTTCTTCAAAAAGAAAAACGATAAAAACAAGTCCTCGCATGCCTGATAACGAAAAATGCATTTAGGGGTAGTTGGTGGGAGGCTAAATAACATCAGCATCGTGTTCCCCGCCCTTGAGAACGCGTGAAAAACAATTTTCAGCACGTTTGGATGTTTTTTGCATGTTTCGGTATTGAGGGAGGGGGTGGTTTCAACCCCCGTGGTTCGTTAGGATGTCTGGTTGCGAAATTTTACAGGATATATTCCTCAAAAAGAATCCGATCCAAGAAATCCTCGCATGCCTGACAACGAAAAATCAAAAAAAGGTATTTAGGGGGATAGGGACCGTGCGACTATCACCATCATGTTGGCCGTCCTCGGAAACAGGGGAGTAGTCATGATTGGTCGCTACCCCTGCACTTTTGGGTTTTTGCAACTTTGGCATGGACTAATAGTTCTACCAAAGGAAATCTGATGTGACGTTGACACAAACATCAAACACTAAACGTTGTAAAAAAACGTAACTTGCAATATACCTTTAGAACTGAATTTTTAAGCACACCTTAATGTTCTTGATTTACCGGCATGGTAGCTCAGTAAGTTAAGGCGTATTGAGTGGCGAATATGCTGACCGACTGTCTATCGCGTTCTGGGTTCGAGCTCCAGCCCCGGTGCTAACAACACCGGTGGGTATGGATGTATGTCTGCGTTTTTCCAAATGTTTAACTCCCTTCCGGACAGCTTGGCTTTGGATTTGGGGTTGCTTGGCTATATGTGGTGTGTTTATGTTATGTTTATGTTTATTATTAATGATTTTTAACCTGCTTACATTAGTTTAATAGCCTCCATTTTTTAGGCTGAAAGATATTCAGGCGGAAAAGGAAGCAAATGCAAATAAGCCAGAAGCCGCAACTATTAATTTTAATGAATTAGAACTAGATACAATATTCAGATTATTAGGTCCTGAATCCGAAAGCCGACTTCTTCATAAAAGACTGGAATCTAATATTGAGGAGAGTACCTTGGCACCAAAATTAATACTGTTCCCTGGTATAGAAGGATTCGCCACAGTGTACGAACCATTAGCTGCCCACCTTAATGCTCATACAGTTTGTGTGCAATACTCGTATTATAATGCGGCGAACGAGACGACCGTAGCGTACACAGCAAACTCGTTATTACCTGTAAGTAATCATACTGTTGTCCATCAAATGCAAACTATTTTAATTTCATGTTGAAATAATAGCCGAGGCATCTCCACATAAGTGGGTTATCAAACGAAGAATCGATATCACAATTATACATTCTTGCCACAGAGAGATTTCTGGACCACAAAAAAAATTATATACCGGGTGTCCCAGAATTACGTTAACAGGTGATATATCCGATATTTGAAAAGATAAAAATACAAATAAAAACCTGCAAAAGTCATGAAAGACTCCATAGATAATACCACTGAGGATGTGTTGCCTATTGCAACCCCCAAGAAACCACCTCTAACTTATTTCGAATGCCACCCTCTATAGCTAGAGCCTGAAATCGCACCCCCACCGTGGGATGGGGGTAGTGACAGGGTGGTAGTGGTATGAGGTGAAGTAAAAAAATATTTTGAGGCCTTTCGTACTTGTACTGTCGTGCGCAAAAAAAATTGGACAAGTCTTATAACGTATTTTTGCTAAAATATAGTTGTGTACATCTAATTCTAATTTTTTTGCTCACGACAGTACACACACTAAGTCACAATTTTTTTTTCACCCCTTTTTATAATGGGGTGGGGGTAGTAATGGGGATGGCTATTGCCAAACATTTTTTTGAGATATTAGCTTCTCTTGTATGTTCAATTTTATGGACTTTTACCGCTTGATTTACCTATTTACCCCCATATTTATTTTTCTTTTTGTCGCCTTATTTATATTAATGTCCTGGCGGAGTTTAGCCGTAGGCTATTCTACCACTCAACCAGGACGGACACACACACATAGACAACATTACAACACCCATTCCCTGCGACACTGCCATCTGCCGCAGCTGAGACTTGAACTCAGAAGAGGAGAGCTACTAGACCGTGTTGTCTCTCACACAACCGCAGTCTAGCCCACCGCTACCGTCTCGGCAACACGTGAAAAATGCCACTATCCATCCATACCCTAGCCAGGATTTGAACCCGAGACCCCGTGGTCGCAAGCCTAACACCTTAAGCACTACGCCACCGAGCTAGTAGATTTAATTTACGCCAATTTACCCTTCAACGGAATAAAATGAAAATATAATTTAGTTCCAGATCTCGTTAAAATACATACGCGTATTTCAAGTCAATATCTTAAACGGTTTCAGAGTAATCGTGCACACAAAAAAGTAACAAACAGACAACAGACAGACTGAAATTTTTTTTCTCAATCTCAAAAATCTCGACGTTTCATGACATTCTAAGCCCACTTGAACAATAAAAAATTTTTGTCGTTACTTCCACTGAACGTGGAACGAGATGTGGAAGTAATTTCATGACACGCATAAATAGTCCAATAATTATAAAAATTTCCATCACAAAAAATGTTATCTGAGATTTTCCTTAGTAACTGTTAGTGAAGGGGTTATACATCACAAAACCACAAAAAACCGTTCTGGGGGGGGGTGATTTTTTTTTTGGGGGGGGGGGGGGGTTGCAGGTGAAATAAGCCTTATTTTATTGATAACTCGTTAACCGTTGAAGATATAAAAAAATTGCTCATTATAAAGAAGAAAGCTTGACTAATTTCCTAAAAAAAGTCCTGCGTTCATCTATCTATATATACACTCAAAGAAATAGTATGGGTAAATTCAACAAAAAAAAAATGGTTAACTAACAATATCATTAATTTTGTTAAACCAAACTATATTGATGGTATTTTTAAACGAGAGGTGATTGTTATTTTAATTAATAAAAAGTTGTCGTACAACAAAACAAACATTAACTTAAAAAATAGATGAATAAGACTATTATTTTGTTCGTCTGACTGTTATTTTGTTGAATTCTGTCAAATTAAACTAGATAATAGTATATTTTATTTTTAACTATTATCGAATTGTAATTCTAACCCAGTATTAGTTCGCTGTATTATTGTACTTGGTAGACAAACCAATATTATTGTCGTCTTCTAGAAGTTCTAAAAGAATTACCATAAAATTTGCTTGCTTACCACGTAGTCTATTAGAGAAATTATTCCCAGATGACGCCACATACAAATCACTGACAATAATCAATCATGCCATTGTCTTATACCCTTATAGAAAATTAATAAGATGATTGCAATGTTCAAATTCTCTCAGGGATCATCGATATATTTGGATGGATCTTATAAACGATCTCTAATCTTTGGTTTGGGTGGTCTGATGTCTCAATACTGAGATTTTGGCTAACCAAAAAAAACTTCATCATACAATAAAGTGTAGATCAACCTAAAAATTAGTTGGTGAACAAAAAACAAAGTCGTTGTACTATTTAATTGTAGACCAAATTGAAAATGGTTAGTGAACATAAAAAAATGTCATTGTACTATTAAATTTGTTACAAGAAGATATGATTATTAAACTATTATTTGTTTACGAAAACAAATAAAGTTGTATGACTATTCTTTTCTGATTGATTTAACTATGAAACTAGATAGGCGCGATTTCATATGCTCTTTTTGGTTGAATTTACCTGTCATTTTCTTTGAGTGTATAAAAGAATACCCTGACTGACTGACTCACTGATCTATCAAAGCACAGCTCAAACCGCTGGGTCTAGAAACATCAAATTTTGCATAGAGCTTCCTTGAATGACGTAGGCAACCACTAAGAAGGGATTTTTCGAAATTCGACCCCCAAGAGGGGGAAAAAGGGGGTTGAAATTTTAGGCTTTTTCGGAAACGGTTATATCTAGATGCGTGAAATTTGCCACAAATTTTTTTGTTGAAATCTATTAGATATGTGTAAGACGAAATTTCGATTTTCGCTTTTTGAAGGGGTCAAGACGGGGGTAGTAGATGATTTAAACACATACGGTGCAAACAGTAAATTATATCATTTGATGTCTATAATTAAGTCATTTTGACACGTCAAATATATGGTGTTATCAATGACTCTAAATGGCTAAAGAAAATCTATGTATTAGTGGAGAAGTTGTACAACATACTGTTGTTCCAATTGTAGTTGACGGAGCCTGTTTATTCCGTTCCCTTTCATTCTTAATGTACGGGTCACAAGAAAGAGCGTTGGAGATTCGTAAACAAATAGTCAGCTTTGTGTTAGATAATTGGAACGAATTTTTAATTATGTCCCATAACAGTAAGGGCGACAATTACTCCACATCAGCTGAGCATTCTGTTGATATGCTCCAGTCTTCGACTTATGGGAGTTTGTGCGAGCTGGTAGCAGCAGGACGTGTGTTTCCGTTTCTTTTTGAGGTTTATCGTAATGGTCGACTATATATACAGTCAGGTACTGAAGTTCATCCTGTGAGAAGATTGCGGTTTACACAAGATCTGTCAAATGGTTATTTTGACGCATATCTGCCTCACGACTCTCATCTGCATCCAACAAAAGTACCGACTTCAACTCTCTCCGAAACAAACTCCGAGATTTTTACCAAAAGGCGTCGTATGGAGGTACACGATTCTGAGCGCTGCGTTATGTCCGATTCAGAGGGATCTTCGCCCCGATTATCTGATCACGCTCCATCTGTTTCACCACTGTTAGTAACTAAGAAGGGAAATAACAAACGTAGGGCAAGATATACTAATGTCACGAGGAATAAACAATTTAAGAAAGCTCAGAAAAAATATACACAAACTAAACCTGAATCACATCGTGCAGCTGCATCTAATTATCAAAAAAATAATCCTGAAGTCCACAGGCAATCCGTTGCTGATTATCAGAGGTAGAATCCTGAAGTGCACAGGCAATCCGTTGCTGATTATCAGAGGGAAAATCCTGAAGTGCACAAGCAAGCCGTTGCTGATTATCAAAGAGCGAATCCTGAAGTGCACAGGCAGGCTGTCAGAGATTACCAGTACAAACATCCTGAGGGGCATGGAGCGGCTCAGTCTCGATATGAGCAAAACAGAGCGTAGCGGCCATGGAAAACTAAGGCTCTCTCAGGTATGGCGTATGATCCTGATATAGCATACACCACTGATAGTGGTGTAGCTTTGAGTACCATGAGCCGCAAATGCCAGTGGTGTAAAGCTCTTAAGTGGAAAGATGAGACACCTAGTATGTGTTGCAGTGCTGGAAAGGTGCTTGAACGTTTTGATCGTTTGCTTGAACCTCTCTGTAGTTTAGTTATGGATCTACATCCAGAGCACAGCCACTTTATGAATGAAATTTCGCCTCTCCCGAAAAAAAAAAAAAAAACATTATAGACATAAGTTAGTATGTTCTTTATTCCACGCGCAATAAGTCTTCAACGCGAACGAAGTCGCGGGCATCAGCTAGTAATTATATATTTTCCCTCCAGACTCACTATGTATCCTATTCACTAAGAAAAATGTTAAAAATGTGTAATCAGAAAGAGAAAAAAACTGCTAAGAATTGTTAGTGGTTCCGTAGTATGCATTTAACCGTGCGCTTGTCTGCGCAGAGTGACAAAGTTATTTCACTATTTTTCCCCAGGAATACCGTGGCTTTAGCAATAAGTTTTATTAGGACATTTTTTGTTCAAAAACACGTGGTCTATCCACCTGTATTTTTTATTTTTTCCTAGCTTGACTTAATTTAAAAATTTTGAAAAAATGGATGTAAAGAAATTTTTTTTTCACTTTTTTTAAACTTTTCAGGATATTCTATACACTTTCACGAACTCATTAAAAAAAAAATTATTCAGTTTGCAAGTTTTTGTGGGTTTCACTATAAAATGTTCTCTGTCGTCTGGGCTAATACTGTACTAACTAGATATGAAAAGTAAATATGCATTGACAAAAGGCTGCTTGCACCGGAGCATGACGTTACCGGATGCCCTTGATTATGGGGTTATGGAGTTTGTGGTAATGAAATTACAGAATTTAGAATTTATGCGGTTATAAAATCCTGCACACTCGGAGTTACATGGTCTTTGAAGTCAGATATGTAAAATTTCTGTTTATTCAGAGTTTTATGGTTATTGAAGCTAACAAACCCCCATTAATAGGGTTATAGAGTTATGCAGTTACAGTGATATGAGGATATGACGTTACGAGGTTATGAAGAAATAAAAATTAACTACTTATTCCACTGTAAAAGGCAAGAAACCGGCTTTTTATGGGTGCTTTTTGGGATTAACGTCGAAAGGCGAGCCAGTGTGACGATTCTGATTCGGATTCATCTGGTCAAAATACATAAGGATACACTTGTATGGTCTGCAGAATAAACCACTTTTTTTGTGGGGCTGTGATAATCGACATTCATTACTATTACGAACGATGTCTTTTTCTGTGATATACTTAAGGTTTACCTTGCTGCTTCTTCTTTCAATTATCAGCTTGGATTTTACATATACATACATACTACTGAGTTAATAGAAAATAAAAACAGGCCACAATTTTTGTATTTATTATGAAATTAGATAGATTGTATATTGTTGCGTTAATCTATTGGGTAATACACCTAAATATTAACTATACGAATAGTTGTTTGCAAGAATATTCTGTTAATGTGTTTCTTAAGATGTTAGATTGTCTACTTCATTTCGGTCAGAGTGTGCAAAATCTAAGTAATTCCATTTTATATATAAAAATATGAATGTTCTTCTTTTTACGAAGGCGTAGAAGGGCCACTGAAATATATTTTTTTAATTCCGAGTTTAATCTCGGAATTCTGACTTTAAACTCGGAATTCCGACTTTAATCTCGGAATTCCGACTTTAATCTCGGAATTCCGACTTTAATCTCGGAATTCCGACTTTAATCTCAAAATCCCGAGATTAAAGTCGGATTTATGATTTCATTTGAAAAACGTTCATGCAGTGATGAAGCTACTATCTGAAGCCAATATCACCACCATCCCCTTCTCCAGTACCAACGTGGCATATCGTTTTATTGGTTTTTGGGGTAGCCGATTTCAAATATTATATTATTAAAGTTCTAGGAACTATAATTTTCGCATACTGGAGTGCAAATTTAGTATCATTTTTTTTCCAGGCAGCGGTTCTTGAACACATCAATAACAATAAAATAATTTATTTCTCGCTAACATTAAAACTTCATTTAACTTCATTGTTTTTGAAGTTGGGTGAAGAAGTTTATAAACAAAAGTTAAAGTAGAAAATCACGTATATTTTCCAAAAATCTTGTCAGAAAAACTACTGAACATCTTATTTTGGAGATATGAGCTTTACATGGGTTTTATGTAATTTAACACCGCGTATATTTTTACATCATCTGAAAGGCCGTAAAAAAAGCTTTTCAATAATATATAAAACATAGTATTTATATCACAAACTGTTTGTCCTATTTACTCTATATTTACAATCTATCAATTAGTAAAATGGAAAACAAAAGTGTGTCATTTAAAGGAAACAATATGTTAGTCCTGTCAAGACGTGTTGGTAATTAATTTCACTTTATTTTAAATAAAATGGAAAATTTCAATGATTGATGTACAATTGTATAATGTGTCCCACTTTCTACGGTAACACATTCGTAGTTAAGTTATTAGTCATCCAATTTCAACCAAATGTGGACCGGTATCAAAGATCTCTACTACGTCTTCCTTGAGTGAAATAAAATGTATGTCAGTCATTGACGTGCATTTTTATTAAGAAAAACAGGATGGATTTTTGGAGAGATCATAATAGTCATTTTTTATCTTTACTTTTACACCGACGGATTTCATTAGTCTCATGTTTCCACCTCTAATCTAGATTAAAATCAGAATTCCGAGATTAAGGAATTCCGAGTTTAAAGTCAGCATTTCGAGTCGGAATTCCGAGATTAAAGTCGGAATTCCGAGTTTAAAGTGAGACTTCCAGTTTAAAGTCGGAATTCCGAGATTAAACTCGGAATTTAAAAAAATATTTCAGTGGCCCTTTTACGCCTTCGTATCATTTGATTACTACCTAAATAATGTTTTTCTAATTATGAATAGGGAATAAATAAAAAACTGTTATATGGGTAAACAATAAGGGTAATAAATTAACAAAAAATGTATTATTATTTTCTTGTACCATAATTGTTTTCTGCCTTAAAGTCTTTATTCTTTGAAAATAATTAACCTACACCCTTGTTCTCACTTTCAGGTTGTAGAAAAATACATAACAAAAGAGGAACCTTTCAAGTTTATTGCCTATTCTTATGGGGTTCTAATAGCACTGGAAGTTGTCAGTCTTTTGGAATCCAAAGGGTATACCGGTGCAATATTATGTCTGGATGGTGCTCCGGTGCTGCTGAAAGAAATGTCGAATGTTTTCAATGGTCTATCAGATGACTATTTACAGGGCGCGATCGTATACCAAATAATTTCCATTCTTACACCGAAGGACACAATAGAGAATTATAAGGTACACGTTGTAAATATTTAAAATTTTTATTTGACTCGAAAGCTCATAACTACCTGTTATTTTTTACAATAATTGAAATGTAATCCAAGTTGAATAAGGGTAAACTGAGTGTTCTGTGGGTAACATAGCTTAATAGGAGATAGAGAATATCGAGCGAATTCCAAAACACCCCAATATGTACCCTTCGTTTCTGATACACAAAATTAAAAATGTATCCTGAAATTATTCTTTCTCACTTTTTCCTAGAGTAGTTCATAAAAACAAAAGAGTCTGTTCTATGCATCCTCCATCAAATATTAAGGTGTTTAGTTCAGTTAATTTTATTCTTTTAATGACCACCCAGTATATATATTCTAACGTTGCTCCCAATAATACACGTATATTGTTGTTAAGAGCTATATGCTCGTTAACTCTAGTTGGTATTAGGCCATTCGTTTGTCCAACATAATTTAAATTGCAATTACAATCTCAGGCTTATTATTTACTATAATATTATCTGATTTTTATGGCACTGGACATAATCCATTAGTCAGCTGCATAAGTAAAAGGTTAAACCAAGCAACGTAGTAGAATAATTACTTGAAGATTAACAACGGGGACAGAAACATCGACAATTTCTTCTCGCCCTCTGGATTGCCTGATAATTTTAACTCATTCTTAATCTTATTTATAAAATGATACCTTTTTACAGGCGAGAATATTCGAATGCAAAAACTGGAATGAACGGCTCGATCTGCTCGTAGAGATTAGCAAACAATTCCCTCAGTTGTTCAGTGACAGTTATCAGAGAGTACTTGCAAATGGGATATATAACAGAGTTCAAGATTCAATCACCTATACACCATCATATGAAAAACTAAAGGCAAAAGCGAAATTATACAAACCAACGCGAATTAGCATTCAAGGACTTCCAGATGATTACGAACTCTCCAGTCTCTTCGAAAATCCTGTAGAAGTTAAAAGTATCGAAGGAGATCACGTCACTCTGATGAATAATGAGTTGTTAGTCGAAGCGATAAATGCATTTATTAACGAAGAAAATTGAACGCACTTGTAGAAAATTTTAAAACCACTTATTAATTATGTAAAATGGAAAATTTAGCTTTGTATAAATTTTGTGTCATATTTGTTCAATATGAAAGATTATAGTTATCGAACCGTTCTAATATTTATTACTGAGAGTTGTATATAAGTTCTAAAGCATTTCAAAATAAAAGTATATATTTATTTGGTCTTTTATTTATTTTTAATTTAGGAAAAGAAGTCACCGAACGTACAACAGTCTGGCCAATGATTAAGTGACAGAAAGTTCAAAAAAAAATTCTATATTGTAGCTATTCTGATGAAGACAAAATCACGATTTTTTTAATTTAAAATTAAAAAACTGGAAAAATAAAATAACATAAATTTTACATTGAAAAACATTAAAGGCAAATATAAATTGTAAATAATTCTGACATTACCGACTTAATAATTTTTAAGACCTATTTTAAAAGATATTGTATATTTAATTCGTAATTATTATAAATGCAGAATTTGATAGAAAATTTGTATTGCAATATTTAGTTATTAACGTTTTCATGTTTTCACACAAATATGTTTTGAAATGCGGATTAAAAGACTGTAGCCGGAGAGCCAGACTCCTGAATTCGACACATGCTATGCAACTCTCGAACATACAAAAACAGACAGTTGATTCTTACACAAGAACACCTTACAAAACATATTTTTGAAGTCGCAATTTGTTTTGGAATTGCGAAAATGGAAAAAATTGCAGTTTTTCATGCTTTGTACGAAAATCACTATTTTCGCATTTTTAATGTTCCCACTTCTCTATATCTCATAAAATTTTGATATTTTAGTACTGCAATACTCAAACTTTTCGCTTTCCAACGGTGCATGCAAAAACAATATATGTTTTGATATGGCTGAAAAATAAATGAAAAAAAAAATAAAAATGAAAATAAATAAATAAATAAAGTATTAATGAAAGAGTTACCACTTTTATATACTTTACAGCGATAGTGTGGATCGAGGTAACTTCTTTATTTTTCAAAATAACTGTACACTGTAAGCGAGTAAGCTCTAGCTAATGATGGAATGAGGAAGTTTTTTATTTGGAGCGTTTTTTCATACAATGTATTTTAAGTGAGAAAACGGCCGCGTAACGTGAATCAAACGCGCGGCGCTCTGGCTCGTAATCCCTAATAGTACGGGAGACAGCCGCTGCCTTTGAACAAGTCATTTCATACCGACTGAAAATCATAACAATAATAGTTTTTCCCTAATACATCAGCAATCATCAGCTGGCCATCAGCTAATCTCTGGTAGTGGTGGAGCTAATGGTGAGAATATGTTAAAGTTGTTAAAAAATCGTTTTCCATCGGTTTCTTTGAATATGTCGAAATCTATAAGTTCTATGGAAAACAACAAAGAGAAGGAAAATGTTTGTTATGAGCTGTACAATAGAAGTACGTAAACTATAATTCATTCCAATTGTTATAATAATAATAATAATAATAATAATAATAATAATAATAATAATAATAATAATAATAATAATAATAATAATAATAATTGGCACCAAGAACTTCGCTGCTCCGGGGCCAGACGGCATAAATAACTGGTGGTGGAAAAAATTTCCTTCCACACACCGTCGTTTGGCCCGAGTTTTCAACAAGTGGTTGAACGAGGGGCAGCAGATTCCGGACTGGTTTGTCGAGGGACGTACTGTGCTCATCCCTAAAAAGGGTGATCTGTCTGACCCAAGGAATTATAGACCAATCACCTGTCTGAACTCCTGCTACAAGCTATTTACTCGTATCTTGTATGCTCGGACACTACGGCAGGTTGATCCGGTCTTCCAGCAGATATACGAGCAGCGTGGCGGCAAGAAGGGCATGGCAGGTTGTAAGGACAGCCTGCTGGTAGACCGCTGTATTACACAGGACTCTGTGCAGTACAAGCGGAATCTATCGATGGCCTGGATTGACTATCGTAAGGCATTTGACACAACATCACATGAACTTTTGTTACATTTGCTCAAATGTCTTGCGGTAGCAGAGCCACTAGTGAGATGCATAGAACAACTGCTGCCACTCTGGAGGACCCGCTTCACCATAACATCAGGTGCACAGCGGGTTACGACAGAGCAGGTGGCATTCAGAAGAGGAGTATTCCAGGGAGATTCTCTGAGTCCCCTCCTCTTTTGCATCTCACTGCTGCCGTTATCTGTTGAACTCCGCCAAACTCGCGGGTACCACTGTGGACCACCCAGCAACCGGAGGCATAAAGTCACCCATTTATTCTATATGGATGACCTGAAACTGTATGCCTCCGGAGAGCGTGAACTTCAAAATGCTCTAAGGGTGATCGAGGAGTACACGCGGGCCATTGGTATGGAGTTCGGGTTGGACAAGTGCGCGGTCGTCCACCTCAAGAGAGGGCGATGCGGGGAATTTTCTGAGGACGCGCAGCTCGCAGACGGAAGCATCCTAAGACATCTGGATGCCGGAGAGACCTACACATACCTGGGTGTGCAACAACATCACATCCAGGATGTGCAACAAATCAAGGAATCTCTCCGCGGCAAGTACAGACGCCTACTCCGAAAGATTTGGTCGTCCGAACTTTCGGGGAAGAATAAGGCGTCTGCTACTAACATGCTTGCCGTTCCTGTTCTGCTCTACTCCTTTGGAGTAGTAAAATGGACGGTAGATGAGCTGCGCCAACTAGACAGAGACACCCGCAAGATGATGAACATCCATAGGAGTATTCATCCTAGATCGTCCGTTCCTCGTGTTTACCTCCCACGTCATCGGGGGGGGCGAGGACTCTTGGGTCTGGAGTGTATGCATGGCAGAGTAGTACTGAGTATGGCATGTAACATCCTCAGGAGCTCGGATCCGCTCCTGCTATTAGTGAGAGATCACGAAATCGCAGGGGTGGGCGCAGGATTGTTTAAGGCAGCAAAAAGAGCCGCAGATGAACTCGGTCTCGTATTCGACGCCAGACGAGGCGGCCGGCGCGGTGCCGACCCAGAGTCAGTCACTGAGCTTCAGCCGACTCGTCTGAAAGCCCAAATAAAAGCTGCCGAACAGGAGAGCCTGTTTAGGCAGCATGTCGATAAACCCATGCACGGTGTATACTACAAAAACATGGAAACACTGGGTTTATCGACTAGGCTGACATTCGCCTTTTTAAGGTCAGCTGGGCTTAAGTCGGAGACCGAGGGATTCATTGTGGCCTGTCAGGATGGTGTAATAAACACCTTGGTCTACCGGAGCCGCGTAATGGGTGTAGAGGTCCCTGATACCAACTGCAGGACCTGCCGTCAGGCGCCGGAATCGCTGATGCATTTGCTTTCAGCATGCCCGGTATACGCGATTTCGGCCTACATCCACCGCCATAACGCGGCTTTACGAGTGCTATACTACCACCTACGGCACTCGTATGGGGTAGACCAAACACCAGTGCTGCCTTACATCCCCGGAGATATTGAGTCCGTTGTCGAGAACGAGAGGTGCCGAATTTATTGGAACTACTCGTTCCCGACCGTCAGGCTAATTCAAGCCAACAAGCCTGACATAGTCCTCCTCGACCATCAGAACAAAGTGATGTTTGTCATCGAATTCTCAGCACCTGCTGAGACAAATATCGCTTTGAAGGAGGGGGAAAAACGGACCAAATATCGTGATCTCCGGTATGAGCTCCAAGTGCTGTACCCAGGCTACTCTGTCAAGATGGTCGTCCTAATAATCGGCGTACTCGGAGGGATGAAGCCTTCGCTGCTCTCAGAATTGAAGATCATACCGGCCTGTCAGAATTCGGCAGAATGGTTGGCAGGCCAGATGCAGAAGGCGGTTATCTTGGGGTCCCTTCGTCTACTTAGGGCACACGATTTAGGTATTTGCAGTCACTAACTCCACAGGTCGTGGAGAGTGGCTGCAAGGAATTCGCCGGCGCGGCTACCGTGAGGTGTCGGAGGCCACGGAAGTCCTGTCCGGCAGCGGGCAAACCGAAAAAAAAAAAAAAAAATAATAATAATAATAATAATAATAATAATAATAATAATAATAATAATAATAATAATAATACCAACAGGCCAACAAGCCTGACATAGTCCTCCTCGACCACCAACTCAAGACAATGTTTGTCGTGGAGTTCTCGGCTCCCGCGGAGAACAACATTGTCTTGAAGGAGGAGGAAAAACGGACAAAATATCGAGATTTGCTCTTCGAACTCCGCAGACTCTATCCAGACCATACTGTTAAGATAGTGGTACTGATTATAGGAGCCCTCGGTGGAACGAGACACACACTGCTTTCAGAACTTAAGATCATACCGGCATGCCGAAATTCGGCAGAGGTCTTAGCCGGCAGAATGCAGAAGGCCGTCATCCTCGGTTCATTACGTCTGCTCAGGGCACACGATTCGCGGACCCAGTAGTCACTCACCCCACGGGCGTGGGGAGTGGCTACCGGTACTACCAGCTCCCCTCTGTGAGTGTCGGAGCCACAGAGTTTAGAGGGTGACTGGCTTTTACAAAAAAAAAAAAAAAAAAAAAAAAATAATAATAATACTAATAATAATAATAATCCGAGACCATGAAAATGCAGGGGTAGGAGCCTTTCTGTTTAAGGCAGCACAGAGAGCAGCCGATGAACTTGGTCTCTCCTTCGACGTCGAGCGGGTAAATCGCGACACCGAGTTGGAACCTGCTCGGCGAAAAGCCCAAATTAAAGCTGCAGAACACAACAACTTTCTGCAGCTGCACACGGATAAGCCAATGCATGGAGTTTTCTATAAAAATATAGAAAACCTTGGCTTATCCGAAAGGCTGACCTTTGCCTTCTTAAGGTCAGCCGGGCTGAAATCTGAGACCGAGGGATTGATTCATAATGGCTTGCCAGGATGGTGTATTTAACACTCTCGTCTATCATAGTCGTGTCATGTGTATAGAGATCCCTGATGTCAGCTGCAGGGCCTGCCGCAGGGCGCCAGAGACTCTTATGCACTTGCTGTCGGCTTGCCCGACATATGCAATCTCGGCCTATATCCAAAGGCACGACGGAGCATTACGAGTGCTTCATTACCATTTAAGGCACTCGTATGGGATAGACGAAACACCAGTGCTGCCTTACGCTCCGGGGGATATTGAGTCCGTTGTGGGAAATGAGAAGTGTCTAATTTATTGGAACTACTCTTTTCCCACCGTCAGGCAAATACAAGCCAACAAGCCTGACGTAGTGCTCCTCGACCATCAACTCAAGACAATGTTCGTCGTGGAGTTCTCGGCTCCCGCGGAGAACAACATTGTCTTGAAGGAGGAAAAATGGACAAAATATCGTGATCTGCTCTTCGAACTCCGCAGACTGCATCCAGACCATACTGTTAAGATAGTGGTACTGATTATAGGAGCCTTCGGTGGAACGAGACACACACTGCTTTCGGAATTTAAGATCATACCGGCATGCCGAAATTCGGCAGAGGTCTTAGCCGGCAGAATGCAGAAGGCCGTCATTCTCGGTTCATTACGTCTGCTCAGGGCACACGATTCCCGGACCCAGTAGTCACTCACCCACGGGCGTGGGGAGTGGCTACCGGTACTACCAGCTCCCCTCTGTGAGGGTCGGAGCCACAGAGAAGGGTGACTGGTTTTTAGCTAGCTAAAAAAACAAAAAATAATAATAATAATAATAATAATAATAATAAATAATAATAACTACAAGAAATTACCGTAAGTATATACTAAGACAGAATATAGCAGACGACAAATGCAGACTTTGTGGATCTACTTTAGAGACAATCCAACACCTAGTGACTGCGTGTATTTACCTTGCGCCAAAGGATTATCTGGATCGACACAACAGAGTAGCCGGTATAGTCCACCAGGAAATCTGCAAATATGAAAATTTTGTTAATGAAATCGTGCCATACTACAACTACAGGCCAGAAGTCTTTCTAGAGAGCGAAGATATCAAAATATACTGGGACACGGGAATTGTAACAGATAAGGAAATCAGACATAATAAACCTGATATATTAATCCTAAACAAAAAGGAAAAATGTGCTCACATTATAGACGTTACAATTCCCATTGATGAGAATGTAAGAAAAGCGAGAAATGAAAAGATCAGTAAGTACCAAGATCTAGCAAATGAACTGAAGGATATTTACTTACTTGAGAAGTTGTCCATAGTGCCCATAGTAATATCAGCAAATGGGTTGATAGATAAAGAGCTGCCTAGAGCGCTTAACCAACTGGGTATAACTGACCATCAGAGGGTGATAGGACTTGCACAAAAAGCTACAATCCTAGCTACGTGTAGTACTGTCCGAAGGGTGATGGCCCAAGAGCAGACTGTTGGTCATCTAGACCCCGGTTTGCCTTGAACCAAGAAATCCAACACTTAGTTGTGAAAAAAATAATAATAATAATAATAATAATAATAAACGTCTTTATTATATTCCACAAAAAAAAAGAAACCACTTTTACAAAATATATTTATGTGGTATATAAAAGGCGAAGTTTAATATGTCACAACCATTTGGTACACAAACAATCATGACCATCAGTCTTACACTTAACCTTAATAAAACTGTTTGCCTAGATTCATACATGAACTTAAAATAAGTCTACCGAGAGAGTAGAAAATGTACAAAATTAAGCAAACAGCAATTTATACAATTGCTTTTTGATAATGCATTTATAACGAAGACGACTTAAAAATTACTTTAGGCTAAATATTGGGGGCTATAAATTAGAACATTGACGTTCAAAGAAGACAGATTTATATGAATCATTAAAATTATACATTCTTTTGCTTTTATGTTGATCATCAATACCGTTGTAAATTTTGCAGATTTGGTATCTAAATGATCTTGTGAACAACTGCGAACGGTGTATTGGAGGAGTTAAAAGACCCTTAAACCTAACATTCAAGTTATGTACATCTGTTCTGAATTTAATTTTCCTTTACAGATATATCGGGGATTTGTTCAATATTAATGCATGGAACAAACATGCAGCATGATGAATCCTTCTATTTTGCATATTAAGCCATTTTACTTCGCGTAATTTGTGTGATATTCTTTGGTTTCCACGAATTCCATATATTAACCTAAGACACGAATTTTGCAATTTTTGTATTTTACGTGTGTAAAGTGCATTAAGACAAGGACCATATAAAGAATCTGCAAAATTAAGAAGACATAAAACTAGAGTTTCACAAAGCATGATCTTAGTTTTCTGAGGAAGAGAGTGCCTAATTCCATTTATTAATTTTAGAGACAAATAACCTTTTTGAAGCAATTTATCAATATGACTACCAAATCTCAAATCACTGTCAATAATAACACCAAGACTTTTAACTTTATCATTTTTTTCCAGCACGTTCTCTACAACAATATTTAAATTTGATTTAACATAATTTCTTTGGTTCTTGGGTCCAAAAATTATTGCTTCTGATTTGTTTGGTTTTATTATTAAACAGTGACCTTGAGCTGCCATTATGAATTTTTTTAATATCTTCATTTATATGGAAACCTGCTCTCTCCACTTCCAAGGGAGGAAAAGAGTAATAGAGTTGTGTGTCATCTGCTTATAAGTGAATTTTACAATAATTCCAGTTATTGACAATGTTACTTGTATAAATTGTAAAGACCAGCGGGCCAAGGACGGACCCTTGAGGTACACCGGATTTCAAAGTTAAATAATTAGAGCTTATGTTATTTAATCGCACACTTTGCTCGCGGTTTTTTATATAATTATCAAATAATTGTACTGAATCTTCAGAGTTACCTATATAATGAAGTATAGCTGCAAGCATATCATAATTTATAGTCTCTACTGAAGTCCAGCAGAACTAAACATGTGCTCATTCTTCGATCCGCTGCTCCTATAATGTCATCAATTATATGAAACAAAGCTGTGGCGCAACTGTAACCAGGCCTAAATCCAGACTGAGTAATAGGAATCAAATTATTTTGCACAAGATGTTCTCCTAGTTGCATTTCCATTATTTTTTCAATGATTTCGGATAACGTTAAATTCATCAGGATTAGAAGGAAAGACATTTTGAGCTAAACAGAAGTTAGAAGGTATTATATGAGGACAACATAATTTTATTAACCTTGCATTGAGAAATATTATTTAATACTTTTAATACTGTAGATTCATTAGTGATTTGAAATTTAAAATTGCTATTATTTAAGGTGTTGCTTTTATAAAAGTTTAAAATGGGCTCAGAGATAGTAACAGTGGGAATAGCATTTACAAAAAAGATGTAAATTTCATTTACATTACTTAGATGGTCAGAAATTTCGTTGTTTTTGTTACAAAGTAATAAGTACATTATTATTCTTTAAAAATTTCCAACAATCTTTTGGCGCGGAAATATTTATTTTGTGTTCAATATAGGTTATTTTTTCTCTTTTAATTGCCGCTCTAGTGTAGTTACACATTTCCTTGTAAAACTACCAATGAGCATCATTTTTTGTTCTTTTATATTTTACAAGAGCTCTATCGTATAGACATCATCTTATTTAAATTTTCTGTCAGCCACGGTGGATGGGGTTTTGTAAATCTTGATATTATAAATGGGGCATGAATGTCAAACAGGTATACTAAATTATCAACTACAAATTCAACTTTTTCATCTACGCCGTAAATAAATCATAAATTAAATACCAAGGTATATTATACAAGTCAAACTCAAATAATTCATAACTAAAATTTTTAAAATTTCTGTAAGTGTATATTTTTGGTTCATTACTCTTGTTACATATTTTTAACACACAATAAACTATATCATGATCAGAAAAAAAAATTTGCAAGACACCTTTCTCTACAATCTTTTCCTCCCTAGAAATAAGAATAAGGTCAATTAAAGTAGTAGATGCGTATGTTATGCGAGTTGGACTATCTACAATTTGTTCCAAATTAAATGTGTCTAAAACAGAGTAGAGGTTATTTACACACGTACTATGCAGGTTAAGTACATTGATATACATACGATGTGATCTGCTGTAGGAGAAATTAGGCTTAAGGAGTCCTCCAGCTCATTCAAGAATAAATTTGTATCAAAAGTGGGAGGTTTATATACTACACCAATGGTGTATGACTGTTTAAATAATATAAAATGCATCCGTAATTGTTCAATTGCATTACCATTACTGGTAGAGATTATAGTTGCATTCAAAACGTTTGTTATGTAAATACATAAACCACCTCCTCTAGCTTCACGGTCACATCTATATAAATTATAACCATTAATATTTAGTAAATGATTTGGTATTCCCTGGTAAAGCCAGGTTTCTGAGACAGTAAATACGTCAAATGAATGTTCAGAGATAATTTGCCTTAACTCTTACTTGTATCGATGATAAAATCGATCGAACATTTACACTACCAATTGTCAATGTTTTAGAGTTACTCATTATGTGGAAAATTAAAGAAACAGACGCGTAAACAGTGACTAAACAAAAAAGCAACAGCAATTTTATGACAAAAAATAAAAATGTGTATTCACAAGTATATGATTTACTTAAGTAATTAATTTTAAATTTGAAACGTCAGTTATTATTACTTTGAAAGAATTTAAATAAATTAAATACTAGATGAAATAATTTATAGCCCAAAAAATATAAGAATGTAAAAAGTAGTAAAGAGTAAGGATTAATTTATCAATACGGCAAAAAAGTGAGCTGTTGACTAGAGCTGTTTTTGCAGTATGTAGATTTATACATGAAAATATAGATACTATTCAACATAAAAATATATGACAATATGAATTTAAGAGAATATTCAAAACTTATTTTGAAAACGTATACAAATATACACAAGACTTCCCACTAATAATTTATTTATTTATTTATTTATTTATTATTATGACAAGTCTACAGCTTTCGCAAGCCAATTACAGACTGTACATATATATTTAACTTAACCTAACCTAACCTAACTTAAACTAAATTAAAATACCTAAAATAAGACACATACCATGAGCAAGAGAATAAATTAAAGACATAAAATGCTTACAAAATTTCTATTTCATTCTGTATATTAAGTAGTTTATTTTTTAATTTATATGTGAACATTCCATATGTATCTCTGAATATATTTAGATATCGTTGTAATGAATTATAGCTCTTTGCCATTCTCACAGAAGGTGACTTTAGTTCGTAGTTTCTAGTTGGTATAATGTATGAAAAAGTTCTTTGAAAACGTGTTCTTTCATCTGGCACATTGATTATTATTTTATTTAAGGTAGTTACGTCATACGAAAGATTATGTAGAAATGTATACAAATAAACAATGTCAAAGTAAGTTCTTCTGCTATTTAGTGTCATTAAATTATACTTAGTAAGTTGATCTAAATAAGAAGAGTTACTAGTATATCTCTTATGCAAAATGAAATTAATATGTTTTATAAGTTTTTTCTGTACATTTTCTAACATTTGTATATACCTGGTATAGAAAGGACTCCAAACCGTGAAGAAAACGAACATTTTTAGGCTGTGTTTTACATATATAGATAACTATTACTCCGTTACTAATTGAGTTAGAAATATCAGTCAAAAGCAAATGAAAGCTAATTGTATGCTCTACAACTTTTATTTGAATTATTTTTTCGAAAATTCAACAAGAAATTTAAAAACAAACGCGCCCCATATTTACAAAACCCTAAATTCTCATAATGTCTAAATGTAAGTATTTTTGTCTGAGTTACCGTCCAATTCCCAGTCAACCAAATCTAGTAACTATTATATAATCATTAAATAATATACGTTCCTCAGTAAGTAACAGTTATGTCCAAAGTAGAGTCCTCGTAGAGTACCAGTTCTGACCAATGTCAGCACTAAAAACTATTACTGTTATATAATATTGCATTGTAAGTTTGTTACATTACTATTACTAAATATTTATAAAACAAGTGCATAACTTTTATAAATTAGTTTAATAACGTATATGTAAATACCGAGTAAGTTTGGGTTCTTTAATAAGTAACAGTTATGACTCAGGTATGGTAATTATAAGATACCAGTACTCATTTATTTATGGAACTCCTCCATTCCAGTGACTCATTATTTATGATAAATAGAGATACCAACGCACAGTGGGGAAATTCTGGATTTTACTGTTCAAAAATCTCTAGAGACCTTAATATCCATCGGATAGGGATAATTTTTTTTTTTAATTAAAGGTAATTAAATTCCCTACACATCTGTCGAGGCAAATTTTTAAATATTTTTTTTTAATATTTTTTGTGCTAATTTTATCTTTTTGACAGCTGTTAACTGTCAAATTATGTATTTCGCAGTTTGATTTTACTACTATATAGCTTATGTACTATGTGTAGACTAAGAAATTTAATATTCATATGAATATAGCGATATTGGTTCATTATTTAAATTTTTAATATATTTTCTTTACAGTTAATTGGCAGTTTATTATGCCATTAATAAAAGTTGACCGAGTCATTTAAAAATCTGCCTCGACAGATGTGTAGGGAATTTAATTAGCTTTAATTTAAAAAAAAAAATTATCCTGATCCGATGGATATTAAGGTCTCCAGAGATTTTTGAACAGTCAATTCCGGAATTTCCTCAATGTGCAACGATTTGTATGCTTCAGAATTGTTACCGCCCGTTTACATAACGTATGGGAAGCAATTTATTTACTGCACTGCATCGGTGGCCAACGAAATTTAGGTTATCCCATATCTCTGTATTGAAACATGGCGCATAAATCATACATTAAGGGCATGACACTCAAGACTAATTGAAGACATCTTACGAAAAAAAAAAATTAATTGAAATTCACGAAAAAAAATTTCCTCACCTCGACTGTACCTATATATAGTTATTTTGTGAAAATATTTGACACTCATCAAAAACTTTCGATTTTTCATTTACATATTAAACTATAGAATTTAAAGCCAATCAAAGATAAAATCATCAAAAGGTGTCGTTTTGTAAAAAATCGAAATTTTCTTAATGAATTTGATATCTACGTTGACCAATGTTCTTCATTACCGAGGAAAATAATTTGAAAATATACTTTTTCCAAAAATATTAGCAGGTCAAGGAAAACATTTTTCATGAATTTCTATTGCAATTTTTTTATATACAAAAACTTCTTCAACTAGTCTTTTGGCAGTCATCAATCATGCCTAAAAGTACAACTTGGTCCCACGCATTAAATACAAAGATAAATGGGTTGACCTAAATTTCACAAGCCCTCCCTATTGCACAGATTATCCAAATTAAAATAGTATATCTTTGTACAAATCAGAAATAGACATTATGGAAGTTGGTACAAATATTTTTCTATAACTACTACCCATGTACATATACTTAATATTATACATTCATAATACATTTTCCAATTTACAATAATTAGTCAGTCTAAAAAATAATATTTTTGCCGGTTTTTGTAGCTTTTTGAATATGGTAATGGTAGAACAATAAAATGAGAAATTTTTATTTTTTCAGAGTATACTTGAGGTTCTTTTTTTTACACCTTAAAAGCAAGCAATAATTATCATTATGGAAAAACTGTATATTGTATGTTATTAACACTTCTTAAATTTCGTCTTAAATTTACAATAACATTTCTTATACATTTTAATTTGAGAAATAATCTGTAGATTTCACAAATTATTTTATATAAATGCAAACATACAAAATAAAAATTCCTTAACACAACATATCGTTTTTCTAACTTTATCTCTGTCCCTATCAGATTTAAAAATAAACAAAATAAACTTGTGATTATATATTCCTTATTTAAAATGTTATATTAAAATTCATCTGCAGGTATTAGAACATAAATAAAGTGTATTCAAACACAAAATGTAACTATATACCTAAATATAGTATCTATCTATTTATTCAGCCAGATTCTTGACATCTCTTGCGTATCGTTGTTTTCCTTGCCTGAACTATTCAGCACAGATTTCTTCAAAGTCTTTGTCAAATATGGAGGCAGCCACACCTAAATACATATCTAGTATACATATTGAGCCTTCAATATTATGATTGTATATATTAATTAATATTACTATTATAATTACTGAGTGCACAGTAGTTTTTGTAACATTCTTTTGTAGACTTAAATACTTCCCAGCTAGTCACCACAATACACCAAAAGTAGTTTTGCGGTCAGCAAGAAATCACAAACTAGTCAGAGCCAATAAGCACCGTCTAACGTGGTCAGCTGACCAGATTTATTGTATATTTGCCCATATTGGAACAGCACTATTAGAAAAGACAAATCAAGTAACTCACTCACTATACTTACTACTTACCGAGAGGTAAATCACGTGAAAACTGCGATACGAATTATCGTCCCTCGGATCGTCTCAGATCACCTATATATTACCTCGGATTTCCCCAGATCGCCCGTGGATCACCTCGGTAAGGGACGAAAAATCGAATGTGACTTATCCCTCGCTACTTACTCACTATACTGGCTTTATGGAAAAAGCTTTTAAGGATTTTGCAGAGTGAGAGGGAAATATGCGATTATTTTCGGATTATTTAGTTTCAGATACTTCACATTGTTCTAGGGAATACAACCATATACAGATACCTACAGATGACCAAACCGTTATTATCTCGTGTACAATCCGTTGTAAAAGTAGCAGATAGGGTTGTTTATGAAAAAATCAAAATAGTTATTGACCAATAGTTGCTACTGTGCATCCAATAGTCAGCCAGCTACTTTGGGTGTACTGTACTCTGTAGTTACTTTATCACTACCACAGGTGAACAAGGTTAATATGTTGCTTCCCTTTGGCACACAACTGAGTGTGCAGTAAGTATACTCATCTCAGTTGAATAAATCACTACTCAGTTGTACAAAAAAAAAAAAAACATCTTAATGAGTAAAATGTTTCTGCGCAAAAACCTAACCTATTAATCTTATTAGTATGTACTGTACTCAAATACAATACAAATACAAATACAAATACAAATAATTTATTGATGTCAATACCCAGTGGATTTACACAAGTCAATACAGATATTGTAAATTACATCACATGATATGCATTATATAAAGACAAACAATAGTAAAAACACTGAAAAGTAATTTAATATAAAACATCAGACAAAAACTCGTCAAATGAGTAGTATGCTCCATTCAGCAGAATCTCTTTTATTCTAAAATTAAATTTTTTTTCCGGTAACTGCTTGATGTCTGGCGGTAACTTATTAAAAAATTTCGGACCATAATAATTTATTGCATTCTGGCTTTTAACCAATCTGGTGTAGTTTAAACAAACTTGATCTCTGTGTCTGGTATCATGTTCGTGTATATCACTGTGCGAAACATATTTGTCTAGATTTTGTTTAACATACATAAGCGCGGTAAGAATATAATAACTAGGAACTGTTAGAATATTCATCCCTATAAATTTCTGCTTTACATCTTGCCTAAATGTCAATCGTGTTATTATCCTCATAACACGTCTTTGCAGTGAAAATATTCTGTATAAATGAGAGGAGTGTCCCCAGGTACTCCACAGTATCTTAACATAATAATTTGTGGCCTTAATTGTTATTTTTTCTTTCTGTTACACTGAAGTTGCTGTAAATTTATTATTATTTTTCCAATCTGGCGAATAACATTAACCTCAATTTATAACTGAGTCACCTTACTCCCAAACTAGTGCAGTTGATTAGAAGTGAAGGTAAAAAAAACTTTAGACTCACTTGCAGAACATTAAAGAAACATACCAACAATTGAGTAATGGTACAAAATGTGAAAATAAACAGAATTTCGTGAAAAATGGAAGCGGTTATAGAGTACTGATAATTACTGAATATCCAAAAATGCGTGCCTAGGCGATAAATGTTGTAAAACATCAACTTAATAACAAAACCACACTAAATAACCGAATATTGCAATATAGAATCAAATGACGTGTAAAGGTTGATTGAATGATTGATTTACCAGCATGCGGTAGGCATTTCTGTCACTCCCAAGGATTATACAGCTGGGCCTGCTACGTCCACGCTGGGTTGGACTAAGGTCATGCTTGTTGCCAGCAGCGAGTGCCACATGGCGCATGGTAAAGGAGTGTGGGATGGGAGGTGTAGGTATTTGTGAGATGCGTTACCGCATTGTGTCGTGACGGAGTGTTTAAGTTCCCCTTTTTTTTTGTGTTTTTGGTTCTGGACTTCTGCCTCTTCTGGGTATTCTTGTGATCTATGTTGCCGCGTTGTGTCGCTGCTTTTTGTGCTCCTATTTTTATTTTTCTGCTTCTATAAATCTTCTTCTTCTTCTGAGCCTTCTGATTCCTCCGTTTCTAATTCTGGTACAGTATATATCGCTCCTATTTCTTTGTGGAATTCATTTTTATCTTTCCCAGTATGTTTGGTCCTTTCCCAGTTTTTTCATGATCCTCTCGATTGTTGTTTTCTACGTGTAACATGGTCTCCCTATTTTTAGTTTGCTGCTGTTCAGTGTTAGTGCTTTCTTCAATAGATGTGTTGGTTCCCTTCTTTGGACGTGTCCCCAGTACTTCATTGCGTATATTTCTACCCTTTTTGTGACTGTCTTCCCTTCTAGTAGTGTTAGTTTTAAAACTTAACGAGTGCTACATACCTTATGACTTATGACCACAGTAACTGTTTTTTATTTGGTTTTATTACTATTACTGCAGCTCACGTGATATGTTCCACAACTTGCAGAACTTATTCCTTCATTTGTCAGCCTCAATTTGATTAACAGCGTCGGTAATTGGCCTCCGTGTTTGTCTATAAAACAAATCTAAATATTTGTTTTTAGGCATTTTGAAAAAAATCTCATGAGGAAAATCACAGAACACAAATATTATTTTAGGTTAGGTAAACGTCAACAGATAAACAATCGTTATTGTTATTACGATTAGTAATTCTAGGTGCGCCATGTACACGGATTTATTGATTATTATGAATTCATATAGCAGAAGTAAAAAATGTTATACTAGAGCTGACGAACAAAAAAATCTACTGGTATAGATGAAGTTCCTATTAAATAGGCTCATTTAACATTTTTTTATTATTACATATTCTGAAAGAGCCTGGTGAGTACAGTAAGTATGCCAAAAATTAGAATTTTCTGACGTCGCCTTCATGTATAAAAAAACTATTAAAGTCGGCGCGCTTAAAAACGCTCGGGATAACATGTAGTCGAGTTGTGACGTCAGATGGCTGAACCGCCCAGTGAACACGGCTGCGAATGCAAGTTAGTAGAGTAAAATCTGGAAGTAAAGTCGCTTAGTTTTCGAGAAAAAACCGGCGTAGAACCAAACCAGACTTAGTGGGATTCTTTAGTAAGATAATCGTGTACACGAAATCATTTTTTACATTTTTTGGTGGTCGAGAACTTTTTTATTTCGGAAAAACTCAAAAAAATAGATTTTTAATGAAATATGTTTTTTAACGTCTCCACCGCTATATCTCTGAATATATTTGTGCTATCAAGCTATTTTTTTTTAGATTAAAGTAGACACAATAGCGCTTCAAACAACGTCCCACGTGAACCCGATTTATTTTTTTTTTTAAGTTGGAAGAATAATAGGAAACTCAAACTTGTTATTTTCAGTAGCGTAATTTTAGACAATCGAGAAAAAAATTTATTTATGAAAATTTGTATATACATGCTGCGTACAAATTGAAGCCAATAGTTGAAAAAAGTTTTCAGGATAAAAATTTTTCATGTCCCGTTCATAGTATTGAGTAAGCGATTTTTTTTAACGGGTTAAAGTCATATTCTTGCACGCTCGGCTATAGCAAGCCTGCCGATTGCAACGATCTGACGGTCCCGGTCGGGGTGTATGCAGTAGTTTAACTTATATCAATAGATACAAAACCAGTAGTGATCAAAAGCATCTAGGGGATCAATATTATTGTTCAATATTTCATGTATTGTACAGTAGTATTCATCATATGTTGTTAATATTAAGAAATTGTACAATAAATATAAAATAGTCTCCTTTTAATAATGAAAAGACAGGTAGGTAGATATAAATACCTAATCTATGAATATCAATCAGTGTTACTAACTACCCACCTAATTAGTAAGTTTATTAGACATTTTTAAATGAATGAAAGTAAAAACGTACGCATAAAATGAATTTTATTGTTGAAATAAATTTTCTATTTGGATAGATAAATATGTGGTATGTAGTTTATGTATGCCCTACATTAATAGCATTCTAATTCGTTCATATCTGCCTCGAAATCTTTAATAATGTTGTTACAGGAACGACATTCGCACTCGTTGCAACATTTTAGGCCTTCCTTAAAATAAGCACATTTTCGAGTGTCACAATTTTTATCCGAACAATGAATACTTAATGATTTTCGACAACCGCCACTTCTACGCGACTAATCTGACCAACCCTGCATGCGAGGTGTATTAATTGCGTCCCAATGTCGCATTTAGCGCTGATAAAAAAAATCGCTGTTGCCAAACGGTACACTTTAGGAAAAAATATATTGTTTCAAAAACTTTTGTGATTATTAGGCTTTATTTTCTTCGCTGCATGTATGTAAATATTTTCAAAAATAAAAAAGTTTATCGATTGGTGGAGATTTCAATACATAAAATATATATTTTTAGTTTATCTGATTTTTAGAGAAATGAAAGTGCGAATTGTGCCCAAACCGTTTATATTGGTAAAAGCGCTACAGTGTGTGCTTTAATTTGACACAAACAAAATTTCGGTACCTTTAATAGTTTTAAAAATATGGCGGTGGAAACAAAAAAAACAATTTTGTTTAAAAATACGTTTTTTTCACTTTTTATTGATTTAAAAAGTTCGAGACCACAAAAAAAATGTAAAATATGATTTCATATGCCCGGTGACATACTCAAAGGAACCTAACATGTTTGACCTGGTTTTACGCCAAAAAAAAACGACACGATAGACTTACGAAATCGCTGCTCTAATATAGGTATCGGCGCACGCCAAGTGACGTCACTCTACGGACTGTTTGCCGGCCGAGCGTGTTTCTATTTAAATGCGAATATCTCTGTGGCTATTGATTATATTGAGCTGAAATTTTTTTCAGAGACTATTGGTTTTTATACTTTAAAATGGGGAAGAAAAAGTAAGAAACTGCCATATCACTAAATGACCCTATTAGTTTGCTACTTGCTTTCCACAAAAATTAAAAACCGCTTTGATAATTCCAGTTTACAAAAAAGGTTAAAGTGATAACATTAAAAACTATAGACCGATACCGTTATTAAGTGTGTTCTCGAAAATTATAGAAAAGGTTATGGCTATCAGGATGACAATTTTTTTAGAAAAATATAACTTATCGACAAATTGTCAACATGGCTTTAGGAGTAAATTTTCAACTGAAACGGCAGCAACCGAATTGGTTCAAATTATAAATTAAAAATTAGATGCAAGAGAGTACGTATTGTGTTTATTTTTTGATCTCTCATGTGGGTTTGACACACTGAATATACCGTTTATGACAAACAAATTAGAAAAACTTGGGATACGCGGTAATATAAACAATTGGTTGACATCATATTTATCTGACAGAAAACTTTTTGTTAAAATGATAGACTCTCTTTCGGATGAATATAAATCATCAATAGGAACTCCTCAGGGTAGCGTACTCGGACCATTGTTATTCCTTCTATTTATAAACGATCTACCCGAATATGCTAACTACGGGAAAGTTTTCATGTATGCGGACGACACATCAATGATTATTTCGGCCAAGAGTCTCGAAGAACTAGCTAATAAAACACTCGACCAATTTAATACATGGTGCTATAAAAACAGGCTGATCATAAATTATGACAAAACGGCATGTGTCCTATTTAAAACGCAATCAACACATATTTCTAAAAATATAAAAATTTCCCTAAATGGTAATCAACTAAGCACACATACCCACATACCCATACAAACTTTCTAGGTATATTATTAGAAGAAAATCTCTCTTGGACCAACCCTGTAGATCAACTTTGTGCAAAACTGAGTCAGTCGTGCTTTGCTATCTCCATGTTGAAAAATAGTTTGGATCGTACCTCGCTGATAGATGTGTACTATGCTTTATTCTATTCAAAATTGTCATAAAATATAACTACTTGGAGTCAAAGTGTGGACCTACAAAGAGTTTTTGATATAAAAAAGAGAGTGCTGCGAATAATTTTTAATATGGGGTACAGTGATTCTTGTCGTGACACTTTCAAAATTAATAATCTGCTTACTGTCACTGGTATTTATTTATATAAATTATTTACATATATCCACAACATAAAAAAACAGATTACCAATACACGGAGATAAACATGAATATAATACACGCAACCGCAGTAACTTTTATATAAATCATTATAATTTAACTCTATATAAAAAAGCTCCAGTAGTTAACTATTTAATAAACTGCCTTTTGAATTAAAATTAATAAATAACATAAGACAATTTAAATCCAAATTACTGAGATATCTACGCGATAACTGTTTTTACTCTCTGACTGAATTTATAAATCATAATTAACACAATGTATAAATTATTTTTCTTACATGTTATATTTTAATTACATATACATTACAAATACAAATTTACCACATTTTACAGAACACTACCAGAACTTCGGTATGAGGTGAATACGGAAATGGTGATTTGGCACTGATGTCAAAAATGTTCATCAATTTTATGAATTTCTGTTTTGTATGATTTATAAAACATTATTTTATAAATATTGCGTCAATACTATTTTACTTCTAGCACTCATATGTAACAAAGAAAAAATATTATCACATAATGACTATGTTAAGAATAGCGGGCACAAATACGAAACTAGAGGAAGCATTATACTTTTCGCCGATTTACTGAGCTTTTTATATAATTGTTACACATTCTATAGGATACTCTTCGCATTTTTCTTGTAAATAATGCTAGTTTTTGGACATTCTAAATTTTGTGATACCAACTTTGTTGTGAAAAAAAAATATATGAAAAAAAAAAATCACGGGACCCTTGGATTGTGAATCAATCAATCAATAGTATTTATTCAGTATTAATAGTACAATATGTGCCTCCTCGGAGCCCAACCAGGAGCCAGCCACACGACCAGGACAGGTGACGTCGAGGTGGGTATGGGGCTGGGCGGGGTGGGCCCGACTCAGCTTAGAGATAGTTCGAGTGGGGGGCTAGAAGCTCCTGTTCACCGCAGGTGGACTTAAAAACTAGGTTACAATATTTTATTGTCCACATGGACCTACAAGTAAATTAAAAATAAACACAACTCTAAAAACATTGGCGAACGCGCACTACACAATTTTGGTTATTGACACGGGAAAACTGAACGAAAAAACCCGTTCGAACAAATGACGGCCTTGCGGTCTGATCGCCGACAAGGAAGGTAAGATGGAAAGATAAAAGCTGTGATTTAAAAAATTAGGATTTGGATAAGTTTCGGCCTGAAGGGGATTTAGGGACAAAAAATTACAAAAAACAACAAAAAGGATAAAAAAAACAAAACTGAAAAAACATGAAAGGGAGAGAGAAAGGGGTTGAAAGATAAAGATAGGGGAAAGGTAGGTTATCGTAGGAGAGAGTGTGGCTAAGGGAGTTGCTGGAAAATAGGCAACGCCTGGTATGGTAGGGGGTGTTTTATATTGAAAAGTATGGCATTATGCTGTGATTCGAGTGATGTTGCGGGTAAGCGGGCTACCGTCCAGTTTGAACTGATAGAATATTTGAGACGTTTCTTGGACGTAGTCCGCTAGTGGGGTTATGTCGTGGCAACGTGCATAGAGATCTCTGAGGGAGGTGTACCTTCAGAGGCTGAAATGAGGCGCATAAATTTGTGTTCTAGTACTTTTAATTTTCGCATTGTCGTGGCCGGGATGCTGCACCACACCGGCGCCGCGTATGTGATAGCCGGCCTGATTACCATCGTATACAACAAATTTTTATTGGTCCTGTTGAGTCCGCTACCCCGCACCAGGAGCGGATACAGACTCCTGGACATGAAGTAGACCTTGCGAATCGTCTCGTTAATGTGAATGTTGAATGTCAGTCGTTTGTCTAGGATCACCCCCAGATATTTCACGCACCGCTTAATTGGAATTTCTCTACCCCCGATCGAAAGTGGCGTTAAAATACGGTTTTCAGTGAAGCGGTGCGTGAATGGGATCGATTCTGACTTCTCGGCGTTTATCCGAATCTTCCACTTGTCGTAGTACGCCGTGGCACGAGCCACGTGTGCCTTCAGCAGCATATTGGCTGCCTGCGCATTGTGCGAGTGCACATACATGGCCGTGTCGTCGGCGTACTTGGCAAGATTTGAATTCGGGAAGTCGGAGACGTATAGGTTGTATAGTTTTGGAGACAGACACGACGCCTGGGGGACGCCCGTGCGAATGTCCCGCCGAGTTGATAGTTTGTTATTCACCCTGACCTGCAGTGATCTGCCTGACAGAAAGGAGTGAATAAGTTTCGTAATGTGCGTTGGGAAGTCCCATGAATTTAGCTTGTAGAGTAAGCCCGGGATCCACACCGTATCAAAGGCTTTCTCAATATCGAGGAACACCATGGCGGTGCTCTTCCCGAGATTGCATTGCACCTTGACGTCATTCACGATCCTGACGACCTGCTGCACAAATACGAAACTAGAGGAAGCATTATACTCTTCGCCGATTTACTGAGCTTGTTATATAATTGTTACACATTCTATAGGATACTCTTCGCAT
Organism: Rutpela maculata; assembly: GCA_936432065.2. Lineage (NCBI taxonomy): Eukaryota > Metazoa > Arthropoda > Insecta > Coleoptera > Cerambycidae > Rutpela > Rutpela maculata. Next base: position 21,797,103 of record OW386288.2, read on the forward strand.
TTTTCTTGTAAATAATGCTAGTTTTTGGACATTCTAAATTTTGTGATACCAACTTTGCTGTGAAAAAAAAAATATATGAAAAAAAAATCACGATGTGAGGGATCGAACCCGGGACCCTTGGATTGTGAGACGAAACTCTTGCCGCTACACCACCAATTCTTATTACTAAAATTGTTAATGAGTGTAATATATACCACTAGAAAATTTATTGTGATTATTAGGAAACACACATTAGTAAAATGTATTAAAAAAAAAATACTTAGTGATAGGAAATAACATTTCGCAAGGTTTCTGTTTATTACAAACCATAAAAAATGTAAAAAATATTTTTTTAAATTTTAAATTACTAATAACTTTTTTATTTACCAACCTATTTTGTTAAAATAATAGGGTTCTTCCTCTAGCTAACACTAAGTTACTCTCCAAATTTCAATACAACCGGATTTTTCTATCTTGAGTTATCGTGCTTACAAGAAACGTGACGGACGGACAGACGGACGGACAGACAGACGGACAGACGGACATTTTGAAAGTTGTTCAGAATTCGTTCACTAACATAACGATATAATTTTTTTTTCTCTACGAGCGATATTTACTGATTTAGAAATGTGCCGATCAAATACAATATACTCTTCGTTTTTGCGAAGAGTATAACTAGGACAGTATTTTGTAATAAAACACAGTTCTTTCTTAAGTCTCATTTAGTTATGTAATTACTATAATTAGGTTGACTGGGTTTATGGTAAAAGACTTTTTGTAATACATAGAAAAGGTAATAAAACAAAAATATATATCTATAATCGGAGCAACGGTTATTGAGTTATGTAATTTCATAGAAATCGATTCTGGTCCCCATTTTTTCTAAATGGCCGCTCGCATGGAACTTTTTAGGACTTTTATATGCTTATCGTACACTGATAGCGTTCTATTGCGATAAAGAAATAACTGTCGCCAAATACTGAATTTGCCTGTATCTATATCGTTAGGTAATACTACGTTATAAAACCTTTGGGGCAAATATCATAAATTTAAAATTTTAATATCCTGATTATTTAGTATAATTGTTATACTTATTTGATTTAATAAATAAGTACAGGGTGATAGCGCGAACATTACCGTACCTCGTTTAACGTTTACGTTACGTAAAAAAATTCGAAAATAAAAGTTATAGAAAATCAAGTATTTTCCAAAAATCATGTTACAAAAACAATTGAATGTAGAGGGAGGTAGTAACTCATATGATTCGTATAATTGGTACGAATCCTTGCAGTCATTCGAATGGTACAAATCCCACAAAAGCAAAAAATTCGTATATTTCGTATCGACGTTCGACAGTTCGAATTTTAGAAAGAATCTTTCAGTACGATTTTTTTCCTGATTCGAATTCGTTTGGTACGAATCATTCAAAAGAGTCGAATCGCCCATCTCTAATTGAATATCGCATTTTGGAAATATGAAATTTACTTGGGTTTTGTAATGGAACGCGTTCATTTTGACACCATCTGAAAGGCCATAAAATAGACTTTTTAGTGATTTATAAAACTATATTTATCTTAAAAGCCACTTTAAAGGGTTTAGCAGCCCCAGAGAGATATTTTCAAAATAACCTGTGTTATGATATTCGTGAGTAATAAAGTTACCATTGATTCAGCCTCTGATCTTCCCTCATGAGATAATTGACCTTATATAGGCTATAGCGGGTATTATTGAAAATTATTTTATCAAAAAACGATTGCAGTTAAACTAATAAAACGAAAACTCTTTGTTAGATAATACATTGTTCTTCTGGGGCGAGCGTAGAGGCGACTTCAATGTGAATATCAGTCGATATTCCGTTGAAGCAACGTCGAGCGCGGTTAGTACTTGGATGGGCTCCCATCTTGGGAAATACAGCGTTCTCATCCCACCTTCTAGAGGCTTGTATATCAGTGTATACTCGGAAGTTACGTAATTTCAGACGAGGATTATGTAGTGGATATACCATCCTTCGGAGGGGATGTAAAGCAGACGGTCCCTTGTCTATTAAATGTTAGGCAAGTAAAAGATCCCTACTCTTCTTAAGGGAAGAGGTTCGGCAAAATTTCCAGGTTGGAGGTAGCTCGTCTCCTGGCGTCGGTGATAGGCCCTGGTAGCGGAAATAGGCCGACGTTAAACAGTTAAAAAAAAAAAAAAAAAAAAAAAAATACATTGTTCTATATTATATATTTTTGTAGAATATTTAGCATTTAAAAAAATTAAAAATAAAAAATCCTTTTTTTTTTCATAGTTCACACAGAGGTACTGTCGTGAGCAAAAAAATAGGACAACTATTTTTTTCTAATGTAAATCTGTCTCTATTTGCACACTTGAAATGAGTTTTGACAAATAACTGACAATGTCATAAACATTAAAATTAAATGTACACAACTAGATTTTGGCAAAAATCCGTTATAAGACTTGTCCCATTTTTTTGCGCACGACAGTACAATCACAGAAAAAGTATATAATGTAGCTTACTATGTCTAATATTATCACAGAAAAGTGCATTAAAAAAATGGATGTAACACTTCTTAAAAAAATAAAAACTCGTTATGATCGGCCTAGACTATTTACATATCTCTTTAATATAAACTTGCTTATAAATGTAGAAACAAGTAGTTATGTGTTTTTAATTTAAATAAATGAAGTAAATGCTCTAAATTTTAGTTATTATTTACGTTAAGAATAAGAAAGGTGCAATATACATAAAAATAAAGTCCAAGAAAATATTAGATATTATGACGCAAGTTATTAATTATTACAATAGAATTAATCTTCATCGCTGTCCTCATAAATAACTACGTGACTACGCTGGACGTACTATGCGGGAAAGATATCGGGCATGAGGGAAGTAATATACGGCTGCGGCTATATGTGAACAGCATCCTACCATTTTTATGCGATTGGGACAGTCGCAGCAATATCGGCGTATATTTTGAATTGTCGTTCCATTAGGTATATAATCAATTTAAATGTAGTAAGTTTTACTGCCGAAATGCCTTGATCTTACTTCCAGATTTAATATGTTGGGCGCGGCTTTTCTATAAACATTGATGTGTTTTGATTACACTGTTGCATTAAATATACTACTACAATTAAACTACAGCTCTTGACATTGACGAAAATAACTCGCCTGATAGCTCGTTATTTTTATCTGTCAATGTCAGTCGCGGAATGGCCAAACAACAAACTCTCTTAATAATCATTAAATGCCGACAAAATTTTATCACTTATGATATTATATATGATAAAATAATATTTCAGCTGCAATTAAATTTCGATTTCGTCATAATCATAAGACAGTCAAACGTGTCTAAATCCGTTATTTTCTATTTTGTCTATCAATGAGATTGAGACAGCCTTGGGGGATTCCCGTGTGCCTGTGTAAACCGTGCTCCGTTTATAACGTAAACAACTGAATTCTTAACTGAGACAGACTATTACTCATTTCCTGTTTTCGTGGACTAAAGTGTCTGTTTTAATGCCGCAGAGATTAAATTATGGATGAAGTGGAAAATAATCAAACACCACCATAGTACCTACTTACTTCCACATCCAGAGGAAGTATAATAACGAGATTTTTTTTTTTAATTTTTATTCTTCAAATAGGCTTAGAATGTCATGAAACGTCGATATTTAAAAAAAAATCTATCTGTCGTTATGTCGGCCTGTCTGTTGGTCTGTCTGTCTGTAATTTTTTTTTTGCGCACGATTACTTTGGAATCGTTTAAGATATTGACTTGAAAGGGCATAGCCGGGTAAGCATGGTGTGACTGCCCCCAAGCGTCTGGCGCTTATATTTGTGCAGTAGGAAGCAATCTTGGAAAGTAGCAATTTCACAAAATATTAGCCCGAAAAAGGGACCGGTTTGGGGTGAGTAAGGGAGGGTTGATTTTAGCAAAACTATTTTTTTCTAAGAAACGGCGCATTCAATCGTTTTGTAAAAAATATATGTTAAAGACCTACTGAGAAAGTACTAAATAAAAAATCATGCTCAAATTCCGAAAACAGATACAGTAAAAAAAACATATATATTATTTTCAATTTTTTTTTAGGGTAACTTATCCCTGGGGTACCAGCCTGAATTTTTTTCTGTAGCATGTCTGGGGACTCACTTATGTTATGTTTTTTCCCAGTTTTGTGCGAAGATTACGCCATACTTAAAAAAAATGCCGAAGTGTGCAGTGTCGTATGCATATTTTGTCAACAATTAACCCCTTGCACGTAAAGAAGGCCAAAATGCAAAGTAAATATGGATACCTGAGTAGTGTATACATACTAGTGATTAGTGATTATGGAAATGGTGAACGTTATAAGAGAAACCAATATAACGCTGCAACGCTGACAGTTAATTAGGTGATCAATAGAGTTTAACTCTCTTGCGCCGCAAAAATCAGTTTATGGCCGGAATGTTAAATATCATTAAGGGTAAAAACTAAAGTCAGCGGTACTATCGATATTACCGTCGGCGGGGATAAGAGCTTGGTCTTAACAGTCATGTGTTGTTAATAATTTGCAGCACTAAATCGTAGCATTACTAACCTGTGATGGATATGGATGTTAATCTTCCTTACTGTCATCTGCAATCACTGCATTCATGCTATCCTTCTGAAACAATAGAGAAAGAACTTCCGCCGGTTTAGGTATGCTTGATAGATATCGTCCTTGCGAAAAATAATGCACGACAGCAGCTACATGGGAACAACATCCAACAGTTCGATTCCCACTGGCACATTCAAAGAAATTGCAAAACTGCCTTTTGTAGATATTTCCAGCAAAAATGTACTGGACTTCCCAGAAATGACGGATTTAAAACTGTTTTTTACCGGATCGTATCAATATAAACAAACGATTTCGTACCTCGAAGTCATAAATGAAGACGGAACACTTAATCTTCAGTACGCTAAGGACCAGTCCAATGTACTCAAAATACAAGTTTGTTCACGTCACATCAAAACGAAGGTTTACCGATGTTTCCTCGACTATATTCCCCACAGTGTCGGCGTTCGAAGACATTTCTGTGAATGTGCCAATGGGTATCAAACTGTTGGATGTTGTTCCCATGTAGCTGCTGTCGTGTATTACCTTTCGTACGGATGATATCTAGCAAACATACCTAAACCGGCAGAAGTTCTCTCCCTATTGTTCCAGAAGGATAGCATGAGTACAGTGATTGCAGATGACAGTGAGGAAGATTAACATCTATATCCTTCTCAGGTTAGTAATGCTACGATTTAGTGCAGCAAATTGTTAACAACCAAGCTCTTATCCCCGCCGACGGTAATATGTGAATAATGACAGTCTTTGACAGGGTACTCCATAGTACCGCTGACTTTAGGTTTTACCCTTAATGATATTTAACATTACGGCTATAAACTGATTTTTGCCGCGCAAGAGTCAACTCTATTGAGCACCTAATTAACTGTCAGCGTTGCAGCTTTATGTTGGTTTCTCTTACAACGTTCACCATCTCTATAATCACTAGTCACTAATATGTATACACTACTCAGATATCCATATTTACTTTGCAGTTTGGCCTTTTTTACTTGCAAGGAGTTAATTGTCCACAAAATATGCATACGGCACTGCACACTTCGGCATTTTTTTTAAGTATGGCGTAATCTTCGGACAAGACTGGGAAAAAAATATAACATAAGTGAGTCCATAGACATGCTACAGAAAAAAATTCAGGCTGGTACCCCAGGGATAAGTTACCCTAAAAAAAATTTGAAAATAATATATATGTTTTTTTTACTGTATCTGTTTTCGGAATTTGAGCATGATTTTTTATTTAGTACTTTCTCAGTAGGTCTTTAACATATATTTTTTACAAAACGATTGAATGCGCCGTTTCTTAGAAAAAAAATAGTTTTGCTAAAATCAACCCTCCCTTACTCACCCCAAACCGGTCCCTTTTTCGGGCTAATATTTTGTGAAATTGCTACTTTCCAAGATTGCTTCCTACTGCACAAATATAAGCGCCAGACGCTTGGGGGCAGTCACACCATGCTTACCCGGCTATGCCCTTTGGTACACATGTATTTTAACGAGATCTGTAACTAGATTACATTTTCATCTCATTCCGTTGAAAGGCTGTGGGGTAAATAGGTAAATCAAGCAGGTTAAAGTCCATAAAATTGGTATTTAGTATATAGAAGAGAAACCAATGTCTCAAAAAAAATTCTTTCATTAGCCACCATTACGACCCCCACCCCATTATAAATGGGGGTGAAAAACAAATGTGATTTAGTGTGTGTACAAGAACCAAAGGCTTCGAAACATTTTTTTTAATTCATCCATCCACACTACCACCTCCCTATCACTACCCCCAACCCACTACCGATGTGGGATATTGTTTTATGGGTTCTTGGGGTAGACAATTTCAAATATTATATTATTAAAGTTCCATAAACAATTTATTATTTCCACATACAAAATTTTTTCGTTGAGAGAGACTTGGGTAGCAAATCGGGATGTGGTAGTAGTGATTCATTGGGCAGCGGTTTACTTATTAAAATGTACATTTTTTTACATGTTGTTAATGAAAAAGAATGGTTCATTCTTCTTCTACAAGGTTACATTTTCACAAAATGGATATCTTGGCTATTTAAATAAATTAGGTCAAAGTTTAATCACGCTCAGAAAAGAAATTAATGTTTCTATTGTTTAGACTCTATTGTTAAATCTATAAAAGAAAAAATATTTCACATTACCGGTTTATAGATATTTTTATCATCGCAAATTATATTTGAAGTAGCTAACTGGTTCCATTGTTCGTGTTGTCTGTGAATGAACGATATCTTTGAAGGTAACATGTTATTACAAGCTTTTATTTAATTTGCTTTGTATATATGTTAGTTAGTATGTTTAGTTTAAATCTTGCAAGTCAATTTTGAACCACCTAACGACGTCCAATTGAGTTAAACGATGTTGAATTAATTGTCTTAAAAACTTGTCGCGTTAATAAAAAAATATATATACTTACTTAGGTACTTAGAATTTGTGCCAAACAAACTTAATGCCTATATGAACTTCTCGCGCGCGACGAGCTTTTAAGACAGTTAATTCAACATATCTTTTTTGTTTTAGTGCTCCTAAATAATAATAAAAGCTTGTTTTTAAATTTTTTTTTTACATTTTACTTTTTCTAACGGAAACTAAGTTCAGTCAAACGACTGCTCTCACACTCAATCATATACAATAATAACAAGCTAAAAACGTACTCTTCGCCTGTTCACTGAACTTTTTATATAATTGTTACACATTCTATAGGATACTCTTCGCAGTTTTTTGTAAATAATGTTAGTTTTGGACATTTTTAATTTTACAGTACGAACTTAGTTGGTAAAAGACTCAGTGTAAAATAAAGTAAAAATAAAAAAAAAACATACCAAACCCCCATTTGGGTTTCGAACTCGGGACCCTTGGATTCCGAGTCAATTTCAATTAAAAGCGTAAGAACTACACCACCACCTTACACGTAAAAAAATGTAAATTTTTACATTATAAAGCACGAGCTAAAATCATATTTTCACGATTGTATATTACATTATGAAATGTATATTTATAAAATATATAAATATTTAGATATCAAAATGAAATATCATTCCACCAAATTTCTATTCAATTACAAAAACATAAAAATCAAAAACAATTTTTTTCAAATTTAAATCATTAAAAACATTTTTATTTACCGATCGATTTTGTTCAAAAACTTACTGTCCAAATCTCAATACAATCGGATTTTTCTTTCTTGAGTTATCGTGCTTACAAGAAACGTGGCGGACGGACGGACAGACGGACATTTTGAAAGTTGTTCAGAATTCGTTCACTAACACAATGATATGAAAATTTTTTGTCTGCAAGCGATATTTACGGTTTTAGAAATGTGCCGATCAAATACAATATACTCTTCGTTATCGTATTTGCGAAGAGTATAATGATTACATAGTGCGTCATACAATAATAATTATTATATAACAAATAATTGATTAAAAAACATTAGTTTGGGTATTTAGCAGACAATTTTCAAAGAAACTATTCGTTATCTTCATATACTATTGGTAGGGGTCTGACGTCGGTAAATGCCCCCCCGGGCAAATCATATCTGTGGCCCCTATGTTGAATTTGTATTTGGTTTTTGTCGATACAAAAATTGAGAAAATGAGTATCTGTTGCCTAAATGATTTTTACTTGAACTCATGTGACATAAAAAAATAACTAAATATCTATATAATATCACAGAGAAAATCAATTTATTAAAGTAATAAAACAAATTAATATTCAAATTTTGTACCTATACAGTACCTATTTACTCAACAGAAATAATAGGAAAATGATAATGTACAGTGGTCTCCATATTATTAATTCACAAAAAAAGGCCATAAAAACATCCCTAAGTAGCCAGGGCCGCATCAAGCCTTTTGAGCGAAAGTTTCTAAAATAAATCATGCTAAACAACTGAATATAAAAATTCAAAATTTTTCAGTAAATGCCAGGGCACGAGAATGTGAAATGCGGCGGAGGCGAAATTTTTGAATTTTTCAGGGTCAAACAACTTCAAATTAAAAGTTAGAAATTTGACTTAAAATTATACTATCGTCGAGAAGTAGTAGTAGGTTTCGTGGGCGCAAGACAAAAATATAAATGACTAATGGAAAATGTTTTATTATGAAGAAATTGCATACCTATATTTTCCTCCGAACGAAATATAAACATTAAATATAATAATTATAGATGGAAAAGCAAAACTTATATCTCTTGTCGTGATTTATTGCGAACTCCGCCGTAATATTATCCTGTAAAATGTTGCTACAGTACAGAAGTAAAAAATTCAATAATTCTATCAAAATAAAACAATCAAATAGCAAATAAATAATTTCCTTGTACTTTTTATTTTCCAACAGATCAATCGTCAAAGGTGAACGTCGCCCGTCGGCCGTCGCACAGTGGGGCAAATAGCTCATTTTTTGGACAAACGATAATTCCCAAGTCTGGAATTAATGAAACTTAAATTTTTTTTAAACTATTCGTTATAAAATTGCCTTTAATTCTATCGAGACCGAAATTTGAAATTTCAAAATTAAAGGTGGCTAATCCAATATCGCGGACATAAATTTTGAAAGTAAATTAAAATTTTATCAAAAGATTGCTTAAAATTATAAAAAATCGTTACTTGGAGGGTTTTTTGGTTTCTAATCTCATTTCTGATCCCCGAATTTTGCGATTCAAAAAACCAAGATAGCGAATCCAATATGGCGGCCATAATATTCTTTTAAATGAAATGTACATCCACGAACTGTTAAAAATTGTGAACGGGACTTTTAAGAGTTTCTGATCGAGAATCTGAAATCTAAATTACGTAATGTCGTAATCCAAAATGGCGAATCCAATATGGCGGCCATAATATTTTTTTAATTGACATGTGAATGCGCAAATTGTTAAAAATTGTTACTTAGGGGTTTTAGAGATTGCTGATCATGAATCTGAAGTCCAAATTACGTAATATCGAAATCCAAGATGTCGGATCCAATATGGCGGCCATAATATTTTTTAAATGAGATGTACATGCGCAAATTGATAAAAATTGTTACTTAGAGCTTTTAAGGGTTTCTGACCATGAATATGAAGTTTAAATTATATAATATCGTAATCCAAGATGGCGTATTGACTATGGCGGATTCAATATGGCGGCCATAATATTTTTTAAATGAAATGTACATAAGCAAATTATTAAAATTAGGTTTAAAGATGTCAACATTTTTGATTGGTTATCTCATTTTTTTATAAGATGGCATATTCGAATCTGCCATCTTAGAATTCGAAATTACGAATGCGTAGTCAGCAATCGCAAAAACCTGCAAGTAACAATTTTTAACTATTTTCGCATGTACATCATAATTTTTTAAAAATTTATGGCAGCCATATTGAATTTAATTTTCTGGTTTGCAAAATATCGAAATTTTAATATCCGAAACGAGATTAGCGAACTGCGAAACCCCCGAAAACCAAATTTTAACAGTTTCTTTCTTGATTTGTCATGTTTTTTTAACTTACGGACACCATATTGGATCCGTCATCTTGGATTTCGATATTACGTAATTTGGACATCAGATTCATGATCAGCAATCTCTAAAACCTCTAAGTAACAATTTTTAACAATTTGCGCATTTACAGGTCAGTTCAAAAAATATTATGGCCGCCATAATATTCGCCATTTTGGATTACGATATTACGTAATTCAGATTTCAGATTCTCGATCAGAAACCCTTAAAAGTCCTAAGTAACAATTTTTAACAGTTTGTGCATGTACATTTCATTTAAAAAAAATATTACGGCCGCCATATTGGATCCTTTATCTTGGTTTTTTGAATCGCAAAATTCGGGGATCAGAAATGAGATTAGAAACCAAAAAAAAAAAACCCAAGTAACAATTTTTTATAATTTTAAACAATCTTTTGATAAAATTTCAATTTACTTTCAAAATTTATGTCCGCGATATTGGATTAGCCATCTTTAATTTTGAAATGTCAAAGTTCGGGATCGATAGAATTAAAGGCAATTTTATAACGAATAGTTTAAAAAAAAAATTAAGTTTCATTAAACCCAGGCTTGGGAATTATCGTTTGTCCAAAAAATTTGCTATTTCCCCACTGTGCGTCGTTAGTTTTGAACAGCTGCTGAAACGCCCCCTTGTGCATTGGCGCCTCTAGGCAATTGCCTAACTTGCCTATTGTGTAATCCGCTCCTGGTTCATGCTATATTGTAATTGTAATTAAACGCCTATCTGTCGCTGTTGATTTTGCTAACTATTAAACTAACTACTCTCTCCAACTAACTACTATTGCTATCTTCGCCAGCGTAATGTGTCACTATGCAAGGCAATATGTGAAAGGGGAATCACACGGGTCGCGTAAATACAATGTTCGCTTGGATACAGCGGCGTTCTACTAATTTTTGTACGTAAAAGTAGTACAAATTCGCAAGTTCCTAATTCGTTTATTCGATTCGATCGATACTATATGGCACATTGAATGAAGCATTGTAGGCTATAAAAAATTTTCATTGGCTCAGTGCTGGCCCAATCATGTGAGGGTACTTTGGCCCACCGGGCATTTGCCCGGCTGCTTCCTTTCGACACTCGATCAGCCAAGCGCAGCAACGCTGAGCGAGTCCGGAATTTGGATGGGTGACCCAAGACCTCATCTAATAGTCGGTAGACTACCAACAGAGATAATCCCGAGCCGTTGAACCGCCAGACGGTGGTAGACAACCCAGGATAGGTTAAAGTTGGTGACCGAGGACCGTGGTTTGGAGTCCACGCTAAATTGTAGATCCCTAGGCGCAATGGGCCATTCTAGCCTAGTTGCCTAGTAAAAAGCAGTGCTCATACAAGAGGCAAAGAATCGGCAAAGCCGTTTTTCATTCTTAGTCCAAGCAAATAAGATATTCGTGTCTGGAATTAATGTTCACAAGTCACCGCCAGAAAAAATGGAAATGTTTTAAAATTTCGTATTTTTTTTTTGGTTAATAATAGTAACCAAATAAGGGGACTTTTTATGTCTTCTCGTCAATATTTTCAAAACTAAGCGAGATATGGCAAACTGTACTCTAAGTGCCTTTATTGTACAGCATAAAATTCTCTAAAATAATGGTTTTAACAAAAAAAAACGATATAGTTGATAGTTTCGTACCGGCCGCTAGTCTCAAAAGTGGGGTCCTAAAGTATTCGTTGGAATTTATTGATCGATGTAGGAGCTATATACTCTAAGCATTTTTGTATTGTATTGTATTGTGCTAGCTATGCTATAGGAATGTGCATTTCTGACGTTTAAGTTGTGAATGTTAAATCTTGTGACTAAAAAGAGAAATAGATGTAGAGGTGTTTGATTTTTTACAACACTGCAAATAAATGAGCATAACAGTGCAAATCTGAATTCTGTTTTAAGAATATTCAAGTTAATATAATGAGTAATATGTTCACATCTGTTGATATCAGGATAAGAGTATCTTAGGCAAGAATTTTTGGAACCTGTACTTTATTGATGAATGCTTCCGTGAGAAAAATAAAGTATGCATAATCCAAGCAACTTAAAATTACTGCATTTACTAAGTTCCATTTAGTTTATTAGGTGATACATATTTATATTTCCATAAGGATTTATTTGGCATATCAAATGCCTGTTTTACGTTTAATGTGTTTTTCAAAGTACACATTTTCGCCTATAATCACACCCAAGTTTTTCGCCTCGGTACTTAAATTTGCAACAGTATTGTTTAAAGATTGTCGTTCACTCAGAAATAACATGTGAATAAGTGTTTCATCGGCATGCAAATGTTCAACTGATATTGTAAAATATTTAGCAGATCAGCTGTAAGAATAATAAATCTTTTTAGAGTGACCTCCCTGTTTATTTTTTCCATATTTTTTTTTTCTTCTTCGACAGTTGTATTAACTACATGCGAAATATTATCGTCTGCCTTCACTTTGTATATTATTTTTTTCATATTTTTCATATTTATTATTATTAATATCTCATAATTATTAGTTTTCGTGAAAAATGAATAGATATCAAAAGTAAAGCTCATAAACTGATAACGAATTTGTCTTTTTTATTTATTTACATTGATTTAATAGTTTCGGAGATATGAAAGTTTTCAGATGGCATCCGAAAGTATTAAAAGAAGAAAAATATAGTTTAAATGTTAAATATATCAAAAATTGTGACACCTACATCAAGCATGCTAAGAAGTAGAATTAAAGACAATTAATTGCGCTTTAAAATTATTTTTTACTCGTTTCTGTAGCATAAGAAATAGAGAAATTATGACGGAAACAATGTGAGTTTTTTTTTACAAAAAGGTCGCCATTTTGTTATTCTAATTAGCCAGCAATTTAAAAAAATTATCTCAAATACAGTTTTTCGTTAATATGTAGCATTACCTAGATTCTCAAACGTTTCGCTCTTTTAAAGCACTTGCTTGATAAAAAAAAATGCATTTTAAACTGTAAAGGTAATCTTGAAAAAACGTAAAATTTGTATTTTTTGCGAAAAAATTATAGAGACCAAAAACAAAGCTGAGGATAACATTTGATATTACTAATGCCTCACGAATATATTTCAGATGTCTATTCATAAATGTATAATTTAGGAATTGTTAGTTTTTTAACAATAGCTTTGTGTGTTATTTATTAATTATACATGTGTAAAATGCATAAGTGAATATTTTGCGAGGTTAATTGGTGATGTTTGTGATAGATATATACACGAAATTTCGATTGTGAATAATTATGATCCTTGCTTGCTAAATCAAACATAGAAACATCACTTTTATTTTTATAAGAATTGCAGTACTCTACTGCACAAGACCCATTTGGCTTATTACTTCCACATCCAGTGGAAGTATAGTAACGACAAAAAAATTTTTAAACATTTTTATTGTTCAAGTAGGCTTAGAATGTCACGATACGTCGAGATTTTAAATTTGAGCGAAAAAAAAATTTCTGTCTGTCGGTCTGTCTGTCTGTCTGTAACTTTTTTTTGTGCGCACGTTTACTCTGGAACCGTTTGAGATATTGACTTGAAATTTGGTACACATATGTAGTTTAACAAGATCTAGAACTAGATTGTATTTTCATCTTGTTCCGTCGAAGGGTTGAGAGGTAAATTGGGGTAAATTTGGAGTAAATAGATAAATCAAGCAGGTGAGAGTCCATAAAATTGGTATTTAGTATATACAAGAGAAGCTAAGGTCTCAAAAAAAATTTTGGCATTAGCCACCCCCATTACCACCCCCACCCCATTATTAAAAAAAAATTTTGTATGTGGAAATAATTGTTTATGGAACTTTAATAATACAATATTTGAAATCCTCTGCCCCAAAAACCCATAAAACGATACCCCACATCGGTAATGGGGTGGGGGTGGATGAAGTAAAAAAATATTTTGAGGTTCCTAGTTTTTGCACATACACTAAATCACATTTTTTTTCATCCCCTTTAATAATAGGGTGGGGTGGTAATGGGGGTGGCTAATGCCAAAAATTTTTTTGAGACCTTAGCTTCTCTTGTATATACTAAATACCAATTTTATAGACTCTTACCTGCTTGATTTATGTATTTACCCCAAATTTACCCCCCAACCCTTCGACGGAACAAGATGAAAATAGAATCTAGTTCCAGATCTCGTTACATCTCGTGGTACATATGTGTACCAAATTTCAAATCGATATCTTAAACGGTTCCAGAGTAAACGTGCGCACAAAAAAAGTTACAGACAGACCGACAGATAGTAGGAAATTTTTTTTCCGCTCAAACTTAAAATTTCGACGTTTCATGACATTCTAAGCCTATTTGAACAATAAAAATTTAAAAAAAAAATGTTGTTACTATACTTCCACTGGATGTGGAAGTAAAATATAAAGAAACATAAGTTCAACAAAACGTCTCTAATAATTGTTAAAAGAGGATAAGAAGAGAATAGGACAAAACAAAAATATAAAACTTTAAAAAACAAGATAAAAAAAACAGCTGTACAAAAAGTGTTAAATTACGTCACTTCACAAATTATCATAAATTACTATTAGTCCAATAAAGATATCATTTTTCAAAAAAAATTCTCCCGGCAAGCTGACTTTTTCAGGGTCGATGGAGGGGTGTCACCCGAGTATTCGACCAAAAAGTCACAGTCCACACCCCTTGTAGGTGTTGCAATAGGGGTGGTTTCTTATTTTTTGTTTTTTTTGGAAATTTTCTTTTTCCAGCTTGTACATAGTAATATTCTCTACAACTTTGCCTAATAAAATTTTTTGTAACTTTGATTTTTGACGGTCCACCGCCCATTATATGAGAAAACATTCACCATATTTATTTACTATGATTCAGGAAACATACAAACAAAAGGCTGAATAGCTCTGGTTTTTGCAAGGTTGATTGAGAACTGTCTCCTGAGTCTCCAACAAGAAAAAAAAAAAAAATTGGTTGGAGATTCAGGAACAAACCAGCTACTCAGCCTTTTGTTTGTATGTTTCCTGAACCATAGTAAATAAATATGGTGAATGTTTTCCCTCATAATGGGCGCTGGACCGTCAAAAATCAAAGTTACAAAAAAATTTTATTAGGTAAAGTTGTAGAGAATATTACTATGTACAAGCTGGAAAAGAATGACTGACATTAATGATTCTTTCTAATCATGGGTAAGTTGATGGAGATTTTTACTAAAAATTCTTGGACATTTAAGAAAATCGCCAATAATTCGAAAAGTTGCAACTTTAACCCCTACAATGCTTATACTAGAAAAAAAGGGAATTTAATTTAACATAATTTGATGTAAAAAAATATAGGGTGTTCCATTTGAAATTAAAAAGTTTTTGTGGTTTGAATTTGACAAAATGTAACATGAAAAATAAAACACTTGGTATACTATTTTGGAA
This sequence comes from Rutpela maculata, assembly GCA_936432065.2. Classification (NCBI taxonomy): domain Eukaryota; kingdom Metazoa; phylum Arthropoda; class Insecta; order Coleoptera; family Cerambycidae; genus Rutpela; species Rutpela maculata. Next base: position 21,812,553 of record OW386288.2, read on the forward strand.
TCTATTTTTAGAGTAGAGTAGCTCATCTTGTGTTCTTTATACGTACTAAATAGCAAATAAGGATCTCCTACACGAAGAAAGTTATAACGGTTCTGGTAAACCGCTGCACCTGTCAAATTTTTTATAAAATGTCAAATATCTCCGAAACTGCTCGGTTCAGGTATAGGGTGGGTACATGTTTTGACTCAGAATTTTATAATCATTTCGAAAAGTCGAAAATATATAGGGTGTTCTATTTAAAATAAGCAAGTTGGTATCGACTTCCGGTATTTCTGGAAGTGCCGCCATTTTGAAATTATTATTTTCGGACTCACAATGGTCGATTATGATAGGGTACCAAATTTCAAATGTCTGTCTCATCTGCAAGTGGGAAATATTCTAATGGCCGCCTTAAAAGAATCACCCTGTATAAGTATGTCTTTTGTCATAAAAGTTTTCTGTATATTAGATATCTGTCTGTCGACACCGACGTACGCAAGTGAGCAGTTTTTCTACATATACAGGGTGATTTACCACAACATGTGGAAAATAAAATGGTGTACTAGTCTTCTATGTGGGAAAGTCCCTGCAAAATTTTAGAGTGATACGAGGTAATTTAGTAATTTTTGTTGCAATAAAACTTGCAAATATACGCTACTGTTATTCGTCTGTGGTCAGTGACAGGACAGTGAACTTACTTGGGAAAGAACATATCGGAGATGTTGACATTTCCTTAATTGGCATAAGAAGTTAAGCTGGTGCGGTCAAAATGGCGCGTTTTTTGCTTTCGGACATCGCAGCAGATACAAACTACCGCTGAAGTTTGGTGTCTTTGTGTTATCCACGGGTTTAAGTAAATATCTTTTATATCTACTTGTTGTTGTAGAGTTCACTGGCATTGGGTCAATGTCTTTCCGACTTATTTTGCTATTTTTGTAGTATGATTGAAACCAAAAAGTCACTTCTACCCTCTCTAGCTTTGCTGTCAGTCCCAAGTCTGATAAAAGGGTGGGGGAAGTGATACGGTTGGACCGCGTTACGTCAGACGGGTTAAAGTCAATATTTCTATAAAAATGTGAGGTAATTTTTTTGGTCATATTTTTTAACTTTTCATTTTTTTTAACTCCTTTCGGTGGAGACAACCTACTGATAAATTTTTCGCATGTTGTGGTAGATTACCCTATATAGATATATTTAATAGAGACGTATATTTTTGGTACATGTGAATAATAAATACCTAGTGTAAAAATTATGTTTTCAACGTTATTATTTTCTTTTCATTTACAATATAGTGCATCAATGTTTTTATTTACGTTTAATTACAAATCTTTGTTAAAGGTGAAAATGGTGGAACAAGATGAAATATCAGATGTAGATAAAAAGGTGGAAGTTAATCCAAATTTCAGTTTCAACAAAGTGACAGAACTAATTAGAAATATAAAACAAGGAGAGGAAATCGTTATTTCAGGTAAAAAAATAAATGCTAATTTAAAATCAATAAAGACGTGAATTTTCTATTTTTTTATTTTAGGAATCTCCGGTACATACCCAAATGCTGAGAATGTCCACGAACTTAGGGAAAATTTATTTAATAAAGTCCGCATGCCTATTATGTTAAGGTGGAAGAATTATGCAAATCCGGGAATACCCCAACGTACAGGATTCATTTCAAATGTTGAAAAATATGATGCTGGATATTTCGGTAAATGAAAAATACAATCTATAAATATTAAGTTGGGGAGGTTCTGATTTTTGTTTTCTCGTCGTATTCAAGAAATTTAAATATCTGAAAACAGAAATATAATGAAACACAATAAAACAACGAGAATATCAATACGTGTTTCTGGTATAATTTAGAAACTGCTAATAAATTACTTTTCAAGTAAAATCTTTTAAAAATCCAGTCATTTGAAATTTTTTTGACTAGTTGTTTTTGTGCTCATAGTTTTCATGATTGTCATCACCGTCATCTACGTGAGATCATATGAAAGTTTGGTAATGGATGAAGAAGTCAGGCCATGTGGGCCCTGTCTCTACTTACGGCCCCCCATACATCTGACTAATGACTATATAATATTTCATTATTTTCAAAAAATATCTCTCTCGATTTTAAAATACGACCTGAGGAATTTTAGGTACAAATTTGGGCAAATCAGGTTAACTTGAACATATTGGATGATTAAATTTTGCAGCTCATTGTCACATTTATTTATGAGGCCCACCCGTTGGTTACCCCGTGTAAATTAATGAAAACATATTTCAACTGTAAAATTTGATTGATCTCAGATTTTTTACTTTTTCATTAGTTGCAGCCATTTGATATTAATATTCTTGTTTATAACAAATTCAATACACTTACTTCAGATAATCAGTGAGTAATGTCAAGAATAATTCAATTGTTATGAATGTCTGGCATTTTCATGGCTATCCGAAATTTTCGATTAAATATCGATTAAAAATTCATTTAATTATCTGTTGGCCTTTTAAAAATACTTTTCTTATTGCAAAGGATATCGTTAAAAAATAATTAATAACCAAAAAATTAAAGTTTATGAATTATTATTTCTGATTTATGAAAGAAAATAGCACGGTCCCATTAAAACATTTTCCATAGGAAATGAAAATGAAATTCTCTTTTGAGAAAAAACAAAAAATAGTCGATATAAACAAGAATATTAATATCAGTAGTTCAAATAACTCGTTCTTTACAGACGAGTCTACAACCTTACTAATAATTTTCAGAGTCTACTTATTAATTTTCTTAGGCCGCGTTCACCTGACGCGGCCATTTTGAAAAAAATAAGAAACTGGCTGCTGGTTTCCGGGTCTTCTTCAGCGTAGACTTGGTTGAGTGCTTGACGTTTCGACTATCTTATCGTGGTCTTCTTCTGGAGCGAAGTGAGCTCTGCTGGACTGAGCTCCTCTATCGAGTCCTCTATTTATACAGGTTATCAGGAGGCGTGTTGCGGATCATTGCTCATGCAGAACATTGACTTACACGTCATTGGTAATTGTAGTCCGGTGTCACGGTCATAGTTTGTATTTCTAATGTGTTCTCTGAGTCTGGTGTTTATACGTCGTTTGGTCTCTCCGATGTAAACTTGTCTGCAGGAACATGGAATGCTATACAGGCTGAAATTGAAATACACGTGAATATTTAAACCTGTAATTCAGTATAGCTTAATTAACTAATCCGCGGTGTTTTAAATACAAAATTCCATAGATAAAATTTTATCAAAAAAAACCTAAAACCAGGGGAAATACTAACCGATAAACCTCACATTGACCTTCATGCCTTGAACAAACAGTATTCGCAGTTTTGCCATATTTTCTCAAAAACATACTAGAAACGTATTATTAAGTACTTACATCGATTTTCCTATAATATTATGCACATTAAAAATCCCATCCCGAGTAAAACCAGCTTCGTCAATAAACAACACAACATTTAAAAAATTTGGTTGTTCGACACATTTCTGCAAAATCCATGTACAAAATTCACGTCGACGAACGTCATCATCAGTTTGCAAACCTTGCACTTTTTGCACATAATAAGGATGGAGCCCTTGCTCTTTTAAAGTACGACAAACAACAAACTGCGAAACTCCAATTTAATGAGCGAGTCTTCGATTACTTATTTCAGGATGTTCCTCTACAGCATCTAAAATTTGAGGCTCTGCATTTATTATCATCTCCGAGCGTGTACGTCCTTTATCCTGAGTTGCAGGTTTGAATTCGCCACGATCTCGTAAATGTTGCACTGTAGATGTAAAAGTTTTAGAGTCAGGAATATGGCGATTAGGAAATCGTACTTCGTAAAGTTCCTTCGCTCTAGTCGCATTACTCCGGGCTTCCCCATACATTAATACAACGTCAGTTAATTCACTGTTAGTTAAAAACATGGCCATTGTTTGTTAAACTAAAATCTTAGAAATATTCAAACGTCACAACACTGCTATTTTCCTCGATTCATCCCATTGCGACCGAAACACTGTTGTTACTATTGTAGTCCCAAACTCTTTACTACCTGGCATATCGACCAAGTAGGAGATTTGCGGCGCATTCCCAATTCAATGACCGAACTGCGTTAGCGTACAAACGATCAGCTGAGAATAAATGTAGATGTGTGTTCATGAGAGTCGTAGATATTCTAGATCAAAATTTAATAATTTTTGTCTTCCTTATTTTTCACATATTTTACAAGTGGCTATTTTTAAGAATTCTTGGGAGTCATAGTGTTTAACAGGTTCAAATATTCACGTGTATTTTAAATTCACCCTGTATACTCCTGGTGTTTCTAGTTCTTCTGGACGTTGATATTTGGGAAAATGTTGTGCCACCTTCTGTTTCGCATTATATATTACTTTGACGTTCTTTTTATCCAAAACTCTCCCGATTCTATCCGTACATCCTTGTATATACGGCACATTATTATATCGGAGAGACCAAACGACGTATAAACACCAGACTCAGAGAACACATTAGAAATACAAAGAAGGGAAATTCTACAAAATCAGCAGTTGCCGAACATTCAGAAGAAACCGGCCATTTGATAAAATTCGACAAAACGAAGAAATTAGCCAACACCAAGAATTATTGGCCAAGAAGATACAGAGACGCCATTGAAATAAATAAATATCCGAATAACTATGACCGTGACACCGGACTACAATTACCAATAAGCCAATGTTCCGCATGAGCAATGATCCGCAACACGCCTCCTGATAACCCGTATAAATAGAAGAGCTCAGTCCAGCAGAGCTCACTTCGCTCCAGAAGAAGACCACAACAAGATGGTGGAAACGTCAAACACTCAACCAAGTCCACGCGGAAGGAAACCCGAAAACCAGCAGCCAGATCACCAGCTCCGCGAAAGCGTTAGCACCAAGAAAAGAAGAAACTGTTCGTATCACATTTTTTGGAATTTTTTTAAATCGGAAAAAACTGCTGCATTTAGAATTCTATACTTAGTGAGAAACCATCAAAAAAACCTATTCCACCTCTTCTATTTAAGAAAAAAATGTTGATGTCACTTCCGATTCAAGATTATTTGTTAGAGAAATGATAGGTATGTACGAATTAGATTATATAATTATAATCAATTCAAACTGATACATTATTCTGAACAAAAAATAAAGAATACATTTTTTTCATTTGAGAATCCGTTCTACAGATAAAAAATATTTTTAGTTGGAAAAATTATTTTTTGACACCTTTGAACCACTACGATGTTATCTTGTACAAAGGGGGTTTCTAAAAAATATCTCTTTTAAACAGCTGATACTTTTATTTTTTTTAAATCGACCCCCTTTTTGAATCCCAGAATCGGACGCCGCTGACTAAATTCAAATGTGGTTACGTCTAAAGACTTGGTATATATTCACTACCAAAACAACCTCGCACGGAATGATAGGAAAATGGCCCTCGGTTAAATTGCACCAAATTTTAGTATGTTATAGGTCTTGGCTTCCTGAACAATAGTTCTCATGGGCACAATGCTCAGAAATCAATATAGCGCAAGCCACTACTTGTTAAAGACAGAACCATTAAGCGCGGAATCAAAGAACTAGTATACTGTTCCTACACTACATGAATTAAAGTATGTTCATATTCATGTATTCCAATAGTGCTGTATACTCATGTACATGCGAATGTATGTGTGGCATTAAGCAGGCATATGTATAGAAATAATCCTGATAACAGCACTGAAGTATTCCAAAAAACCCCAGTTCTAAAGCCATTTTGATGAAAACTAAGTACGAGTAGTGATGGGATCACTCCAATGAAAAATAACCAGTTATCTGGTTATTGAAATAACCTGCATCACTCGGTTATTGCCAATGAGTATTCGAGTAAAAAAAACTAATGTTAAATAGTCATTGAATTATAACCATTACTTACTGGAACTGCGTAAGGTTTTGTATTTTGTAGTATTGCGTGCGCTGTGTAGAGTAATACTTAATGGATGTTCAAAAATATAGATAAAAAATATGTAGGTATTCTTATTAAATAAATACTTAATAAAAAATTAACATATTTTTCTTTGCAATGTTCAAGGTTCAATGCATCTAACTGCAGTACGCATCTTTTTGAATATTAAACTATGTATACACATATAGGGTGCGCCACTTAAAACTCCCCAGGCTTGTAACTTTCTTATTTTTTAAGCGACGATCATGTTGGGCACACGTAGATATTTTAAGGCATTTAAATATATGTACAGAGTGATTTTAAAAAAATTGAAAAAATTGTTAAAAAAGAAAATTTAATTTCCTTGAATATTTTTTACCTCACCCTGTACATGAAGTGCATGAAGTGAATGTTTTCTTATAAAGGTTTTAATTAGCTTCAATTTATGTTATTACGTTATATTCGAAACTGTGCTTGATTTTAGAGAAAGAAATTAAAAACACTCTTTCCGATTCCAAACTGATTTTCTTTTTAAATAACGTTGAAAAGAATGTAAATAATATTTTTATGCTTTATTTGTAAAAGACATATCACAAATAATATTCAATGTAACAAAACAGCAACAACAAACAAAAGAAATAAATATTTTTAAAAACAAACTTATATTAAAATGTACTAAATAGGAAATTGCAAAATTTTTATTTTTCAACATGAATCGAAGCAAATTAAAACCTTTATAAGAAAGCATTAACACAGTTCATGTACAGGGTGAGGTAAAAAAATATTCAAAGAAATTAGGTTTCCTTCCTTAACAATTTAAAAAAAAATTAAATAACTCTGTATGCATGTTTAAAGGCTTTACAAATGTCTACAATTTGATGTGCCCAACATGGTCAAAAATAAAAAAGTTGCAAGTTTGTGGAGTATACAGCAGTGGCTTGCGCTATATTGACTTTTGAGTATTGTGCCCATGAGAACTATTGTTCAGGAGGCCAAGATATATAACATACTAATATTTGGTTTGGTGCAATTTAACCGAGGGATATTTTCCTATCATTCCGTGCGAGGTCGTTTCAAAATATTCGGAAATCAAATGTGCGAGATATGAGGGTGGCTCCATGAAAAGTGGATCATACTGTACATTAGGGTGAGCTGAAAAACACGAAAATTTGAATTTACAGATGGCCCACTTACTCACTTATAACTATGTATCTAAAACTAATTCGGGTAGATTTTTAGCCAAATCGGTGAATATCTAGCTGGCCCACCAGGGCAGGGCCTTGAAAATGAAAGAAAGGGTCAATTTTTCGATTTTTAACATTTTTTAAATTGACATTTGAAATTTTTTTTGACTCTTTATTAATGCCTAAATGCGTGTAGCAAAAGTTTTTCGAATAAAATATTTTTCAGTTCCAGGGAAATTAGAAATTTTATACAGAAAATCTTATTTTCGTCGAATTCTACGTTTTGGTGACAAATTTCTAATTTCCCTGGAACTGAAAAATATTTTATTCGAAAAACTTTTGCTACACGCATTTAGGCATTAATAAAGAGTCAAAAAAAATTTCAAATGTCAATTTAAAAAATGTTAAAAATCGAAAAATTGGCCCTTTCTTTCATTTTCAAGGCCCTGGTGGGCCAGCTAGATATTCACCGATTTGGCTAAAAATCTACCCGAATTAGTTTTAGATACATAGTAATAAGTTAGTAAGTGGGCCATCTGTAAATTCAAATTTTCGTGTTTTTCAGCCCACCCTACTGTACATACCAGTCACCACCAAGTCAAGAAAACTTCAGAAATTCAGAAATAATTCATTATCAATTATCTTAAATTGATTAATTGGGTCTAAATTACACCCCCCCCCCCTATGATTTTGGCCCACCCCGTTCGTCAATTTTGGGATGAAGACAATTTTTCCCCCCCGCTCATCAATTATTAAACCCGGAAAAAGAAATTCTACAAAAAATATATTTACGCCCTTGTGTTGCTCTGATTTATGTCACACAAAAATCATGCAAGAATGTGGGTAACGTAATTTGATACAGCGACACAAACATAAACATGAACGCTTCCTCGGCAACTGTGGATGGTAATTATCACAATTTGACATTATTATGAATATTTATTTGTTTCACAACTTAGACGTATTTTCTATAAGTTTATTCGACACCAAGAAACTCCTTACTTTTTGTACAGTCATTTTAGGTTTTGTTCAACAATTATATAATTCTTCACATTCTAAATCATCGTATATTTTTTTTCTCCTTTTCTTGGCTTTGGATGAAACCATCAGCCAGTAGCTCTTGATTTACAACACACTCGTGACACATGCAAACAGAACTCTTCCAGAATAATCTGATATTCAACCCTGTTATTGCCTACTATTAAAACTACCAAAGCTATATATATGAAAGTGTAAAGTAAGCATGCAATACACGTACGTGTATACGCACATATACAAACACAAGTTGTACATACACTTATCTATCGTAGGGATATATAACGGGAACACTCATTTCACGTCAAGGGGTCCATCTTGATGACTTCATGGAGACATAGATAGGGTAGGGGAGCCAAGGTATGATAGGTTAGAATCACACAGGAACCAATCAGATCAATTTATAAATAGTCGGAGAGCAGCCAATCTGTAGGAAGCATTTTAAAAGTAGTCTATACAACTCGCGAACACCCACCTAAAAAACAGATGATATTATGTAAAATGACCTTCTGGATTTGATTTTTGAGTTCGCCCGTTAATTTGAGATTGCCAAATCGGTCAATTTGCAATTTTTTTCAAAAATTTAAAAATTATGTGTTAATTTTCGTTTTGCACATAACACATCATGTCTTTTTTATTTTAATTCCGATTTAGACCAATATTTTACACATTATCCCTCCAATATTCTTGGACAAGCTGGCGGCAAAGAATATAGTGTAACTAATAATATAGTGCCTAAAAAAAATATAGTTACCCTCTATTGTCGCGTTTTTTTAAAATTTGCATTGAAAAATACCCGATCGAGGTAACTTTTTTATTTTTAAAGAGAGAGTTATAGTATAAACGAGAAAAATGTTCCAAATACTTTAAACAAACTTTTTTATAAAGAGATTTTTTTGAAATTCGGCTCATGTAACGAGATGACGCTGTTGAATGCGGCCGCGCAACTCGTCCGCATTAATTTAAAGCATAACTTCTGTTAACGTCGCCCATCTGTGGTGTCGTTTAAGCGATCAACGGACGGATTATTTAGTTTCTATTTGCAATTAAATGTTATAAAATTATGTAGATAATCTCGAAACATACACATTAAAAAATATATTTTCATTAATTATAACAGCAAGTGGGTACTAAAGATTACATTTTCCTTCGCATAAACAACTTATGTTACATTGCACGTTTGCTTTTCTACACTTGCAGCTTGTAGTACAGTTATATAATTTGCATTTACAAAATGGAGTTAACTCACTAAAATTGGGTTTTGGGCTTTTTGAAATCATCTTTGGAAATAACATTTCCTCCTTTAGGTACCATCCAAAATCTAAAACATTTGGAATTCTGGGCTTAATTTGGTAGGCTCTCTTGTAAATAGCACATTGTAGAAATGCCCTTTTTACTTGTATTCTCTATACTACGATTTACAATTTCTGATTTTCTTTTATAAGCAGTTCGGTTATACGATCTTCTACATTGTGCATGGTAAACTGGATTTAGTGATAAAAATAAATTTTTCTGTTCTAAATATTGCTTTAGAGCCACAGAAATAACATCGGATTTTGTATTTGATCGGTACATTTCTAAAACCGTAAATATCGATCGCAGAGAAATTTTCATACCATTGTGTTAGTGAACGAATTCTTAACAACTTTCAAAATGTCCGTCTGTTCGTCTGTCTGTCCATCCGTCACGTTTCTTGTAAGCACGGTAACTGAAGAAAGAAAATTCCGATTGTACTGAAATTTGGACAGTAAATTAGTGTTAGCTAGAGGAAGAACCCTATTTGAACAAAATCGATCGATAAATAAAAATGTTATTACTTAATGATTTAAATTTGAAACAAATTTTTTAAAATTTTTATGTTTTTGTAATTGAATAGAAATCTGGTGAAATGATATTTCATTTTAATATCGAAATATTTATATATTTTACAAATATACATTTCATAATGTAATATACAACCGTGAAAATATGTTTTAGCTCGTGTCTCATAATGTAAAAATTTACATTCTTTTACGTGTAAGGTGGTGGTGTAGTTCTTTTGACTCGGAATCGAAACCCAAATGGGGTTTAGTATAGTTTTTTTACCAACTCTTTTACTAAGATCGTACTATAAAATTAAAAATGTCTAAAAGTAACATTATTTACAAAAAACTGCGACAAGTATCCTATTGAATGTATAACAATTATATAAAAATCCAGTGAACAGGCGAAGAGTACGTTTTTAGTTTTCCTTTGATTTCCTATCCGAGTAATTATAATTTATTATGCCAAACTACGTGTTTATAACGCACTAAATACAAGGACTGAGACAAAAAGCACTTTCAACTTAATATAAATGGACACTGGAAAATAATAATCACCCGGCACGTGTCTGCGTTTAGCTCTAGATGCGATTGCAGCCGATTCATAGTAGCGCGCATTCGTTCGGACGCTGAAACAATCAATGAATATTTCGATCAGGGAGCAAAATTTCAAACAAAACTTCTTATTAAAGATTTTATTTAGTTCATTCGGAACATTTTCTTCGGTTATAGTAGACACCTAACTTTAAAAATAAAAAAGATACCTCGATCGGACATTTTACTCTGCAAATTTTAAAGATTTTGCGTCAAAGAAAAGTTGTTATTTTTTTTTTGCCAACTAATTATTTTTTAGGTAAAGTTTTTTACTTTCAACATATCAAAGAATAGTTAGAGAATATTATGTAAAAAAATTAAAAAATTCCGAAGTAAAATAAAAAATATATGACGTGTTATATGAAAAACAAAAAATAACACATAATTTTTATTTTTTTTACAAAATTGCCAATTTGGTCATTTTGGCAATCTCAAATCAATGGGCGAATTCAAAAATCAAGTTTAGCAGGTTATTATACATCGGATTACCTATTTTTTAGGTGGGTGTTCGCGAGTTGTATAGAGGGTGTCGAATTCAGAGGGTCTGGTCTTCCACTAAAACTTATATTTGTTGATTTAAAAAATATATACTATACTGTGAAGGCCTCGAAATTTTCGGATGCCAGAATATTATTAACATTTAGAGGAAGAAAGAATCCGAGTTGTACCAGTTTATCCATTAAAACATTCGTGTGACCTTGATTAAATGCACAACTAAAAATTATATGGTTTATGTCTCCAATTTTCCCGCATGTACAAAGATTATTTGTACGTATTCTTATTTTAAAAAGGTGTGACGCGAATCGTCCATGGTTAAATTTAAGCCTTGAAATCGTGGTATAAAATTGTCTGGATATGTGTGAATTATTGTACCAATGTTTATTGGGGAGTTTAGGACGTATGAGAAAATAATTTGTTGATTTATTAATATATGCATTTTTATATATTTGTTCCCAGTCTTTTCTCGCCTTAACTTTGTAGATCGGGATTAAATCACTATAAGGAATTTCCTTGATTACTACTACTATTCACAATCGATTCTTTAGCCAGATAATCCACTGGTTCGTTATACTCAAAACCACAATGCGAATTTATCCAAATGATTTTTGTATATATATATATTGTCGTTCCCTGCCCGCTGATAAATTTTGAAAATTTCCCCGATGAGGGGTGTTTTGATGTTTTCAACGTTTTGCAAAGATTCTACAACAGATTTTGAATCTGTTAGGATAAGTGCATTTTGGACCTTGTTGTTTAACACGTACTTCATGGCTTCTATTATAGCAGAAGCTTCGGCGGAAAAAATGGAGGTATGTTCAGAAAGTTTTATTTTTTCGTCATAATTTACTGATGGAACGAAAAATGCGCAGTCCACACCCTGCTGACTTTTGAAGCCGTCTGTATATATTTTGAGATAATCCTCGAAATTTTGCAAATTTTTCAAGAAAATACCTTTATTGATGACACTATTTTCACCGAAGGGTGGTATAACTATTAGAATTTACTGAAGAAAGCATTGTAGGTCTAATTTTTTTGTGACGACTGATCAATTATTATATCTCTTTATTTTGTGTCCATATCTCATGGGCACAATATTCAAAAGTCAATATAGTGCAAGCCACTGCTAAATATATGTATATATAGTTTAATATTCAAAAGGATGCGTACCGAGTTAGATGCATTGTACCAAAGAAAAATATGTTAATTATTTATTAAGTATACAAATGCTTTTGCCAATGGAGGGGATGGCTTAAGTCTCCAATATTTGTTAGTAAGGTCTTGAACAGATAAAGCGTAAATTGAGTGACAAAGCGAATTTTGATTGTGTGCAAATATCTTTAGAACAAATTTTTCCGCCAGCAACTGTCTTCTTAAATTTAGAGGAGGTTCTAAGGCTTCGGCACTAAGAGCGTAGATCGGAGTCGAATTCATAGCTCCTACACACAGTCGGATACATTTGAGGCGCTCACGCGCAAACCCCGATAAATCCACATACACAAAGTTGTGGGAAATTACAAAAAACTTCTCAAGCAAAAACCAATAAGTCTTTTTTTGTTCTTTTTAAGTCAAAAAATATCTTCTAGGCTGTAGAATATAAGACCAAAAAATAAGAACAATGCTACTTTATTTATTTATTTTTTTTTAACTTTTCTTGCTGGATTTATCGGATTTTGCTATGTAAATACGAATTTATCGATTTTTGCTTTAAAATAAAACATTAAAGATGCAGAAAAATAAATTTTGACAACATTAATAATTTATTAAAAATAAATAAAAACATTCATTGTTAACAAAAATTAATTCTCAATATCTGTTAAAATTTCAGATAAAACCGTTATAATATATTGGTAATAAAATGTCTTGCAGTCTTCTTTATTTCTAGAAGAGAAGTAGGTTTTTACAGTAAATAGTCATATTACAGAGAACTTTTTCAAACGTCAATCAATATTAACTTTTCTACCTCACAATGGATGACAGTGTATTGTATAAAAATGGATTTAGCTGCTTTTGATCCCGATAATATTGGATTTATCTAGTTTTGTTCGAAACGGTCAACTTTAACATTAGATTTATATGGGATTTATGGCGTTTTGGTTACCAAAGATTATATAGGCTTGTAGAGTTTAGTCTAACATACATGAAACTATTACAAACTCAAAATTGACTTTTTGTGGATTTATCGGGGTTTGCGCGCGAGCGCCTCATTTATTCTGTAGTAAGTTTAAACGGTTTAATAAAGAATTACTAGCGGTTCCATAGAAGAAACACCCATAGTCAATAATTGGTCGTATTGTGGATTTACAAATTAACATGGTTGTTTTTATATCTCCCCATAAATCATCGTACATTTACCAATTTATTTAATAGAAGTACAATAAGTCTTAATATTGTTCAGTTTACACAAAGTATAATTTCCCTACGCAATATGTTTTGTAAATCAGGGGTCCATGCAAGGCAAGCCGATACGATGGACGCAATGGAAAGAATACTGCATGAAAAAGCTATCGAAGCAATTCTGGATGCAGGGCTTCATCCTTCAGATTTGGAAAATACAAATACAGGTGTTTATATCGGATGTTGTCAATTTGAACCCAGTCGTATAGTTTCCACAGAAAATATGAGGCCTGCTTCATATTTATGGACTGGGTAAGGAAATTATACATTTTACGATATTGCTCTAAAGAATACTAAGTACTAAGGTACATAAATTAATTTTGAAATATGGGGCACCATGACGGTGGATAATAAATAAATCAAAAAATTAAATTAAGCATACCCCCATAATTAAAAGCTACAGCCTTGTGACGTATAGTGAGGTACATATTTAGAAATACTTGGCTAAAATATAAATTGAAGAGCTAAGTGGATAAAGGTGTTATGTGACATTTTTGAAAATTTTGAGATTTCTACACAGACAACTATTTTAACTTATAATCTATCATTTCAATAAGTTTTTGGGATAATAAACCTTTCCTAAATGCGTTTTAATGTTTGATAAAGGTGTTATGTACATATGATTTTTATATAATTTAATGGATAAAGGTGTCATGATCACATACCACCTTTATCCATTACTGTGCGATATTAAATTGTTTTAATCCAAAACACTTTGCTTTTAAAGTTATGTTATATTGACATTAATGTGACAAGTTGTGTTAAGTGTTTCTTACTATTATAGTGAAAATGGCCAGTCGTAGTAAACTGATATTACAAATGGCAATGAATAAACGATTTCATGAATCATGTAAGATGTTTATAAATTGGCTGATATTTGGAAATAGTGCTTATAATGTTTTAATCCATATATTCATTTCGTTCAATTTCGAAATGGTATGAGATGGTACAAGAGTCGAGATGGTACTTGGGTATCTAATTGCAAACACATTTATACCTTTTGGCAATTCAGCAGAAATCAGTCACATAGTGGCAATTTCTTCCCAGGCAAGATTTAATAACGTTTTAAAAACAAAACATTATCAATATAAAATGCAATAATAAAATACGAATTTACCAAAGTATTCTAGCAAATTAGTCTGTAAGTCAGAAATACTGGAAAGTGACGCTTTGCGGTGTTGATTTTTGTACAAACATTTTTATGCTGACAAGTAGAAGAGGGCTGGGCCGTAGAAATTTTTATGACAAGAGCAAAACTGATATCTGGTATGGCTTCTGCCCACCCAATATTTTGAAAGAACATTACATTGTTTAAGGCAAATCTGGCAAATTCCGAAATTCTTGCGGAAAAAATAATAAGTATGATAATTACGCCAATCAAGTCAAAGGTCATTTGGGTTTGTAAGGTTATCGTTTAAGAATTACATGCTTACATCTATTGGGTTATCTGTGAAAAATCCCTGCCTACCCAATAAAAATGCTGAAATTACGTCCATGGTATTCAAAATTGTTTAATTGAGATCATGAAATGACTCACATTTTTTCCCAAATGTGATGCTGGCAATAATAATAAAGAATACGGAGAAAATTACAAACTAGCTTTCGAACAACAAAAGCGTGACGGAGCAAAAGTTACAGTAGATAGAACGATTTGCTTTCTTTCTTTAGATCTTCAGCAAACCATGCCGCTGCCAAAATTAAGTACATTGAAAGCATTTTACCTTCGTCAAATGTGGTTTTACAATCTTGGCATACATACATTGAGGAATACTGAAAAAAAAAACGTTCTTTTTCACATGAACTGAAGATATGGCCAGCCGTGAAAGCCTAGAAATTGCTAGTTGCTTACATACCTTTTCACAAATTTACAATAAATATTTCCAAGAAAAGATCGATCACATTATAATATGGCCCGACTCCTGTGGTGGACAAAATAAAAACTTCAATATCATTACACTTTACCACTTGTTGATTTTAAAGAGAGAATTTTCAAGTTATCGACCATAAATTTTCGGAGGTGGAATATTCATATTTAGATTCAGACAGAGACTTTGGCAGAGTCGAGAAAATTTTAAGGAAACATCAAAACATCCGGACCAGTATCGAGAAATTTTAAGAACTCTCAAAGACGCCGTTGTCATAGATATGAAGAATCATTTCAAAGATATTGATGGAATTGCCTCAAAACTCAATTTGTACAACAGGAAGAAAAACTTGAACAATGAAAAGGTTTATTTTCGCGACGGTATAAAATGGCACCTATGGGTTAGCACCCATATTACATCACTAGATGAAATGACTCCATTTTACAAAGTCGATATTTTAAAGAAAAGAAATATGCATAAGATAAATTCCGACGGTATTGCTCTAACGGTGTTTAATGAAAACAAGGGCAGCCTAAGTGTATTAAAACTGGCCAATCTTAAAGAACAATTACCATTCATAAATGAATGGTAAGGCCGTATTATCACAACATACTTAGAAATGACCAAACTGTGGCTCAAAACCGTAGAACTGCCCGACTACCTAAAAATTGTACAATGTTTTAATAATAATAAAATATGTTTAATTTCTTTACACTTTTATTCACTAATTCCTTATTCATTTCAGAGAAACGTATGAACGGATAAAGGTGTTATGTACATTAAATTTTTAAAATTTTCGAAAAAAATGACAACTGACAACTTTAGTTATTTGTCTCTGAAAAGTACATCAAATGTCAATATCATCGCAAAATGCAAGCTATATAGTCGTTATAATAAAAAAGTTCTCGCCTAAAAACTTTCGAGTTAAATTACTCAATAACGTGTTTTTGTGACATAACACCTTTATCCACTTAGCTCTTCAATTAGAAGTTAATTATATTTTAAAATATTTAGATTTAAAATTGGTTAATTTTGGTAAAATGTAATTTAAAAAAAAACACAAAAATAAAAACAAAATACATGCAAAATATAGTTCTATTAATTATATCCCGAAATATAGTGACAAAATTAAATAGTTTAGATATCTCTACAATAAGTGTCAATAAAACGAATTGCAAGTAGATCATTATTTTTTTAGAAAAACGCTAGACATTTCATCTATTTTCATAATTCGTTTGCCGTTTTAGGTTTGATAATTTTGAATTTATTTACAACTATAGTTTTGAGAATTATAAACAAAATTCAAAAAAATGGTCTAAATGAAGATATACTTTTTTCTTCATACCATTGTAAAATACCTATAAAAGTCTACATATTGAAAAAAATTTTAATCAATAAGCGATGAAAATTTCATAATAATTATTGGTTTTTAGTCAATTGAATACTTATTTTTGCGCTAAGATTTAGCTTAATTAAGGGCATAGTTTCACCAACATTCGTTAAAATTGATGCATTATTACGGTATATTCCTTAAATTGTAAAAAAGGGCAATTATTGCTGTTTTTTTTTGTAGGACTATTATACTACTAGTCTTATTCGAAATGTTATTGCGAACAATCTGGTATTTTTATTTTTGCTATACGATTACTAGGACCAGAGACAATAAGGAGAATAGCAGAAAATTTGGATCGATTACAAAACTGCTCGTAGCATTTGTATTATACATAAAACAAATTAAAACAATAAAATTTCTGTGACCAAAAAATACAAAATTTATTTTGACTGTAGAAGAAAATTGTTAAAACAACACTTTTGGGAATTTTAATAATCTACAATACTGATCATAACTAATTACTATGTAGTAGCAACGGGGGCAGAGATAATTAAAAAAGTAGTTTAAATAAAATTTGTAGTTTTTTTCATTTTCTGCAATTTTGGTAATACCAATTTTAGGGTAGAACTAACAGGAAATGATATAATTGAGAGAAACCTATTTTGATCATTATTTTTTCAACATGGAGACCCTTAACCGCAGCAATATTTTAGTGGAAAACATTAAGTAATGATTGTGGCAATCCCCTCAAATAAGAAATTCCTTCTAGGAATTATTCACGGATCAAATTGTACTTGTACTGTACTAAACTGCTGGCCAATTGAAACAAACCAAGCGAATTTTTTAGGCAGAATTTAAATCAACATTTTTTGAGAACGAGAATAGATATCAACGTGCGGATTTTAGGGTTTAAGAGATAATTTATATGTGAAACAGAGTTTTGCCCAATTCTATTTTTTTTTTTTTTTTTTAATCACGTTATCTGCAGGATGTGAAAGAAACCTATGTTTTTATAACTAACGAAAAATTATTTTATATTTTTTTGATGCGCACTTTCTTAGTCACTATTTTATGGGAAAAAAGCAATTTCTCAAATTTTTAATATCTTTCTTATTTTATAAGATACCGATTTTTTTTCTAAAAACCTCATTTTTCTATATTTTTTTGCCGTAAGGCCTTATTGTATTTCGTCAAAGCCAATTGTTGTAGGTTATTATACCTTATGATTGCTTATTTAAAATAATAATATATATATATATATATATAGATGTTTTTATTTTCTTGACCGTTGATATCAAATTAACTTGATGTAGGTATGTCCTGAGTTATCAGTCTTTATAATAAAATTACTCTTTTGCCAGGACATGCCTACATCAAGTTAATTTAAAATAATAATGATAATAAATTCATTTTTTGTATTTTCGGTTCATGGTGAATAATAGTATATTATTCAACGAGCGATAATGTAGGTAATAACTCACGCAGATAAAAGTAATTCATCAAGTGAGTTATTACCATTTCCGCAAGTTGAATACTATACTTTATCTACGATTATAACAATAAGTATTAAATTGAGAAAATTTTGTTTAAATTAGGTACCTACTCAGTTTGTTTATTAATAATGTTAACTGTAAAATTTAATTTTTGTACACACTTTTATATTTATTCTGCGATTTTTCGGGTAATAAATTATGTATTGTATCATTACCTGTCTTCATTCTGGTGATGTACCTACATATTAGTTCATCTTCACTAACCGAATTCATAGTTTTGGGCACAATTATTACTTAACTTGATTTGAAAACGTCGAAACCATTCAAACATGATGAATTACCTTCCTCCCCTCAGTAATAATGGACCGTTCTATTTCACCGTATCGGAAAAGAATTTCTCTCGGACAGAGCCACCTTCTTCCGTTCTTCGTGTCGCCCGTCACGTCGATCGGACAGGCTAGGCATGAAGATAAAGGTGATTGGCTCTGTACCTAGTGGTTTATAATAACTACTCATTATAACTCACGCTATTTGTTTATGGACACTATTAATTGTTCAAAAGCAGTTCATTAATTAGTAGATAAATATATTTTTTCTTGCTAATACACATTTTATTTTTACTGCTTCATTAATAGTAAAAAGTTTGGTTCTTCCCTTTTTCTTTAGTCAACACTGTAAATAATGTAGTCTATGTACTGTAGATTGGAAATTTAATTCTCTACAACTTTTCTATTGACGTGTTTATTGGAAAAATGCATAGTTTTCGAGCAAACCTCAAAAATGTGAAAAGTGGACCTTTTTACTTCGATCTCAAAAATGCGCCCCTTTGAATGGTAGCACTCCGTGGTGTTCTCATATTTTGGGGTCAATTGAACATAAGAATAAACAATAAAACCCTTCAACGTTTTAGTTCCTTTCAACCATCTTTCTTTTTGGACATAGACAGACAATAGCCTACTAATAGAGCTTATAAAAATAAATAACATTTTTTTAACTTTTTATTTAGATTCAATTTATTCCATTTTATTGCATTAAAAAAACATACATACAATTATTCGCATATTTTTGCATTTTTTGTGGGGAGAAATATATCAAGAAAATTTGAAAAAAATATTGTTTATATTTACACTAGGCCTAATCTACACATGTGTGCCAAATTTCAACTTGACATCTTTAATTGTTCCGGTGATAACTGGGGTTCCGTTTTTTATTTTGATGTGGGGAACCAAAAGGGGTCACTAATCTCTGAACATATACTTTTGGGTACTATACTGGCCACCACTAACTTGAATTGTACTTATTATTATTATTTTAAAGGAGACATCATAAATAAAACTGAATAGGACCTAACGACAAGAAAATAAAAAAAATGCAGGTTTTTAGAAAAAAATCGGTAGACATCTTATAAAATAAGAGAAAATTTGAGAAATTGCTTTTTCCGCCATAAACCAGTGACTAAAAATGGACATCAAAGAAATATAAAATAATTTTTGTGGAATGTCGGGAGTTATAAACTATGGTAAAGAAACACACCTTTCTTTCACAATCTGTAGATAGTAACGTGCTTCAAAATAAAGAAACCGGACAAAACTCGCTGTTTGACAAATTAATTATCTCCTAAATCCTGAAAATCGCATATCAATTATCTGTTCTCTTTCTCAAAAAAATTTTATATTTTTTATAATTAATATTTCAGGATCACAAAATCGATGTTGTCTCGCAGACTTAGTCACTCTCTTAAATTAAAAGGACCATCCATTGTACTTGATACGGGTTGCAGCAGTTCACTATATGGAGTCGAACATGCTTTTAGAGCCCTTGCACTAGGAGAAATTGAAAATGCTATAGTGGCTGGAGTAAATCTATGTTTGAATCCTTTTACGTCTGTTCAATTTGGACCGTAAGTTTTACACATCCTGCATACACATATTAAACTTAAAATACACAAAATATCTGTATCAAAATCCTCCGACGAAGTAAAAAATTGGGGTATTGTTGAAATTTAAGATTCTGTGTTGAATCTTTATCAAGAGTATTTCTAAAATTTGAAATTCATGTAAAAAAACAGAAGCATTTACAAATATTTCAAATACCTGTATGAGGGTTAAAGTTTAAATTTTCATCAAGAATTAACCCTTAAGATTGAAAATCTTCTACTTATTCAAAAATAATTTTATTAAATAAAGCCCTGGAGCATTTTTTAAAAGAAGCCCTCATTTATGAACATGAAAAAAATTAATTTAATGTAAATCACAGAAAAACAGCAATGACAAATTCTCGACAAGGCCACAACTCAGTTTGGAGTGATAGCACTTGGACTATAAAGAATTTATAGTTATGATGCTGAGATTGAGTTGATATGAGAAATGAATTTGAAAATAATAAAATGTACAGTTTGATAGAATAACGTTTATGACAAAATAGAAGAAAGTAAATTTTAATTAATAAATTGTTGATGATAGTGTTAAATTACATATAGGCCAGTCATACCGTGCGTGTAATTTCCCATTAGGCATGTATGTACATACACGTAGCGCGAGAGATATGACAACACCGGCAGCCGTAAATTCGTCCGTCGGTGGAGCATTCCAGCTCTGTTAATTCATTTCAGCCAGCTGGCACACGCGATGTTGTAATTCTTATTCCCCATGCCTAGCCCGCGACTACACACACGGTATAAGGAAACCTTTGGAAGATTTTTGAAAATTTTGATGTCCCAAATAATACTGTAGATTTTCCGTGTCGCGGTGGCTGTGCTCCCGGTGGGGGGGGAGGAGAGAAAAAAGGGCTCCAGAATGGTTTCTTGGTTGTAACTCAAGATTATAGATAACAAAATGGAGGTTATTATGAAACATGTACCTCTTAAAATTCTGACCAAAAGAGATCTTATACATTCTTTGTAGAACTGACGTTTTCCGCAAATATCATTTTTTTTTTCTGGAAAAATTGGTGTTATCTATCTAATTCACACTGGAAATGAATGCAAGATTCAATGGTCCCATATAATTTATGATGCATGTAATATTATTTCTAGCAAAAAAAAATTAATATTTATATCATAATACATATACAGGATATTCCCTGATTATATTCCCTGATTAAAGTCGCAGTAGACGAAACGGGCACAGATTATAGAATATCTTTTGTACATTTGGAGAGTAATCTCTACTTATTTGAAACGTGATTTTGGGTGTAATTTTAATGTTTTAAAATCGCGTAAGCCATGGCAGTTAAGCAAATTAAGCAAATTAAGGCATCGTCAATCAGAACAACTTTCCTTACTGATATTTTGCTGTATTTTTTTACTAAAAAAAGTACCTGCCCTACTTGTTTACCAAACCAAGAAATAGTATTTTTTAATTGCCAATGCATACGCGATTTAAAAAAATTTAAATTACACCCAAAATTACATTTCAGATTAGAGATTATTCCCCAAGTGTGCAAAAGATATTCTAAAATCTGTGTCCGTTTCGCCTAGTGCGACTTTAATCAGGGAATGTCCTGTATATGTATTACCATATAAACAAATTTACATTTTTTTTGCTAAAAATAATTTTACAAGCATCATAAGTGATATGGTATCATTGAATCTTTCAATCATTTCCACTGTGAATTCCATTGATAACACGAATTTTTCCGGAAAAAAAATGACATTTGCGGGAAACTGCCAATTCTACAAAAAAATGTATAAGACCTTTTTTTTTGGGCAGAATTTTAAGAGGTACATTTTTCATAATAACCTCTATTTTGTGATCCCCAAGTGTTCTTGAGTTACAACCACCAACTCAAGACAATATTTGTCGTGGAGTTCTCGGCTCCCGCAGAGAATAACATTGTCTTGAATGAGGACGAAAAACGGACAAAATATCGAGATTTGCTCTTCGTGCTCCGCAGGCTTTACCCTGGCCATACTGTTAAGCTAGTGGTCCTGATTATAGGAGCCCTCGGTGAAACGAGACACACACTGCTTTCAGAACTAAAGATCTTACCGGCATGCCGAAACTCGGCAGAGATCTTAGCTGGCAGGATGCAGAAGGCCATTATCCTCGGCTCATTACGTCTACTTAGGGCACACGATTCTCGGACCCAGTAGTCACTCACCCCACGGACGTGGAGAGTGGCTACCGGTACTACCAGCTCCCCTCTGTGAGTGTCGGAGCCACAGAGTTTAAAGGGTGACTGGCTTTTACAAAAAAAAAAATAAATAAATAAATAATAATAATAATAGAAATTATTTTATAATTCAAATATTAACACATTTTAGATTGTTAAGCCCAGATGGTACTTGTAAGACTTTCGACAAAACGGGAGATGGCTATGGTAGAGCGGAAGCTATTGCAGTCATTGTCTTGCAGAAATTAAAAAACACTAAAAGATCTTACGCTCAAGTAATTCATGCCAAAACAAACTGCGATGGATTTACGGAACAAGGACTTTTTTATCCTTCTGGACAAACACACGCTGCTCTTTTCACTGAGTTCTATAAAGAATGTAATATAGAACCTAATAATGTGAGTTATTTGGAAGCACATGGAACAGGTAATCTTTTTTGTGATTATTTAATTCCTTAAATATCCACGTGCATACGTTCCCTACTGTTAACTAATAAAACAATATTTTTTATTTATTTACTATTCATAATTAGAAAAATATTACTTAGGTATTAAGCAAATGAAAATCTATCACACTTTTTACATTTAATATGAAATTATCTTATAAAAAAAGTATTCTGCATATTGTCTCAAACCGAGAAAATTAGTACAAACATACCGAAGATGCTAGGCAGCTAGAAGGCAGGGGTGAACTATAGCATCCTCGGAATGTGCGGTCATATTTAAATGTACAGGTTTGTTTTACAAATTGATGGCTTCGATGCATGGACTGAAGCTGCGGCTTGAACTTCTAGCTGTGTAGCATCTTCGGCATGTTCGTACTCTTAGGGTACGGACATGCCGAAGATGCTATGCAGTTAAAAGTTTCAGTCGATGCATCGAAGCCATCAGTTTGTAAAATAAATCTGTATATAGAATGTGACCACACATACCAAGGATGCTAGCAGCTGTTCGCCCTGCTGTTGAAATTAAAATTTTGATGACAGCTCTGTTTCACTCCAATTAATATTTGTCATGTTCCATGCATTAATATACGATATCAATAATCAAAATTCCGCTCGTATTATACAGTGTGACCCATTTGTTTGGAGTCACCCTATAAAATCTTTATTTATTGTGCGATTTTAACTTTTTTTCTTTTAAATTATAGAACTCGTTGAACTGTATTTTTGAAGTAAAAAGCGTCACATTCCTACAAAATCCAAGGCTTACTACATCAGTTTTTAGGAGTAAAATTTTAATAATTCATATTAGCGATTTTTGTCACCCTTCAAAACGTGCCTGTGAAGTAAGTAAGTAAGTGAAGTTTTAAGTAATAACGTTTTTGTTTCTAATTCATTATTTGTGGCATATTGATAATTTCTTATGTTTGTTGGGTATTGTGCCACTGTAAAAATATTTAAAAATTTTTATGAAATAAACCTCTGCACCAAAAGGATCAGAAGGCTGATTTTAATCCTATTATTAGAAAATGGCTCTCACCTAAAAATATATAAACTGAAACAAAATCGTTAAATGATAATGACATTATCATTTAACATTGTCAATCCTTTTACGCACATTTTTAGTAACCTTTCGTATTTGTTCTGGAGTAATTTCTACGCAGGATTGTATTATCCTAGCCCATAATTCTTGTACAGTTTGTGGCCTTGATTTGTTCATTTTCTTTTCATTATACCCCATAAGAAAAAATCGAGCGGTGTCAAGTCTGGGGATCTCGGCGGCCATTCAATCAAAGGACTGTCGCGCCCTATCCAACGATTTTTAAATGTCCATTTGGCCGTTTTCTTACCAAAACAGTATTATGAACAGAATTTCCATCTAACTGAAACTTTAAATTAATGAGATTCTGTAGTGGTAAATCATCATGCATTCCAAAACTCGTTCCCAAGAAAATATAAAAACCCATTCGCATTCAATATACCCTCAAACAAGAAAGGACCAATTATTTGGTCATTTAGTATCCCACACCAAATGTAAATTTTTTGCGAATAGTGTCTCTTTGCACTTGTCACGAATTTTGAATTCTCAGCTGACCAGTGACGGCAATTTTGACTTGAAACCACCCTATTTGTGGTAAATGTGGCTTCACCGTTAAATCAAATTTCATTAAAAAAAAATTAGAGCTATTTAGATATTCCCCCTTTAGCCAATAGCAAAATTCTAATCGTCTTTCTTCATCTCCCACTTCCAATGTATGCAAAATTTTTGGTCTATAAGCCTTTATTTTGCTTCTCGTCAGGCATCTTCTGATACCTTGTCTGGGTATTAAGGTTTAAACTAACCGTTCTATACTAACCCGGGGGGTTGTTAAAATATTTTAGAATTTGGTCATTACTTTTCAAAATATTACGACGTTCATTATGCCTTTTTTTAAGCAAGTTTTTTGAAACACAACCTGTCTCATTGAAAACTTTATTAATGCGTCTACTTTGTCATCTATTTGGGTGTCTATGATTGAATTCAATCGCAGCTTCTCTTATCGTGCGCACATTGTCGCCAACAAGATGTATAGTTGAAGCAATCACATTTGCGAGTGACGTTGTGAAACAAGGGGTGCAGAACGCAGAGCCGGCTTTAACTATATTGTTCGCTCGTTTACTTTTTATAATATTACACTTATAATATCCCCCAAAGCACTGATATGAATTGGTAACAAAATTTACTAAAATTATTTTCAAAAACACATTACCAAATAAAGAAATATAAAATAATTATCGAATTATATCTTCACCCCGACAGTATATGCTCAACTAAGGTGTCTCTAACTGCGGCCCTGGATTAAAAAACACTCTCAAAGGTATACTCCCACAAGCCACGTCAGATAGCCGACATCGAATCGCTGATATCTTCTCTCTCAGTTAATGTAAAAGTGGAGTAAAGACGGGAGATCTAGTTGCCACCTATTAGTTCCTTTGGCGCTCATAACGGCTCACTATTAAGATTACTTCATATATATAATTTCTATTTTCTCTCTTACAATTATTTTCTCCATGACTATTAACACTAGACAATGTAATAACTTTCACACACACCTTAATGTGTCACTTTTGACAATGAACTGTTTCAATTTCTTTCTCATGGATAAATTGATTTTTAGAATAAATTTATGAAAATAATGAATTACGCGTTGCGGTGAATCCATTGGCTTGCATAGATTTTTTCTAAAAAAAATCGCTAATATGAATTATTAAAATTTTGCCCTATAAAAACTGTTGTGGTAGATCTTGGATTTTGTAGGAATGTGACGCTTTTTATTCCAAAAATGCAATACAAGTTCTACAATTAAAAAAAAAGTTAAAATCGTACAATAAATAAAGATTTTACAGGGTGACTCCAATACAAATGGGTCACACTCTACAGGGTGTGCCACTTAAAACTCCCCAGGCTTCTAACTTTCTTATTTTCTAAGCGCACATCAAATTGTAGATATATTTAAGGCATTTAAACATGTGTACAGAGTGATTTAAAAAAAAATTGAAAAAATTGTTAAGAAAGAAAACTTAATTTCCTTGAATATTTTTTTACCTCAGCCTGTACATGAACTGCGTTAATGTTTTCTTATAAAGGTTTTCATTAGCTTCAATTTATCTTCCTATTTTCTAAGCGACGATCATGTTGAGCATATCACATTGTAGATATTTTTAAGGCATTTAAACATGTGTACAGAGTTATTTAAAAAAAATTTGAAAAAATTGTTAAGAAAGAAAACTTAATTTCCTTGAATATTTTTTTACCTCACCCTGTACATGAACTACGTTAATGTTTTCTTATAAAGGTTTTAATTAGCTTCAATTTATGTTATTACGTCATATTCGAAATTCTTTTTGGTTTTAGAGAAAAAATTTAAAACTCTTTCCGATTCCAAACTGATTTTTTTTTTAAATAACTTTGAAAAGAATGTAAATAATAATGTTATGCTTTATCTGTAAAAGACATATCACTAGCAATATTCAACGTACCAAAAGAAATAAATATTTTTAAATACAAATTTTTATTAAAATGTACTAAATAGGAAATTGCAAAAATTTTATTTTTAATTTTTTTTTTTAATACTCTAAATTGAAGCTAATTAAAACCTTTATAAGAAAACATTAGCACAATTCATGTACAGGGTGAGGTAAAAAAATATTCAAAGAAATTAAGTTTCCTTTCTAAACAATTTTTTCAAAAAAAAAATTTTTAATCGCTCTGTGTGCATGTTTAACGGCCTTAAAAATGTCTACAATTTGATGTGCCCAACAGGGTCATTGCTTCAAATATAAAAAAGTTACAAGTCTGGGGAGTTTTAAGTGGCGCACCCTGTATATGATAATTTAATATAATTTCGACTACCAAAACACCACAGGATACATTTGGTAACTATTAATGTTAGCATTTTAGTACTACAATCCGGTAATGAAAAGTTGCTACCTATATCAATGGTCAGCCTTTAGCTGCACATTTAATGAGGTTGCGTTGGTAATATAATTTTCTTCAGCGCATCGTATTTTTTCTTCCTGTTTTATATTATTTGTCAAACAAAAGCTAATCAAACATTTCAACAGGCACTCCTGTTGGAGATCCAGAAGAATGTTCTGCTATAGATGCAGTTTTTACAAAAAATCGAAAACTGCCCTTACTGATAGGTTCTGTTAAGTCTAATATTGGACACACAGAACCAGTGTCAGGTATCGCCGGTATAACAAAAGTAAGTAAAATTCCTCCTGAGCCTGAATTATCTGAAGACAATTATTTCAAATTTACAACAATTTATTTTCAAATATTTCAGTGTATTCTTGGATTTGAAACTGGGTTCATCGCTCCAAACATCAACTATAATACACCGAGAGAAAGTATAAAAGGAATTGTTGAAGGAAGGATGAAGGTAGTTGTAGATAAAATGGCATTTGAAGATACTAGAGGACTAGCAGGTAAGGCATGGTTGGTTAATTAAATTAGAAGTAAAATAATAAAAAAAAACTAGAACTGTTTCGAGGACACCATGATAACAACGAAATTGATCGTGTAATCTAATAAAACTAGTGATAGTAACTAATCACCAACATTGTCAACTGATAGTAATCATTTAACTATTTATTAGAATTTCTTTTACAAAAGCGTATAGCCT
This sequence comes from Rutpela maculata, assembly GCA_936432065.2. Classification (NCBI taxonomy): domain Eukaryota; kingdom Metazoa; phylum Arthropoda; class Insecta; order Coleoptera; family Cerambycidae; genus Rutpela; species Rutpela maculata. The sequence continues at coordinate 21,839,865 of OW386288.2, forward strand.
GATATGTGATACAGTTTGATGGATTAAGTAACAACGATTTTGCAAAATTTTAGTTGTGTGAATGGATAATTTTGAGATTAGGTTAAAGATGAAATTGACATTTAATTAAAATTTAATTAAATAGTATATTATTATATGAGCGATTATGATAGCCATTATTCACGAAGATTGTTTGAGCCCACGAGCCGTAGGCGAGTGGCGCAAATCATCTGAATGAATAATGGTCATAATCGCGAATGTAATACTATGCTTTTTCTACACCTATTAAACAAATAAATTAGACTGAAATTTGATAACATTAATCGGTACCTATTCGTAAGAAGTCGAAAACGTAAACAAACAATATGGCGGCACACTTGTCATTGTCACGCGAGTTGATTGTCAGCCGCAGCAGCAAGAGTTGATCGCAGTCGATTTAAAATAATATTGAATCAGCGAAACAGTGATTTTTAATTTGTATTTGTGATTGGCCGGATGCAGTGAATTATGAATCAATAATTCACTACAGTGAATTATAGGTACGATTTTCTACCAAAAAAACGCTAATAATTAGGAAGTTTCCTATTTTAGAAATATCATGTACATTGAACCTCATTTAGTAGTCTTTCAGATTACTAGTCAAACAAAAAAAAAATATCTCGATATCTGAAAAACTCACGAACTTATTCAATTTCTTATTTGAATACTTCGCCTCGGCTGAAGTTCACCGTGACGTCACAATACATGTTATATAATATTACACGCTATCTTATTGCGACTTAGCCATAATAAACCTTCACAGGTATATCGTATTTCACGATAACAGCTTCTCTTATTAATTGCTTATCTTCAAGATATCATATTACACCTTTGTTTCTCATAACTTGTGCAGACTGCAGAACTGCAATTCCTTTGTTATATATTTTGCTTACTCAGGTTCTGTATGTTATAAATATGACTAAACACGCTTTGTTGAATCAGTTATTAAACTCACTTAGAATGAAACACTTCTAATTATTGTATTATTCCTTTTCCAAGAGCCAACGTTGGCTCCATTAAATAAATAAATCCTTTTTAAAAAGTCACTCATGTAAACCGTGATCTAACATACATAACGCGCTGACTTGCCATGGCGGCGGCCCGCCGTATGTTCCCTTTATTTAGTGTATGTGCTCGATTTTCTGAAATGTCAAAAATGTCACTTTTGATTCGTTCGTGCCGAGCCGAATTTTCGAATTTCGTCATGCAATTTACGATCAGGTTTATCTGGAAGACTTTCCTCTTTACGTCGCGACATCATACGGCCGTCTCAATGGTGTCTTTCGAAAAATATGAACGTGCCAAAATTGCATGTTTTAGCAATTTTTTCGGCTCTCAAATGCAAGCTGGCTATAAACTGCCGGTGCCTGCCAGCGAGTATAAAGGTGCCCGCGCCCGCTCGCTGTTGGCGGAATCATGTATTGTGACCTAATCGAGCCTCAGCCCAGGTGATCGCTGCATTTTAAACTTGGAACGACCATAACTTTTTTATTTATAGAGATAATTTTAAAAAAAAATACAGATATTTTTTAGATTTTTACGACTATTTATTACGAGAAAATGAGAAAAATGGAAACTTCCTAATCATCATATAATTAAATAGGTGTAGAAAAGCGAGCATAGAAATAAATACAAATATATTAAAAAAGTTTTAATATTTTGTCATGGCCCCATTAGCCTCTAGCACCGCATCCAATTTCCTGGGCATAGATTCTATAAGGTTTCGCCAATAATTTTGGTTTTCGCTCAACTCTTCCCACGCATTTTTAATAACTTCCTACAATTCTTCAACATTTGCAGGTCAAAAGTTCTAATATCTGTGGTGTGTTTATGTTTATGTTTTATAAATTTTCTTGACAATTAAACCCTAAACATTTTCTATGGGGTTCGCATCAGGACTGCAGGATGGCCATCGTAATATTTCAATATTGTTATTTTGATACCACTGTGTTATTATTCGAGCGGTGTGGATAGGGCAATTATCCTGTTGAAATATTAGGATATAATTGTTCCACAGAAGGAAGCATAAAATTTTGCAAGATGTCAAAGTAAGCTACTGCATTAAACCGACCATCAATGCGCCGGGTTACCCCTGGACCGAGATACTTATCCAAGCCCAAACGTTGACAGAGAATCGTTCAGACTTGCTTCGTGGTGAAACATATCGTTCAGAAAATCTTGACTTTACCGGTCGATACACCCGTAAACGACTATCATTGCCCGATTTAAATGCTTGTTAGTCAGAAAATATTATAGTGTTCCAAAAATTTATAGCTCGGTATATATAATTCAGGCAAAATATTATCCGGGACTGCTTATTTTCTTGTTAATATATTTTTCTTTGCACTGCTGATTTTTTCACACGACGACACGTTGTCACCCACGATCCTGAAAAGTTGGTCTCAAAAATCGCTTGTCTGGCCGTATTAAAAGGGTTTTCCCTTAAATTATCCAAAAGGGCCCCGTCCTGCTCCGCGTTTGAAATTTTGGGTCTTCCCGAACACGGCCTTCTAGTCACGGTCCCTTCTTGTTCCCACCTCTTCTCTACTCGTAGAACAGTGCTTTTATCTAGTCCATAACGAGTAACAACTCTTCTAATTTAGAAAGCATCAAAACTTTGTCTTACTTTGTCAGTCGAGGCATTTTGACTTTTCAAAAGTTCAAATGTCAGAGTTGATTAATTACAACCCAGATTTAATGGGTCGCGTACGCGTGACGTCACAGAATGAGACCTTAGGAAAAACAAACTGAAATTCTGCAACTGTCAAATGACAACTGACTGAAATTTTCGTAATATTATTGTTTCTATGTATATTATACGTACAAAATGACAAGATTTTGGTTTTATTATTAATTGTGGAAGTGTGACAATCCGAAACGATGCCAATTTTTATAAAATAACCTCCATTTACAACCAAAGAAGTTAGAGGTTAAAAGACTGCAACTGATTTCAAACAACTAAAAGAAATGATTTTACAAGAGTCTTCCAAGGATTTTATTAGTGGTACGTTGTTGCATATTAATGTAAGGATTTGATTTTTAACGTGGGTTTATGTTATAGGAAGACTATGATGATACGTCCAGTTGGGCATCCTCTCTCAATGAGGGATATAATTTAAAACTCATATGTGAAACTGAAACTGCTTATGACAATAATTACTGGTTCAAACAAGCAACAAACAATTCATGGTAAAGAAAATTAACATTTTATTTTGGGTTGTCAGTATTTTTAATAATTATTTCTTGTTTAAAATTTAGTTGAGCGAAGGTGTGTGGCTAGACCTAGAGAGAGTGCAGAGACAATGGCAGAAATTGTTTTAAATAAGGTACACTCCAAGAGGAAAATTTGCAAGCTTCATAAAGATATTTGATGAAGTACATAAATTAAGAAACGAAATTCCAAAGTAGCTACCTGCTGTCAACAAGTGATGCAATGTGCCCTTTTAAAGTATGTCGTGTAGTGTTTAAAAACTCAATGCTGGACTACTGGACATTGAAGAAGTATAAAATTAAAACTTTGAAGTGGTCAAAGTCCAGTGAACACATAAACAAAGTCTGAATGGGGTATGAAATTGTTTAATTGTAGCTATAAAAGCCCTTTGAGTTATATGTAAACTGTGAATGTCGCTTGCTTAAATAAATATTAATATAAAGTGTATGGTATGTTACAATAATTTATTTTTTTGTTACAATATAATTTTTTATAACTTATAACTTTCTTCTCGATTATTCTTAAGAAGTATTAATAGACCTTGGATAATAAATGATTTAATTAATAAAGATATTTTGTTTTGCTTTCAGTTATATGCATGTACCCAAGTACAAGTTCGACGTAATTGACTATATCAGTTTACTGTAACAATAGAAGACCTAAGTGGATAAAGGTGTTATGTCGCATTTTAAAAAAAAATTACTTTATGCAATTTTTGAACTCCCCTGATATAGATTTAATAATAAACGATGAATTCTAAATTTGTAATATTTTATAGAAACTTTTTAATTATAAACGCGCCATGTCATACATACAACCAGTAATTTTAGTGGATGTACACAGTTTTGGACAGAAAAATCTAGTTTCATAACAGTTTGATATTTCCCTTTAATATTAGTGTAAACAAAAGAACATAACCCAAAATGATCTATTTTATGAGGTATTATTCATTTGAATCGAAGACAAAATAAATAAGTTCCAACTCAAAACCGTTTTGTTTAATTTACTCAAAACTTTAAAAGTGTGACATAACACCTTTATCCACTTAGGTCTTCAATATATAGTAGTAGGAGTAATAAATGAAACATAATAAAAAGAGAACTTTTAATAAAATAATAATGAACAAATGACTTACATATAATTATAAGATATATTAGATAACAATATATGAAAAATAAAGTTCTTACAGAAATTACAATGGATTAGTCCAATCTATAGATACATTATAGACGAGGAGTTAACTGCTGGAATAAATTGTGTACGTCTTATTAGACAGGTACCTCAAACAGTTTATAGCACCTCAATCTTCATTGCTTAATTTATATGGTGTCTTTTTCACAAAATTTACAGCGGTTAATTCCTTGACCATAGCCATGTTTACTGCTAAAAATCTAAAAGGAAATGCTTCTTGTCACTAAGTAGTGAACATGTTTTGTCTAGACTAGCAACACATTCACAGTAAGTACTAAGGAATCTGAATCTGCAATAGTCCAAGGAGTCAATTGCTTTTGCTCACGATGCTACGAGTTCATAACCTGAAAAATGAATTTGTACGTTAGCAATTATTTATAAAGCAACATTTAATTAGGCAAGTATATATGAAAAGAATGATTGATCACTGATAACAATTCTTACCTTTGCAACAAGCTTTTATTCTGTAAATTTCTTGCACAGTACTTCTTCCACCTAACCACAAACACCTTCAAGACTTTTGAATGCTTTGAACTCATCCTTCTGTCTATGTACTTCTCTCAAAAACCAAGTAATTCCTATGTGTAATATTTGGAAGTACATCAATATTTATACTAAAGCATTTTTTTCTCAACATATAAGGATTTAATTCGATGGCAGCAGTATACCTAACCTCTACATCGTGAGAAAATTGTGCAAAATACGAACTAATCGTCTTCCTGACAAACAAAATTGAGGATATAAAAGTATTAAGAATAGTTGTAGATGTTAAATAATCCAACATTAAGCTTTTAAATGGCACAAACACAGCAAAATTCACTTTAAAGAAAAACATTCTGATTCAATGATAGCTGTTTGTTTTTCCTAAGGTCTCAAAATCTGTGACGTCGGCGCACGCGATCCATACAGTGAAAGTTTTGAAAGCAAGTGTATATTTTCCCGCAGGCGTATCTATGATCTCTTAAATTGTCCGTAAACCAAAAAAAAATAATTTTAGCTGTGAGCAGTTTTGGATTTGGTGGAGCAAATTCCCATACACTACTCCATTGGAATACAAAAGAAAAAATTAATGGTGGATTACCTAAAGACGATCTCCCAAGACTTGTATGTGTCAGTGGTAGAACTGTGGAAGCCGTTACTATTTTACTAGATGAACTGAGAGACAATGAATTTGATGCCGAGCATATTTATTTATTGTACAATATATTTAGGTCAGTTTTCTTAAGAGCTTTAATGATTTGATGCGTACACAGTTTAAACAAATATAATTACTAATTACACATACTACTTCTTCATATATGGAGAACATTTCCACATTATATAGGAACTGGTAGCTAAACGAGAAAAAAATAGGAATAATAATAGTGAAAAAACAAATTAAAACATGATTAGAGAATATTATTTAGGTATTATGCAAATCACAACTTAATATTAAATAATATTCTCTAATCATGATAAAAGCAAATAAATAAAAAATAATTAATTGTAAAAATTAAAACATCCTTTATAGATCAGACGCCAGGTACTTTGGAGTTGAAAAAATTCAAACAAGAAGTTTCTTGATATCAATTAGTTCATTTGGTTGTCAGTAAGAAGTACTTAATTTATCCCTCTCGAACGAGGCTCAGAACCCCCTCCCCCCCTTAATGGGGGGAGGCATACATATATGGTTTTATGATTTTATGATTTTCAGCTTTCCAGTTGAATTTACGACAAAAATTTACAAAAATAAAGCTTATAAAATTCTTTACAAAATATATTATGTACAATTTTATCGCCAGATGCATATTTCTACCAGTAATTAGCGTCGAAAGTGAAGCGACCTTCAAATTCTCTAAGTATTTACTACGTAACGGCCCTATTGCAACAAGTATAACTGTGAGTCTGTTGATTTCCATTTTAATAAGAATATGTTGGTAGATATTCATGTACCTACCTGTGACAGTAATAGTAATCAACAGTGTTTATAATAATGAAAGTGGAGGAGGGGGCGTCAGACTCTCTTAGAGATGCGTTAATCTGCAAAACTAGTTATCCTGCGAATATATATCAAACAATTGATTTATTATGACAATAGGATTAAGATAAATTATAATTAAAGTCTACTGTTGTTGCATATTATCATTATTATTATTAATTTTAATTGTTACAACCAATTTCTTAACAAAAAATTATTTTTATCCGACTTCATCAAATTTAAAAAAGGTTCTCAATTCGACCCGTATGTATGTTTTTTTCATAGTTATCAAATATATTTTATATTTGAAAACAAAAAGAATATCTTTTTTATTTGGCTATTTTTTATATGCATTTAGTCCACTCAAATTAGAAAAAAAAAACGCCGTTTTAGAGAAAAATTCGGCAGTTTCTCTGCATAGGAAGTAACTATTCAACTTTTAGAACAAGGTTTTGCTTATGCGCAGAAAAAAAGACATGATTTTTGAGATATAAACATAAACATAAATATACCACATATAGTAGACAACCCCAAATCCAAAGCCAAGGCTGTCTGGAAGGGGTTACACATTTGGAGAAACGCAAAACACATATAGTATATATTTCGAAAAGTACGCGTTTTTAGGGCTAAACGAACATAGGTAAACGCATTCAGAATACGATTTCCTACAAAAAAGGTGCTATACATTTTTTGATTATCCCTTTGGCTTTTTCGGAAGAGCGACTTGAAAAATATATATATATATATATATATATATATATATATACATATATGTTTTTTAGTGTTTTTTTTTATTTTAAACGCAAATATCTCAAAAAGTACGCGTTTTTATTGCTAAACGAACATAGGCGAACAGGGGGCGAGCGTAGAGGCGATTTCAATGTGAATGTCAGTCGTTATTCCGTTAAAGCAACGTCGAGCGCGGTTAGTACTTGGGAAATACAGCGTTCTCATCCCACCTACTAGCGGCTTGTAAATCAGTGTATACGCGGAAGCTACGTAATTTCAGACGAGGATTACGTAGTGGATATACCATCCTTCGGAGGGGATGTAAAGCAGGCGGTCCCTTGTCTATTAAATGTTAGGCAAGTAAAAGATCCCTACTCTTCTTCAGGGAAGAGGTTCGGCAAAATTTCCAGGTTGGGGGTAGCTCGTCTCCTGGCGTCGGTGATAGGCCCTGGTAGCGGAAATAGGCCGACGTTAAATAAATAGATTAAAAAAAAACATATGCAAACGTGATTAGAATGAGATTTCCTACAAAAAAGTCCTATACATTTTTCTGATTATCCCATTGGTATTTCCGGAAAAGCTTCTTGAAAAATATATATGTTTGTCTTATAGCATTTTTACTATATGTATACGTCACCAAGACATTTTTTTGTGGCAATCATTATGTGTGAATGCGTATTTGCATTTTAACGGAAAATCAATGGGATAGTCAGAAAAATGTATACAACCTTTTTTGTAGGAAATCTCATTCTGAACACGTTTACTTATGTTCGTTTAGCCATAAAGATGCGTACTTTTCGAGATATTTGCATTAAAAATAAAAAACACGAAAAAACACATATACATATTTTTCAAGTCGCTTTTCCGGAAAAGCCAATGGGATAGTCAGAAAAATGTATAGCACCTTTTTTTTTTTTTTTTTTTTTTTGCAGGAAATCGAACGCATTTACTTATGTTCGTTTAGCTTTAAAAACGCGTAGTTTTCGAGGCATATACGTCCAAATGAAAAAAAAAACACGAAAAAACGTATATATATATATATATATATATATATATATATATATATATATATATATATATATATATATATATATATATATATGTATATATCTTAAAAATCATGTCTTTTTTTCTGCGCATAAGCAAAACCTTGTTCTTAAAGTTGAATGCTTACGTACTTCCTATGCAGAGAAAGTGCTGTTCAGAATTTTTCTCCGCTTTTTTCTTAATTTGAGTGGACTAATTGCTTTTTTTTTGTGTACTGACCGATTAATGACCTAATATTAAAGTGATTTTTTTTTCAGAGATATTACCTATTGGGTAAAGCAACTTAGGCGTATGAACATTTGGTTCTACCAACGATTATTTATAGCTTGTATCAAACATAATTTCATGGACAAAACTGGGAAAATTTGCAAATTGCGCAACTTAGCTCAACTTTGGAGGCTAATTACTGGTAGAAATGTGCATCTGGCAATAAAATTGTATAAATCCTATTTTGTAGAGAATTTTATAAGCTTTAATTGCATATAGCCATTTTTGTCGTAAATGCGACGAGGAAGTTAGAAATCGCAAGAAAACATATTCTTGCCCCACCCGGTAAGGTCCGGGCCTCGTTCGAGTGGGATAAATTAAGTTACTTCTTACTGACAACCAAATGAACTAATTGACATCAAGAAATTTCTTGTTTGATTTTTTTTCAATGTCTGAAATTTGACTTGGCGACTATAGACTAAAATATTAAATTCATCAGTCAAATGTTACAAATGAATAAGTTCGAACATGATTTTAGGAAGAACTTACAAAATCACACTTACAGAGGATATACAATAGTATCTAAATCAGGTGAAATAACCAGATCGCTTAGGTACTTCAGTGGTGATATAAAACCGTTATATTTTATATTTGGTGAACTAAATAATTGGAAAGAAATTGGCAATAATTTAATGGTTTTACCAGTATTTGCGGATAGGATTCAAAGGTATGTGTTTCGATAAGTAAACATGCAACATTGTACGATTTGTACTAATTAAGTGTGTCACTACACACGTAAGGTGGATACTCTTTTTTTCAGCGTCATGAGGTAAACGAATGTTTTATATTATGCAGTTTTCGCCGTATATTTCGAGTCCGATGAGACCGTAATCATAGCTTGTGTGTCCAAGCGGTTATCGAAAAATCATGATTTCAAAATTTTGACGCCATTTACATTATATATGAGATCGATAGCAATGCGCCTAGTGGTTACAAGAAACATATGAGTTTAAAGATCCAGCGTGTGGTTGAGAAGTGAACAACAGCCTATACATGTTATTGCAGGGTACAATAACCCCTTTGATTGCGGGATTTTCGATTTCTATTTCAATACATTATGCAATTATTCGTGTTACATTTCTTTCACAGGAGAATCAAAGGCGGAATCAGATACCGCAGAAATATACAAGATTTCTCACAAAACTTAATCAATGACTTTTTCAGTTAAACCAGGAGTCGTATTACCCACATGTTTACTGTAACCTCTAGAAGTAGTATTATTAGTTTAATAATAGAATATAGAATATACAAACTACTTAGTTAAAATGATGAAAATTTTAGTTTTCAAATGATCAGTCATAGTGTCATGAAATTCAGAATATTTTAAACTCACAAAATCAAACAAAAAAAACTTTTTAGGATACAGAAACTTCTACTGGACAAAGATATTGACTTGCCGAATATGCTTCTTAATAACACGGTTGATAGTGACACTGCGCATATACTGGGAAGTGTGGCAGTTCAAATTGGTATAATAGATATTTTAAACTTACTTGAGATTAAGCCTATCGACTGCATAGGATTCTCGATCGGAGTACTATCTGCTGCTTATTTTGATAGAAGCCTAAGCTTAGAAGAAACTATTAATTGTGCTTGCATTATAAACGAATGTTTGAATCTGATGCCCAGTAAATCTAAGGATGATTGTATTATTCAGGTAAGACGAATGTCAATTTATATAAGTAAAACATTATTTAATATACAAATGTAAATAATTGTTACGTTCAAGGCGATTAATCCAGTAAACGGTAATCACGTCGTTAATGGAGACACCCTCTCAAACGGTAATGACTCAAGGTTAGACAATTTACGAAAAATTTTAAAGTCTCATAATTCAAATAACATAAGTAAGTTCACTTAAATGGTTGCAGTTTCCCGTTTTTTCTAAATATTTACTTTTTATTTTAGAGACACACCTGCTAGAAGGCCTGACGATGATATTAGGCAATGGAAGACTATACAAACCTTACAAATCTCAAAAAAATGAATTGAGATCAGCTGATTACCTTATGAATGCTTTAACGAACAACGTTTTCCATAATTCCGAAAGAATTGATTTACACTCTGTTATCTTTAAAATTTCAAATGGTCGAACCCATGAAGACGTTGAAGGCATTAAAGTTATTTCCTTTGCTACTGCCACGAGAAACAATCATTTTGTAGGACTTCTTGAAAGTGTAGGAAGGTATTGAAAGTATACAGCTACGTACCTAATGTTTTCAAAAAAGCCACAACACATAAAATGGGTGGAAAGTATAAAATTTTCATAATAACAAAGTGCCAATAAATAGTGTATTTCAGTTAAAAATCCTCAGGCCATTATCTCGAAAAATAATAAAGATACTTGAAATTTGTAAATGGGATATTATGATTGTCTAAATGTTGGTTGTGGCATTTTTCCGTTTCTCATTGGCATGCTCTGCCATATGTATTTTCTTCTAAACAATGTCCGTGAAATATACAAAATAATACAATTATCCACTTATCCAGTATTTTACTGGAAAATAACCTCTGCGCATGTGACTTTTACGTCACAGGAGCAGTTAAAGGGGAGCATTTTTTTATTATATTAAATACACAGCTTTAACAATGTATTTGTTATATTCAGTATCCATATTCACTGCTTACACAGAACTGTTAACATATCTAGTTCCCAGTTTATTCTGTGTCCGTTCTCCCAAGCGTGTTGGCAAATCTTCGATTTCTGAATATCATTCTTCCTAATGTAAGTTCACCCAATCTAACACTAAATGGTCTGGATGACTCACCCACATAATTTATTACACTCATACGGAATACTATAAATGCAGTTTTTTGAATTTGCCTACACAGCGGCGTAGCTTTTCAGATAATCCGTATACATAAGGAATTAACTATTCTGAAATTATCAAGGAAATCATAAACACAGAAAATGAATTGTACAACAACGTTATAGAACAGGATTTTCAATACATAGGCGTGGCATAATATAAACAATAACTCTCCAATTGATAAGATTATCATTATTATGTCAAATAGAGAAACAGAAACAGATCCGATTTTCATTTTTTTTTTTAATGTTTGTTATATTCAAATATTCAAAATCAGAAACATGAGTGATGGGGGCAGATAATTTTTTAATTTTTTTTATAATAACAAAATGACATTTTGTAAAAAAAAATGTGAAAACGCACATTGCTTCAGCCATAACTTCTTTATTTTTTATGATACATAAACAAGCAAAATCATTTAAAAGACTGATTAATTGTCTTTAATTCTGTATGTTAGAAATTTTAATAAAAGTTTTACAGTTTCTAAGATATTCAATATTTAAACTAAATACTTTATCATATTATCTTTCGGATGCCGTCTATAAACTTAAATATCTCCGAAACTATTAATCCTACGTAAGTATCAAAGTAAAACAAATTCATTTTCAGTTTATAAACTTTGTTTTTGATATCTATAATTTTTTCACTTAAACTAATGTTTATTTGAAATATTTGCCGTGAAAAAAATTTTTACGCTTTTTCGAAAATCCATTTATAGTTTAAAATGTATTTTTTTTCTGAAGCAAGTGCTGTAAACGGACACAAAATTTTGAGCGTCTAGGTTATACTATATGTTAGCGAAAAACGGTACATGAGAATATATTTTTTTTAATTACTGACAACTTAAATTTACAAAAAAGGTGGCGTTTTTATTAAGAAAATGAGAGGAAGCACATTTTTTCTGTCATAACTTCTTTGTTTGTTATGCTATATAAATAGTCAAAAAAGTGTTTCATTTTGATTCTTAATGTTTTTGACGTAAGTGCCATAGTTTCTGAGATATTTAACAATTTAACTAAATACTTCGTCTTATAAACGTACTGACGCCATTTTTACTTCCATATCTCCGAAACCATTAATTTAACAGAAATTAGAAAAATACGAACTTCAAAATCTAATATATAAAAATCTCGTGTCATAGTGTTTGTTATCGAACTCCTCCGAAACGGCTTGACCGATTTTTATGAAATTTTTGGTGTATATTTGGTAGGTCTGAGAATAGGTCGTAGGCTATTTTTTATACCCCTAGGTGATAAGGGTGGCCCTATCCAGAAATTTTCTTTTTATTTTTTGGACAAAAATTTATAATTTATATGGCAAAACAACGTTTGCTGGGTCAGCTAGTAGTTCAATAAAATATTTGCACGCATTCTATATAAGTATTGTGATTTTATCGCTAAGCAAATGTTTCATGTATGTATATGTTCTATTTTAGTTTGAGTGAGTATGGATACGACATACAAATTGAAAAATTGTATCCTACTATTGATCTACCAGTAAGTAGAGGAACGCGGATGGTCTCACCTTATATTAAGTGGAACCACAAAAGAGACTGGTTTATCCCAAATCATTTAAAATTGCACCAATATACTAGCAGCAGAACTTATACATTACATATTACAGACAGAACTTGGTCCTTTCTTACAGGACATGTTGTTGATGGCAAGTATAACATTAATAGTAAAAAACTTAAATATATTATGTACATGTTAATTCGAATTCGAGTGTTTCTAATGAGACCTTGAGCATTATATGATATAAAAGGTGTTTAATTAAAAGGCATCCAATCTAAATTGAAATTATTTAATTAAGAATTTCAATAACTTCATTCAAAGAACTTTTCTGATTTGTTGATAGAATAAGTAACTGCCAGGTTTTTGCAAAACAAGTGTGGAAAGTTTCCCATGGAAACGAAATTATATGATAATACCTTTCTGTATTATAGATATGATATATTTTTTAAGTATTTCATGATACACCCAGAGAGAGTGCAACAATCTTCTATTTCCATATTTACATCGTCGTCCGGGAATGTATTGCTTTTACTACTTGATACACAATGTACTATTCTTTAACGTTTTTTACGTCTTTTTACTATTATCATAACCATATATTTTACGCAGTAAAAATAATGAAAAAAAGTAGTTTTTTTAAAAGTCGTAGAAAAATACTTAAATTGACAAACACTTGATCACGCCCTTACCACTATTAAGACCCAATATTGCTTTACATAAACAAAATCATATTTTCAGTGATTTAGGTTATATACCTTGACCGAAAGCATAAAATGTCTCACAACAATTATAGACTAGTTCACAAGTTCAAAGCCGTGTTAATTCTTGATAAAGCTCGTAAAAATATGAGTGAGGGCTCATTGGATTCAGAATGACGTCTAGAAAAATGTTCAAAGTTTTCAAACCCACACATAAACAATCGCAAAAGTTACAAACAAATGAAGATTGAAAAAATAACGAGTTTTGTTTTTGTAAATACCTCGAAAACTATTAGTATTTAAGAAATTTTAAAGAATGGTTCTTAAAGAGGAAGAAATTTCCAATAAAAACCCCGACTCCCGAAACTCCATCTCTATTAATTTTAATTTAATGTTGAAAATAGAGCTCCGCGCGGCGAACACTGATAAGTAAAAATATTTTTTTATGTTATTAAATATTAATTTAAAATTTTTTTAAAAATATGGTAATATTTAGACACTTAAAGGAACAATATCCCGTTGTCGAAAAATGTTTTCACCGATTTTTCATAAAATAGGCCTATTGTAAATTAACAAATTTTTTTAGAGTTTGCGTTTATATTTTATGTCGGATAATTGTTAAACAAAAGCCACTAAAATTATTTCGCTTCGTGGACACCCTATGTCAACTATACTTTATGGGATTATGATATTGCGATGTTTTTAATTGTTGTAGTCTATTAGTTATTAATTATTTAACATAACAAAAAACTAAAAAATGAAAAAGTTAGGTTGAAAATTTTATTTTATTAATTTTAATTATTATTACTGTTTTTATATTCAAAGTACTATAAGATCACATAAACTTTAAATTTTCATTGCTAATTGTTTAAACAAATTTTATAAACAAATAGATAAATTACGTATTTTTGAAAAAAAAAATTTTGCCATTTTATTGGTTATAAAATATTATGATTAAAGGAAAAAAAAATTTTTTTAGAAAAATTTTTTTCATTATCTATAATCATTTTGTTCTTTTTTTCAATATTTAAACAAATTATTAAGAAAAAATTTTATTCTTAAAATATATTATTTGTAATTTTCTATAAGCTGGTAAAAAGAAAAATTCTTCCTGATGTTAATTTATTTGTTTATTTAATAAACAATTTGTTATCAACAATCGCCAAATGTGTTTATATTTTTTTTGGATAGAAAAAAAAATAACAAAAGAACTGTATACATAAACATGTCAAAAAAAAATTATAATATTTTTTATACAATTTTAATTTTTTTTTTTTTACATGTTTATGTATACGATTGTTTTTATTATTTTTTTTTCCTATCTAAAAAAAAAATATAAACACATTCGGTGATTGTTACTTAATAACAAATTGTTTATTAAATAAACAAATAAATTAACAACAAAAAAAATTTTTCTTTTGACCAGCTTATAGAAAATTGCAAATAATAAATTTTAAGAATAAAATTTTTTCTTAATAATTTGTTTAAATATTGAAAAAAGGAAAAAAATGATTATGGACAATTACATTTTTTTTTCTTTTAATCATAATATTTTATAACCAATAAAATGGCAAAAGTTTTGTTTTTCAAAAATATGTAATTTATCTATTTGTTTATAAAATTTGTTTAAACAATCAGCAATGAAAATTTAAAATTTATGTGATCTTATAGTACTTTTGAATATAAAAACAATAATAGTATTTAAAATTAATAAAAAAAAATTTTCAACCTCTCTTTTTTTCATTTTTTAGTTTTTTGTTAGGTTAAATAATTAATAACTAATAGACTATAACAATTAAAAACATCGCAGTGTCATAATCCCATAAAGTATAGTTGACATAGGGTCTCCACGAAGCGAAATAATTTTAGTGGCTTTTTTTTAACAATTATCCGACTTGAAATATAAACGCAAACTAAAAAAATTTAATGAGGCTCATTTTATGAAAAATCGGTGAAAAAAAATTTTTTACAACGGGATATTGTTCCTTTAAGTGGTGTATAAATAATACCATAATTTTTAAAAATTTTTAAATTAATATTTAATAACATAAAAAAATAATTTTACTTATTACGGCCGGTTTCAGAGCATCGTAACGGCTTAGTGTTCGCCGCGCGAAGCTCCATTTTCAACATTAAATTAAAATTATTAATAATAGAGATACAGTTTCGGGAGTTGGGATTTTTTGTTGGAAATTTCTTCCTCTTTAAGAATCCTTCTTTAAAATTTCTTAAATACTAATAGTTTTCGAGTTATTTACAAAAAACAAAACTCGTTATTTTTTCAATCTTCATTTGTTTATAACTTTTGCAATTGTTTATGTGCGGGTTTGAAAATTTTGAACATTTTTCTAGACATCATTATGAATCCAATGAGCCCTCACTCATATTTTTACGGGCTTTATCAAGAATAACACGGCTTTGAACTTGTGAACTAGTCTATTATGAAATTAAAAAATGCAGTGAAACTATTTCTTTTAGATATGGACTGCTACAGTTTTCAAGAGTTTATATAAAGATATTACTTCGTTATTTATTTTTAGTTATTCATTATGTTTTTTATTGTCCATTTTATTCAACTGCTTTTTTGTTATAATGACATTGATTTTTAACTTGTTTTAAGCATGTTCCTTGAATCGTTTTATATTTGAGTCGGCGAAATGTTTTAAACTTATGTAATTTTACAGGTAGAAACTTATTTCCTGCGACAGGATACTTATATTTGGTATGGGAAACTTTCGCTGCCATTCACGAGTTATCAGTGACTTTAACGAGGGTGACGTTTGAAGACTGTAAATTTATAAGAGCTACCAGTATCCCCATTACATCATATTTAAAATTCACTGTAATCATTCAAAAAGGCACTGGCAAGTTCGAAGTTATTGAAAGCGATTCTTTAATAGTTACTGGACGAATAAGTTATCTACTTAATGAACTAGAAGACATAACACCATATCAACCTGCTGGTTTATCATGTACAGTAGCTTTCCCGCTTAAAGAAAAGGATATATACAAAGAATTACAACTACGGGGTTATAAATATACGTAAGTGTCTAATATACATTAAAATTACCAAAAACCAATTGGCAAATCGAAAATGACATTAATGTAACCGATTATCGATATTGAAAATATAAGAAAAATTGAGTTTTTAGAAAATGCGTTAATATCTTCGCCAATTGTCGACATATCTAAGAAAATAAGTAAGCAAATGAAAGATATTTTTATAACCTTCTATTTTTCACCATAGAAAATTATAAAAGTAACAAGATTTCTAGGGTTCTTAAGGTCGTGTTAGTAAAAATTGATTTTTTCCCGATTTTCTTTAATATATATTTGCCAATTATAAAAAATAGAATCGGATATGAAATACATTCATTTAATAACTTTATTTTGTAACCATAAAAAATAATAAAAGTCCCTATATGTTTTGTAATTTGGAGATTGTGTAAGTAAAAATTATTATTTTTTCAGTTTTTCAAGTAGATCTTTGCCAATTGTTGACATGTTATGGAAAAAGAAGCAAATGAAAGATTTTATAACTTTATATCATAAAAAATTTTAAAAGTCACTATATTTTTACTAATTTTGAGATTATGTCAAAAGTAACAAAATGAAACACTTTAGTAATGAGTTTTGATCTGAGTTTATTTAAAAATTTTAAAAAAATATATTTTACAATAGCATTTTTTTTCTACCTGAGAAATATAGTATAATTTGAAATATGTATAACCAATTAATATGAAGTCTTATCTTTATTTTTAGACATTCAAAAATATTAAAATACAAGGACGCTAGATTAATTTAAAAAAAATCCAAAAAAAGGCTGCATACGCAATGTTTTTGTGATATTTTTTTATGCAATTTTTTAACTATTAAAGGATTAGAAACAATAGTTATATGATATATAAACTCAAAAAAAAAAATTTGAGCTAAATTTTCAAGTCGTTTGGGTCTTTTTTTTATTTTTAGGAAGCAATCAAAAATTGACCAAAGTTTGGCTAACTTCAACATGCTGGTTTTGTAAATGTGAATATTATTATTCCTAACTTTTTCTGCATTGAAGTACTACCATGAACTAAAAGATAATGCATTTATAACTTATATTAAAGTCAGTTATTTTTTATGGGCCTGTGAATAGTTAAGAGACGCAAAAAATTAAGAGATAACTATATTATATTGCTATTTTTATATACAATAAATATCAATAGCCATCAAAAACGACAACACAAGAGAGTATTTTATATCCCCTTTAAAACCCATTTTGATTTTTCTTCCTAGCTTGTATAGTTTTCGAGCAATACAATTTTTTCTATAGACCGCGCGCATTAAAAATACAAATTTTGGAATGTTTTTCAATATCGATTTTCTCGAAAACCATGGCATATACAACAAAATTACAATAGGACTTTTTTTATAATGAGCAAATTTTTTATATCTTCAATGGTTAACGAGTTATCAGTAAAATAAGGCTTTTTTCACCGAAGGGGTGGTTTTTTGGGGGGGTTGCGCGGCACCTCCAGAACGGATTTTTGTGGTTTTGTTACTAACAGTTACTGAAGGAAAATCTCAGATAACATTTTTTGTGGTGGAAATTTTTATAATTATTGGACTAAGGACTAAGTGCATTTTGAAATATTTTATTTAATAAGCATCCCTACGCCCCTCTGAGGTGAAGAAGATGTGTTTTTTCAAAAATAAAAATTTTCAATGGGATTTCATGCTGTTTTTATCACATGAGAATATCGTCGGAAATACTTGAGGGGACGATACTTTACAGACGCACTGCATAGCTCTGTTAATATTACGTTAATTTAAAAATCCACCGAACATAATTTTATTACAATTAACAGCAAATACATTTATTTTCTAGTATTACGTTCTATTGCGTTCTCAAGAACTACAAAAGAAAAAACGCTGCTTTAGGAATCACTACTTCCACATCTAGAGTTCTTATCAAAGTCTCTTCCTACCACCCCCACCCCTTTACTTCTGGTAAACAGACTGAATCACAATTTTATTTTTTTTACCTCCTTTAATAAGGAAGTAGGGAAGGTAATGGGGGTGATTGATGTCAAAAAAATATTGAGACCTTAGCTTCTTGTACATTCACTAAATCCCAATCACGATCCCAATTGTATCTCTCACTATTATACTCTTACTCTTCATATATTTACACCCATTCAAAATATAAACCAGTTTCTGGTCTCACTATAATACATATACCCTAGTCAAATTGAAACAAATTTCGACGTTTGGCGGAAAAAACTGATAAAGTTTGGAAACTTGGCAAAGATGTTCATTAAGGCCCAATGTTAAACATACTAAAAGTCGCCAACTCTATATCTTACGCTCGCGCCACAATCTTGAGAAAATGGCGCTCCGTTTCAGTTTTCTGTTTATATCTTTCTAATCATTAGCGACATTGAAATTGTACATCCAGCACAAAAACATGCAATCGTTAACACACTAGTATATAGAGCAAAGCAAATTTGCGAGACAGAAAATCTCCAAGAATATCGGACCATAAGAAACCAGGACAGAAGAAGAAAAAGACGAAAAGAAATACACAGCAACTCCTTACCTACCATATATACAGATAGAATCAGAAGAGTTTTGGAGAAAAAGTACGTCAAAACAATACATAATGCGAAACAGAAGGTGACACAACATTTTCCCAAATATCAAAAGTTCAGAAGAACTAGAAACACCACGAGTATAAAGCATTCCATGTTCCTACGGACAAGTTTACATCAGAGAGACCTAGCGACATATAAACACTAAACTCAGAGAACACATTAGCAATACAAAGAAGGAAAATTCTACAAAATCAGCAGTTGCCGAACACTCAGAAGAAACCGGTCATTTGATAAAATTCGACAAGACAGAAATTAGTCAACACCAAATATTACTATCCAAGAAGACTCAGAGAAGCCATTGATGTAAATAAACATCCGAATAACTATAATTGTGACACCGGACTACAATTACCAATAAGCCAATGTTCTGCATGAGCAATGATCCGCAACACGTCTCCTGAAAATCTGTATAAATAGAGGAGCTCAGTCCAGCAGAGCTCATTTCGCTTCAGAAGAAGACCACGACAAGATGGTCGGAACGTCAAGCACTCAACCAAGTCTACGCGGAAGAAGACTCGGAAACCAGCAGCCAGATCACCAGCTCCGCGAAAGCCTTAGCACCAAGATGTAAGCTGCAAATATGCCCTTTTCCTGAAGCTTTATCATCCTATCAATCATCTACATATCCCTCTGCTTTTTGTTGAAATGCCCTTAAGTTTCTAATGATAATTTATTCAAATGCGTCGCTTTGTCGAAGACTTCATACCAACTTTTCAAACGCTTCACGCATCGCTTGACAAACTGGAACGGAGTACATCTGTCCTAAGAAATGACCAGTGATGCAAAGTAATGTAAAGAATAAATAAATATGAGTAGAAGGTAGAATTAAAAAAATCAGAACGAATTAAACATCCACAAAATGTTTTTCTGAATTAGATTTATCTTAGAAAAAAAAATTAAACGAAATAACATTCATTCATTTTCTGTTAAAACTTACTGCGCGAGTACATACAGATATAGGCACATGTAGGGATGCTGAAAATTTCAACAAGAATGATCATGATTACCAGCCGTATTTATTTAGGTATGAGAAAGTAAACTTAAGCTTTACTAAATTTTTGTTCGGTAAGAATGATGTATGGTAAGGTTTAAGACTCAGGACTAGTTAGCAATTTAAGACACAAATCTCCAGAGATGTAGTGACCGAGAAATATAATTCCGTATTTCCATTGTGGTAAAATGGGAAGAAACATTCGTTTCTTGAACCAATGGTACGGAGGAAATAAGTAACACTGTATTTGCTATAAAAAATTTAAATATATTAACATATGCGTTAACATAACTGCTACTTTGAATTTGTGTTTGCTTTCCTTATTTGAATAAAAGTTTAAAGTTGCAATAAAAGGTACACTTAAAGAATACATGCATTTCCATAAAACCATATTTTTCTAATTATAAGCTACAGAATATTTCAACTTTAAACAACTTTTTATTTTTAAATTACATCCCCAACAACCTTAAAATGGTGAATTTAATTAGAGGTGAATTCCGAGCCATACGAGAATGTGATAATTCCGTTACAAGAGCATCCATAAAATGGAATAATAACTGGATTGCTTTCATGGACAATATGGTACAAATGAAGGTATTGCAGTTCGATACTAGATTATTGTATGTACCTACATGCATCCCAAAATTAACCATCGATCCTATCAAACATATGGAATTTATTAAAGACAAATACGGAAGTGAAGACAAAACTCCATATTTACAAGTGTTTAATGATCACTCCACTAGAATAGTAAGGTATGTAGATATAAATAAATAAAAAAACAATATTACTTATCTTTAATTATAGTTGTGGTCATATAAAAATCTGGGGATCACCTGATATATCCATTACTCGAAGAAAAGATCCAAGAAGTCCGGTTTTAGAAGCTTACAAATTTGTACCAAATGTAGCAAACCTGGATATCCAAGTGTCGATAAGAGTAATTATGCAAATCATAAAAGAGAATACGTTGGCTTATAAAATCAAAATCGTTGAACTAATTGAAGAGATGAAAATGGAAAATGGCTCTATATTAATACCTATCATACTTCCTATACTCGATCAACTGCAAATGCAACCATCTGTTAAAATATTAAGTAAAGTTCCCCTTGATGTCGACATTGAAGTAGAGAATAGGCCATTGAATAAAGAAATCGACTGCTCACTTGTAATCGGAACTAATATTTTAGGACGACCGGAAGTAGGTTTATTTAAAACAACTACAAAATAAAAAATGTATACATGATATAAAACTATCATTTTAGTACAGGAAAAGATTGAAAAAAATCACCATAACTCGAAAAAAAATTGTGCGGGCTTTAAACTTTGGTTATAAGTTTAAAATAGGCCAATGTTCACGAAAAAAAAAGTATAAGAGCTTTACGGATCCACGGGATGCGTATAGGAGGTAAAAAGGGGTATTTTTAATTAAAAAAAAATCGAGTTTCTCTATTTTCTCGGGAAATATGACATTTACAAAAAAACTAGTTCAAATAAAAGCTGTTTCTGGCAAAATTATCTTTAATTTGATGTTTTCAAATTAATTTTATAGTAATAATTAACCTAAATACTGCAATTTTTCGATGGGGGGATGGCGGATGGAATTTTTTTCTAAAACAAATGTTTTAAACGGACAAAATAAATTGAGCATCGAAAAACAGCATTTTTAACAGAAAAATTAACTACTGAGCAATTACAATAACAAAATGTCGACATTTTGTTAACAAAAATGTGAAAACGCACATTGAATCGGCCATAACTTCTTTATTTTTTGTGATGTAGAAACCAGCAAAAAAACATTTTAAAAATTGCTTAATTACCTTTAATTTTGTTTGTTAGAACTTTTGATGGAAGTGTCACAGTTTCTAAGATATTCAACATTTTAAACTAAACACTTCATCCTAAAAATGGTCAGCTGCCATCTATAAAATTAAATATCTCCGAAACAATCAACCCTACACAAATATATAAACGAAATAAATTTATTCCCAGTTTATAAGTTTCATTTTTGATGTCCGCCATATTTTCTCTTAAACTAATATTTATTCAGATATTTTCAGAGAAACAAGAATGTTACGTTTTTTTTAAGTGTAAAATGCAATTTTCCTTCTAAAGCAAGCGCTGTAAGCCGATGAAAAAATTTGAGCGTCTAGGTCACACTATATATTAACGAAAAACAGTATATAATAATATAATAATAATAATAAACACCACAACCCCCAAATCCAAAGCCAAGGCTGTGCGGAAGGGGGTTACACATTTGGAAAAACGCAGACATACATCCACACCCACCGGTGTTGTCAATACCGAGGCTGGGGGTCGAACCCAGAGCGTGGTAGACAGTCGATCAGCATATTCGCCACTCAATACGCAATCAATCAATCAAGTATTTATTTAGTATTAAGAGTACAATATGTACCTCTTCGAAGCCCAACCCGTAGCCAGCCACACGACCAGGATAGGTGACGTCGAGGTGGGTGTGGGGCTGGGTGGGGTGGGCCCGATTCAGCTTAGAGATAGTTCGAGTGGGGGGCTAGAAGCTCCTGTCCACCGCAGGTGGACTTAAAAACTAGGTTAAAATATTTTATTGTCCACATGGACCTAAAAGTAAATTAAAAATAAACACAACACTAAAAACATTGGCGAACGTGCACTACACAATTTTGGTTACTGACACGGGAAAACTGAACGAAAACACCCGTTCGAATAAATGACAGCGTTGCGGTCTGATCGCCGATAAGGAAGATAAGATGGAAAGATAAAAGCTGTGGTTTAAAAAATTAGGATTTGGATAAGTTTCGGCCTGAAGGGGATTTAGGAACAAAAAATTACAAAAAACAACAAAAAGGATAAAAGAACAAAATTGCAAAAACATGAAAGGGAGAGAGAAAGGGGTTGAAAGTTAAAGATAAGGGAAAGGTAGGTTATCGTAGGAGAGAGTGTGGCTAAGGGAGTTTCCGGAAGATAGGCAACGCCTGGTATGGTAGGGGGTGTTTCATATTGAAAAGTATGGCATTATGCTGTCTGATTCGAGTAATATTGCGGGTAAGCGGGCTACCGTCCAGTTTGAACTGATAGAATTTTTGAGACGTTTCTTGGACGTAGTCCGCTAGTGGGGTTATGTCGTGGCAACGTGCATAGAGATCTCAGAGGCTGAAATGAGGCGCATCAATTTGTGTTCTAGTACTTTTAATTTTCGCATTGTCGTGGCCGGGATGCTGCACCACACCGGCGCCGCGTATGTGATAGCCGACCTGATTACCATCGTATACAACAACTTTTTATTGTTCCTGTTGAGTCCCCTACCCCGCGCCAGGAGCGGATACAGACTCCTGGACATGAAGTAGACCTTGCGAATCGTCTCGTTGATGTGAATGTTGAATGTCAGTCGTTGGTCTAGGTTCACTCCCAGATATTTCACGCACCACTTAATTGGAATTTCTCTACCCCCGATCGAAAGTGGCGTTAAAATACGATTTTCAGTGAAGCGGCGCGTGAATAGGATCGATTCCGACTTCTCGGCGTTTATCCGAAACTTCCACTTGTCGTAATACGCCGTGGCACGAGCCACGTGCCCCTCAGCAGCATATTGGCTGCCTGCACATTGTGCGAGTGCACATACATGGCCGTGTCGTCGGCGTACTTGGCAAGATTTGAATTCGGGAACTCCGGGAAGTCGGAGACGTATAGGTTGTATAGTTTTGGAGACAGACACGACCCCTGGGGGGCGCCCGCGCGAATGTCCCGCCGAGTTGATAGTTTGTTATTCACACTGACCTGCAGTGATCTGCCTGACAGAAAGGAGTGAATAGTTTCGTAATGTGCGTTGGGAAGTCCAATGAATTTAGCTTGTAGAGTAAGCCCGGGATCCACACGGTATCAAAGGCTTTCTCAATATCTAGGAGCACCATGGCGGTGCTCTTCCCGAGGTTGCATTGCACCTTGACGTCATTCACGATCCTGACGACCTGTTGCACAGTGCTCCTGCCCCGCCTGAAGCCGAACTGGCACTCGTCGTCGATATGGAGTTCATCCTGGGTAGCGTCTAGTCTGACCAGGATGACCTTCTCCACCAACTTGGAGATTGCCGACAGTAACGAGATCGGTCGATAACTGCCGACGAGCTTCGCGTTCTCGTTCGCCTTCAGGATTATCACGACCACGGCGCATTTCCATTGACTGGGCCAATGTTGCAGTCGCAGGATCGCGTTGACAATGTACGTCAACTGTACAATGCCTTTTCTCGGGAGATATTTGAGTAGCCTATACTCGACGCGGTCTGAACCCGGGCCTTGTCATTTAACAAAGTCCGGACAATGCCCGCAATACGCCTTAACCGATTGAGCTACCGCGCTGGTTAAATATGGGAATATATTTTTTTTTAATTACTGAGTACTTACATTAACAAAATTGCGACATTTCTATTAAAAAAAAATGTGAAATAGTACACTGTTTCTGTCATAACTTCTTTGTATTTTATGCTTTAGAAATAGGAAAAAAATCATTTGAAAGCCTAATTAATAGTTTTTGGTTATTATCGTTTTTGGCATAATTTCTGAGATATTTAAAATTTAAATTAAATACTTCGTCTTATAAACGGTCGGACGCCACCTTTAGATTTTCAGATCTCCGAAACCATTAACTCAAATTACAAAAATTAGAAAAAAACGAATTTCATCCCTAATTTAGTAGCTTTCTTATTTGTCTCTAGCATGCTTGTGCTCAATGTAATACCTTTCGAGTTATTTCATATTTGACGAAAACGTATTTGAAATACCACTTTTTCCAGCTAATATCCCAAATTTTCTAGTAGTTATAACTTAAATCTTTCCATTTATATGAAAAATTGCATAGAGCCTTTTCTTCTTAAAATTTAATTCTCTCTCAGCTCCAGTGTTTTTTTTTTGTTTAGGTGGCACCCCTGTAAATTAGCAAGCCCTCGCATAATATAGAAACTTCTTTTATTTTATTTATGCTTTTGGTATTAAGCTGCCAAAAATGAACGAGATCTAATTCATATGACATTATTCCGAACCTCTAGTATTTAGGTTAATTATTGCTATAAAATTAAAGATAATTTTGTCAGAAACTACTTTTATTTGAACTATTTTTTTGTAAATGCCATATTTTCCGATAAAATAGAAAAAAAATCGATTTCTTAATTGAAAATACCCCTTTTCACTCCGCGGATCGGTAAAACTTTTTTGTTTCGTAAACTTTGGCCTATTTTGAACCTATTACCAAAGTTTAAGGTCTGCACAAATTTCTTTCGAGTTAAAGTACAGTTTTTCTGTACTATATTGTTTGTCCCAAAGCATTTGTTTTTTAAAGTTTTGTATTTTAGATCATGAAAGACGCAATCAAAGCTCTTAAAGAAAAAGGCTTCATAATATCTCGTGAATCTCAAGATTTTGATATTTCTACTACGAACCAATTTAATATCGAAGTAATAACAGTACACAAGACAGCCACTGATTCTCTAGTACTGTTCCAAAAACGTTCGCTGTTGAGAAAATCTGTTACATTTCAAATTAGTTCCTCAAACGATTTCTCTTGGGTACCCAAATTGAAGGAAATTATTGAGAAGAGAAGTAATGAAGACATAATAATTTATTCTGAGAACGAACCAAATAGTGGTATTTTGGGATTAGTTAACTGTCTAAGACGAGAACCAAGTGGATCAAATGTTAGGTGTATATTTATAATGGATAATGATAAAAAGTTTGTACAAAATGAGCCCCAATTTGCCAAACAATTACAAAAAAAATTGGCAGTTAATGTTTTTAAAAATGGTCAGTGGGGTACCTACAGACATGTGTTATTAAAAAAATTGGACGATGTAGAAAGTGAACATTGTTACGCAAATATCATGGCAAGAGGAGATTTGTCCAGCCTGAGGATGATCGAAGGGCCACTTCAACATAACAAGATTGTAACCCCAGAAGATAAATTAGTGTATGTAAGTAAATCTATTTATTACTAGCATGACCCCAACAAAAAGTAGTATTTTCATCCTCCATTTTACGGTCGGAAGTATACTATTCTTTTCAGCGAGAGAAAAATATTTCCCTCTCTAGGAGGAAGTTTTCCAGTTCTTCTAATATTTATTGCGGTTTACTGAAATTTATATTAATTGTACTACTAGATTAATAACTGTGTTTTAAAAAGTTGCTTAAAACATCACGTTGTGTATTAAGCATGTTTTACCCCTCCGAGGAGTCGTGAGACATTATCGTGGTGGAGGGGCTTAAGTAACTGCAATGATTCTGAGAGCGATGCCGGCGGGAGTCTTGTACTTCTGGCAGGGTCACCCATGCCGGTAAGGGATGGGCGGCGGCGAAAAACTAAGGACGACTCAACCCAAGCCATGGTGGAAGACAACGTGCCGAGGGCTGAATGGCCGCAGGGTCAAATGCGGTCGCGAACGTTTCCCTGGGGGCACCAGGCAGCACCCCCTTGTATTCTATGCCTTACTCGGTCATGCGGGGTTCTGACCGAGCGGACTCACATTTCCCTAGCTGCTCGTGGAACCACATGGAGAGCAAGAAAAAAGAGATCAAGGTCCTGCAGGTGAATCTCCATCACGCTAAGGCCGCTTCGGCCATTTTGTGTAGGAGATTCGAAGAAGAAGGCATAGATATTGCCCTTCTGCAGGAACCCTGGCTTGTAAAGGGAAGGCCCGCAGGCCTAAAGCCTTTACAAAGTAAGTTGCTGTACAATACACTCTCAAGTAAACCAAGGGCGTGTATAGTATACAGTAATAGGGTAAGTTGTACATTAATTCCGGTGCTTTGCACCGATGATTTTGTTACAGCTACCCTAACAGCGTCAACGGAAGAAGGGTCGAAGAGCTGGGTTATATGCTCCGCCTACTTTCCAGGCGAGGAAAGATCCTGTCCTCCGCAATTACTAAGCGACATAGTTGCTTATTGCGGAAGAAGGAACCTTCCAATGATAACAGGATGTGATGCCAACGCACATCACGTGGTGTGGGGAAGCACCAACATCAACGTAAGGGGTGAATCTTTATTACAATTCATTCTAAGTGAAGGGTTACTAATAGCCAACATAGGCAAGAACCCCACTTTTGTTACTTCAGTGTGTAAAGAAGTCTTGGATATAACCTTATGAACGAGTAACATAAGCGATAACATTATAAATTGGCATGTGTCAGAAGAGCCATCAGGCTCCGATCACAGGCACATAAGATTTGATATCACGACTCCATCTCTGACGGAGACAAAGTTCAGAAATCCCCGAGAAACCAACTGGGAAGGCTATTCAGAGTCCCTCAGAAGGCACCTGGAGGGAGGAACAGCATCCGGAAGAGATGTAGAGAGCCTTGAGGTGGCAGTGGAACAGGTAAGCGAGGCGATAATAGCCGCTTACCAGGAAAACTGCCCAGAGAAAACAAGGAAAAGCAGGGGTAAAACAATCTGGTGGAACAAACATCTAGAAGGCCTCAGAACAGAAGTGAGAAAACTGTTCAATAAGGCCAGATCCAACCAAGATTGGGATACCTACAAAATAAAACTCACGCAATACAACAACGAAATCCGCAAGGCCAAAAGAGACTCATGGAGGAGGTTTTGCGAAGAGGTCAATGATGGCCCTGCAGCCTCCAGGATCCATAGGGTCTTGGCCAAGGATGGTTGTACTGCAAATGAAGTAGGCTTCCTCAAGAAAGAGGATGAAACCTACACAGAAACACTAACGGAAAGCATCAAATTGCTCATGGAGGCGTACTTTCCGGGCTCACTGATATTGGAGTGTTCGGAGGCCGTGCAATTCCCAGATCAAAGGCCCAGATCTGCGGATTGGAGGCTGACCAATAAGGTAGTAAAACCCGACAAAATCAGATGGGCAATTAGCAAGTTCCAACCATTCAAGTCTCCTGGAATGGATGGAATTTACCCAATTCTGCTCCAAAAAGGGCAGAGTATACTAATACCACACTTGTGTAAAATATTCAGATTCTGGCCTACAAATACATACCACACATACGGCGGAAGGTCACCTACCTACCAAAGATAGGTAGGATATCAGACCAAACGCCCAAGTCATATAGACCCATAAGCCTGTCCTCTTTCCTACTTAAAACGTTGGAAAGACTACTGGACAGGTACATTAGAGACGAAAAACCCCCTTAGTGAGCGTCAATATGCATACCAGATGGCAAAGTCAACAGACCTCGCGCTGGATGATTTAAATAGGCTACTGACAAAGTCATTAGATGACAAAGAAATGGCAGTGGCAACATTTCTAGATATAGAAGGAGCGTTCAATAACGCGACAACGCAATCTTTAACGAATGCGTTGTTAAATAGAGGAGTTCCAACAGTACTCTGCCAGTGGATTAAAGCCAGCCTAGAAAAGAGGATAATAGTATCCAATCTAAGCGAGGCTACCATTGAGGCAAAAGTGAGTACAGGCTGCCCTCAAGGAGGGGTATTATCTCCACTGCTGTGGGCAACCCTTGTTGACGAACTCCTCCGAAAAATTTCCGCAGAAGGCTTTTACAGCCTAGGATATGCTGACGATCTAGCAATAGTAGTCAAGGGGCGATTTGCGAACACGATATCAGAGCGTTCACAAAGAGCCCTAAATATTGTCGACAGGTGGTGTAGTGAGGAAGGACTTTCCATAAATCCTCACAAAACTACAGTCGTCACCTTTACACGGAAAAGAGCCTTGGGAGGCCTAAAACCCCTGAGGCTCAATGGAGTGGAAATTCCATTTGCCAGCGAGGTTAAATACCTAGGAGTCATTTTTGACCAAAAGCTGACCTGGAATTCCCACATCCAAAAAGTCACACAGAAAGCAACACGGTGGTATGGTGGACCAAGACACTGCAGCTTAGAGCAGTAAGGTTATTAAGTGGCGTACAAAGGCTTGCTTGCCTGTGCGCCACTGGGGCCATAAAAACTGCTCCCACGGCTGCATTGGAAGTCCTTTTAGACCTGACACCACTACACATATTTATCCAAGGAGAAGCTCGTTCAATGGTACATAGGCTAATGCAAGGCACAACGCCCATAAGGCAACAACACGGAACAGAGCACCAAAAGTTATACTCAGAGCTGAAGGCAGATCCCATTCTGGGAATGCCCAAGGACACTATGGTCCCAAAGTATAACTTCTACAAAAATTTTCAAATCAAAATACCAGACAGAGAGGACTGGAAAAACGGTCCTCCAATATCGGCGCAAACGATCTGGTATACGGACGGCTCCAAGACAGAACAAGGAGTCGGAGCTGGGATTTACGGGATAAGGTCGAAAACGAAAATCCCGATAAGTCTAGGAATACACGCCACAATATTTCAGGCTGAAGTGGCCGCTATACAGTGGTGTGCAAAGGAAATAATGAGGCAAGGAACTGTAAACCAGTCAATTGCCATTTTTTCCGATAGCCAAGCAGCGCTAAAGGCACTCGATTCCATGCAGGTCGATTCAAGACTAGTATGGGATTGTATAAATGCCCTTACAGACTTAGGAAGTCAGAACAAAGTGACCGTGGTATGGGTACCAAGACACGAGGGACAGAGGGGAAATGAGAAGGCTGACGAACTGGGCCGAGAAGGCGCATCTAAGGCCCTAGTAGGACCCGAACCCTTTTGCGGTGTGGCTAAGCCACGCATACGAACATCCATTAACGAATGGGTACAAAATGAATCTCTAGAGTGGTGGAAGAATTTCCCACAACAGAGACAGGCCAAAAAGTTCATTAAAGAACGATCGGCTGAATTCACGGAAGACCTGCTACGCCAAAATAGAAAGGCCATTAGGATAATAGTAGGTCTTCTAACTGGACATCGTAGGCTTAATAGACATATGAGTCTAATGGGCCTGGCAGAGGATGCAACATGCAGATTCTGTCAAGAGGAAGAGGAAACCTCAGTACATGTGCTGTGTCATTGCGAAGGCCTAGCCAGACTGAGGTTCCAACTACTTGGCGAAGAGAAACCAAGGGCAGATAGCTATACCAAGGAGCCCTTATCAAGGCTGTGGAGTCTGATACAAAAGACAAAGCTGGATAAGGAGCTCTAAGTAAAATTAGACAAAGTAAAATTAGACAAGGAGAGCCACAATAGATCCACAGGGGTCGCGGTGGCCAAGGCGAATCAGCCAGCTCCTTTTTCAATCTAATCTAAGCATGTTTTAAACATTTGTTTAATACATGATACGATGTTTTAAAAAATGTTTTTAAAATATTTTGTTTCAAACATGCCAGCCCTGAGATATAGACAAGTAAATGATCTAAGATGTTTATAGTTATTTATTTACACCACAAGGGAGGTAAGTAGTTTTTATCAGTCGAGAACGATTTTGCGCCCGTGGCAACAGAGTTCGAAACTGGTTAAAGCTACTTAATCTCTGCGTGGTGTATAACGTTTTACCTGCTCCCAAAGCTACGATTCATGAAATAAAAAATCAGATTTTACATTTTTTGATCAATTTATTTTGACAGTGATACAAAGTAATTTTTTTGACATTAATGGATGTCGCGTAGTCTGTTTGAAAACACTTATTTACCCAAAGGAGGTAAGTAGCTCACTTACTTTCCGTCGTCAATAACAACTAGCATTTTCCCGGTAAAACCAACTTACCTGCTTGAAAACAATGTGACAATGGTCTACTTACCATAGTGGGAGCAGATAAAAATAATTATAACGGCATTTAACGAAAATAGCACAATAATGATTAATGATGGTTTATTTTGCCTGATTTTGGGGAAGCAATATTACAGCTGAAAATATCGACGCAATTAGATATGTCATTATAACAGTATATCTACATGTCTGGAAGTAGGTAATTTTTTACTTCTCTCGCTCACCGAGGGGAAGTATTGTAATCCTGAAAAATCACCCTCCGAGATTTCTTCGGTTTTCACGTTTCAGAGTACATAGATTACGAAAATTAGAGCCGTTTAATTCCATCACTCTGTCTGTTGACGCTATAACTACAAAACCATTTGACGGAGAAGGATAATATTTGGTAGGTAGTTGACGCTACTGCTAACGGAGAACTGGAATACGGTTCCGTTGAAAAATATACAGGATGGACCTCATAAAAAGTAAAATCAAGGAAAAAATATGACGGAAACAGTAATTTTTGACATGTAGCTGACAAAACTGTCAAGAAAGAAAAATATGAAAAAAAATACACGGTGATCACCATAAGACAAAATGTAAAAATGTGGCGGGGCACGATAATTTTCACGAAAAATCCATTGATACCTGCAAATCGAAAATCGGTTTGATATTAACTCAAATAAACAAGCACTTTGCTGGGCAATACTTAAAATACGAGAGAAAATACGCTTATCAAGTAAGTATGTCAACAAAACACTGCAAATAAAATAAGTGTGATGTTGAAACAAAAAGAAGTTTGACAGGTAATAATACGGGTGTATTGTTAACTTAATAAGTTCGCTCTTTATCTTTAACTTTTTTGTTGTTTGTTGTTTGCTAGTTTTTGTTATTATTGTTTAACATATATACACGGGATAAAGAAGTCCACATGTTATTAATTTTTGAAGAATGCCACAAAAATTCCAGAAACACCGCAGATTTGTATGCCCAGAGGTATACGAAGAGACATTATCCACGTTTTCAATATTTTCCAATTGTGGAGAAACAAATCAGGACAGGAATTGATAACAATGCTGCAGCTTTCATCGCTGATAAAGCGACAGAAATTAACGTGTTGGCTTTTGTAGAAGCGATCTTTTTTGAATTTTTTCTTCATTTTTTTTTTGTTTTGTTCGGTTGAAGTGGCCGTAGAAAAACTCATGTATAACTCTGGAATGCAGTATGATTTCCTTCCTTGAGTGATTAGTGCTCTTGCTTTGCTACGAGCAATAAACTTCGCCTGCGTGAGGAAATAGTACACTTCCCTCCCTAAATATACAAATGCATTTTTGGTATTCACTCATATTTATCCAAATAACAATTTTCTCAGGTGTATTATGCAGCCCTTAACTTCAAAGACGTTGTTACTGCCTTTGGAAAAATTGATGCTGATTTCATGGGTCAAGATAGGAGAGAACAAGAATTTGCCCTAGACGTCGAGTTTTCAGGCAGAGATGATTTTATGGGTCAAGATAGACGAGAACAAGAATGTGTCCTAGGCGTCGAATTTTCAGGCAGAGATGAAAAGTAGTAAATAATGTACTTTTAATAACTTTTATACATTTTAATATTTTAGTGGTAACCATATAATGGGAATGGTTAATGGTGGCGCTCTTTCTACCATGGTACTAGCAGACCCATATTTAACTTTTAAAGTTCCCGATACCTGGAGTCTGGAAGAAGCAGCTACAGTCCCCGTCGTTTATCTAACAGTCATATATGCTTTGCACATGGTAAGTCGTGAGATACTATAGCGGAGGACCGTTAGGGGAAAAAAGCGCGGTATTTGAGAACCGGTCGGGAAAGCATTGATTTGGCTGAATTTTTTTTACGGGTTCCTAATATTAAATAGTAAAACCCCTGCGATTCAAAAAATGCAGCTAATGTTCAAAGATCCATAGGAAAATTCGCAAAAATCCATTACATCGAAAAAAAATTAAAATGCGAAGAACCGGATTTTTCTTAAATATAGCAAACTAAAGTGATTCTAAGATTTATGTGGCTTTAAAACTATAATGTTTATTAGAAAAACGAAAATTTAAAATTTTAAAGATAAAATTCATAAAAAGTGAAAATAGAAAATTAAATACAAAATAAATTATTTGATTCTTTTTGTACTTATAATATGTCTATTATAACTATATTTTCATCAATATCATCTTCAACGTCTGCACCAATTAGGACAGTGAATGCACAGTTAGCACACCTCTCTTCGCTGCACTCTATGCGGACTAAGGTGCAACCTAGTATTTCTGCAATCGCAACTTTGACCGCAAAATATTATTTTTAGTAAATTTTTTGGCGCTGGTTGTTGACTTATTGGGTTTGGAAAAATTTTGTAGTTTCCAGCCCCAATCATTTCATACCAAATGGATACCCAGCCATATTTGCACCTGTAAGTGTACTTTCTTTAGGTGTTCTAGAGCTGTACCAGTTGAGTATGGCAAATTCGCAGATTTACATTTCATTTGTAAAACATTGTATCTATATTATTTAAATCAAACGCAGCACCAATAAAAAACTAGAATACATTTTAGATCAGCATTTAAAATATTAACAGAGTTTGATTAAATCATCACGTTTTTCAAAAATTTTAGCAAACTGTATTTTGTACAATAAGTGTGTAAATAACATATTTAAACAAGCTAAAAACGTACTCTTCGCCTGTTCACTGAACTTTTTATATAATTCTATAGGACACATTCTATAGGATACTTTTCGCAGTTTTTTGTAAATAATGTTAGTTTTAGACATTTTTTATTTTATAGTACGAATTTAGTTGGTAAAAGACTCAGGGCCGGTTTTATAGGTACAGATTAAACCAAAGTTTAACTAGAAGTTTCAACTGAAGTTTTACTAGAGGTTTAAACTTTAGATTTTAGTGTTCGCTAAAATGCTGTTTTATAGGTGCTTATCAAGATTGTCAGTTCTATCGCCGTTTTGTTAGTTGGTAGCATAGTGACAAATTGGCGATTGATGTCATTTTCATTACTGGTACTTTGACTTTTCGCGATGGGTGAAATATCTTTATATTTCTACGTCAGTGAAATAAAACTATTGATTAAATTAGTTAAAAAGCGTAAAGATGTAACTGAATGCAAGAAAAGTGATTCGGTTACTTGGAAGGATAAAGCAAATGTTAGTCGAATTAAATGTGGACTAATATGTTCTAATACTATATGCACACATTCTTTAGATATTCGAAATAGATCTATAAATTCTTTGTTATTCCATATCTTGGTCTCTCTCGGAATTTTCGTGTACGACGAGGTGCTTCTATTATATTTATAACACCATCTTCATCTCTTGATAAAATATCCTCAAAAATATCGAAAATCTCCATTTCCTATAACTTTTTCTTTACAGAATATATAATAGGTAATTATTTGTAGGTTAAGTTGAAATTTGAAGTTTGCATTGAGTGCAACATCCTCAAAATATTGCTAATTAATCAACGTAAACGTGCATAAACCTAAGTTTGGAGTTTAAACTTAAGATTGGCAGTTACTGGCAGATATAAAACGTACTTTTTGACAAAACTTAGAGTTAACTATCAGATCTAAGTTAAACGGAACCTATAAAACCGGCCCTCAGTGTAAAATAAAGCAAAAATAAAAAAAACATACCAAATCCCATTTGGGTTTCGAACCCGGGATCCTTGGATTCCGAGTCAATTCAATTAAATTCAATTCAATTCAACAGGTATTTTTTTCTATTCAGATACAATGGTGCACCTTTCCGGGGTCCGGCCCGGAGCCAGCCGAACAACCACAGCGAACATCGCCGGGGTGGGTGTAGGGCTGGACGGGGGGGTCCGGTCGGGTGATGATAAAAATTATTTTTCTAGCTTAATACTCCTGCTTGGTGGGGGATAGGCTTAAAATTAACAATAACGTGTAATGCAGTACACGAAAGTACTTAAGAATAATTAAGGTTAATGAACTGTAAAAACTAGCGATGGTTTCGCGCGCACTATACGCACACGCGAACACTTAAAATTTTTGATTGTTGGCACGGGAAAACAAAACTCAACGAAAAAATCCGTTTGAGACAATTCCACCCTGGTAGTCTTCCTGACGCCAGGAGATTATCGTGAGTGGTTAAAAGAGTGTGGTGTTATGCTAAATTGTTGTTTGATAAGAGTTTATTGGTCAAGACTGGATTAGAGACAAAAAGGTACAAAAAGAAAAAAAAAATAAAAACAAGTAGAGGGAATAGAGAGGTTGATTGTAGGTTTTAGTGAAAATTAAGGTGGAGAAACGGCAAGTTGTCGTACAGGAAAGTGTAGTGCAACCTTTGACCCTAGCATTGAGGCGCCATTTTATAAAAATGGCTGCTATTATTAAGTAAAATGTCCTCGTAGCTAAACACTCGACAAAAAAATAAAAATGCTCAAAAGATACACTCTAGTACATAATATAAGTCAGCTACAACATAAGAAAAATTATAGCACACACGTGACTCTAATAATAAAGTTTAATCAAGCTACTTGGTCATAAAAAAACAGACAAAAGCTAATCTAATTGGGGTGACCGTATGTTACCAGGTAAACTAAAGGCCAGCCTCAAATCAGATTAGGCCCAGGCTAGTCAGTGTTGTTGCAGGCAAGGGCGTGAGTTGGGGTTAGGAACTAACTAATATTTTAGCAAAAAAACAAATTTTGGTACACAAAAAAACTCAAAACTTTATGGGCGCCAGGCTTACTAGTGAAGCCGTGAAATAAGAGAAAGTACTACACAACACAAATAAAACAAAAAGTTATGATAGTATCGATTTAATATCGATTTAGGGACAATTGTATGGATTCGATGTATAATCGAAATAAAATTGGTTAGAGATTCAAGTTAACATTCTAATATGTACAGTGTGGGTTAGTAAAGTAATTCAAGCAAAAAACGAGATCAAAATGATAATAAGTGCGCGATAATGGCGAATTGTGACTTAATTTATCCTAGGATTCGTGGTAATAAAATGTGGTTGAGATATAATCAGAAACTTCATACATAAAATTGTCTTAAGCTAGGAAGAATGCTTAACCGAGGTTATGAAACAATATTTTTATAAAAAATTAATTACTGTATAGTCATTGACAAAAGAATTAACGATACCGCACTTAGATACTGCAGCTAAATACTGAGCAAACAAACACTACTATAAAAGTAACAATTTAGTAGTTAATTTAATTCAAACAGTCTGTTGCTTGATACCCAAAAATTTTAGCAATAACTAGCAAACATATAAAAATTACGTAATAATCAGAAATAAGCAATATAATTATCACAAATTGGAGATTAATTACGCAACAAATATAAATCGATCATAAATTTATCACTGACTTAACACGTAACAACTAATAAAATCTACAAGTGATAAGATTAATTTACTTTACTATAAAAAATACCACACGACAGAATTATGAAATGTAACAAAAATAAATACACAAAGTAAAATTTGGTAATAACCAAAAGAATCTCTGAGGTAAGCCACACGGCAAAGTTACAAAATGTAACAACAATATCTTTACACAAGGTAAAATTTGGTAATAACCAATAAAAGATAAACCACACGGAAAAATTATACAATGTAACCAACAATAAATCTACACAAGGTAAAATTGGTAATGACCAAAAGTTACAAAAAAAGGGAAGTGGACGCAAAAGGCGACAGATTCCACCCCTTTGTAGGCTTTGTGTCGGCGTCTAACACAAACCTTCAATCACCGGTAAATTAAATGGAAACATCCACTACAACGTGATTATAAACACCCTGTATCTTAAAATACATAAAATTTAACATCAATAAGATTAGCAGATGCATAGGGCACTCTATAATTTTGCTCTTAAGTTAACGCAGTGATTACGTAGCTCGTAAGATTTTAATTAAATCAATAATTAAACCTGGCATAGGCCATTTAAATTTCGCAAATTGTTAGAGAGGTGATATTTAGAAACATATAAATTATTAACGTGAACTTAACTTTGTGAACAGCTGATCTGGCGAGACATTCGGAGAAATCCCTCTAGCTGGAATCGGTCGCTTGAAAATGACACACCTCGTGGCTTCCACGGTCCCGTACCGAGAAAATGGCTGCAATAAAATCTTGGCTCCTACGTTTAAAGAAAAAAATTTCTTCGTGATCCACCCATGTGAAATTTAAACAGCGAATAACCATTTATGACGTAGTTCCCAATAAAATTATTAATTGAACGTCGTAACTGCCTCCAAGTAACGTGATTATACAATCGTTGAACAAGTTCGACCGTTTTCACTACAGTGGTGAAAGCAACATGGTGGTTCAGCAATTTAGCGATGAAGTCAGTTCAGTTAATACTTGGTAATAATGACGATGATTTACTGCTAATATGATATTTAATTTTTAAATTATCGTAACTTGTAATTCATTATAACTTCGTAATTTTTGGTGACTTAGTGATTTAGTAACTTAGTAAATCATAACTTTGTATAGTATTAAAGTAGTAAAGCAGTACTTAGTATTTCAATCGTAGTAAAGTATTACTTAGTATAGTAAAGCATAATGTGGTAAAGTATTCAATTTGAGAACCCTAAAATAAATGAAAACGTAATTAGCTTTGAAAAATGGGGTAGAAAATGATTAACTTACATCCCATTTCCACTAAAGATATTGAACACTTATGTTTGATTTAACGGCAAGCCATTATCTACTTGCTTTTATCACCGCGAGAACGAAAAAGACCCGGCTCGCGTCCAGTTTCGTTCACATCGCCCAAGGGACGATTTTAGTGCCGCGTCGACCTTTCAACGAACTACCGAGAAGTTCTACTTCAAGCATCAATTTACAGAAAACGGCTAAATAATTCCGTCCATATTATTGAATTTATTATACATTGGAACAACTCCACTAGGATAGGCGTTACAGTAGTTAGAGAGGTTGTCGAAAGATAGACAACGCCTGGTATGGTAGGGGGTGTCGGATACGGAAAAGAATCGCATTATGCTGTCTGATTCGTGTTATGGTGCGGGTTAGCGAACTATCGCCCAGTTTGAATTGATAGAATTTCTGGGAGATCTCTTGGACATAGTGCGCTAGTGGCGTTATGTCATGGCAACGGTCATATATCTCTGAGGGAGGTGTATCTGCCTTAATCAAAGATGAGGCGCATAAATTTGTGTTCGAGAACTCGAAGCTTTCTCATTGTCGTGGCCGGAATGCTGCAGCACACCGGCGCGGCGTATATGATGGCCAGCCTGATCACCATCGTATACAATACTTTTTTATTTGTCCTGTTGAGTCCGCTACTCCTCGCCAGGAGTGGATACAGACTCCTGGACACGGAGTAGACCTTACGTACCGTCTCGTTTATGTGAGTGTTGAACGTCAGTCAAAAGCGTAAGAACTACACCACCATCTTACACGTAAAAAAATGTAAATTTTTACATTATAAGACACAAACTAAATTCATATTTTCGCTGTGGTATAATACATTATAAAATGTACGGAGGGTCGGACGGTCGGACCGACGGGCAGACGGACGGACAGACGGACGGACAGACGGACGGACGGACGGACGGACAGACGGACGGACAGACGGACGGACAGACGGACGGACAGACGGACGGACAGACGGACGGACAGACGGACGGACAGACGGACGGACAGACGGACGGACAGACGGACGGACAGACGGACGGACAGACGGACGGACAGACGGACGGACAGACGGACGGACAGACGGACGGACAGACGGACGGACAGACGGACGGATGGACAGACGGACATTTTGAAAGTTGTTCAGAATTCGCTCACTAACACAATGATATGAAATTTTTTTCTGCGAGCGATATTTACGGTTTTAGAAATGCGCCAATCAAATGCAATATACTCTTCGTTTTCGTATTTGCGAAAAGTGTAATAACACAACAA
Organism: Rutpela maculata; assembly: GCA_936432065.2. Taxonomy (NCBI): domain Eukaryota; kingdom Metazoa; phylum Arthropoda; class Insecta; order Coleoptera; family Cerambycidae; genus Rutpela; species Rutpela maculata. The sequence continues at coordinate 21,878,470 of OW386288.2, forward strand.
TAACAATTTTTTGTTACTAAATTGCTCATTATTTTATTCTCTTTAAAAATTGTTCACTAAATTTTTCAGTCATCTCACAGTTAAAAGTTAGAGCAGGAAAACTGCTTGTTACACCTAAAAAGCATTGAGAAAGCCGTTTTTCAATCGCATGGTTGACTTGAAATGTGAATTTTTTTTTCAGCAACTTAAATTGCATGAAAGATTACTATAAAAACATTACCGTTAAAAATACTACGAAATAATGTGAAAAAAATGTACAGCGATCCAGTACATCTACGATAAGTAAGTGTCCGTGCCTTTGCAACCTTTTTGCGTGTGGTTCCTTCCAGTGATGTATCTTTGCGTAAGATACTACCACAAAAAGTTTTGACCTCAAAAACTTCATAATATCTGGGATTTTTTTTTCTCGTGAACCAATTCGTTTGTATTTCATATATATTGTAAATCTACTCGTAACAATTTATTAATGATATTTTCAGAACAACTTTTCACGAAGAAAGAAAAATTTGATGCTTTTGAATTTTTTGAAAAATTTAAATACGTACTTACACGTTGGAGACACCCACCATTTTTTTAATTAATTATATACTATACAATAAGCTACAACATATATTTTTCACAAAACTCTATCGAAAAGATAATGTCAGGAACATAAAAAGGATTTTAATGCCATGGGCGTATGAAGAACTTTATGAAGCTTTAATTCATTCTCTAAGCCCTTAAAAGATATTTTGACGTTTTATTTTGTTCAGTTTCCGCGTTGAATGAATTTTTTAATATGGCACGAAAGGAATTTATGCAACTGATGATTCGAGGTTTTGCTGGAGGCGCCGCGTGTAACAGCATGTCTTTAATTTTCATATTTTGAAGATCATTATACAGGGTGTTTGGTACATCGATAGAAAGTTTTCACTGAGTGATAGTTGGGGTCGTTTGGAACCTATATGACCACATTTACCCTTATGCAAAGTCTCACCGTTTTTGAGATATAGGCATTTTTAGATATTTTTGCTAAATAGTTGAGTTGTCACTAATAAATGTTATTTTTTATGGTAATAAATACTTCCATCTTTCTTAAATATTTTTTTAGATATTCTTAATATGCACTCTGTCGAAACAACACAAAAAGAAATGCCGAAGTATTGGTACAAAAAATATGTAAGACAATTTATGTGTCGAAATGCATTGGTTCGATTTTTTTTTCTATTTTAAGCAAAATTTTCTCAAAAGCAGCGCCTACTTCAAGAGATTCAAATAGTTTTAAAAACTTCTCTATTGCATACTCTTTTCAATGGTATACCACGTTATGACAGAACTATAGTTCATTAAACTAAAAAGGAAACATATTTGTAGACATTACATTTTTAATGAGGAAAAAAATTAAATAAGTATTGATCATTTTATTACTTTTATTTCCAGTTTTAACTAAAACAAATTTAACTAAAACTAATAATTAATTCATTTCGTTTTCAAAATAAGAACCTCCATTTCTAGCGCATTTACGTGTCCTCTTTCGTATTTGAGTAGTGGTGACGTCTAACCTCATTTCTTCCTTGATCTGGCACCTGCTTCATTAATTCTTCGTACAAGGTGGTCACGGTCGGTTATTTAAGTCTCAAAAACTAGTCTTTCATTCGACCCCAGACATGAAAATCAAGGAGTGTCAAGCCTGGACACCTCGCTGACCACAATATTAGCCCATTTCACCAAATCCAATGATTAGGAAATGTTTCGTCTAAAAATACCCTCGCAGTAATTCGGTAGTGAGCAGGACATCGGTCGCTATGTTTTAAAATATGTCTCTTACATTTAGAGGTATGTTGTCTAAGATATTATGGTAAATTATTCTGCAAAAACTCTAAATAACTGTCTCCATTTAAATTGTCTGAAAGATAATACAGACCAATGAAGAGCTCTGCCAGTTACCGCTGCCCATACATTCACACTGAACTTGTATTGAAAAGAGATTTGTTTTTTCATGTGCGGGTTTTCATCAGCATCAGCCCAGTAATGAAGATTGTGAAATTTTGTTACTCCTTCTCGAGAATACTTCTACTCGTCTGTCCACAAAATATAATAATAATAATTTTAAGAAAACGTTCATTTTCCAGATCAGCGTTCAACACAAAACGGCAAAAGGCAGTTCTATAGAGTCCCTAAACAGGCATGTAGTTGAATGGATGTTTTCCTTCAATCCTGAGAATTGTCCAAACTTTCCATATGGACAAATTCAGTTGACGAACTACTTTTCCAATACTGCTGGTAGGATCTGCTTCGAAAGCCTACAAAATTTGCTCATCTACTTCAGGACCATGTTGCACAATATACACCCGTTCCCTATGATGAAGATTACCTGTTTCATGTATACGTTGATATGTGTTATAAAACACCTGGATATGGAAATCGTTCCCGATAAAAATCTTTAGCTGCTGCTTCATTTTCATCGGCCATTACGTGCATAAAAAGAATATCGGCATATTCTGCATTAGAAAAAGATGCCATTGCAGAAAAATGTGATAATACTATGAACAATTAAATAAAACAGCGTTTGACACAAGCGTTCAAATGTGTCACCGGTATCCAAGCAAAACAATTTTTTGTGTCTGGTCGCCTGATATCTACGCTTTGTTTATTTCATTTCTTCTTGACTGTACGTGTAAATACGTTTGTTTTTATTTCAATATGTCACAGACATGAAATTGTCGTTAAACATTAGTAAATAAAATCACCGATTTGGGGCTGAAAGTATTTATTATGATTTTGTTTAATATTTTTTCCTTATTAAAAACGTACTTGTCCACAAATATGTTTCTTTTTTAGTTTAATGAACTATAATTCTGTCATAACGTGGTATACTATTGGAAAGAGTATGCAATAGAGAAGTTTTTAAAACTATTTGAATCTCTCGTAGTAGTGCCGCATTTGAGAAAATTTTGCTTAAAATAGAAAAAAAAATCGAACCAATGTATTTCAGCTCATAAATTGCCCTATATAATTTTCATACCAATACTTCGGCATTTCTTTTTGTGTTGTTTCGACAGAGTGCATATTAAGAATATCTAAAAAAAATATTTAAGAAAGATGAAAGTATTTATTACCATAAAAAATAACATTTATTAGTGACAACTCAACTATTTCGCAAAAATATCTAAAAATGCCTATATCTCAAAAACGGTGAGACTTTGCATAAGGGTAAATGTGGTCATATAGGTTCCAAACGACCCCAACTATCACTCAGTGAAAACTTTCTATCGATGTACCAAACACCCTGTATATTATGGGGCCATTCAAAAAATACGTTCACTTTCAGAGGGGAGAGGAAAATGTGACAAAATGAACGGTAGGAGGCTATATGAAAAGTTCTCACAAAAAAAATAAAAAATAACTAAAATTAATAATAGTGCGGGAGCTACGTGGCTTTTTCGGGAACTCATCGTTACAAGCATTTTCTATGCGTTGATTAATTTTATCGAACTTAAATAACGACAAAATAGACTTTTGGCATATGTCAGCCCCTCGAGTTGGCCATGGTTCAAGATATAAACATCAGTGAAATTATATCATCGTTACAAAGCTAATTTTTTTGTGTGTGTTTACATTTTATGTTTAGAATGAATGAAATAAGATCGCCAGAAAGTGTGGGTCGTCAGTGGCGCAGCCAGAAAGGTCAAATATGTAAAAAAACGAAGTTATATAACATGATCCTTACAAGCTTTTTTTTAGACTGAGCATGTTTATTTAAATGTTTTGAACACAAAAAAAAATTTCCAGAAAGTAACTCCCGTCAGTAAGGCTAACCAGAAAGAAAATGTTTAGGATTTTTTAAGAAAAAAATTGCGGTTAGTACTTGGATGGGCTCCCATCTTGGGAAATACAGCGTTCTCGTCCCACCTTCTAGAGGCTTGTATATCAGTGTATACTCGGAAGTTACGTAATTTCAGACGAGGATTACGTAGTGGATATACCATCCTTCGGAGGGGATGTAAAGCAGGCGGTCCCTTGTCTATTAAATGTTAGGCAAGTAAAAGATCCCTACTCTTCTTAAGGGAAGAGGTTCGGCAAAATTTCCAGGTTGGGGGTAGCTCGTCTCCTGGCGTCGGTGATAGGCCCTGGTAGCGGAAATAAGCCGACGTTAAACAGTTAAAAAAAAAAAAAGAAAAAAATTTTTTTTTCGTTGATTTGAATCAAATTTTACTTAAGTATGGAACAAATTAGGATGTACTTATGTCCAGAAAAACATTCGCCTCCTACAAATGCAAAGCCACCTGCGGTACCAATATATACGAAAAAAATCATATTAGGCATATTTTTATTGGAAAATTTTGTTAATGAAACTTGTTCAGAATTGTCCAAATACCTTAAGTCCAAAATGTAATCAAAATAAAAAATATATATATTAATTTCGATTAAAATAATGTCCAAGTCCGAAAATATCATATTAGTGGTTTTTTTTTTTTTTGTTTAGAAAACTGTATTATGACAATTTTGTTTGAAATTAAACCCAAGCTGCCAGGTAGTTATCAAGCAATTTACAGTTTTTTTTTTAAATAATTATTTTTAAAATTTTTAAAATTGTAGTCAATTTTATAATCTTGATTAAATTTTAGACATGTTTTTCTGGTCATAAGTAGACCCTAATATGTTTTATACTTAAGTAAAATTTGATTCAAATCGGAAAAGAAAAGTTATTGGCTGTTACCATTTCAAGTGAAACACACTGTAGGTATGTTTGGTCATATAGATGCCAGATGATATACTTCTCTGTTTAAGGTCAGCATTGCTTTATCAAACACCCTGTTTAGCATATAATTACTAATCATTTTCGTGTTAACAATTTAATTACTTAATTTATATGTACTTTACATTATTTTTAGCGGGGTCAACTGAAACAAGGAGAATCAATTTTAATTCACTCTGGCACTGGAGGATTAGGCCTAGCTGCTATACGAGTAGCACTGCATCATGGCTGTATCGTATTCACCACGGTTGGTACCCCAGCTAAACGAGACTTTCTCAAAAAAGTTTTCCCCCACCTTCACGGTAAGGCATTATTACACGTCATTAGGAAATAATTTTTACAAAGCTTTTTAGATGATCATATTGGTAATTCTTATGATGAATCATTCGAACAGATGATACTCAAAGGAACAAATGGACGAGGTGTGGACATGGTTTTAAGCTCTTTATCGGAAAATAAACTGTTTGCTTCAGTACGATGTCTTGCCAGGGAGGGCAGGTTTATTAAAATTGGAAAATTAGATTTGGCTAGTAGCAATGAACTGAACTTATCGCTTTTAAAAAAATCTGCGACTTTCCATGGTGTTATGTTGCAAACGTTATTAATAGAAAGTCCGCAGAAAAAGATGATGCTGTCTAAATTTATGAGTGAAGGTATTCTATCAGGAGCTGTTAAGCCATTAAACAGAACCATTTTTAAAATGTACGAAGTCGAGCAAGCGTTTAGATTCATGACTACTGGTAGGCATATGGGAAAAGTTCTTATTGAAATACGTAATCCTGAGGAAGACATGGTTTCTTTGCCACCCAGTCAAAAGTTTCACTGCATTCCAAAGTAGGTAAAAGTTGAATTAGGGAAATGAAGACTTTCCTTTAAATGCAATTTTTGCAATTTTTAATTAAAATATTTAATAGTTATAAATCAAATAAATCCTTTCAAACGTAAAAATATTTTACCTTCACCATATTTTATTCGTCCATCCAAAATTTGAGGAATTGTTATCTTCCATATCAAGTGACATCGGAGAAGTCTCAAGTTGTTAAAATAATTTACAAAGAAATTTAATAATATATGTAGAAAAATCTAAGATCTAAGATGTTTGTATATCTTGGGGTTAACAAAAAGTTCCATTAGTAAAATTATAATCCAGTATGATTAAACGATATCGTCAATTGAAAAAAATTACATTACTTAAGTAAAAAATTATTGGATACTCATTGAGTCTAATGTCTTTATTATGGTAATTTACACAGTCGTTAACATATATTTTATAGATTAGAGAATATTATTTAGGTATTACGCAAATCACAACTTACACACTTTTTTATTTATTATAAAAATACCCACTTTCTGTAATAAATAAAAAAGTGTGTAAGTTGTGATTTGCGTAATACCTAAATAATATTCTCTAATCATGATAAAAGCAAATAAATAAAAATAATTGATTGTAAAAAAAATATATTTTATACATCAACGGCTAATTTCAGATATTGGTGCGATCCGGATATGGTATACATAATCGCTGGAGGGCTCGGTGGATTTGGATTAGAATTAGCTGACTGGCTATTCTTAAGAGGTGCTACAAAATTAGTGCTTACCTCTCGAAATGGGATAACAACTGGATATCAAAACTACCGAATTAGGTAACAATCTAACTGTAATGCTATGACAGGAATCTAAAGACCAATATTTACAGTAAATATTATCAGGGTGGGACATTTGTATAGATAAAATTTTTCCGGTTTTTGTTTTTGATTTTCTAAAAAGATACAAAGAAAATGAGAAAATGGTAATTCAAGAAAATGTTGCATATGTTACATGAAGGTATTAATTTTTTTTGTTGTAGATCTTATAGCATATTGCAAATAATACCACATTTCGATCATTTTCTCCTCAGAAATCGTAAGAAGTTACATGTTTGTTGTAAACATTGAATTATTGAACAACTTTTAGTTTTACTTTACTTTCTATTCAATACGATTTTTAGGGCATGGCAATCTTGGGGAACAATCGTAAATATATCTAAATCCGACATCTCCACAAAGTCTGGTTGCCAAGAACTTATTGAAGAATCTCAAAAATTAGGTCCCATTAATGCTATATTCAACTTAGCTTTAACACTCAATGATGCTATTTTCGAAAATCAAACTCCTGAAAGTTTCTCTACCACTTTTGCCTCAAAGGCTTCAGCGGCGCAATATTTAGATGAACTCACAAGAAAACTATGTCCTAGTTTAAGGTTAGTAAGGATATTTCTTATACAGTAAGATCCATAAGTAACGAATAAATTAATTTTCTACCTTTTAAATAATATCGTGAGACAAGGATATTTTTAATTCTAAAATAACAGTATTTAAGCAGAATTTCATACATCCCCTTTAACCCCCTTGGAGTGGCAGCTACCTCTCTAAATTTTCTAAACAAAATGAGAGTGTGTATGATATATCATTTTAAAGAGTTTTTAATTCTCTATTCAGCAGTATATAAGGTTTTTCAATTTTGTATATTATTTATCAAGAAAATTAAATTTTAAATCATAATAAATAATCAATTCATTTCACCATATTTCTTTGATGGCAAAATAACTCCCAGAGTAAAGAAGACTGAGTGACCAGTCCGCTCTCCCGATTTGACCCCACTTGATTGTGTATTACTAAAGGTCTAATTCAACAGGCCAAATAACGTCGATTATTTAAAAAATAGAATGAGGCAAGAAATTAATGAAATTACCCTGGAAATGACACAAAATGTTTTAAAAGAAACTCAACAACACTTTTATTATTATCAAGAAGGAACAGATTCCCAGTTTGAACATTTCATTTAAACTGTTTCGTATTAAAATATGTTTACAATAAGATTTAGTAATATTAAAAATTTAATATTTTTCATTAAATAAATTAGACAAATTCTCTTATATTATTGAAGAGATAATTAAAAATTATTCCAGATGAAGTATCACATGTACACTTATTCCATTTAAACATTTTAAAGTCACTACAAGGGAGTTGAATGGGAGGTATAGAATTCTGCTTTAATAATGTTAGTTTAGAATTAGAAATTGAAGTATTTCAGGATTTTACTTTTTATTTTATTATAGCTTCTTCTCATTTTTAGACATTTTGTTATGTTTTCCTCTGTGTCTTGTGGTCGAGGAAATGCTGGCCAGACAAATTATGGAATGGCTAATTCAGTCATGGAAAGAATTTGCGAAAACAGAAAGCGAGATGGATATCCCGCATTAGCAATTCAGTGGGGTGCAGTTGGTGAAGTAAGTCTTAAAATTTCACTGTTTTTGAAGATTTTTAAATGTATTGTCAAATGTATTTTAACTACTGTCAATAGATATTTGTATATTAAGAGCGTAAAATGCCTCATTGTCGCTGGACAGTAAGCGGAGCGCGTCAAACACTCGAGAGTGACAATGACACTTTGCGCTCGAATTACACACATTATTTTATCTAGAAGCATTTGGACGTATCAAAATAAAAGGAATACTTTAGTTGAATTTTGGCTGGAAATCAGTATTTAGCAACATTTTATGAGTATGCCTTGCATATGTGACCAAATAAATAGACGAACAAAACACAATATCTGTCGATTTATTTCAGTTTTATTAACTATTATAAAGTTCGTATTTTTCTTATAAATAAATTAGATAATCAATTGTTACTCTTACATTAACTTTCATTATATTAACAACAGTTTTTCGTATTTTTCACATTTTTATCATTTTTTAAACAAATAAATTGTTGTAAACAATTTGTGAAACTTGCTATATAATTTTAAAATACTGTTTTGCCTTCTTAAAACGGTACTACACATTTATATTACACAAACTGTTTAATTTATTTCTTATTAGAAATAAATTTTTTCTCTTAAATGCTCTATTTTTTTTATCTGGCAAATTTTGGTGATAAGACTGTTACAAGCATTTTTACATTAATTACAAACGTTATTATTTTCAGTTCAACAGAATGTGTGAACTGAGTTTGAATTATTTAATGTCTTTATTCAGTCTTCATGTATGCATGTAGCCAATGTATATTTATAAAAAATAATAAAAAATATTAAAATAATGAAGGTGTAAAATAATTTTAACCATTGTAGAAAAAATATTGTGTGCCGCACGCAAAAAGTATGTTTTTGGCATTTGACATATTGTGTGATCATTTCCACAGATTGTACCATGAAAAGTAACTTCTTTGCACCTGATGGATAGATAGCAATTATTTTCATATTTATAATCTATTTTTCTAGGTAGGTTTAGCTGCTGAAATGCAAGAACATACCAAATCTCCAATTGCTGGTGTTTTACCACAACGAATTTCTAACTGCCTCAAAGTTTTAGACGGTTTCCTGAAACAAAACAATGAAGCCATCGTGTCTAGCATGGTACCGGCGGAGAACCAAAAGAGAACAGGGGCGACAAACAATATAGTGGATGCAGTTCTTAATGTTTTAGGTATTTTGCAAAAAGAAATTATAGTACATCCAAAATTTGTATTATTGTTTATAAAGTAAGTTGCGCCGTATCTCTCAAAGACTATCCATATCCCGCCTGGTAGTCGAAGAAATCTGCTATGCAACTCTCAAACATACAAATACAGATAATTGATTCTGATGTAAAAACACCTCACAAAACATATTTTTGAGACCGCGATAATAACTGCATACTGTAAGCGAGTAAGTTGTAGCTTATGGAATGAAGAAAACTTTTTATTTGAAGAGTTTTCTTATACAATGTATAGTAAGGGAGAAAAAAGTTTTGTAAGACGAATGGCACGCAATCCCTAAGGGCCGGTACTTTCATCCCCCGTTAAATCTATTCTACAGATAAATCCCATGGGAACAATTATTGACACAATTGTATACAAGGAAACTATCTGGAGAATAAATTTAAGAGGAGATGAAAGTGCCGGGCCTAAGCGTATCGGATGTTACATCAGACCTTCTCCTTATCCCGAATAGAAGGATAGTAGTGCGACGACTGTTTGGGAGAGCCGGGGTGGTGGGTCCTGGTTTACACAGAGAGTGAAGTGAACTCATACCCCTCCCAGAATCTGACCTGACTGGTTTATCTTGTGGTCTTAGAAGGCGGCAAACTCATAGAATTATATTTCTAGATAAGCTCACCGGCAACTCCTAATGACTACAAGATAATTTCGTGTAGTTGGTTTAGTCTCGACGTCGTAGTCGGGTCGTGTAAAAGCAAGGGAAAAGCGAGTAAGAGAACTATCAACATCGGTTGTAAGATAGAGACAGAACCAACGATGGAAAAACAAGATGGTGTTTTACCACTTCCTTGAATAACCATACTCTATAACGAACGGCCTGGTGAAAGGTAATTTGTTCAATCTATGTTAGTAGAGTCCATTAATACGCTTATTGTGACTTCCGTGGGGGTTTCGTTGTTACAAGCTAAATTTGATATACAATTAATGATGATATACTGATGTTTTAAAATCTCAAAGCCGTCAAAAAATGTCCTACTCAAAAGGTCATTATAATAACAAAACGAGTTATTTCTTATTGAATTAGATGTTTTGATATTTCTACTTTTGAGTAATAGCAAATCCTTTTAACCATGAATAGAACTAGTCAAAATAAGTAGATTTTCGAACAGACCCACCTCGAGAAATTATGCCTGCTCCCCCTACCCCCCCTCAAAGGGGCTGCCTGTAACTGTCTATATATATTTTTTTTCTTTCAAAAACGTTAGGAGCTAGAGGAATGATCTTGGCGCCATTCGATAGAGTATAAAATTTTGCATAAGACCCTCCGTTTGCTTTTTGCTATTTTCTTTTTTTTAAGGCCCCACAGCAAAAAAAAAAAGGTGAGGAGCCTTCCAACAACGACACGTTTGGCTATACCTCTAAAACGGCCCAATAAATCAAAATTCTACAAGATATAAAAAATAAATACCATTATTTTTTATACCGATTGGTATATTACTTGTATATGTTATTTGTTTATATAAAGCCATCAGTGGCGTACAAAGAGAAAGATGCACATGTGCATAATGAATTTATTTAAAATAATTTCTTATTTTTATAAACGATTTAAACCAAAACATTTTCAGATCTTCTGGAGAACTAAAGAAAAACCCATGCAAAGTTTCATCCAAATCCGTTTAGTAATTTTGCTGCTATCGTGCTGACATACATACATACACACGCACAAACATACAGATATTTTTCAAAAACCACTTTTTTGGGTTCCTGGGACCTCAAAACGTAAAGATTTGATGTTATCTCAATTTTCGATTTTGGACCAATTTTAGTAACCTCCCACAATTTTATTGTGGGGAGGTTAAAATACGTAGTTGAAAATTATTGTAAATAAAATATTTTACCTATATCAAGCCGTTTAGACCATGATGCTTTAGGATAGAACACATGTGCTTAATACGTTAAAGCGAATCATTAACTTCACATAAAACTAACTCATCTTGTCGCTTCAAAAATGGAAAATGAGATTCACTTTTTTCTTTTGTAATAAAAGAAACCTCGGTTTTGTCCATTGCAGGGCCTTCATTTATGAATAAACGTTATATAAACGTGAAAATGTCGGAGCGATAAACGAATACTGCCAGTATATGATGAACTGTTGAAAAAATTATACAATTAAAACTGTAAAAATCAATTTAATACAATGATTTGGCAAATAAGTTATTAAAAATGTATAAAAAATATATTTGAAAATTTTGAAATATTAGTTACATTGTAGCATTGAATACACGTTTTTTTTTAATATCAATATAATACACCATGAATGTACTAATGTGTGTTGCTTGCAAACCATGTGGATTACACAGCATGCTTTTTGTGGAAAAGCAAATGTATTATGTTCCACAAACTGTAGTGGATTGTGTGAGTCGGACGAAAATCCGACTATTGTCTGATGCAACCAGATTGGTTCTCCCCCCGTTTTCGAGGATGCTGTACACCGTGGTGGTGGTGGTGGCAGAATTTCTCGTTGGGGTGACCCACTTCCGCAAACGGCCAAAAACCTCCCCCAAACGGGGTCAAACGCGTATTATAATTGTTTGAGGGACCCTTACGTTTTCGAGGATGCTGAACACTGTGGTGATGGTGGAATTCCTTCCCGGGGTGACTCACCTCCGTAAATGACCAATAACAACCCTCCAAAGGGATGAAAGTGCGTTCTCAGGATATATCCGGGTAATGCTACACAGGAAAAAAAACAGTAAGATGTCACCTCGATCTCATCAACAAAGTAGTCATCTTCATTTACTGTGGAGCTGAAAAAAGATGAATGTATATTTTTTTGTACATATTTTTTGGGAAAAATAGGTTTATATAATAATTGAAACATCTGAGTTATTTAATTATATTATATAAAATAGTTTTATTGGAGGGGTATTTTTGCCATTGAGGAGGTACTCGATTCGTGGTCTTCTCTGTGTTCGGCATGCTCGAAAATGAGAGGGAAACCTTTTGATTTAGTGGTATGATGAGAACGCTCTCTCACCCCTTTGTAGGGTGGTTATTGGCCGTTGAGGGGGTGGGCGACTATCGGGCATGCGTCCCAGGGTCCTCCTCATAATTGACATGCTCGAGAACGGGGGATCAATAAGTTAGATTCCGTAAAACATTATCAATACGCGTTTGACCCTGTTTGGGTATGGTTTTTGGCCGCTTGCGAGGGTGGGTCACCCCAACGAGAAATTCTGGCACCACCACGGTGTTCAGAATCCTCGAAAACGGAACAGAGAACTACTTTCGTTGCATCGGACAATAGTCGGGTTTTTCGGGTATTTTTTCGACCCACACAATCCACTACTGCGTATGTGAAGGCTAGTGTATATACTGATATTGAAAAAAAAAAATGTATTTATTGTGTGCTTGTGAAGAATTATAGCATTTAAAAAACGATTCAAATGTGTTGAGACTTTACACAATTCATTGTATAAAGCCTCAATTTTAACCACGAATATCTCAAAAACGCAGGTCCTGATGAAATTGAAAAAATTATGTTTTCACCAGGTACATATCTATTGTAAACCAACCAGATTTGAGCAACTTATAACAATTTTAAAGTTCTGCTAAGTTATATATTATTGATAAAATATGCCTTGTTTTAAAAAGATTTTGACCATACCAGCTTTCAATCGATTATATCGCGAAAAATATGCATTCTATGTGAATAATATTTTAGGCATTCATAAAACAGAACTTTTCTCGTACGGTGAAATTTTTTCATAATTTTTTTGTCAATAACGTTAGGTACTTCATGCTTATTCGAGATTTCTTAAAATCTCTTTGAAAAGTAGGATATTTTTCTATACAACTTAGCAGATCTTTAAAACTGTTCAACGTAAGTTATTAAAATTTAAACGAGTGGCTTACAATTAGGCAATCCAAACCACGTGACATCCAATACGGCGTCTGATGGAGTCGAGGGCAAACATTAATTTTCATTCATTAAACGTTTGTGTTTTTCCGTTTGCTTGGCTACGTTTCCGGAATTTAGTAAAAATAAACCCGTGTTTGCCAATTGTTTGCCAACGACGCCAAATTTTGACAGGTCGTTGGATTCCCTATAGACATATAATGAACACATATTTTTTTTCACTTGTTTCAAGTCCTCCGTTTTTAAGATATTAGCAATAAATGTGAGGGTCTGCTACATTGGTAACCAGGATTTCACGCAGCGCGTACAATTTATTACACTTTTGTGACCACCAAACTGTTATAAACCATGATTTCTTTTTTACAATTAATTATTATTATTATTTTTTTGTTCTTCAAAAATTAATTCAAACCTTAAACTACATTTTACTCGCTTGCTATAGTATTTTATCTTCAATAATAAAAAAGTTCCATTGATACAGACCTTTTCAGAGACATTACTGAAAATTCCATGTGACCTCGAATGAAAATTTTTTGGTACTAAATATCTCATGTTTGGTATAATTACTTCCACGTCCAGTGGAAGTATAGAACGACAAAAAAATTTTTAAAAATTTTTATTGTCCAAATAGGCTTAAAATGTCATCCACCCCCCCCCCACTACCAACTCCACCCCACTAGCGATGTGGGGTATCGTTTTATGGGTTTTTGGGGTAGAGGATTTCAAATATTATATTATTAAAGTTCCATATGGATTTTTGACATACAAAGTTTTTTGTTGTGAGTGACTTGGATAGAGAATCTGGATGTGGAAGTCGTGATTCCTTGGGCAGCGGTTTTTTAGGTATGGTAGTCGATTCATCATGTTTCAGAATATGTGTCTAAGTCTAAACTTTCAAGTCGAGTCAATGGTTAGAAACAAAGTTATGGAATAGGAAATGTAAAATACTGTATTTCCGAGTTTCATAAAATAGCGAAAAAGTCCGATTTTTCCGATTTCTCAATTCCGAATCGAATCACGACCTCAGTAATCAAATTCGTCAGGTTATTTTATTGCTTTTACATAAGAATGTGATGTCAGTTTTCGTATGTTCGCGAGCTGCATAGGCCACTTTTATTTTGCATATTTCAACTTAGAGAAGATAAGATACGTCACGGCTTCGCTTATCGAGTATATCTGTGGACACGATACCAGTGCCGTGTTATTCTTTCTTAAATAAAATAAAACTACAAAGTTTACTGTTTTCGTTTATTAATATTGGACAGTCCCAATTAAAGTAAATTTCATTTCATCTATTTTATTCATAAAAACGGTTGAATATTTACTATAAATGTATAATAAATACCGAACACGAAAAACACTAGAAAATATATTTCCAGAACAACGAGCAGCACAGCTATTTAACGCAAACAAGGTAACACCACGGCAATTGCAAAAACAAGTTCGTTGCCTAGACAATCGGAACGCGCTAACGATATTGGTCTGTGCGCATTGTGATGTATGTTATCTTCTCTAAGTAATTTCACTCTACCACTGTACATGATCGGACAACTATTTGTACAGACTAGCACATATTGCCGGGTGGCATTAATTTCATGTCGGTTAGGTGGATCGCGAGTAGATTCGTCATATTATTGTCTCTACTTGACAGCCTTAATCTGTATGCATCTTCTTAAAATTACACTAAATGACTTTTTAATTAGGTATTGATATTAATGCTGTAAGTGTACACTCGACGTTAGCAGAAGTAGGCATGGATTCAATAACAGCTGTGGAAATTAAGCAAATTTTAGAAAGAGATTTCGACGTTGCCCTAACTTCGAAGGAAATGAGACATATGACATTAGCAAGGTAAATTTAAATGATCTTATTATCCCCACTACCGGAAAAATTCGATTTTAGCTAAAACTATTAGTTTTACCTAAGGGAAAAGTTGATCTGGCGTTAACATTTAAGTGCTTTCACAAACATCTAAACGCTAAACAATATTCTCAAATTAACTTCAGTTAAGTTGTCAAAAACGGAACTATACAATTCGCTTAGCTATGAATTTCTAGGAAAGCACTTTTGCATGCTTAATTGGGTTGTTGACGAATTTTAAAAAATGGTAAAATACGGTAGTGAAGGCATTAATTTAGTTATGTTTAATTTGAAAGAAAAATTCTAAGCGCAACGTATTAAAAAACAATATTCGACTGTTTGAATGTACCACGAAAACGGAAGTTACATCATAACGGTAGTTAGATATGAAGTTATATGCAGAACAGAAGAAGAGGAACAAGTTGACATTGTTGGCAATAAAGAAAATAGCCTCAAATGTCAAAACTGAATTTGACATTTAATTAGAAGTTTTTGGCGTTTGGTATTTATTTTCTTTCAAAATGACTGAGGCAGGATTTATAAAAGCCAATTCTGATATTTTACCTTCTATAGATATATTTATGGTCAGCGAATTTTTAAAAAGATATGATCGTTTTAGCATTGCAGAGGTTAAACATGCAAAATCCGCGAGGTACATTACAGCTATAGTTTTGATTATAAATATTAGAAAGACAGTTAACTATTCATTTTTACGTTCACCATTCATTACTGGAACACTGAAGACACATTTTTTTCGGTGAATTGGTGGTATTATTTACACAGTACGGCTGAAAACACCACTTACAGCCAGTTTCACAATCGTTGTTATCTTTTTGGTTGACTAACCAGAACCTGAAAGTTATAATTATTAGTAAACACAACTTTACCAGACATTCTTACCTTTATAGTAACAAATCATTGGTCAAATCCTAACTATTAATTAACCAACAATTTTAAAAACTAGCTGTTAATGTCACAGATGTTTATAATAAACTATTGGTCAAATCCTAACCATTAGTTACCCAACGATTGTGAAACTGGCTGTTAAACTTTATCCATAACTTTATGCCGCGAAAATGAACCGAAATATAACCTAGAAACATCAATTGAATTTAGGTTTATTCACAGAGTCTGAACTACTACATCAGTGTAGATAGTAGAAGGAGATAGAGTGAGACTATACATAAGTTTTGAAGAGCACTGGTGCATATAGTGTGAGGTTTTTGAACAAACTTATTAAATATAATGTCAAATTCAATTGACGTTATTCTCTTTTTTCTCCGTCGCTATCAACGGTTTATAACTTCGTATCCTTTTTTCGTCGTTTAATAACTAACTTCTCTGCAGTCTACCGTTATGTTGTCACCTCCGCTTTAAATGCATGTATTTTTAAAATTGATATTGTGATATTAGAAGACTATATTTTCAACTTTTACATGTTTCCAATGATTTTTTATGAAGAAATGTTATTGTTAAACACAGATTCTATTAACATTTTAACTTAGTGCAACATGTTTATTTTGTTTTAATACATTTTATTCATAGACTCAAGGATATTCAGACGGAAAGAGAAGCAAATGACCAAAGTTATCAAGAGGTGGTAACTAATAATTATCCTGAATTTGACCTAAATACAATATTCAGACTAATAGCCCCGGAATCCGAAAGCCGACTGCTTTATAAAAGACTAGAATCTAACATTGAGGAAAGTGCACTGGCACCAAAATTAATACTATTCCCCGGCATGGAAGGATTTGCCACAATGTGCGAGCCATTGGCAGCCCAGCTTAATGCTCATACAGTTTGTGTACAATACACATACGATTACAGTACGACGGATGGCACGACCATAGCTTACATAGCAAATTCGTTATTGCCTGTAAGTATTCGAACTGTTGTCTAAAATATTCAACATATTTTAAGCTCATCGACACGTACATATCGGGTTATCAGACAAGATGTCTATCTCAAAATTACGTTCATCAGTCGTTCACAAACAAAATCATGTATTAATATTAATACCCTCATTACCAATAAAATTTACTTGGTAAAAGAAGCAATCCCATTTATTATTTTGGAAGCCCTATAAATTGCTTGCGTTGTTTGAATTCCATAGACGTTCGCTTACGTCATAGCCAATGGAGGGTACGGTTTCTCTCAATACAATTTAGGAAGACTTTTACACTTAACTCACCTCTATTGGAAGCCATATAAACTGCTTGCGTTATTTGAATACAATATAAATATATAAATAATAAATAAATTAATAAATAAATTATAATTCCGTTTGTCGGATTATAAATTGATGAAGTCAATTTGAGTTAAAAATGAAATTATGCATAGTTCAGTATAGATACTTTGAAGTCGTATATTTGACAATATCTATAATTTCAATAATATATACCATGGTTTTAAGATACAAATATATTTAATGTTTATATATGCAATAAATATAATTTCATTAATATATATACGTATATGTGTAATTTTATATAAATTCTTGTTCTTGTTATTTTCTTTTTTTCTCTTCAAAATTTATTTTAGGAGTGAGCGAGCTGCCACATTACCCCCCCGCCAATAAAGAATCAGACAATCAGCCAAATTATCAATGGCAAAACGAACAGGTAACTTAGTGATATCACTTGTCTGCCACTAAAAATGCAGGTTTAACTCTATCAATATTGACAGTAACGGGTTTAGTTCCTTTAATAAAAGTAACCAACTTGTCTGTACGGGACAAAACTTTAAATGGTCCATCATACAGAGGAGTTAAAAGTTGATTTAAAACATTATTTACGAACGAAAACAAAATCACAAGTTAAAATGTCAGAAATGACAAACAATTTGTGATTAACGTGATGAACAGGAGAGATGAAAATTATATTATCAAAATAAGTACGTAATTTATCAATAAAATAAGGAATCTTTGGACAGTTGATCTAATAAAAAATTCACCTGGTAATCGCAAGGTTTGACCAAATATGAGTTCAGCTGAAGAGCATTGCAAATCGTCTTTTGGGGTAGTTCTAAATGCCAATAATATTATAGGAAGCTCATAAGGTGGAATCTTTCAACTAATCCGTTACTTTGCGGATGATATGTACTAGTACGTATTCTATGGAACCCTAAAAATTTTAAAAACTCATTAAATAATTTTGAATCGAATTGGATGCCTTGATCCGTAGTGATAAAAGTACGCCAAAACGACAAACAAAATTTTGAAATAAAGTGCATGCGACGGTCTCTGCCGTGATATCTGAAAGAGAATACGCCTCTGGACATCTAGTAAATCGTTCGATCACAGTAAGAATATAAGAACAACCTTTAGAAGGAGGTAATGGTCCCACTAAAACTATGTTGTGAATGTGATCGAAACGGCCTTTTGGTATTTCAAAATGACCAATTGGACTTTTGGTGTGACGGCTGAATTTAGTAGTGTGACAGTTGATGCATGATTTCGTCCACAAATTACAATCTGAACTCATTTTAGGCCAAAAATAATTGTTAGTAACTAATATCCTAGTTGCTCTAATACCAGGGTGAGATAAACCATGAAAAATATTAAAAATAGTTCGTCTATAAATGTTTGGAACATAAGGGCGTAATCTGGGATGAGAAATGTCACACCAAATAAATTTCATTTAAATCTGTAATTTTAATTTTCTTTAAATTGAAAATGGTTTTAGAACTTGTTGATTGATTCCACAATAAAAAACAAAGGTCAGAATCTTCCTCTTGAGTTTTGCTCAATAATTTTAAGTCAAAATTAATATTATTTAAATCAGACTTTTTGGTTTGAACTGGAGAAATATATTGTTCTAAGGAAGACGGATCATGAATACGTGATAAAGTATATGCTATGACGTTATGTTTTCCTTTAATGTGACGAATTTCACATGAAAATTGAGAAATATATTTCAAATGTCGTATTTGTCGAGGAGACTTTTCAGCTTTGGTAAACAATGCCTTAATTAAAGGTTTATGGTCAGTAAAATAAATAAATTTGCGACCTTCAAATAAAAATCTAAAATGTTTAACAGCAGTGTATCACACCACAATCGGCCTGTAATAAACAGCTGTGGTTAATATAATAGCCGCGAAACAGCAGGCATATTATGACATTAATATAGATTCTACATGAACGTCTCTTTTCAATCTCGTAGCTTCGGAAAAAGTTCTATTAGAAGTAACTTTTTGAAAAGGTTTATTTAACTTTTTAATTGTTACAGTACTCTTAAATCTCACATGATAAAACTTTCTTCTTAGGTCTAAGATTGACGTATTTTCTAAAAATATTCAGAGGAGTCTGCAGCTGTTACAAAAAACTCTCCGAAGTTTTTTTTTTTCGTCGTAGTTGTAAAATTAAAGTTGTTTCTTTTATCCTTGACGTCTTCCACAGTAAAGTGTGTGAATTCCTTTCGGTAAGCACCAGTCAACGCAACATAACTATTCTAGCCTTCTCCCTTACTCTTAAGAAAAGCTATAAGGGTTTGTAAACCTGTTAATATCGACATTTTTTCCTAGAGAAAGTGCAGTTCGCAGCATAAAATAGTTATTCCAGAATAAAGGTTGTATGCCAACTCATATTTGCACTGGCAATAATCACTTCTTTATGACGTTCACTGCAAAACTATTAGGGTGGTTGGTAACCCCGACTGCAGATTCTGCGGGAATGAGGAAACTTCCGTCCACATCTTAACTTCCTACCCTAGTCTTATGAGCTTGGGGCAAAAACACTTCGGCATTGATTTTCCTATGTTGGTGGAAATCATGCCTCCATAGCAAGGATTGTGGTCTTTGGATTAGAATCCGATCTGAATGAGGGAATTTCCTAAATTTGTAGCCAAAGCGCAATGGGCCACAAGGCCTGAGTGCTGCGACCTTCTGTCGCCCCGCAAAAAGGAAGAGATTTAACTAGCAGGAGTAGTGATAAAATTTTACACCCTGGTAACGAATAACTAGATGGCAAGACTGATTTCGCATTTGGCAGAATAATATTAAAAAAATATTGTGACAACCTTTAGACATTCATTAATTCAGCTTTTTCTTTTTTTTTTTTTAATTGCTGGCTCGAACGTAAATAATGAAAATATAAAGTGTGAGTGTGAAAAAACGCATCATTTCCTTGTGTATGTGCTTACAGAGCTCGGTAACTTCTTGTCCTACAATATGCACACGCATATGTAAATAATGTATTTTTCCCACTATAAAGAGCTATGTTCCAATCATGAACAGCAAATAAATAATTAACAATTATTTAAGTGTAATAAATTAACAAATGCATTCATCTATTATAATTTTTTTCCGTCATACCGATTTTATTATATCAAAAAGTAAACACTCCTTCTTATTCTTATTTTTAGGTTGTGGAAATACACATAACAAAAAAGGAACCTTTCAAATTTATTGCCTATTCTTATGGAGTTTTAATAGCACTGGAAGTTATCAGTCTTTTAGAGTCCAAAGGGTATACTGGAACAATATTATGTCTTGATGGTTCCCCGTCGCTGTTGAAAGGAATATTAAAAATTTTGAAATCGAACGATTTACAAGCCGCAATCGTATACCAAATAATTTCCATTATTACATCAAAGAATGAAATGTCGAATTATGAGGTGAGGGTATACTTCGTAAAGATTTTGAATTTTTATTTGACTTATCTCATAGCTACATAAAGGATAATGTATAACATATAACATAAAACGTATAATATATAATATATAATATATAATATATAATATATAATATATAATATATAATATATAATATATAATATATAATATATAATATATAATATATAATATATAATATATAATATATAATATATAATATATAATATATAATATATAATATATAATATATAATATATAATATATAATATATAATATATAATATATAATATATAATATATAATATATAATATATAATATATAATATATAATATATAATATATAATATATAATATATAATATATAATATATAATATATAATATATAATATATAATATATAATATATAATATATAATATATAATATATAATATATAATATATAATATATAATATATAATATATAATATATAATATATAATATATAATATATAATATATAATATATAATATATAATATATAATATATAATATATAATATATAATATATAATATATAATATATAATATATAATATATAATATATAATATATAATATATAATATATAATATATAATATATAATATATAATATATAATATATAATATATAATATATAATATATAATATATAATATATAATATATAATATATAATATATAATATATAATATATAATATATAACATATAATATATAATATATAATATATAATATATAATATATAATATATAATATATAATATATAATATATAATGTTTATTGATAATAAAATATAACGATAATAAAAACAATACAAAGAAGTAAGCCCATTTAGGTCCACATAAGGGCCTGTCTATGGGTAATAATTACATCACAACACTGTGGCTGGATAGAATGATGCTGATTCTTAATATAAGAGATATAAACAATATAAACAATTAGAGGATAATACATCAAACACATTATTTAAGCAAAAGCTGACCTATATAAATAAATTACACTTAAGCAAAAGCTGACCTATATAAATAAATTACACATACATACAAACAAAAATATGCAGCATTTAATTTACCATTTACATTTAATTACCTACGATAACACAGGTCTACAAAAATAAAAAAAAATTCTGCTCCACGGACTAAACCTATCATGCCTTATGTATTTTTGTGTGCTGAATCCGAATTTTCAAAGTGTAAATGTCAAAAATTACCAAAAAACCGTATTTTGACGATAAAAACAGGGAATTACTCGAAATCTACGCGATAGAAAATTTTTTAAATTGAAAATTCGGATTCAGCACACAAAAATACTTAAGGCATTGGAGCAGATTTTTTTTTTTTTTTGTAGACCTCTGTAATTATAGAAATGCAATTGCAACGTATAATCACTGCGTTTCTTTGAAGTTGAAGTTGAATACGGGTATACAGGGTGTTTCACAAGGAAACGGACATGCTTCAATGGCAGATAGAGGACACCGAGGGTAATCATAATCACCCATAGAAAAAGCTAGTTGTGCCCCCGTTGCCGAAATACAGGGAGTTTTATGTATTTTTGACAAAATTCTTTTGGTTGTAAAAGAATGGAATAATAAGTTCATACTTGGCACATATAATACAATAGTGATCCTGAATAAGTACTTGTATCACACACAAAAAAATCCAGGGCCGGACCCGAAAAAAAATTTTTTTTTGTTCTTCAAGAAAACAATACCCTGTATATGTTTTTTTTTAAAATTCAATACTAAATTCGAAAAGTACACTAATAACTGAACAAAATGGCTTCATTAATTTTTTTGCCACACTCTTGTCACATTCGAAATAAATTCTACTAAATAACTCAATATTGAGACTTTAGAAAATAACGATGAATGTTACGCGCAAAAAATGATTCCACTATTAAACTAGGCAAGTTGCATATCAACAATGCGCATTGTGAGCAAACTATCAACAGAATAATTGTACGAAAAACAAGGAATGCAGATATTGTCATAAAACGCATTTATCGACATGGACAACTAACTGATTTAACATTTAAAGTCATTGTTTAAAGTTGTCACTAATGATCATAGTAACGTCATATTATTTGTTTATAAGTTTTTTAATAGTTTTCGTTATTTAATACAATTATTTATTTAATATTACAAAATGCGGTACCAATTTTCAAATGAAAAATATGTTGACATAATTTTGATCTACGGATATTGTAACGAAAATGGCGGGACAGCAGAGAGTGAATATCAAACATGGTTTTCTAACGGTTTCCTAAGAGTCGACGGCCTGACCATAAAACTTTTGGTTCCGTATATCACTATTCCAGAGAACATGGCAAGTTTCCTACAGCAGCAGTTGCGGAATGCAACATAAGACAAGAAATAAGTTTAGAAAATAATATTTTACATATGGTTAATTAAAATTCAAGTCTAAGTACCCGAAAAATTAGTTCTGTGATTGGCGTTTCTAAGACACACTAGTTCATAAGGGATGGTATCAATAATTCTAGTAATGCTCACATGTGGGCCCAGGAAAACCCACATGCAAAACGTGAATGCTGTTCACAACATAGATTCTCTATCAACGTTCGGGTTGGACTTGTATCGGTCACTTGTTAGGACCACATTTTCTTGAAGGTACACTAACTGGTAACGTTTATCTTAAATTTTTACAACTACGTTACCGAATCTTTTAAAAAATGTAGATTTCCGAGGTATGTTCTTTTAACATGATGGAGACCCACCTCATTTCTCCAACTAAATTACTTCAATCACTTAATGCTACATATCCAAAAACAGATGGATTGGTCGGGGAGGTCCTCATATATGGCCGGCAAGGTCTCCGGACTTCAACCTGTAGATTATTTTTTATGGAGTCACTTAAAAAGTGAAGACTACAATGTGGATATAAATGACAGGTATCAGTTAATTCAAAGGATTGTTGATTACTCCAACGAAATTAGGAAAAATCCTAATGTAATGTAATGTAATAAGAAGATCAATCGGACATCTTGTGAACCGCACTAGAAAATGTACTGAAGTTGAGGTATTTTGAACATAAAAGATGATTATGATTCTAATTCCTAAATACGTTTTATACCAATATCCGAATATCTGAATTTTTTGTTTTTCGTATAATAATTATTCTGCTGATAGCTTATTGGTATTTTGCTATTTACATTATTTGTTTATATTATTTTTATGCAAATTAGTAGTTACCATTATTGTTGTTGTTAATAAGTAGGTTATGTTATTGTTTTACTAGTTTTTAATAAATGAAAGGAATTAAATAGATTCTTTATTCGGTGTCCCCTAACATTAATTTTTATTTTGTTTATTTTACCACATTCATAAAAATTGGTAATTAAAACATAATAATTATTGTTGAAAAATAAAAAGTTAATGCCTGATTTAATGATGGAAGCATTTTTGCCTGTATCGATATTTTCATATTGCATTATTTATTGGAATTTATTTCGAAAGCGGAAAAAGTGTGGCAAAAAAATTAATAAAGCCGTTTTGTTCAGTTTTTATATACTTTTTGAATTTAATATTGAAATTTAAAAAAACATACACAGGGTATTGTTTTCTTGAAGAACAAAGAAAACATTTTTTTTGAGTCCGGACCTGGATTTTTATTGTGTGTGATATAAGTACTTATTCAGGATCACTAGAGTATTATATAAGCCAAATATAAACTTATTATTCCGTTCTTTTACAAAGTTACAACAAAAAGAAATTTTGGCAAAAATACATAAAACACTCTGTATTTCAGCAACGAAGACCCAACTAGCTTTTTCTATGGTGATTATGATTACTCTCGGTGTCCTCTATTTGCCATTAAAGCATGTCCGTTTCCTCGTGAAACACCCTGTATACTGTATACAGATTAACAGCCGATTTTACAATCGCAAGTTAACTTTCATGTTAGTTGACTCTTACTTACAAGTTAACTACAACTTTACCGACACTTGCGTTTTTCAATATAAAGCAAAGTCATGATTTGTAAACGAGAGGTTGTGAATAAAATTTATAATGTTGGTAATAGAAAAATGGGTAATATCCATAAAATGTATGAATTTTTGTCAAAGTCACACGTCACTTACTTCAAATATAAATGTCAGAAGCAATTTCTGAGTTAGTGGTTTATTATTAACTAAGTATGTAGTGTTTAATGTTTACAATTTTTTATAAATTTATATTTATATAATTTATTCTATATTCTATTACAAAACATGGAAACGTTTATTTTAACAAGTAAAATGTGTTTTATTTTAAGTATTACATCATAGATAATAAAAGGTGCGCCAATTTTTCTGCTGATTGGGAGGATATTCTCGTAAATTTATTAGAAAAATATAGAGATATTATAGGAATAAAAATATATTCTTCAAAAAAGTTAGGTCTATACCGGATTACCTTGGGCTTTCTTGGCTCCTCATCACTTATACCTATGCGTACGTATCCGTTTTTAAACGAAATATCAAAACATTATTTTGTGGTAGTTCTTTTATAGGTTATAAATTGCTAGTAAACTACCAACTTCTAGTTTACTCACACCTTATCTGCTAGTAAAGTTAACTACTAGATAATTACGACCTTGAAAATGACCAGCTATTTAAAACCCGATTTCTATAATAACCTGAAAGTTAACTCTGACTAGCAGTTAACCAGCGATTATGAAACCGAGTGTTAATGATGCTGATACTGACATAAGCATCTGGTCACGTCAATTTAGTTACCAGGTAGTCTAGTAAAAACTGTTTTTGCAAACAGGTGGACCGTCACCATATTTTTCGACATATTTCTGCTCTGTTAACAGCCTCGAGCCAAAACACTAGTATCAGCCCTTTGTCAGTATTCATGCCAGTTTTTATGATTAGTAATTTCTACCCAACTAGCTCACGGTTGCTTTATATTGTGAGAATCTTTTTAAGTTAACTAATTTTGTTTTAGAAACTCATAACTAAGTGCGAAATGGGCGTGATGTTTTTATTGGGTACTCTTTCAAAAGCTTCCAGCTGTGTTTTATTTCTTACAATTCTAATTAACCACGAGTTATAATTGCCTATTCTAGGACTGCTCTCAACAATAGTCTATCAGTTTTTTCACATTTGCCGTGAGCTATATGCTCCTTAACTATAACTATAATGGGACTTTTCGTTTATCCACCATACTTTAAATAACAATCCTCGATCTATTATTTACTTCAATTGTAACCTCTGCCTAACAATTTCAAGATGTAGCATTTATATAATTGTATTTACAAAATGATATTTTTTCACAGGAAAAAATATCCAACTGCAAAACCTGGAACGAACGACTTGATCTGCTTGCAGAAATTAACAAACAATTTTCTCCGATGTTCAGTGAAAGTTACCAGAGACTAGTTGCAAATGGAATTTACAAGAGAGTTAAAGATGTAATCAACTATACGCCATCATATGAAAAATTGAAATCAAAAGTAAAACTATACAAGGCAGAGCGAGTTACCGTTCGAGGACTTCCAGATGATTATGAACTTTCAGATTTCTTCGAAAATCCTGTAGAGGTTCAAACTTTCGAAGGAGATCACATTACTTTGTTGAATAATGGGTTATTAGCCGAAACAATAAATGCTTTTATTGACGAAGAAAATGTTGAAAATTACGAATATAAATTACCATATTAATAGACAATTTTGCATTATATACATTTTATACAATTAGCTGGTTATTTGTTTGTTAGTAACACTTGTTGTATATGTCTAAACGATTTTTTTTATTTTTATTATTTACATTGAGTATATCATACACACTATAATATTAGTTGCAATAAAGAGTTTACTCAATATGAAATCGCATTTGTTACATAACAAAAAGTTCCACATACATTTTTTACTCATACCGTATCTACAAATTTTTCCTTAATTTTTTATTATTAATAGTTTACTATTTTTTTTATATCACTATGTAGTTTGTTATATTATCTTGGAGCCAAGTAATCCATGAATTTTAAATGTTCACTCCTTTGATTGGTTAGTATAATTATTATTCTCTTAGCAAATAATAAAACGGAGAGTAGATTGCATTTGATCGGCACATTTTTAAAACTATAAATATCGCTCGTAAAAAAAAATTTCATATCATTGTGTTAATGATCGAATTTTGAACAATTTTATCCCTTTCTTTTCGTATGTCCACCCGTCTGCCCGTCTGTGACGTTTCTTGTAAGCACAATAACCTAAGAACGAAGAGTCTTTCTGATAATTTTTTTTTAATTATTAAAAAAAATAGAAACCAGCAAAAATTGGATTTTTTTGATAATTTAAGAAATATAACATAACAGTGTATTAATTTTAACGAAAGTTGTGGAACTATTCCCTTTATTGAACTAAACCTACGTGCCAAATTTTAGCGCAAAATATTTATTCAAACGGCTAAAAGCCAATGATTATTTCGAAATTTCCATCGCTTATTGTTTAAGTGCATCGACACATAGGAGGGCAATTCTTTTCAAAATGCAGGTTTTTACATGTATTTTACAATGGAATTAAGAAAAAAATATATTTTGAAATTTGTTTATAATTTTCAAAATTAAAGTTGAAAACGAATTCAAATAACTATGTGGATTTTTTATGAAACCAAAAACAGTCAACGAATTATAAAAATAGATGAAATATCTAACATTTTTCTAAAAAAAAAAAATAATGATCTACTTGCATTTGGGACCGGGAGACGTCAGTCTTTGCGTCTCAGTCGCTTATAAATAAGTAAGTTGACATTTCTTCTTAAAATCTGGACTGGTTATTCTTCAATACCTCTATTTTTGTCTTAACTAGTTGAAAACAATCCAGAAGCACAATTGTTAAAATATTGTCTATAGAGGCCTGGAGTAAAGGGCGAGTAGCACTTTTTTTCCAGGAAGCGGACGTCCTCGAAAAATTTTAATCATACATGCACCTTTAAATAAGAAGTCGACTTCTTAAAAAAAATAATAATAAAAGTCCAACACAGAAAAAGATACAAATTAATGGAAATGTTAAAATAACCTATTTGAAATTAAAATTTTTAATTAATTTTTTTTTTCTTAATTTTTTTTAAGTACTTTTTCTTTAATACAACAGTCCTTAAATTAAGTAGAGTTCAATAAATTACCATTTTCATCAATTTGTAACTTTAACAATGTATATCTTTTTCTGTGTTGGACTTTTGTTAAATTTTTTTTTACGAAGTCGACTTCTTATTTAAAGGTGCATGTATGGTTAAAATTTTTCGGGTAAGTTGTGTTGCACCCTGTATATATTTGTGTAGGGTTGATTGTTTTGGAGATATTTAATTTTATAGATGTCATCCAACCGTTTTTAGGATAAAGTATTAAGTTTAAAATGTTGAATACCCTAATATCCTAAGAATTGTGACATTCCGTTAAAAATTCTAAGGAACAAAATTAAAGATAAATAACACAGCCCCACAAAAATAAAAAAAATTCAAGCCAGCGAACCAGACCCATGTATTCCTATGTATTTTCTGTCGCTGAATCCGAATCTGAGGTCAAAAAAAATCGTATACCCCCAAAATCATTAGCTAGAGCCAAAAACCACCCCTGAACTGGGGTAAAAAGAATATTAAGCTACGAAAATAGTTGTTACAACTTAATCGATCGAATTATACAAATTAAGGTTAAGGTTAAACAGTAGCGCACATACAATAGACATGAAACACACCCCCCCAGTGAGGGGCGAAAACTAGCCCCCATTTATAAAAAAATCGATCCAAAACAGTAATGACTGCTAAAAAAGCTCGAAATGTCTAAGTTTTGATAAAGTGATAAGAAACTGCATCACGTCCGACGTAATCTTTATAAGCTGCCCCTATAGGGTTGAGAACCAACCACCCCCAAGTTTAAAGGACACAAAACAAGAGAAAACGTAAAATCCACCACGGTTTCTATTTTGCGTAGTACTCTAAAATAGAACTAGAGACTTATGTACCACCAACGTCCTACAGTGTCGACCCTCAGATCGTGTGAAAACTACCCCCTATGTAATATTTATCCATAGAAAGTTACAGTGACTTCTATAAAAATTCGAAACACCGGCGTTGTGGAAGTGAGAAGAAACTAGACAATGTTCGATGCTGTGCTTGAAAAACAACCCCCTCGTCTATGGCGCATGGGACCCATACGAAAATTGGGAAATAACATCTAGAGAAGCACTTCTCTAATGACCCCTAACAAATTTTGAAAAAGCAGTTTGCGAAAAAATTTTTGAAAATTCGTTAGCCTCCCCTGGGTCTAGGAGCTCCTGTTTATTTTTATTTTTTTTTTGTCATATGCATTTGACTTTTCATAAAAATACAACAACAGATTTTGGAGTTTATGAAAATATTTTCATTACTAACTGAAATACAATGAACTGAAATTTTGTAATTTACAATTTAACAAATTACAATATTTCAATTCGTTGTATCTCAGTTAGTAATGAAAATATTTTCATAAACTCCAAAATCTATTTTTATGAAAAGTCAAATGCATATGACAAAAAAAAATAGAAATAATCAGGAGCTCCTAGACCCAGGGGAGGGTAACGAATTTTCAAAAATTTTTTGGCAAACTGCTTTTTCAAAATTTTTTAGGGGTCATTAGAGAAGTGCTTCTCTAGATGTTATTTCCCAAATTTCGTATGGGTCCCATGTGCCAGAGACGAGAAAAAAAATATTGAAATTTCACCAGCCGCCGCTGCTTCTGACTGTGGTAAGCGGTTGTGATTCATTTACTCTGAGTAAATCATGCAAACCGGTAAATTATACTAAAAGGCAAACTATCAGAGATAGATCAAGATAGCCTTGATAGTTTACCAAATATAATACAAGAACAATGTATTGTGTCTGGCCTAAGTCTCAGAAGTAGGAACCTAAATAAAATATCCAATACAGCATATAAAGAAACATGAAGTTATTAGCTAAAATAAGAAAACCATTAAAATTTCATTTACCATAGATCAAATTAAAGGAGTATATTACTTCCACATCCAGTTGAAGTATAGTAACGACAACAATTTTTTTTTAAATTTATATTGTTCAAATAGGCTTAGAATGTCATGAAACGTCGAGATTTTGAGTTTGAGCGAAAAAAAAATTCTGTCTGTCGGTCTGTAACTTTTTTTGTGGTCACATTTACTCTGGAACCGTTTGAGATATTGACTTGAAATTTGGTACACATATGTACATATGTTCATCTTGTTCCGTCGAAGGGTTGGAGGGTAAATTGGGGTAAATTTGGGGTAAATAGGTAAATCAAGCAGGTAAGAGTCCATAAAATTGGTATTTAGTATATACAAGAGAAGCTAAGGGCTCAAAAAAATTACCATTACCACCCCCTACCCATTTTTCAAGAGGATGAAAAGAAAATGTGATTTAGTGTGTGTACAAGAACCAGAAACCTCAAAATATTTTTTACTTCATCCACCCCCACTACCACCCCCCCCATCACCACCCCCATCCCATTACCGATGCGGAGTATCGTTTTATGGGTTTTTGAGGTAGAGGATTTCAAATATTATATTATTAAAGTTCTATGAACAATTATTTCCACATACAACATTTTTTCGTTATGAGAGACTTGGATAAAAAATCTGGATGTGGAAGTAGTGATTCCTTGTGCAGCGGTGTTTATTACTATACTAGCTATACAATCAGATATAATGTTTCCGACAAGTTCCATCAAAAAAATTGCTATAGTAAGACAAGACAATTTCCTAAAAATTTTAGTTTTACTCCACTTTTACTAACAACAACAGCTGAGTACGTTTACACCACCTCTTGCATCTGCTCACGTAATGAACTAACCCCCTAAAATTAAGTTGTCATCCAAGAAATCGAAACTGGGAATAAACTATCTGGAAGACGAATATCACCATTTGAAAAGAACCAGCCTTTATAGCAACGCTCTTCAGTCCTCTTTTATTGTATGATTCAATTTTTCCCATGTGGGACATTTCACTGCCTTCTTTGTAAACTCAAATACTATTACTACTTTAATATTTATTACTGTGCCTACAATTTTATATCATGGTTAAAAAAAATTTCTGTGAGTCTGTCTTATGACGGAAAAAGGGATCGTTATGCAAGCATTTTTCATCGGAGTAAGTTCTGGCTTTTATTAGCTTAATGGCTCCCTTAAAGTCCAAGTTAACTTTTAAAATTAAACCCGAAAAAAATCGAGAAGAAATTTCCGCGATGTTTGAAATTAAATTGAAAAATAGCTTCTCGAATACGACAGTCCTCTACCGCTACCTTTACACACATCTTTTATTCAGCTCATGACACATTGTTCCTGACATTTTAAATGTAAGTTCCTATACCCCTCAAATTTTTTCTTGTAAGCTGAATGGAAGAAAATGGTTGTTGCAGTTCTTTTCACCAGAAACATTATTACTGTCTAACGTAGGTTTTGACATTAAATACTGTGAAAGAATAACTATTTCGATATCTTCAGCCATTCAGGAGATATCTCAACACTCATATAATTACTCAGTTCTAATAAAACAGCGCCCTTGCGATCTTGATTTCGTTCGTTCTGCTATTATTAGGGTTTATTATCATATTACTCTTTCTCATCCACATATTTATTTTCTATATTTACAGTGCATTCACGTTTATATAGGTTATTATTACTGTGTAGTGTAGGTTAAGACATTAAAGCTGAAAGAATAATTACTTCGATATCTTCAGTCGTTCGTTAAGTTTTTTAGCTGATGACTATAAGCTAAATAAACTAAATAATTAAAAAAAAACGTTTCATGTCACATTCCTCTAGAGCAGCGACTTAATATAGACTAGAAAAGTGGTCCTCATAAGTTCGACCATATAAGCAACTACGTTCACCATGAGTGTCGCTTCAACTTAATGTTATAAAATTAAAAGAAAATTTAAAAATATACAGGACATCATTTACACTGTCTTTAAATCTAATTTAATTTATTAGTACTTATACAACAATTTAACTAATAGATTTTTCGTCATACCTCCCATGTAAGTATACTCAAATTACATTGTTTTGTGACGCTTTATGTACCAAATACTTGTTACTATTGGCAACGGGTCGTTATTTCTCATAACGTCCCTAGGAAAATAAAATAAATTTAGGAAAATTTTCTCTTTTATATATCAAGTATTAAATTAAATGTTTTAACTTTTTTGGAAGTAAATCCAGAGAAGCCTTACTTGCTATATCTTCTATATTCGACATTATTTTCAAAAATGTTCAGAGCTATTATAGTAATATGATTTAATTTATCTTGACAGTAGTTGTCATTTAAATAGAAGCCGCGTCCTAAAGGACAAGGGTAGTTAAGCTATATAATTTTCGCCCACCAATTTCATAAAAAACAAAAGTTCTCCTTAAAGTCATTAAGCGTTATTTATTTATAGTTGAACATAAGATCTTTATGTTTCTATATGTTTTACATTTGAAAAACAACAGTAGGTCATAGTAATATCATTTCAAAGTGGGCACATTTGCAGTTTTTTAGTAATTTTTTACCTTTTTCCGAACTTTTAATGTATATTTCAGTTAGATGCGTTCGATGAAACAAGATAAACTATACTTCATTTCATTGTTGAACATTTAAGCTTTTAAATAATGGTTAATTTATATTGTTTCATCGAGCGCTTCAATGTATAAAAAACAAAATCGTTTCCGCGGGAGTCGTAGTAGTGTCGACGTTGCGTGCGAATTTAAACGTGTCAGCGCTCAAAACCACATCTTGTGGTATGTATTGAATAAAAATATGTTTATCCACGACCATCGTATAATCATTGAATACTACATTTAACAATTGTCAAATAATGACAGTCATTATTCCAACCAAACGTATAATGAACATAATCTGATTCTAACACATATTTAACCAACCAGGAATTAGTTGTTTTCATTCTAACGCACCTTTGACCAATCAGGAACTAGCACTTTTCATAAGGAAACGGCGAATCAATTTTTCCATGTTTTCGTGCATATTTTCGTGTTTGACGTTTAACACGTCAACGTTTTACTGTAAATGAACTTTATTTTTTCAGTTTTAAACGATTAAAACAGTTAAAATATGCGATAGTCGTGGATAAATTATAGTATTCAGTTCGCGTATAATGGCTATTACACACTCGGATGATTTACGACACGCCTTCGTCTCGTGCCGCAAACATCACCCCCGCGAGTAATAGCCATAATTATATGCTTACTGAATAATCTACTATTCCAACGAACAGTTTTTTATTACTCGTCAAGACATATACTACTCGGAAAATATAATGACATACAACATGGCCGATGGGCGGGAAAAGGCCCTTATCTACCCTTGTCCTTTATTTTATTGACGGTTGCCATGGACATTCCAAGCATCGCTACCTTTACTATTGGCTTAACAAATATGAAATCTTACTCAAGTAATTATAGTTTTTCACAAGTTATTTTCTAATTTAATGGTTTATGGGTATGACGAAAAATATAATATGCACCGCGGGTGGTACAGTGCGATTTTTTTGTCTCGAATACTTGCAAACCTCGACTCTACGGGCCTCGGATTGCAAACTGTATTCTCGACCAAAAAAAATGCACTTACGACACTTGGTACATAAATAACTATAAGCTCAACTAATAACAGAATATGAATAAAAAGCAGTATTTATTCATTAATTGTATCCCGCAAAACAGTGCTCTACTACAACTAGATCTAACAGGTTCACCCTCACTGCGTCCCTCGCGCGATTATTGCGGCCCAAAACAATCCGTAAATACTTGAGTTAGGATTGCTCCTCCATCCTTCGAACCTTATTGCTCCATAGTATTGCAACATATCCCTAAATAAACACACAAACACGACGGGGCAGGCCTATATAAGTGGCCTCAGTGCTTATGAAATTATTTTAAAGGGTTAAGGGGCTTGAGACTGTGAGATTCCGGATTCGAGTCCTGGCTAGGGTATGAATGTTTGATGACGTTTTTAACGTTTTTAATGTGTTGCCGTAGAGTTGCAGTGGGCTAATCCGCGGTTGCCAGTTGCCGTTATCTCTCTTGCGCTCAAGTCTCAGCTGCGGCAAATGGCAATGTCGCGTCGTTAGAGAATGGTTGCTGCGTTGCTGTCTATGTGTGCGTGTTCTGGTTTAGTGGTGGAATAGCTATGGCTTAACTCCGCCAAGCTGATAGTATAAATAAGACGATAATATATAATTAACCCCGTCAATGAACGTTCAATAAGAGGGTCTAGAGGGAACTGCCGAGATCACAATTTTTGACTTGTTTGGACTATTTAGGAGGTAAACATACCAAAAGTCCCCGAACACAGGAGGTGCGGGGGGTGCAATAGGGCACGAAGAAGGTCCCAGTTTTTGGTTTTTCGCTCATATCTCAAAAACGGTTAGCCACAATCAAAAAGTGGCTATATGCAAAATTAAAGCAGACTAAATTTTCTACAATTATGTTTCTATTAATTTTTCGTCTCTGTTATCTTTCAGTAATGAATTGTATATCTTTTGACTGTATTCTAACTTTACTATAAATTGAATAAAAATTTTAATAACCATCGTATAAAAAAATGTATTGTACAAATATTCGTTTCTCAGCAGACTGAACTCAAATATCGAATAAAAGATGTCTGCATCTGTAAGCATATATGTGCGTATATATGTATCTGTGCGTGTATACCGTTTCTTGTAAACACGATAACTTCTGTTAGACTTAAAATATTTAATTATAATTTGGAACATATGTAAAACAGCATATTACAATAATCCCTATTGAAATTGGGCCATATCTGCAATACATGGTGATAACCAGAGGACTACAAATTCTCACTTCATAATAATCTTATTAAAAATACCATGCTCCATATTTTAGGATAACATTGATGTATCATCTAATTTAAATAAAGTTGATTTGCCTAACATACACCCGGTATAATGCGGTGTATAAATCTTATATATCTTCTTATTTTTGTATGCTTAATCAAAAACCTTAGTAATATTTTGCTCTGAAATTAAAATAAAACCTATTTTACGTATGAGAGTGTAGACCTCTGGTTATCACCATGTACTACACATATGGTCCAATTTCAATAGGGATTATTGTAATATGCTGTTTTACATATGTTCCAAATCGTAATTAAATATTTTAAGTTTAACAGAAGTTATCGTGTTTACAATAAACGGTATACACGCACACATAAACTTACAGACGCAAAGACATTTTTTATTCGAAATTTGAGTTTAGTCTGCTGTGAAACGGATAATCTGTACAAGAAATTTTTTTCTACGATGGTTACTAAAATTTTTATTGCATTTATAATAAATTTATAATAAAGTTAGAATACAGTTAAAAGATATACAATTCATTACTGAACCATAACAGATACGAAAGAAATTAATAGAAACATTCTTGTAGAAAATTTAGTCAGCTTTAATTTTGCATATAGCCACTTTTTGATTAGGGCTGACCGTTTTCGAGATATGAGCGAAAAACCAAAAACCGGGACCTTCTTCGTGCACCCCCCCCCCCCCACCTACTACGGGGACTTTTGGTATGTTTACCTCTTAAATAGTCCAAAAACAGCTCTCAAGTCAAAAATTGTGATCTCGGCATTTCCCTCTAGATCCCCTTACTGAACGTTCATTGGCAGGGCTATGCCAGTTTTATGGAAATTAAAAAATACAAGTGTATGTTCTATTTCTGACTCTACAAACAGATGTATTTGCAAAAAATTGCTTCATAAACAACTTCTTGCAACTTCTTTATTTAGTGGACTTTGGGGGTACAATTAAATTTCGAGGTCGGTAAATACGGATGCTCAAGAACAGATTATTACTGGTAAAATACTTTTACCCACAACACTGACATTGCTTAATTATGAATATTACTAAATATTGTTAATTGTTGCAAAGGACATGAACAATTATGGCTTATTATACACTAAACAAAAGTATCTCTTATTATTTGCCGTGCAATGTCATTCAAACATGTGACTTCCTTCCTCGGTCAATTATAATAACGTCTTCATTTTTGGAATTCTAGATATCAAATTTCCAATTTCATTATTGTTTAGAATTAATATTTACTTAATGTTTACTAAAAAGAGATTAATATTATTATACGATATTCTTTAAAATGACTAAAAGAAAAAAATTTCACTACAGAAAAAATGCGTTTTATTAAAAATGGGACGATATTTGATGAATAGCCCAGACGACAGAGAACATTTTCTAGTGAAACCTACAAAAACTTGCAAAATGAATAAGTTTTTTTAATGAGTTCGTGAAAGGGTATAGAATAATATCCTGAAAAGTTCACATTCCGCTCGGATGCAGAACATAAAATAGTATATTGTGTATTTAGGTGTGAAAGCAATACATTCCCGGACGACGATGCAAATTGTTGGCCGAGGCGCTAGCCGAGGCCAACAAGCATCGAAGTCCGGGAATGTGCTTTCACACCGAAGTACACATACTATTTTTTCTGAAATCACAATCAATATTATTTTAAATCAAGGAATTTGTATTAATGTATAACATTTCTTCATTACAATCTAACTGCTTACTAATGAATACAATTTTAATGTGAGTTCGTTTGTCTGCGTGTATTTATTTATTGTCTAAAATATACATAAAAAACCGTACGGGAATGTTGATCGTTGCTTGGCAACGGATCTTTTCCGGTCCGTTTTCTGATAGTTTCTTAGCAACGGAGTAAAATACTGGAATTGTGCATTTTTCGATCTGAAATCGCGCCGAAAATGTAGACATTGCCGATCGATTTCAGAAAAAATACATTTTTTTCAAAATTTTCAAATTAATTAAGGGTAGGAGAAATAAAAAATACAGATGGATAGACCACGTGTTTCTGAACAAAAAATGTCCTAATAAAATTTATCGCTAAAGCCACGGTATTCCTGAAAAAAAAATAGTGAAATAACTTTGTCACTCTGCGCGGCCAAGCGCACGGTTAAATGCATACTACGGAACTTCCAAAAATTCTTAGCAGTTCTAACGAGTAAAATAAAGCTTTTTTATCTTTCTGATTACACATTTTTAACATTTTTGTTAGTGAATAGGGGGATAAATAGTCAGTGTGGAGGGAAAATAGATAATTATGAACGCATACACAGACACCACACATAGCCGCTGAATCGCACGCATGAATTTTTACGTGCCTTTACTGTATTGTATTTATATTCAAGACAATTAAAGATATTTTCATAGGTATATGGATAAGATCGTGAAAGTCGCAATTTCTTATCATGATCTGATTGATCATATTTTCGAAAAAATGCATACAAGTAAATGAATTTGTGTTTATACATTCGAAAAGTACACATTTTTTCCGAAATAGTGATATTTTATTTTTTCCAATAGGTCAAGTTCTGGGCAAGTTACAGCATCCAATATATATATTTATCATCTAAAATTTCGTAAATAAACTTTATTATTATTATTATTATTATTATTATTATTATTATTATCAAGAAAATCATCAAGCAAGGAAATTAAAATGATTTGAGATGTACTCTTTTGTGAATTCACGTTACTACAACTTAATAAACCATAATAATATGAAAGTACTTTTATTTTCCTCATTCCGATGCTGGTTTTGATTTTCTTCTTGTCGTCCTCGTCGGTGGTTTTGGCTCCTAGATACTCTTTCAGGATTTTTCGCGCTTCCTTCAGGATGGAATAAACTTCTTGTCCTTATCATGCTCTTTAACTATCCGTGTGAATTTGTCCTTCCCCTGTCGAATATACGCGCTCAGTCCCACGATAGATGAATCACAGACAGATTCTAGCTCTATTAATCCACGGCCTCCGTCTTTTCTCCTTCCTTATTATTATTATTATTATTATTATTATTATTAAATACAACAAGCGGGAAACAATTTTATTTTTCCAAACAGATATTAAGTATATCAGTGCTAAATAAAGATAAAAGATGGTGGTAACTTTTTTATTTGAAGGTTTTTTCTAGGATTAACAGTCTTTGAGTAAAAGGCATTTGAAAATACGGAATGCCTTAGTGGAGTAAAGTTAGATAGACGAAGAGACATTCATCTATCATCAAAATGAAGAGAGAGAGAGAGAGTAATTGTTATCAGCCTGTTGTAAGTAGCTATTTAACAAAACTCACAATAAATGCACTACCGCCAATCTAAATCAATCTTTAAAACTAGTTTTCCTCATAATGGAAGTAGCATTGATCATAAATAAAGCCTATTACTGTCGACGTTTCATAAACATGCTAAGCCTATTTGAACAAAAGAACAGTCAATTTTTTAGTGGATATGGAAGTAAATTAACCATTTATTTGCGCCAAAATGAAAAAAAAATGTCGCCTAAATAAAATAATATTGTTACGTTAAATTGTGAAATAAAAATGTTAAGATACCTCTTGGTCTGTTAACCTTGAGATTGGATGAAATCACTCGCACCCACATTTGTATCACCTGATAATTTCTCGCATTCTTTGTTGAAACACATTATAGTAAAACAAATTAATTAGTAATCATAATCAGTATTAATAAAACCTCTGCATAAAAACTATTGTGCTTTATAATGATTTAATAATAGTGCAATTATTTAAATATATTATTATGTAAATATAAAATAAGCACGTCTGAAATAAAATTTAAAAATTATATAATGAAATTTAAAATTGAAGAGAATGTCTTTAGCGTTTTGTGGCAATACATAGTTATTGCACATAACGCGGCCAGGTTTAGAATTTGTAATCCAGCGCTCAGCGGGGCATTAGTCCGGAGAATAGCTGTTGGCTGCAGTCTGGTTTTTTATTCCTTATATATTTAAGGAAATGTATAGAGGAGTTCGACAAAATATTACGTATACAAGTAAAATATTTTGTTTCCGTTGTACAAATTATATTTACATTAAACCCTCCCAATATAGGAACAAAAATATTTGCTTGCCACTAGAAACATATTGATTCAATCCATATAATTATAAAAAAGGCGGCGGATCTAGACTGGAAGGTCAATAAACATTCCCCAAGCCAAGGTGTAAGCCATCGTGCCGAGGGCTGTATGGTACAAGGGCGATGTTTACCTTTAACGATGCCTGTAGGAAACCGGGTGACCTCCCACAGTATGTAGCCTTACCCCCCAGAAGCGGGCTCTGTGGGAGCGAACTTCTTTTCCCGCCTATCCGTGGGACCCATATGGACCAAGGCAACACTAATGACGGGAGGGCCCCCCTCAATCGCCGAAAATGGGAGAGGGCTTCTCCTTGAGGGGCAATTTTCCTGCTTCAGTCTTACATTTCTTAGAGATCAACTTGCATCGCAGTGCGGTGGCAACCAGTCTAATTGGTCGTCAGCTGTCTGCGATGCAAACGGATGTTATCCTCATCCAGGAACCATGGGCTCACCAAGGACTCATCAAGGGACTGGACCGAAGAATTAGGAATGTCTTCTATTGCACTGCAGAAGACAAACCCAGAACCTGCGAGTAAGTAAGTAAAAATTTTCATACATGTCTAATGCCAAATTTCTGTTCTAGGGATCTGGTTGCAGTTAGGGTGAGTTTGACAAAGGAAGGTAGGTCAAAAGATTTAATCGCCTGTTCGGCATATCTACCATACGACTCGCCTACCCCGCCCCCATCGGAGGAGTTCAAGAAATTAACACAATTTGCAAAGGAAAATCAGTTGCCGTTGGTTCTCGGGTGTGATGCCAATGCCCACCACACAGTGTGGGGCAGTTCAGAAGTCAACCCGAGAGGCACGGCGCTACTTGAATTTCTATACGCTTCTGACCTGGAGATTGCAAACAGAAGCAGTGCCCCTACGTTTGTAATCCAAGGAAGACAAGAAGTGATTGACTTAACCCTGGCATCCACATCGCTGGAGAATAGAGTTAAGGACTGGACGATTCTGTCGGAACTCTCTCTATCGGACCATCGATATATAAGATGCGTCCTGGAAGGGAACCGACCGGAACCCATCACGTACAGGAAGTCTATCGACTAGATCTCTTATACAAGGGACCTACAGCAGAACCTGAAGGGCATGTTCTGTAGACCAAGAAACCCGTGAGAGATGGAAGTAGTAGCTCTACAGCTGCAGACTGCCATCAACTACGCGTTTGAAAATAACTGTCCTTTGCAAATAAGCAAAGAAGAAAATAGCGCCCAATGGTGGAATAAAGAAGTAAGTGGGTTGCGTGAAGAAACGCGTAAGCTGCTCAATAGAGCAACACGCACTAAAGTACCAACTGATTGGGAGATCTACAGATCAGCCCAACGAAGGTATAAAAGCTTGATAAACAAGCAGAAAAAAGAGAGCTGGAGGGCCTTCTGTGGAATCATCAAAGACCTACCAGCAGTAGCTAGACTACACAAAACGCTCTCAAGAAGCCCATCATCACGGCTTGACTATATCAGGCTCCCAGATGGATCTTACACAAATAATTACCGTGAGACAATTGAGTGTCTTCTCGACGCTCATCTCCCGGGGTCAGAGATTTATGAAACGAAGCCCCCGGCGACAGAATTCAGATCGGAGGCAATTGGAAGAAGGCGTCGGAGGTGATAATGTAGAAGAACGCACTACCGGGCGTCAAAATGACGCGACACCAATTTATTTCTCAGGGGGCGCCAGTCGCGTATTACCCCGTTCTTCTACCTCCCAGGCGGGTTCGAGATAAGATGACTTCGGTAGCCGAAAAGCGGGACCAAGGCTGCACTACCACAGATCGGAAACTACGCTCTCTCTGGACCCGAATTCCCTCGTTAGGGGTTTAGGCACCTCTTAATTTCCTGAATTTTTGCATAAAAAAATCCCAACCGAAGAATTTCTCTGCGGAGGGATTAGTTTTGGTACGCGAAAATCGCCTTTTGGTCCATTAATAACGGAATATATTTCTCAAAAAACGCATAAAAAAATCCCTATCGAACCTCCGTAAAACAACCAGAAGGTCGAACGTTAATGCGAATTAACTCGACACATCCGGTTTTCTATACGAAAGTTCCAGGGATTATAGACCGTCAACAGGCCTCAAGATCAATTAAGAAACATTAGTTCAAAGAATCCGTTTATTTAACAGAATTGGTTATACAAAATTCTCAAGAAAGAATCGTGCCTTCCCCAATCAAGGTAGTGACTTTCAGACCATACAAGCGAGAGCGCTCGCGCTAACGATCGATTAGGTAGAAAAGATTCATACGTACCTTCTCAGAATCAAAATGCGAGCTTTTAGAATCATTTCAGACTCTGGGTAAATGAATAATTAAGGCTGACTGAAATTAACTTAAAAAAGTTTTACTAAATGAATTTAGTTTCGCTAGAGACTACCTAGCTTTAAAGTTCTTGTATCGTGGAAATTCACGTACTCAAACACATTCAGAGGACTTATTACTGCATAAGTTGAGTGGCGTTCGATCAGTCCACGACTTACTAACCCTTATCACAGTCGATTAATAATATCGATTTGGCAGCGTCTCACCTTCGAGCGACTATTAGGCAAAATTGAATTTTTGGATTTTTATGCACAAGGCGTTTTCCTCTATAACTTTGTCATTTGAAAAGCCCCGTTAGTGGCTTTTCTACCATCGCTTTGTCTGGACTACTCAACGCGCTCGACCAAATTGCGAGCCGCTAGGTCAATCCAAACTCTTTCCATGCGAGAAACCGGCCTTGTACATGTGCATTGATTTTTATCAATTTTTGCTTATCGGCACTACGCCGGCTTTGACAAAATCTTCTATTTTGCCTTTTGGATGCAGTGCATCGTTAAAATTTTATGCTCATACTTTAGAATTGTGCTTTCAATGATCGTACCTCAAAGGTCAATGTCTTTGGTTGAGGAATAAAAAATAAAAAATAATTTAAAGTATATTTTCGTGGTACTTTTTAAACTGACTTCGTGGTACTTTTGAAAAATCCAGTTTAAGACCAATTTTAGCGTACTTTTGAAAAATCGATTTTCGAGCCAAATTTCAAGGTACTTTTGAAAAACTAATCTGCGGGTGAAATTTTGGCGTACTTTTGAAAAATCGATTTTCAAGCCAAATTTCAAGGTACTTTTGAAAAGTTAATCCGCGGGTGAAATTTTGGCGTACTTTTGAAAAATTGATTTTCAAGCCAAATTTCAAGGTACTTTTGAAAAGTTAATCTGCGGGTGAAATTTTGGCGTACTTTTGAAAAATCGATCTTCAAGCCAAATTTCAACGCAGTTTTGAAAAATTAGTCTGCAAGTGAAACTTTGGCGTACTTTCGATAAATCGATTCCTGGGCCAAATTTTGACGCCCTTCCAAAAATATTATTTTTCAAAGTCCAATTTATGATACCTTTGAAAAAGTATACTATTCATAAATCTTTGTCATTATATACTTTTACTCTGATATTCTGAACCAAAAACATTTTTCCTAAGTGAAAATTCGGTGTTTCTTCGAATTTTCGCCTGGTCATTTCCAACGCCTTATAGAACCCAAAACGGTCCTTGTGGACTGATCTGCGCCTCTGCAGACTCCCAAAAATGTCTTTAAATGAAATTTTTGCCTAAGTCGAATTTTGATTATGTCTTCAACTTAGGACGATTTTGGAGAGTTCTACAACACTCCCCTCCTTTGGTTGAATCTTTTCTACTCATCGATCGCCTTTAATTTCCATATTCACTTGTATGTCTGTATGCCTTCATTTGACGGTCTGACCTATGTACAGATGTTTTTAAAAAAAATAACGGCCTTAATTGGGGCAGACGGCTGATTCGCCTATCTAACTTAAAAATAAATACATTTTTTAAACAATACGCCAAGTTGATACAACATTTTTATCAACTTAATTACACCCGCGTCGAGGTGCGAAGCGTAGCACAATTTTGATTAGCGTCCACTCTCACTAATTCGTTGCACTCGCTTTTTCGCCCTGGTCTCGCTCTTGCTTGACTTCGGCCCTTTCTAGAAGAGGCTGTCTATATCTCCATGCCGCAGCTTGGACGGTCCTCGCCTTTGAGTTCCAGACTTCACCATGCCGCGCCCTTGCGACAGGCTGGGTCATCTTTCCATTTCTGCACATGGAAAATGCAGTTCAGCAACTAGATTGACTTTTTAGCAAGTCGTCGACTGGGACGCGTCGACTAACAAACACAATGTGTTGTTTTTAATGAAATATTTTTCTAACATGAATTTTGTTAACTTATAATGGTTAGAAATTGGTTCTTCGTAAGGTAGATTGAATCGGCTTACGATATTCGTGCGGTCATCACTACTTTGTGAAAAAAAGTATAAAAAAAAATTGAAGCGTCTTCTTGAGCGAAGAACGGCTTCTGAAACTCGTCTCGTAGTTTCTACTTCGTAAGGTAGATTAAATCGGCTTACGATACTCGTGCGGTCATCACGACTTGTGAAAAAAGTATAAAAAAAAAATTGAAGCGTCTTCTTGAGCGAAGAACGGCTTCTGAAACTCGTCTCGTAGTTTCTACTTCGTAAGGTAGATTAAATCGGCTTACGATACTCGTGCGGTCATCACGACTTGTGAAAAAAGTATAAAAAAAAAATTGAAGCGTCTTCTTGAGCGAAGAACGGCTTCTGAAACTCGTAGTTTCCATTTGAGGTATACGTTAATTTTGTTGACTTAAAATGATTAAAATAGAAGTTGTCTTCTTGCATAAGAAAAACAGCTTCCGAAACTCGTACTGATTCGTACTTATGCCTACGTCCATTACTCGAACTTGGCGGCTCTCGCTCTTGAGAAGCTAGGCTTACCGGATCGCGCTCTTGCGTCGGGTTCGCCGTCTTTCCATGTCTGCTCATGGAGTAGACTTTAAATTTTCGATTCGACCGCATACAGGTCAAAATCGCCACTTAGAATTTTGAGAAAAAATATAAAAAAAAGCGAAAACGGCTATTAGCCGTGGTCGACCTCAGAAATATCTAGAGGTGACTCTTCTATGTCTGGCTCATCTCGAGCATCTTCGGGATCTCGACTTATTACATCCGGCTCATCTTGAGCACTTGCGGGAACATTGATTTGAACTAGTGTGGTATCGCTACGTCGCTCTGACCTGGGCGCGATCTCATTGTCTGATGAGGAAGCGTCGTCACTAAGATGAATTTCATCCGGACTATCTTCTGATTCTTCAGACAATTCCAATTCAACATCGGGGTCTCCCTTAGGTGCCGGCCTGATGGCATCGACATGTAATCTCGTCGAAGTTACCCCCTTGTGAATGAGGTAAACTTCATTGGACAATCTCTTTAAAACCTTGTGTGGCCCACTCCACGACGGTGTGAAGGTATGATCCTTCCTGATCCTTTTAGTCATTACCATATCTCCCACTTTATATACGACCGGCGTTACCGCCACTTTGGGCGCGTAACGCCATTGGTAATTTGTTTGATTTTTACGAATCTCCTTGACTCTTTCAAGGCGGGGAACGTCCGCTTGATTACGACGCTCTTGTCTATAAGCGAACATATTCCAATCACCAATCTGCGGTAATTCATAGCCGAGTACTACGAAACTGGGTGTATGCCCCGTAGCGGCGTTTTTTCTTGTTCTCAAGATATATGCCATCTGACTAACATGTCGATCCCACTCGTCGTTGGGTGAACCATATAATAAGGTTTTTAAGATCTTCTTAGCTTCTTGCACCCTCCTTTCTATTGGATTGGCCTGTTGGTGGTAAGCTGCTGTGAAGAATCTTTCAATATTGTTACGTGTACAGAACGTATCGTAAAAGCCGGAATTGAAGTGGCCTCCCTGGTCGGAAATGATGACCCTCGGAACGCCATATCTCGCCACTAGTTCCTCTTCGATAAATTGTGCTATTGTTTTTCCACTGACTTGGGTGAACGCCTTGGCTTCGACCCACTTACTAAATACATCCTCTACCATTAATATATATCGGTTATCTGCATCTTTGGTTCGCTGAAGCGGTCCGATTACATCGACGCTTAGAACTTCGAACGGATGCGATGGAGCATGGCTTCTGAGAGGAGCCTTCGGTTGTGACTGTCTGCTTTTTACGGAATTACAAATAATGCACTCATTTAAATATTTGTTAACTAGTCTCGACAAATTATTAAAATAATAGCGGCCCGAGATGATTCTAACAGTTTCATCGCGGCCGGGGTGACCTACTTCCGGTCGGTCGTGAAAATGAGATATTACTCTCATGACCATACG
Organism: Rutpela maculata; assembly: GCA_936432065.2. NCBI lineage: Eukaryota > Metazoa > Arthropoda > Insecta > Coleoptera > Cerambycidae > Rutpela > Rutpela maculata. The sequence goes on from OW386288.2 coordinate 21,923,208, forward strand.
TTTTGGTACGTATAATTTTTCTATAACATTTTCGCCTCTTGTCCAAAGTGTGCCGCCTATCACTTGTCTTGTATTGACGAATTTCACCTCTGCCTCGGTTTTATCTGCTTGTCTCACTAGAGTATTCCATCGTTCGATTTGGTCTTGGATATCTCTGGAGTGCGATTGCGCTTCTCTGACCTGATCGTTTAATTCCAATGTGGTAATTACTGATATTCGTTCCTTGTACGAGAATTTTGGTGGATACATTCTCTCCTCTTCGTCGTCTGCTTCGACGTTCGGGCCTTGAGGATTTCTGCTCAAATAGTCTGCCAATATATTTTCCTTGCCGGGACAATGTTCTATTGTGAAGCTGTATTCCTGAAGTAATAATGACCAACGTGTAAATTTCGTTTTCTCGTCCTTATGCTTATTTAACCATAGTAAAGCTCGATTGTCGGTTTTGACTATAAATGGACGGTCTGCCAAATATATTTTGTATTTCCTTATATAATTAACCACGCTCAAACATTCCAATTCATTGATATGGTATTTTCTCTCCGTCGGAGATAACGTATTACTAGCATAAGAGACGATGTGCTTCTGGTCATTATCCCCCAATTGATATAATACTGCAGATAATCCTATTAAGGATGCGTCCGTCCGAAGTATGAACATTTTATTGAAATCTGGCCGGTGCAGTCCTAGAGGTTTATTTAATACCTCTTTCAGTAGGATAAAGGATTCTTGGGCTTCTGTATTCCACTTATAGCGCCAGTCCTTCGAGAGTAGTCGGGTCAAGGGCTTAGTAATTATTGCAACATTCGGGATATATTCACGTACCCAATTACATAAGCCTAGGAAACTCTGAAGCTGGCGCCTTGTCGTAGGCACAGGATAGTTCTGTATCTGCAGAATATGTTTTTCTAAAGGTTGAGTAGTATTGGCATTTATCTTATGCCCGAGATAGGTTATACTAGATGTGGCTACCACACATTTTTCTGGTGACACTTTTAAATTATGTAAACGTAGGCGTTCAAAAACGGCTCTCAGATGGTTTACATGCTGTTCTATATTTTCACTGTAGATGATAATATCATCGAGATATACTTTGCAGAAATGATGCAAGTAGCCGGTCAATACGTCTCTTGCCATAAATTTTTGGAATGTACATGGAGCGGTCTTCAATCCGAAAGGCATCACGTTAAATCGGTAAGATGCTCCATCTAATGTTGTAAACGTAGAATAGTTTTTTGACGACTCCTCAAGAGGGATTTGCCAATATCCGCTCTTGAGGTCCAACACCGTAAATATGTTGGCGTTTCCTAGATCCTTTATACTCTCGTATATCTTTGGTAAGACGGATGCTTCGTCTTCCGTTACTTCATTTAAGTGACGATAATCAATGCAGAAGCGAGGCTTCTTGCCGGGCCTTTCAATTATAATGGGAGGCGAACTGTACTGAGCGGTACTCGGTTCTATGACCCCGGCTTTCAGCATCTCTTCAATTTGATCGTACATAACTTTTTTCTTAGTAGGAGACATAGGGTAGGGTTTGATATTGAACGGGCGGTCGTCTTTAACTTTTATTTTATGTTTCGTTGTCACCGTGGTAGCTTGGGTAGGCACCGCGGTGAACAATTCAGCGAATTCCTCGAATAGAGGTTTTAAATTATCGTTTCCGATGATCAGTTCTTCGGGAAGCCGGCATTGCTTCCTTGCTTGATGTGCCGCTTGATTCCAGAAGACGGTTATTCGCTCTTCGGTGCCGACGTAGACACATTTACGTTGATAATCGAATACGACATTGTGAGCATATAAAAAGGGGGCTCCCAGAATGAGCTCTTCGTTTAAATTTTGAATGACCTGAAACGTGGTCTGAAAGGGTACATCTAGTACATTAACGTTTATGGTCGTAGTCCCGAGGGATTCTACTAAACCATCGCCACAAGCCATAACAAAAGTTTGGGGAGCTGTAAGTTGATCAATGTCGTTCAAAAATTTCGGTTGGATAATATTCCTTGTCGAACCTGTATCCAATAAAGCGTTAACCGCTCGATTATTAATTATAATCTTAATGCGAGGCAGAGGGAAAGCGTCGTTGGTTTGATTGATAGATTCTAATGGAGTGAATCGGTGGGGAGATAGGTTGACTTCTTGATCCTTAAACAGGTAATTAAGGTCAGGAAGGTCATCGAAGTTTTTTAATTTAAACTTCTTGCTTCGGAGCTTCCTCGAGGGTCGCTTCGAGCCTGCTGGGGCCTGGTAGGCGGGGCTGGTACAGTTCGGCCTGGGCCATCGCCTCTGACCCCCGCTTGGTTTCCCGTATTCATATTACGATAGGGATTGTTTGGGCATTCCGCATGAAAATGCCACTGCTCTGTTGGGCAATATCTGCAAGGGCGATACGGGACTCGGGAGTTCCTTACGTCTCCAGTACCCCTTCTCGGTATATCCCCTCTAGGCAGCGAGGAAATATTATTTGCAAAATGCACCCTTGGTGCTGGCGGATTATCTCTTCTTTGAGATCCATTGAATGGTGTCCTAGATGCACCAAAGGAACTGGAGGACGGCTTCGCTAATGCGGAGGGTTCCGTTCTCCAGTTACTGCTCGATTGCTGATTCCCTTGAGCTGAAGCGGTAGAGGTGGACGCTTCTCGGTCTTTGCTTTTCTTTGCATTTTGCAGAATCTCGAATTCTTTATTCTCATCCATGATTTTGGCCATTTGTTCGGTCATCGTCACTAGTGTATTTGTATCTAGTATGACGGCACTCTTTAGGAGCATTTTCATATCAGGTCTCAACTGATTGAAGATGGTAGCCGCCTTCATCGCCTCCGGCTTAAACGGATCGATCCTCTTGAAGAGGCATACCTTCCTGGAAATAAATACTGACGTATTTTCCTCGGCATCTTGTTTCTTGCCATATAAATTAGCTACTGCTTCGGTGAGTACTTCACCTGAATCATAACGGCTTCTGAACCGCTCGAGGAATAGAGGATACGTGGTAATTAGGGTTCGATATTGTTCGAACCATTTCTTAGCATCATCTTTGAGCTGTTCTGATATTTTATATAGTCGGTCGTTATCCTGCGTAATTCGTACTCGGACGAAAAATTCCTCCATTTGATAAATGAAGGTTTCAGGGTCTTCGTGTTCGAAGCCATGAAATTCCGCATTTGGATGCTTCGACCGATACTTATGCTCGTGCGTGGCTTCGCTTAGAGCTTTGGCAAGACCTGCTGCCATTTGGGCGAACACTTGTTCTGAGGAGGGCTGTATGACTCCTTCAGTGGTACTCGGGCCAACCCCCGAACTACCCAGTACATCCTCCGCGCACGGCCTCTCTAACCCTCTAGAGACGTTGTCCATCACAGATGTCGGCTCGTCGTAAAACTGGAAAGGCGTTGATTCATCCATATCCTTTCCAGAAAGCCCTGCTGACTAACAACGCCCCACGTTGGGCGCCATGTAGAAGAACGCACTACCGGGCGTCAAAATGACGCGACACCAATTTATTTCTCAGGGGGCGCCAGTCGCGTATTACCCCGTTCTTCTACCTCCCAGGCGGGTTCGAGATAAGATGACTTCGGTAGCCGAAAAGCGGGACCAAGGCTGCACTACCACAGATCGGAAACTACGCTCTCTCTGGACCCGAATTCCCTCGTTAGGGGTTTAGGCACCTCTTAATTTCCTGAATTTTTGCATAAAAAAATCCCAACCGAAGAATTTCTCTGCGGAGGGATTAGTTTTGGTACGCGAAAATCGCCTTTTGGTCCATTAATAACGGAATATATTTCTCAAAAAACGCATAAAAAAATCCCTATCGAACCTCCGTAAAACAACCAGAAGGTCGAACGTTAATGCGAATTAACTCGACACATCCGGTTTTCTATACGAAAGTTCCAGGGATTATAGACCGTCAACAGGCCTCAAGATCAATTAAGAAACATTAGTTCAAAGAATCCGTTTATTTAACAGAATTGGTTATACAAAATTCTCAAGAAAGAATCGTGCCTTCCCCAATCAAGGTAGTGACTTTCAGACCATACAAGCGAGAGCGCTCGCGCTAACGATCGATTAGGTAGAAAAGATTCATACGTACCTTCTCAGAATCAAAATGCGAGCTTTTAGAATCATTTCAGACTCTGGGTAAATGAATAATTAAGGCTGACTGAAATTAACTTAAAAAAGTTTTACTAAATGAATTTAGTTTCGCTAGAGACTACCTAGCTTTAAAGTTCTTGTATCGTGGAAATTCACGTACTCAAACACATTCAGAGGACTTATTACTGCATAAGTTGAGTGGCGTTCGATCAGTCCACGACTTACTAACCCTTATCACAGTCGATTAATAATATCGATTTGGCAGCGTCTCACCTTCGAGCGACTATTAGGCAAAATTGAATTTTTGGATTTTTATGCACAAGGCGTTTTCCTCTATAACTTTGTCATTTGAAAAGCCCCGTTAGTGGCTTTTCTACCATCGCTTTGTCTGGACTAATCAACGCGCTCGACCAAATTGCGAGCCGCTGGGTCAATCCAAACTCTTTCCATGCGAGAAACCGGCCTTGTACATGTGCATTGATTTTTATCAATTTTTGCTTATCGGCACTACGCCGGCTTTGACAAAATCTTCTATTTTGCCTTTTGGATGCAGTGCATCGTTAAAATTTTATGCTCATACTTTAGAATTGTGCTTTCAATGATCGTACCTCAAAGGTCAATGTCTTTGGTTGAGGAATAAAAAATAAAAAATAATTTAAAGTATATTTTCGTGGTACTTTTTAAACTGACTTCGTGGTACTTTTGAAAAATCCAGTTTAAGACCAATTTTAGCGTACTTTTGAAAAATCGATTTTCGAGCCAAATTTCAAGGTACTTTTGAAAAACTAATCTGCGGGTGAAATTTTGGCGTACTTTTGAAAAATCGATTTTCAAGCCAAATTTCAAGGTACTTTTGAAAAGTTAATCCGCGGGTGAAATTTTGGCGTACTTTTGAAAAATTGATTTTCAAGCCAAATTTCAAGGTACTTTTGAAAAGTTAATCTGCGGGTGAAATTTTGGCGTACTTTTGAAAAATCGATCTTCAAGCCAAATTTCAACGCAGTTTTGAAAAATTAGTCTGCAAGTGAAACTTTGGCGTACTTTCGATAAATCGATTCCTGGGCCAAATTTTGACGCCCTTCCAAAAATATTATTTTTCAGAGTCCAATTTATGATACCTTTGAAAAAGTATACTATTCATAAATCTTTGTCATTATATACTTTTACTCTGATATTCTGAACCAAAAACATTTTTCCTAAGTGAAAATTCGGTGTTTCTTCGAATTTTCGCCTGGTCATTTCCAACGCCTTATAGAACCCAAAACGGTCCTTGTGGACTGATCTGCGCCTCTGCAGACTCCCAAAAATGTCTTTAAATGAAATTTTTGCCTAAGTCGAATTTTGATTATGTCTTCAACTTAGGACGATTTTGGAGAGTTCTACAACAATAACACACGAAAAACTGAGATGGGCCATATCGACATTTGACCCATTATACCTGATGGTATATATCCGGCTCTTATACAAAAGGGCGCGGTGGTACTCTTGGGACACCTGTATCATCTACTTAGATCCTGCCTAGCTCTGGGATACATACCAGTGTCCTGGAGAGAGGTAAAAGTGGACTTTATACCAAAGACAGATCGTACCATATATTTAGACCGATAAGCCTGACTTCCTTTCTTTTGAAGATATTGGAAAGGTTAATAGAAAGGTATATAAAGGATGGGGTATTGGTGTCATCACCAATCAACATGCATACCAAGCCGGTAAATATGCAGAGACGGCCCTTCATCAAATCGTTGTTAGAGCTGAGAAGGCGCTAGAGCAGAAAGAACTGGCATTGGTAGCATTCTTGGATATCGAAGGAGCATTTGACAACCCAACCTTCGATTCTCTTTGTCAAGCAGTTGCGGACCGCGGCGTGGACGGCACCATAATTAAGTGGATATCGTCCATGCTGAGCACACGCAACATTGAAATCACGCTTCGCAGTGATTCGGTTAGGGCCAAGGCTGTCCGCAGAATGGGGTACTGTCCCCGCTATTGTGGAACCTTATGCTCGACGGGCTACTGGTCGAATTGAGCGGAGCAGGTTACTATGTGCAAGCATATGCAGACGATCTGGCTATCATGATAAGAGGCCGATTTGAAGTGACTATTGCAGGGCTCATGCAAAGCGCTCTTAACATTGTTCAGTTATGGTGTAACAAACAGGGCTCTCGGTCAACCCTGGCAAAACAGAGCTAATGGTGTTCACTAAAAGGAGAAAAATAAGCGATTTTCAGCTTCCTTCCCTCATGGGCACACGTCTGTGTCTTTCCCGTACAGTGAGGTACCTGAGAGTAACCTTAGACTCCAAACTGTCATGGAAGGACGACGTGGAAGCTCAAGCGAGGAAAGCCTGCGCATCCCTATAAATGTGCAAACGTGTCTTTGGTCTTAAGTGGGGAATAAATTCAAGGACCACACTCTGGATGTACACCGTTATGCTAAAACCCCTCATAACATATGCGGCTCTTGTGTGGTGGCGCTCCCAGGAGCGCTTCACCATTGGGGCTCGCCTGTGTCAAGTTCAAAGACTAGCTTGCCTAGGAATAACAGGAGTAATCAGGACCACCCCAACGGCCGCAATGGAGACCATCCTTGGACTCACTCCCTTGCATGTCGAAATGGAACTGGAAGCTAGGAAAACAGCAAATAGACTGTTTAAAGATGGAATGTGGAATGAGATGGGACAAAGGCTGGGGCACACAAAGGCTCTAGCTCAACCTATAAGGGACCAGGTCGTTGCTCAGTAAGAGGACGACCAGTGTCTCGCCGTCTATGAGTTCACTATTCCATATACAGTCGTGTTCCCTAGTCGAGACAACTGGGAACGCGATAAAATGAATCTTCTGAGTCCCGGAGGTCTGGAATGGTACACAGATCGATCGAAGACTCAGGAGGAAACCGGTGCTGGTGTACACGGATTCAAGCCAAGGGCTCGTATATCGGCGCCACTTGGTAAGTATCCTTGTGTATTTCAGGCCGAGATATATGCCATTTTACTGTGTGCAAGCGAAAACCTCAAAAAAGGCTTCGTGAATATATGTAGCGACAGTCAGGCAGCTTTGAGGGCTCTTGCATCAAACAAGGTGATCCTCTAAGCTGGTGCTGAACTGTCGAAACATTCTGACTGAGCTGTGTGAATGCAACTCAGTTAAACTTATATGGGTGCCCGGACACAGTGGAGGCGAGGGCAACGAAGAAGCAGACCGTTGGTGGGTGAAGGAGCAAAAACTCCTTTCCCTGGCCCCGAGCCAGCCTTCGGTCTGCCAAGAAGTCTGATACAATCAGAGCTACAAGACTGGGCTTCGGCACACTTTAACAACTATTGGGCACAGAAATGAGACAGTCGAGGCTCCATATAAAGGGGCCCTCGACTGACTCCACCGTAAAGTGGCTGATTGAGCTCGATAAAGAGCGATTGAGACGGATGGTAGGCCTGATAACAGGACACTGTCCTCTGAACAAGCATCTGGATATAATGCAGTTGAAAGATGATCCTACTTGTAGGATGTGTGGAGTGGAGGATGAAACGATCACTCATATCCTATGCCATTGTGCACCAATAGTAGCGTCAAGGTATAGGTATTTCGAAAGGCAGTTACTACAGCCGGAGTAACTACGGGATCTACCTTGGAAAGGGCTGCTCTCCTTCGTGGAGAGCACTGGTCTTTTCTAGGGGATCCTAATGTCGCGAATGTACAATGAGCCGATAGGCCTGAGTGCTGCGGATCTTCGGATCTGCTCGCGTTTTCTAATAATAATAGACCGATGAAGAGCTTTAGCCAGAATGTTGTAAAATAACATACTAAGTACTTACAAACTAAAATATATATTATAAGCACGCGTGTCTATTTGTTAAATAAATTAAAATTAGACGATCAATGTTTAGAGGCATACAAGTTAACTACAAACACAAATGATATTTTTTATGATATCCTATCGCCTATAGACGTTAATTTCTGCAGATGCACAATTCCATATAATTACAATATTAAGAAAATTCTACAGATCAAAAGAAAAAAAAAATTAATTGTATTACTTGTATTATCCAAAAATATTTGAAGGGAAAATACCTAGAAAATTATATTTATTTCTCAATATATTTTTTAATACATTACAGTTGTTATATGCATATATTGACTTCATATTCAAATAAAAATCATTTTTTTCGTTTCGTTCATCTTAACCTCCAATTAACCTCCAAAATGTACTCTCCGAATCTTATATTTAATTGATCTACATTCTGCAATATGAGGCCGTGCATGTCACGAGATAAATGTAGTCGACTTTTATTTATGTGACAGAGTTGGAAAAGAACTTGAACGACAGCTAAAATAACATTAATCCCCGTTGATCAATTCGCAAAAAGACCAGTTCATTTTGAAACTCTGGAACAATTGTCACAGGTCAACAAAAAAAAAATATTCTGCTCCAAAGCCTATCATGCCTTAAATATTTTTGTGTGCTGAAACCGAATTTTTGGATTTAAAAAATTTTCTGCCGCGTAGATTTCGAGTAAATGTCAAAGATTGTCAAAAAACCTTATTTTGACGATGAAAACCGGTATTAACTCGAAATCTACATGGTAGAAATTTTTTTAAAATGAAAATTCGGATTCAGCACACAAAAATACTTAAGGCATGATAGGTTTAGTCCTTGGAGCAGAATTTTTTTTTGTAGACCTGTGTTATTTATCATGATTTATTGACACACGTCTACAAAAAAAAATTCAGTTCAATAGACTAAACCTATCATGCCTTAAGTATTTTTGCGTGCTGAATCAAAATTTTCAATTAAAAAAATTTTCTACCTCGTAGATTTCGAGTAAATCCCGGTTTTTATCATCAAAATAGGTTTTTTTGAGAATAAAAACCGAGATTTACTCGAAATCTACACGGTAGAAAATTTTTTAAAATGATAATTCGGATTCAGCACACAATTCAATTCAATTCAATTCAAAAAGATTTTATTCAACATTTTGGAACATGAAATATGCCTAGTCGGAACCCGCCCCGGGGCCAGCCAGACAGCCACGACGTGTAGCGTCGTGGTGGACGTGTGGATGGGAGAGGTAGGTCCGGTTTGGCTCAGAGGCAGTGGTTTGTTGACCAGAGCTCCTATCGACCACAGGTGGATTTAAAAACTGGACTAAGATTAAGGAAATGTGCTCACATGAGCCTAAAACTAATGGATGTAGCACAATAAAAACTAAAACTCGTTGGCAAGCGCACTGTGAAAAATTTTGGTTGCTGATACGGGAAAACAGAACTGAACGAAAAAAACCGTTCGAGCAGATGACGACCTCGTGGTCTGACCGCCATCGAGGAAGTAGGGTATTAAAACGATGTGGTTTAAAAATATTGGGATTTATGAGATGTTATTGGTCTAAAGGGAATTTGGATGGACAAAAAGGGACAAGAGTACAAAAAGGATGAAACAAAAGATGCGTAAAAATAGAAAAAAAAAGGAGGAGAAAGGTTGAAGATGTAACGTTGGCGATAGGTAGAGAGTAGGGATAGATGTAGGTTATCGTAGAGGGGAGTGTGGCTAGGGGAGTTGCCGGAAAATAGGCAACGCCTGGTATGGTAAGGGGTGTTTTAGATTGAAAAGTATGGCATTATATTGTCTGATTCGAGTAATGTTGCGGGTTAGTGGACTACCGTCTAGTTTGAACTGGTAGAACCTTTGTGAAATTTCTTGGACGTAGTCCGCTAGTGGGATTATGTAGTGGCAACGTGCATAGAGATCTCTGAGGGAGGTGTACCTACCAGAGTCTGAAATGAGGCGCATAAATTTATGTTCTAAAACTTTTACTTTCCACATTGTCGTGGCCGGGATGCTGCACCAAACTGGCGCTGCGTATATGATGGCCGGCCTGATCACCATTGTGCACAATAATTTTTTATTTGTCCTGTTTCACGTGGATGTTAAACGTCATTATTTTGTCCAAGTTTACACCTAGATACTTCACGCACCGTTTAATTGGAATTTGGCAACCCCCGATCGAAAGTGGTGTTAGAATTCGATTCTCGGTGAAATGGCGCGTGAATAGAATTGATTCCGACTTCTCGGCGTTGATCCGAATTTTCAACGTATCGTAATACGCCGTGGCACGGGCCATGTGTGCCTTCAGCAGCATGTTAGCCGCTTGTGCATTATGTGAGTGCACGTACATGGCCGTGTCGTCGGCGTACTTGGCAAGATTTGGAATTCAGCACACAGAAATACCTAAGGCATGATAGGTCTAGTCCTTGGAGCAGAATTTTTTTTTTTTAGACCTGTGTTATTTATCACGATTTATTGCCACCATCCCACCGGACTGATGAAACTGAGAATCGATTAAGAAATACCTATGAAGATGGCTGATTTCCCTATTCCCAATGTAATTTGTTTTCGAATGTGCAGTTCTCATCTTAAAGCAATCCAACCTCGATTGGACCAGTCAAGTCATGAGGAAAACTTCAGGCATCTGCTCATTCTAAGTATACATAATCCATCTATTTATGTACATTATTTTATAGAAAGCCTTCTACACATCGACTTGAATGATTCGAAGGGTATAGGAACTATTCAAAATGGTCTAACATAAAACAGAAAGTGTAACTTTTCCTCCAGAGGACAGTAATCACTCAAGGGAAGGGGAAAGACAGTTTACTCCAAAGGTATACATTTGTTTTCGACTCATAATAATGTATTAAATTCAAATAATAAATATAAAAAATATTAATATAAATTCATAAATATATGATGGTTTTTTATATTTAAATAGCTTCCAAGGTTGCTAAGTATAAACAGTTTCCTTTTTCGTTTTTGCGAGCGCATGTACTTCAAACCTGCAATTTAATAAATAGATTCTTACAATGAACATGAAGAAAATATTCCCAGGATATTCAAGAAGGGGCAAATAAGATATTACTTCATTTGTTGCCAAAAAAGTCTCTTATTTTTAAGAGAATAAGTAGTTAGATTTATTACTGAAGCACCTGCAAGGTAGCAAAATATGCAATAAAGAGTAAAACATTATAATATACCACGAATGTTTTGTTTGTAAATAATTATAGACAACATAAAAAATATATTTCTTTAAATAATATTTAATTAATCCCTCGCATTTCCCTCCTGAGAGAGAAAAAAACTATAGTTTTCCCGCATATGGAAGAAAATGATCATGAAATCAGCACAAGCAAAGTTTATTTTCTATTATTGCCGTATAAGATATTGTGTTTAATGAATTTTGAACTATCCTCCGTACAATACCCGTATATTACTTTTAAAATAGTATTGGCACCAAGGCTTTCTTCTTACTGCACCACTGATTGCATCACTTAACACACTTTTAGAAAGGAAGGAAACATATGAAACCATAAAATAATTTAAAGGACAAAAATATATTGTAGTTTATTTTTTACATCCTTTACAGAGAAGGAGGAAACAATAAATCGAAACGTGCTACAGATAAAAACACAATAATTACAGTCATGCTGCTTTTCTTGTTCTAGTACTTAGTATCAACAATTTGATCTAAACAGATCAAACATAGAACGAAATAGGATATAGTAATGGTGTAAGCAACCTTCGGGGTTTTTATGATTGTTGCCACACATAACTTTCTTTTCGTCTATGTCAAGTCTCTAACTTTTACAGCCAAGATCATGAACTTGCCAAATAAATATAAAATTGTGTTTCTTTAGTTTATTTCCATCAGGATATTCTTTAAGGTTGTATAAAAAAAATATCATCGTTATGTATTTTTAGAAACCTTGTTTCGGATTCTTCGTCAAGGTTGTTAATGCACACAACAAATCTACATTTGTTTACCATTAAAACAATTAAACCAATTATATGAAATGGGATATAAATTCTGAAAATCACAAACAATTATAAATAACAAGTATATTTATTATACAAACATGCTTTATGTTTATTACCTTCCGTTTTATTTGTATTTATTTAGAATATTTACAAATGATATACAAAAAATAATTATGAATATACAAGGTGGACCAAATTAGATGGGTTTTGGGGTTTTCTCTGAGAGATATGGCAGATAGACAAAAACCAATATGGATGTCCTGAGCTCGATTTTCGACCAACAAACAATGGCGTAAACCGCGATCGTCTATCTTTCACGACTACCGCGCTACAGAGCGTTTTTGGAAAATTGGCAATTTTTTAGTAGAATCCATTGCTGCTACCTCGGTTTTGTAAATATGGACAATGTAGACATAACTTGTGTGGAACACCCTGTAAATTATTTCATTATTCGATCACAACTTAAATTAGCTATCCAACGATATATCATGTCATATTTATCTCTAGTGGTTAATTTTCGAAGAATTACATATATTTGTGAGGAGGCCATGCAAAACAATTAACAAAACTTCTTATAATATAAAATAATTTTGCTAAAAATAGAAAAAGCTACACTACAATAAACGTTCGAATTGTCTTCCATTGACATCTATACATATTTATCTCATTTTTAATATTTACTGAGAAGGCCATGGTAAAAAAAAAGAAAATCGAAATAATCGTATATGTCAAAAACTAATTTGTGAGTTAATTGTAAGTGAGCATTGTTAAAAATGGTTCAATTTAGTAACGGTGAAAAATGTGATATGATTAAGTATTTTATAGAACGCGGAGAAGATTCAAATTTAGCTTCCAAGCTTTATTATAGACAGCAAAACTGTGCCAAAAGTGCCGCCTAAACAATATTTTTAGATATCCAGAAAAGAGACAGCCAGACATAAAAATATTCAAAAGGCTACAACAAAATTTAAAAGAGTTTGGATCATTTGTAAAACCTAGAGCAAGAATATATAATAATAATAATAATAATAATAATAATAACGTTTTTTGTGAACATTGAGACGTACACAAATGGGAGATAGTTCGGCATAGCCGCTCTTCCACTTTCCCATAAAGAATAATAATATTCGTTACTTAATTAATTACTCTTAACTATGCATTTATAAAATGCACTAGATTAATATTAAAACGTACAAAATATTAATTAGTTTATATAAATACTTACACTAAATACAATAATTTTATCCAATAATGAAAAACAATGCTTGTTACTTAGTTAATTACTTACTGACTTAATTACACTTAAAAAAAATATATTTATATAAAAAAAAATAGTATTAAATTGTACAAAACAAATAGTTTATCAATGTGCACCAAATTTAGTAAATGTTATATTTATGTAGTTTATACACTTATATCATTCTCTAAGAATAACAGTTTCGACTCTTTCTTAAATGTACCTATCGACTTATCTAAAAATTGTAGGACATAATTTAATATTGTTGGTGCGGTGTATGCAAAGCTCCCCTCAAATTTCGCAGTTCTATGTCTAGGTGTGGTATAACTATCCACTCTAACATTCACATCGTGTATATCTGATCTTAATATTAATAAATCTGAGAGATATTGTGGTTGTTTATTTTTAACAAGTTTGTACAAAAATATACTATAAAGGTAATTAGTACGCTGCTTAACATTCAATTCACCTAAATTTTGCAAGTATGGTGTTACATGCTCACCATATGGTATTTTACAAACAAATCTTAAGCAAGCGTTTTGTATTTTCTGTATTTTATATTTATTGTACTCTGTTAGCTGAAAGTAATATACTGAACTGCAATATTCGATTCTTGGATAAATAATTGATTTTACTAGTTTTAGTTTTGTTTTTTCATCTATTTCATGTTTCAACTTGTAAATTGATTTTAATGTAGCATATGAGCTTCTGAATATATTACTAGTGTGGTGATCAAAGCTAAGATTCTCGTCTATTGTTACTCCTAAACTTTTAGCTTTATTTATCCACTGTATCTTAGTATTATTTGCTGTGATATCAAAATTATTTAGATGGAGATTAGACCTTATCCTTTCATTTCCGATGCAAAGTGCTTGTGATTTTTTTGGATTAAGTTTAAGTCCATTTTTGTTGCACCATGTACAAATACGATTTAAATTTTCATTTACATCTTTCACTAAATTTGGAAATTCATCGAGTTTTGACGACTTATATAATTGGATATCATCTGCATACAAGTGCAAGTGGCAACCTGAGGCAACATCTGGAAGATCAAACGTAAATACTGAAAACAAAATAGGCCCCAGTACACTGCCTTGAGGTACACCACTTGACACCTGCTGCATGGACGAGAAATTATCTGTACCTATTTTAACAAATTGTTTTCTATTTCTCAAATAATCTCCAAACCATTGCAAAGCAATATTCTCCACTTCAATATATTTTAATTTCGCAATCATTAAATTTGTATTGACCAGATCAAAAGCTTTGCTCTGATCAAGTAAAATGAGAACAGCAAGCATGGAATTATCCATTGCACCGCCAATATCATTTACAACCTTTAACATTGCTGTATTGGTACTATGCTTTTGTCGAAACCCTGATTGAATTAAAGGAAGAATGTTAAAATTTTCTAGATACATTTTAAACTGGAAACTTACAATTTTTTCCATAACTTTAGATAAGGAGGGTAAAATATTTATAGGACGTAGGTCGTCACATGTTAGAGGCCTATTATTTTTTTGAATCGGTAGCACGGCTGCCGTTTTCCATATGTTCGGGACTGTACCGGTGTTTAAAGAATAATTGACCAGATGAGTTAAAATATGTATGCAGTACGGCAAAATCATTTTTAACATCTCAGCATTAATATTATCCACTCCATACGCTCTTGATTTTATTGATGAAATCGCTCTACAAATATCGCTTTCTGTCACCTCATTAAATTGAAAACTTGAATTGTTTATTTTGTTATTTTCATAAAGCTCTAACAGGTCTTCGTCAACAGCTGTACTTCCAGCGATATTTAAGAAATGATCATTCAGCAGTTGAGAATTTTGCAGGCATTCAGGCAAATCTTTTTTATTTTTTAAATCTCCGACACCCATATCCCTAAAAGTTTTCCAGATATCACGCGGATTTTTTTCATTTCTTTTTAATATATAATTATAATATGCTTTCTTTTCTCGACGAATAGCACTATTGACATAATTTCTTAAATCTATATAATAAGCTCGATCTCTCTCTGTAAATATTTTTTATGCGCTTTGTTTTTTGTCTTGATCATTTCTTTAATATTATAAGTAATATAGGGCGGATTATGTTTTCTAGGTTTAACTAATATTAACGGTGCATGCTTGTCAAATAGTTCCGTTATAAAATTATTTAAAATTTCAACTTTGTCGTTTATGTCCTCTATTTCCAAAATTAAATTCCAGTCGATGCTAGTGGCATCTTGTGCAAACTCTTCTACATTAAAATATTTATACGATCTACAATAAAACGGTTCACTTTTATATTTTTTAGTATCTATGTCTAAGCAGCTATATACCAATAAGTGATCCGTTATATTGCTTAGGTCTAAAGTATCAGATTCTAGTACAATTAAATTATCACTTACACAAATAACGTCTATTAATGATTCTGTTGTATTAGTAATTCTAGTTAGCGAACTAATTAGTTGTTTTAGTTTAAAATTAGACATAAATGTGTCGAATATTTTTGTATTATATGCATTTTTATCTAATAAATTAATATTAATGTCACCTGTTAGAATTACTGAATCCACTACTAAGCTTAATTCTTCAAGCACTGCACTAACCTTCTCCAAACTAAACACTGATACTCTTGGGGGTTTGTATACGACACCAACACCAATTCTTTTATTTTGAATTTGAACTTTAACCCACAGTTGTTCTAGGTAATAGCTAACTGAGAGTTGTGAATAGACAACTTCAAATTTTAAATTAGCTTTAAGATATATGGCTACACCACCACCTCTAGTATTGCGATCTGCTCTAATGAGTGTATAATTTGGTAGGAAGAAACTGTTGTCTGAGTCATCTGGCGTTAACCAAGTTTCAGATACACATATAATATCATAATTTTCTCTTAAAATTAAGTCTTTAAATAAACCAAAATTAGAATGAAGTGACCTTATATTAATATGCGAAATTGTTAGTCTTTTTAGTTTTTTGAAACATTTTCCTGATTATTGTGCACCTCGGTTGACTTTGCTATAACTGGAGTACCATTAACATATCTAATATATTAATTGTCTTCTCCGTTTCTCAAAGCAGGTAGAGAAGCTGTAGAAAATATTGTTCAAACCTACAAAATTAGGATTAGTCACCATCATACTCAAACGACTTTCAAAAGCGTCTCGATTTTTGCCAGTGGTTTTTGCGTCAGTGCAAGTGCCAGGATTTGAAGGAACAATTATATGACAATTATAAGACAAGGCCCATATAAGCAGAGCCGGAATTTTTAATCAACATAATAACCACCATCGGGCTGATGAAAATCCGCACGTAACCGTAACCACTGCCGACTTTTGGCTTTGGGATTATTTATAAAATATATCGGCAACCTCTTGATTTATACAAAATGGGCATGTCCTCTCTTTTTTAATGAACTTACCAGAGTTGTAATAGTTGATTCAATTGAAACTATTCTAGGGGTAAATGAAAGGTATGGGTACAAATATATGCAGGCACAATTTCAAAAATATCTGAACTTTATATTTCTTTTTACAAATACATTAAGTTATCAAAAAAAAACTTTTCTTAATTTTACAGTTTATTCTAAATATCGTCCGCCTCATCAACTGATACGTTAGTACTTTTTTCATCGAGAGTGTCATTTTCGGCGGCAATTAATTGTTCTCGGCGGCAATTAATTGTTCTCGGCGGCAATTAATTGAGTCGGCACAATTTTTGCAAGCGATATTGCAAATCCCTACACCCACAGGAATAACCGCAGTCGGTTTTACATCCACAGAATATCAACTTCATTATATTCGGTGGGCCAGGTGGTTGTGTCATCCTTATGGGGATCAGCTTATCGTTCTTGTTTTTACAACCCCAATCTGTTGGATCTAGGTGACGCTCTTCTCCAAACAACTAATTTTGTACTTGTAAATAAACCTGTTTAAGATGTTGAGTGAGGGCATCTACCGTAGGAATGATTTTTTTGATACCCATATTTTTCTTTCTGGCAACTGCCATTAAGTAAAAAAAAAACTGATAAATTATATACCGGTATACTTAACGAAAATATCTATGACGCAACAAAGCTAAACCACCGGAATTTTGGAATCTCGTATAAAGAAGGCGCCAATTTCAAATTTTAACTAGTTTTACTTCTTTCAAATAAAAAATTTTTGTAATAAAAATAATTATTTTTATTTTTAATTAATAATTATTTATAATTTGTTGCGTCAGAGATATTTACGTCGAAATGATGAAGAAGGTTGAAGTAGAAAACTTGTTCTACCATAATAATATATTAACTAGCATTCATTAAAGCAATGTTAGAAAATTTGACGAAAAAATTTCAGTAAAACTCCAGGAGATGACGTTATTAGCCAGGTCGCGCGCACCAGGTCCTCCGGAGGAGGTTTCCGATGTCAGATTCGAAACGAGCGACCCGGAAAACCCCCGGGAAACGAGTTTCGATAGATTTTCCATGAGTTTACAAGGAACTCCAGGTGATGACGTTCCTGGTGCCGTCTTGACCTCCAGGTACACAGGAGGCTCATTTGGACGTCACATTCAGGTCCAGCGACTCAAAAAACCCTCGGATACTGAAATTCGTATGATTCGGGAGTTGTTTCTGGAAGATATGAATTTTTTCTTCATCACTTGAAAAGATGCACTTATAAGAATGCACTTTTCGATGCAGCAATGCAATTTCAAAAAAGTACAAGACCAAAATATGGCACAAAGTTTCTAGACGAGTTAATGAAGCAAATGCAAAAACCACATCTCAATCCGACTTATTGCAAAAAAAATTGAAGGTTGACTACTATATTTCCTCGCCTATTAGGACTTGGCATGTGTATGATAAACCTCACGTAAAACAATGATTTGCTTGATAATTGGGACTAAATCGCATGCCAATATGCTCTTGAAATATTTCATTAAACGTGCCATCTACACCAACACTTTAAACATACTTTGTGATGTCTGTAAAAAGAAAGACACTGGTAACCTGAAGTTCTTTCTTTGTGATGGATGTTCAAAAAATATATGTATAAAGTGCAGCAATTTGACATCTTCAGAAGTTAAAGTCTTAGAATTAAAATCTGGGAGAATATTGAAATTCCACTGTCAACAATGTCGTCAATTTGAAACTATTGATCTTCTACATAAAACAATTGAGGATAAAATGTCCATTATTACTGGGAAAGAAGAAATAATAGCACTGCTGAGACAAAAGATAGAAGATTTAGAAAAAGTTAATGCAAATTTGAAAGTACCTTTATATAGCCAGATTGCACAGAACAGTAAACAGACAACTAAATCAGAAAATTTACACATGTATAGTATCCCAAGTGTAATAATAATGCCCAAGAACAATCAGAATGCTGAAGTAACCAAAAATGACCTCCAACAATACATCAAACCTGCGGACTTAAAAGTTGGTATCAAAAACACTCGCACTACAAAAAATGGTGGTATAATTGTAAAATGTCTCAACAAAAGTGATGTGGAAATATTAAGAAAAGAAGCTGAGAACAAATTAAAGGACTACGAAGTACAAATTACAAAGATGAGGCAACCTAGATTCAAAATAACGGGTTATCAAGGTGAATTAGGAGCTAAAGAAATTGAAACATGTATTCGTGAACAAAACCAAATTTTTGAAGATAATGATAATCTAAAAGTGACGTATATAAAACATAATAGAAAAAATAACACTCATACAATATATGGAGAATGCTCACCCCGACTATTCCATAAGTTCATAAATATAAAAAAAGTTTTTATTCAGTGGGAACGATTTCCCATTTATGAGGACATTTCCATACAACGTTGCTTTAATTGCCAAGAACACTATCACAAGAATACAAAATGCACAAATAAACCTGTGTGTGAAACTTGTGCCGAAGAACACAATATTAGTGAATGTCCAAAATCTAACAAAAAGTGTAGCAATTGCTCAAAAGCAAATATAAAGTTCAAACTTAATCATAACATAAATCATGAAGCTAGTGATCCAAAGTGCCCTTCTTACCAGTACCTTATAGAAATTCTGCGAAGTAAAATAGACTATGGTGAATTCAATGGCTGCTAATCTTCATGAAATTGAAATATTAAATGAGCTTGATTTAATAGAGAGTAAAACAGAATGTATAGACTGTGATCATATAAATTATAAACTTGATTTAAATAAGAAAATTTTGAATATTGTACACTTTAATATTCGTAGCATTCAAAAAAATTTTAATGAGCTTCTAGTTTTTCTACAAGCTTATAATATTAACTACTGTGACGTCATCATTTTAAGCGAATGTTGGCAGATTAACAATCAAAATCAATACAATATTAACGGATACAATATGTATTATAACGGAGCCAATATAAATAAAAATGATGGTGTTGCCATTTTTATAAATGCAAAGATTAATGCTAATATTAATCATGTTAAACTCATAAGATCTGGTGTTACTCTTAGTAAAATTTACTTCGAGCTAAACAATATAAAGTATAGCATTACATGTGGATATAGGCCGCCCTCAACAAACATTCAATATTTTCTAGAAGATCTTGAAACTTATTTTACTGATAATCTGTGTGGTCAAGTGGAATTGTATATAGGAGATTTTAACATAGATACTTGTAATAAAGATGACAATAACGTAAATTTGTACATGTCTTTTTTGGCCTTGTTTCTACTATAAATGGTCCCACTCGTTTAACTACAAACTCTAAAACATGCCTCGATCATATATTTATTAAATATAAGCTAAAGTCTAACTTACTCAAACATAATTCATATATTCTAAATTCAGATTTAACTGATCACTTTCCAATTATGATAAACTTTTCTAATGATAATGTACCTCATGATGTTGATAAGTATGCTTCGAAAACAATTAAAAAATAAATTACCAATCTTTTCGGGAATTAATTAGCAATGAAACTTGGGAATCTGTTTTAAACATTAATGATGCTGAAATAGCAACTGAAAACTTCTTAAAAATTGTGTCTAACTGTATAGAACAATCTCAAGAAATTAAAACTATTACTTATAAAACTAATAAAAAAATCAAACCCTGGATAACTAACGGCATTATTAACTCTATAAAAAAACGGGATAAAATGAAAAAAAATCTTAGTACTAACTTTAACATAAACGATGATAACAGGTATAAGGATTATAGAAATAACTTGAACAAATTAATTAAAAAATGTAAATATGACTATTATAAGCTACAAATTGACGGAAACAAAAACAATTTTAAAAAAGTATATAACAACTACCAAGAATAATAATAATTTTCAGATCACTGATAATGATAATAAACCATTTCCCACCATTAAAGACATGTCTAATTATTCCAATGAATTTTTCACTAACATTGGTATAAATATGCTAAACAACATTAAAGCTCCTAATAATATATTTCAAATACAATATAACGCATTATCATCAATGTTTTTAAAACCTGTAAATGATACAGAAATCATAATACATTTTGATCGAAAAGAAAAAAAGGACCAAATAGGGACCAAATAAGGACCAAAGATGTATGATTTGCATAATTTTCCATGTGTTATTTTTAAAAAAAGCAATACATTAATGCTTTAACGAAATAAACAAAAAATTAAGTTCCATTCGTCATTAACATAAAAGAAAATTTGCCTTACGTGTAATACGACTTTAACTAGTCTCTTGACTGGAAACGGTATTTAAACGAATATTTAAAAAGATGTACATCGGACATTTACTGACATGTCTTGGACTTCATTAGAAGCTCAGAAATCATTCCTGACTTCCTTTTTTCCACTGACGACTGCAGCTTGCCTAATTACGTCCTCTTCTTATTGGCTTCTCTTCTAACTGATTCGGCTCCTTCAATCATAGCTTGAACCTACCTCCTTGTATCTTTTGATGTTGCCTTTTTCAAACGCTCGGTAGCCTCCTTAGTCATGCTGTCTGCTGTTTCCCTCTTCTTTTCTTAGCGCCTGTAATTTCACCTCACATTCGGAAAGGAATTTTCTATCACTTTAAATTTCTTGTGCTATTTCCTCAGCTTGGTGGTTTTCCTTTTCCTCTTTTTTCCTGCAGGCCTCATCTTCCTTCCTTTTTTTCTCAGCCTCTAAGTACACTCTATAAGAGCTGTAAGCGCCATAGGCCAAAGTCAAGAGTTGTTATTGGAACAAGGGATGGTTTATTGTCGAACAATTTCAGGCCCGATTTAACTGCATTCAGCATAGGCGCACCCATTGATGTACTTCCTTCCGCGAGCGTCTTCCCAGAGCTAGAGAACACACCCTCAACAAAAGCGTTGCCATGAGAAAGGGCGAGATCAGCGATTACAATCTGGCGTAACCTAGGATACTTTAAATCACATGAAAGAGTTCTCCTTTCCCAAAACTGGGCCCAATGCTTGTCATCCTTCGTTTCAATATTAATTTCAGTCTGCAGAAGCCCCCATCCGCTAGCGTATCTAGGGGCACACTTATGGGAAGGGCTCGAGCGACATAGCTCATAGATGTGGGTTTGCTAAGGTGAGCGTATGCGTTTTTACCAAACGATCCGTGTTCAAACGTAATTATTGATGCAGTTCGTTGAAAATAGGGACTTTAGGGACCATAATTTGAAATTATGGACTTTATAGGGACTTTGTCGAAAATAAGGACCATGTCCATAGAAAGGGACCAACTGGGAGCCCTCACCTATGAGTACAATTTACGATTAATTTTGTTATGATTTACAAATTTGCTCGTTTGAATTTTTCCTGTATCTATTTTATTTTTCGGGTTAGGAGCATTTCTTGGGAAAAAAGTGTGAAAATTTTCTGTCACTTTAGATATTTTGAGTTTATTTGGGCTTGCTTATACTTTCCGGCGCAGTAGTTTGTTCCGTTCTAACCCGTTTTGAAAATTAATAATTACCTATTATCAAATTTTAGGGTCTAGCAACGTATTTACAAACTTAATGGTTTACAAAAAAAAAATATGGGAAAAACACTAATGCTACTTTTATGTTCCTTTGATGGTGCTGAAATTGCCGCTTAAAATTTAGAACTCGTTTAGAACAAAATATTGTAATAGCCGCTATAAGAAAAAGTTAATAATAATACACAAATTGATTAATATTTTTTGCAAATGGAAATGGATAATTAATTTTTATATTCTATTTTCTCAGTACCGTAATCGGAACATTTTAAGACCGTTAATTTTATCTTAATATAAGATTTTTTTTGCGCAATGGACTATGGTTTGTGTATCAGAGCGATAGACGAATACGCGGACAGACAGATATATATCACTGATAAAATGTTTAAAATCCCCTGCTCAGGAAAAGTTATCTTATGTAGGTGATAGAAAATTTTAAAAAAAAAGCTGCCTAAGGAATCACTAACATCCAAAGGATGAGGGTCTATAAGACCGGTTTCTATTCAAGTTTCCCACTACAACCCCCACCTCATTATTAATGGGGGTGGTAGTGAGGTGGTAGTGGAAGGGCTGATGAAAAATTGAGCTTTTGGTTCTTGTACGTAATATATGCTACATCACAATTTTATTATTTACAAAATTATAGAAAGATTTGAAACTTTTGCTTCCCATAAATACAGGGTGGACCAAATTAGATGAGATCTGGGGTTTTCTCTAAAATTCTGGCAGATAGACAAAAACCAATATAGGTGTCCTGAGCTCGATTTTCGAGAAACAAACAATGGCCCAAACCGTGATCGTCTATCCTTTTCGACTACCGACCTACAGAGCGTTTTTCGAAAATTGGCATTTTTGGATGACCTCTATATCTCAATTACCAAGTGTCGAATGGAAAATCGAGTAACGCATTCTTAAGGCACTTTTTTTAGTAGAATCCGCTGCTGATGAGAAGAAAATTGTGCATGCCTCAGTTTTAGAGACAGACATAACTTGTGTTTTTTTAAATGGACACAAATGTAAATTATTTTATTATTCGATCACAACTTAAATTAGCTATCCAACAATATATCATATTACGTCATATTTATCTCTAGAAAAAGTGGTTAATTTTAAAAAAGTTGTATATATTTGTGAGGAGTCCATGGAAAACTATTAACAACAACACTTCTTATAATATAAAATTATTTTGCCAAAAATAGGAAGAACTAAACCACAATAAACGTTCGAATTGTTTTCCATTGACATTTAGGGATATTTATCGCATTTCTAATATTTATTGAAAAGGCCATGGTAAAAAAAAGAAAATCGAAATAATAGTGAGTTAATTAATAATTTAAAAGAGTTTGGATCATTTGTAAAACCTCGAGCAAAAATATATAATAAAGCAGGTACAGAAGCTATAGAAAATATTGTTTTAGAAAATGTAAGAGAAAATCCTAATATATCGTCTCACGAAATACAGGAATATTTAGGTATCCCAAAAACAACTGCGTTGCGTTGCTTAAAGAAAAATAAATTCAAACCCTACAAAATTAGGATTAGTCACCATCTATACCCAAACGTATTTCAAAGGCGTCTCGATTTTTGCCAATGGTTTTTGCGTCAGTGCAATGAAGTGCCAGGATTTGAAAGAACAATTTTCTCTGGGTCTCTGGCTATTTTTAACATTGTCCTAGTTCAAATTGACGGAACTTCATCAGAAACAAATAGAATGGGCATTGATGATAATGCACTAAAAGACTAGACTAAAGTATAGGTTTAAATAATACCTGATAATGCTTCGTGTTGAACTCGATCCCATAAAAAATTTAGTCCGAAAAATTTGCGCCGGTATATGTTAATCTGGTTTTATTATTATTAACATTTTATATCGAGAGTACTCTGTGGCCAAATCGCTAAGTTCGTGAGACCAAAAAAATAAGAAAAAAATATATGGTATATAGAGTATATAGAGCATATAGTATGGTATCGAGAGTATATGGTATTATTTTCTATCATCATTATGAAAGCAATTCAAACCATAAACAAGTGTAATTCCAAATCCAAATGCGAAATATGAAAAAAAAATCTATAAATAGTACTCCTTGGTATTATTGTATTTTATACCCATTTATGTAAAAGGAGTAATATACCATTTTTACCTAGTACAGAAGGTAACAATCTGACAGAAAAGTGATTAAATCCAACACTGTCAAGATCAGCGAATGGCAGACTTGAAAATTAGGTTTCACGCCCTTGACCTACGAGAGGTGAGAATTGATTACGAAATAGCTTATAAATGCGTAATAGCAGGTAGTATATATCGAATATTACCGATTAACTATTTCATTTAAGAGATGCAAAAAAATTGTACGAAATATTTAAGATTACACATATCATAAAGTGGCTGCTCTAATTAAAATATGACTGAATATTAGGTTGTAGACGATACATGTCAAGAGATGATACTTATCACCTCTTTCATAGTACCACAGACATTAAAATAATATTAGAACAATAATCCTTTGTTTGATATATATTATATATATTATAAATATTTCATATAAAACGAATACTTTTGTTTGAAGAAATAATATAAGTTTGTAATAGTTTTTTTATATATTTCTTACGAAGAGTATTTGTTTTATATTATGAATTTATTTACTTGCGTGTATACATATGAAACAAAGGATTTTTGATTCAAAACATTATTTTTATATGTGCATGGTGGATACTTATGACGTAAAATTTAAATAATAATCTTCTTATTCCCACATTGTCAGATGCTTATTCTAATGTATTATTCTAATTGGTTTCCGTTTGTTGCCTAGCACGTTTGACAAATAATATTACTTTTTTATTAATTCTTGATTTATTATACAAATTGTTTGCATTGCAAATAAAAACGTTCGTTGTAGAATTCTGTTATTGTTAGTGTATTTCTAAAAGAAATTAAAAATGTATTTCGAAATACATTTCTATATAAAACGAACGTATACCCTAAGCTTCTGCTACATACATTAATGCCCCTGAAAGATTCGATATGGAGTTAAGTAATTTTTATATACTGTTCATTTATTTTGCTTCAATTATAATCTCGTGTTTGTAATAATATTTTTATTTCGAACACATGCCGCTTAAAAATCGTTACGAATCTAAGGAACGTTTCATACAAATAACTTAGAAATCCTTAAATTTGTCTAAGGAAGTCTACATCATGCATGTATAATTGTAAAATTGTCACGAACTGGGCTCAATTTTTTTCCACTGTTATTTATCTTAATGCAAACAATTATGTACGTATAAATGCTTAATTATTTGATGAAACAGTACAAAAACAAAATTATCATAGCTAATTTGGAAAATTTAAATAGTTACCATACATAAATGTATATTTTTTACGTTACGTATTAACAGAAATTAATCACACATACACAAACATCACAAAATTATTTTTTCTTCCTTTTTGAAATGAAAGCAAGTTATTATACTAAGTGGATAAGTTACATCAAACTTTTTTTTAGAAACAATAGGTTCTATTAAATTCAGACTCTAAAACCTAAATATATAAATATTGAAAACAAAATATGTAGATATGTATGCTGCTCAAGGCTTAAGGTATCAACTCCCAAAACGGTTGTAGTCCAATAACTCGGAACATTATCACATTTAGCGAAAAAATGCTAAGCACCAATAAGAAAGCTCACAAACTGAGGATACGTTTTATTTTTCTTATAATTTTTGTAGAATTAATAGATATAGAAGTTCAAAGATGGTGTCCCAAAGTTTATAAGGTGAAATATACAATTTATATGTTAAATATCTCCGAAACTATGGCACAGCACACATCAAAAATTCTAATAACCAAAATTAAAGACTATTAATTAAAAGCTTTCAAATGATTTTTTGTAATATGCGTGTTCAATTAATAGATGTATTATTAATAAGAACGTCTCCATTTTGTTATTGTAATTAGCCAGTAATTTTAAAAAATCTATTTTTGGATAAAAAAAGGAATGTATGTAAGTAACATATTGTAGAACCGCTTCGAGATACAACATCCAATTGAGCTGAAATTTTGCATATTAGTCTGTATGTATGTTAGGATGCTTAGTTCAAATCTGGCAAGTCAATTTTGAACCACTTAACGACGACGTCCTACTGAGCTGAAAACGTATAGTACTGATGACAATACAATATTATGGTGTCATAATAATTATGGTATAATATTATGGAAGCCAACAGAATTTTCGCGATGAACAGTCGAGTAGACTAGCAAAGATCTCGGGGTAAAACGGTTTGGACCGAAGCATGGGCGGAGATCGAGAATATTTTTGATTTATTTTAAAATTGAAAATAAAATATTTATTAAATTTTGTGACGGCTAATATTCTGAGAACCGAATGTATTAATTATTTACTAAATTTTGATTATATAATTATTAAAAAATAACCAATTTACAAAAAATCCTTTCGACATCTCCACAGATAAAAATCTAAAAGATTCAAATCAACTGATCGAGGACGCCAAGCAGTAAAAAAGTTATTGAAAAAGCACCTTTCCCACCCTGTATTCAAGAATGAATATCTCAGTCTTATCGAAAAAAGTTATATAAAGATATGGCGTTATTTTTATCAAAAATCAGCCCCGAAAGATTTCCCACATGTTCTGGGGTGCCCTGTGTAACATGCGCAATTTTTCTTTGCCCGATTAAAACAGTTTCTTGGGAAACAAATTTCACTCGCTATATTGGAACCACCATTATTACTTTTTTTTTTAATTCAGATTCGGATTCGCAATCAAAACATACAAGACATACTGCTTTTCAAAAATAAATAAGCAATACCTCTTCAAATATTAAATTTTTTAGTAGCGGTTCCACTCCTTAGTGATAGGAACAAGTGTCCCAAGCATATAGAAAATGAGGATGATATACTACAAGAATCTCCGATAAAAAATATATCATTTCATGTGACATTATTTCAAAATTTTGCATATTTTTTTACATCTAGGTGCAATAGTATCATTGGGTGGAAATGAGTCACCAATAACTATCAAAGAAATCTAGAAATTCTACAAAAAATAATGACCAGAATTGTATTTAATAAAACTATATTAACCTTAACAATGACCTCTATAAAAGAAACCAACATATTTGAGGTGATGCAATTGTTTCGTCGTTTATGTCATCAATTCAGGAACTAAATAGATACTGAAAAAATAGAACGTAATTACAATACTAGACATGGAGAATAAGCTATCCAAGTACCAAGGACTGAAAACGCGATTGGCCAAAGGAAATATAGGTACAGGATCATCCGAAATTTTCGTTCATACATTTAGGAGTTGATTCTACACCAAAAAAATGTAAGAAAAGTTCCTATAACCACGTATATGACCTTTCTTTTCGTAGACGATTCTTTTTTTTTTTAATTCATCCCATTTTAGTAGCAAAGGGTTGAAAACTCTTGACATCGGTATGCTTAAGACCTTTACCGAAACACCAAAATTCGTTTAGTGAAAATTTCATCAAAATTGTTTTTTTAAATCAGTTCGTAATAAAAGATAGGAATTTGTATTTTTGTATAGTCGTTTTCTAAAAAAAAATAGCGGAGATTCCGATTATATTTAAAACTCTTTTAACATTTTTATTCGTTTTTTTTTTATAAAAAGCGTTCACCAAGTCCTATAAACCTACAGAACCACTATTTAGGCACTTTCGCCATCCTCGGGGTGCCGTCACAGTGTTGTTTTTTAAACTTTTTGGGAAAAAAATCTGCCTGCCAACAAATCTTAACGGATTCGAGATTTTTCATACTTTCATACTTTAACGGGAGTACCGCCTAAAATTCGCTTAACGCATAAACTGTAATCCCATAAAGTAAAAAAATATTTTGAGGTTTCTTGTTCTTGTGCACACACTAAATCATTTTTTTTTCATCTCTTTAATAATGGGGTGGGGGTGGCTAATGCGGAAATTTTTTTTGAGACCTTAGCTTCTCTTGTCTATACTAAATATCAATTTTATGAACTCTTACACTCAAAGAAAATGATAGGTAAATTCAACCAAAAAGAGCATATGAAATCGCGCCTATCTAGTTTCATAGTTAAATCAATCAGAAAAGAATAGTCATACAACTTTATTTGTTTTCGTAAACAAATAGTAGTTTAATAATCATATCTTCTTGTAACAAATTAAATAGTACAACGACTTTGTTTTTTGTTCACCAACTAATTTTTAGGTTGATCTACACTTTATTGTATGATGAAGTTTTTTTTTGGTTAGCCAAAATCTCAGTATTGAGACATCAGAGCACCCAAACCACAGATTAGAGATCGTTTATAAGATCCATCCAAATATATCGATGATTCCTGAGAGAATTTGAACATTGCAATCATGTTATTAATTTTCTATAAATTCATAAGAGTATAAGATAATGCATGATTAATTATTGTCAGTGATTTGTATGTGGCGTCATCTGGGAATAATTTCTGTAATAGACTACGTGGTAAGCAAGCAAATTTTATGGTAATTCTTTTAGAACTTCTAGAAGACGACAATAATATTGGTTTGTCTACCAAGTACAATAATACAGCGAACTAATACTGGGTTAGAATTACAATTCGATAATAGTTAAAAATAATATATACTATTATCTAGTTTAATTTGACAGAATTCAACAAAATAATAGTCAGACGAACAAAATAATAGTCTTATTCATCTATTTTTTAAGTTAATGTTTGTTTTGTTGTACGACAACTTTTTATTCATTAAAATAACAATCACTAAAAATGCCATCAATATAGTTTGGTTTAACAAAATTAACGATATTGTTAGTTAACCATTTTTTTTTTGTTGAATTTACCCATACTATTTCTTTGAGTGTACCTATGTGTACCAAATTTCAAGTCAATATCTCAAACGGTTCCAGCGTAAACGTGCGCACAAAAAAGTTACAGACCGACAGACAGAAATTTTATAAAAAATTTTTTGTCGTTACTATACTTCCACTTGATGTGGAAGTAAAATTATAAGGAGAATGATTCCTATTTAAACTAGAAACTCTCTTCCAACATGATGTAGATATTATTATTATTGCGAGTTCAATGTATTTCGTCCATTTTTTGAAGTTATCTTCAATGTCCAAGTTTTGGCGGTACTCCGCTAAAGTACGAAACTATGATACTTCGCGCGTATTGTAAAAGTACTTATTCTCGAATCCGTTAAAATTTGTTCAGCAGGCAGATTTTTTCCCAAAAAGGTCCAAAAATAACACTGTTAACACAAGATTATGTAAGTTTATAAGTTTAAAAATATGTGTCAAGTAAGTTGTACCACATCTGTTATACTTAATTTTACAATTCGTTACTTATTCTCTTACATTAGATTAGTTTTATTTTTTCCTGTAGTTACTATGGCTTTGGAATGAGAATTCTTTTTCGAGTATCACCTTGCTTATTTTATGACAGTATTTAAATCTAGAGATAAAACATTTCTTTTATTTTGTAATCACACAAATAAACAGTTATTATTTTTATCGCTATCAAATCTTTAGCAATGACAGAAATGGTAAATTCGTCTTTCATCGAATGTAAGTTGGCGATTAAATAAAAACACACCAAGGTGAAATCTGTGCACAACATAGAACTTGACCATGTCGTCGTACCCCATTAAACCGATTGAATTAAGGATATATTCTTCAAATTGGTAAAATATGAAAATAAGATGGTATTGCTATTTAACTTTGTTATTGAAAATCAATGCCGTTACGCTTCATTATGGGTAGGAAAATAGTAAATACAGATCACATTATTTTATACCACATTTTTAGTGTTTCCTGATTCACTTCCTAACTGATATTTATATAATTATTTATTTAACTGATTGACACTATCGTCACCGTCCATACATCAGCTCAACATTTTGTCATTCTATCTTGTTTTTTGTTTTCAATAAATAGTACAGATGAAATAGATTTTAAAAGAGAATAGTAGTTTGTGCAACAAGAGTGGATATGATATCCATATCGCACGATAAAGAAGTTTGAGCACGACGCCGTAGGCGGAGTGCTACAGATCTTTTGAGTGCGATATGGATAATCCACTCGAGTTGTACAGTATATTTTTTCTACGACCAGCTTAAAAAAACTAAAAAAATGTATTAAACATTAATATATTACACAAATGCACACTGACAGTACACACTGACAGTTACTTTGACAGCTTACGCACTAATTTGATTTTAAAACGAATAGTTGTCTATGTATTTAATACACGAACTGTGATTGGTCGGTTTCATTTCATATCCATCCTATAACTTATATGAAATATATCCGATCAGTTAACTGGAATAGCCTACTTATCCATTCTACAGACTACAGAAAACAGCAAATTTATATAATGGAGTATATATTATTTAAAAAACAAATTTCTTTTATTGCTGTTACCAAATAACTTCAATTTGGTATTGTTCTGACCTGTGTACGATGAAAATTGATCGAGATACGGAAAGTTGAAGGCGAAATACTTTTATATCTCCATTAAAAAAACCGCTGCCGAAGGAATCACTACTTGCACATCCAGATTTTTTATCAAAATCGCCCACAACGAAAAAATTTTGTATGTGGAAATAAATAAACATAAATTTGAGGCAAAAATAGTTAATATTTCAAATATAAATTGTATAAGGATAACAATAGAAACTGATAATAACAAAAAAACGTCAATCACAGCTATATATAAACCACACACAATTAATACACTCTCATTCATTCAAGAACTAGAAACTTTTGTTACTAACAAAGACAAGAATAATACGGAAATTATAGTAGGAGATATGAATATAAATATATTAGAGAATACGGAGGCTAGCCAAGAATATTTAAATGTTCTATACGAAAATGGTTATAAATCACTAATCAACAAGCATACCAGGATAGAAAATAACTCCCAATCCTGTATTGATCATATTTTTTTTAAAAGTAATTACATCACGGTAGATGAGCTACTGCCAATAATTTTACACTCTAAAATAACAGATCATTTCCCAACAATATTAAAAATTAACAATAATAACTTCAAATCAAGAGAAACACAGTTGACAAAAACATTCCTAGATTATAAAAAAATATGTAGAATAATAAACCAGAACACATTTGAAAATATTTACATGCAAAATACAGTGGAGGGAGCCACCCACATATTCATAAATAAAATCAAAGAGGCTATAGAAATGTCAACAAGAACAATTACAATAAAACAAAAGGTAAAAAAAAACCTTGGATCACAGAGGGTTTAATAAAGTCAATACATGTCAGAGATAAGTTGTATAATGTGTATAGAAAAAACCCAAATGTAGATTCGCTTAAAGAATACAAAGATTATAGAAACAAACTAAATAAATTAATTACAAAATTGAAACAAAATGATTACAAAGATGTCATTATCCAAAATAAAAACAATAGCAAGAAAATTTGGCACCTAATGAGAGAATATACAAACAGCAAACAATCAATAGCGACATAATTGAAATAAAAAATAGATATAACATAATTGTTACGGATGGGAAAGAAATTACGCAAATATTTAATAATCACTATGCCACTGTTGGTGAAAAAATGGCACAGAAAATAAAAAAAGATTGACAATCCGATCAAAATGAACAAACACAACCTAATAACCCTAACACAATATTTTTAAACCCGGTTAATGAAAATGAACTGATTGAGATAATAATGTCACTTAAGAATGACTCAACGCCCGGTGCTGATGGTATAACAACTAAAATTCTAAAAGAGTTATCTCAAATCATAAGTAAATCCCTAACGTACCTGATAAACCTTATTTTTGAAACAGGGGACTGTCCATCCCAATTTAAAGAAGCCCTGATAACACCAATTTATAAATCAGGTGACAGTCAAATAATTGATAATTATAGGCCCATTAGTTTGTTATCGAATGTTGCTAAAATATTTGAAAAAGCATTAAAAACCAGGCTAGTTAGTTTCATGGACCGTTACAACTTAGTCTCTAAGAAGCAATATGGTTTCCGTAAGAACATGTCAACCAATGATGCAATAGCCAATTTAACGAAAAAAATTTATAATTGTTTAGACTTAACCAAACCATGTGCAGGAGTTTTCATTGACTTGGCAAAAGCTTTCGACACAGTAAGCCATGAATTACTTCTACGCAAAATCCAAAATATCGGAATACGGGGACAGACCTTCAAGTTACTTAGCAGCTACTTGGACAACAGATATCAATCGGTAAAAATAGGCACCAACATCAGTGATAAACAAAAAATAACATTTGGTATTCCACAAGGAACTGTTTTGGGACCTATTTTATTCATAATATATCTGAATGATCTTCTTAACCTAGACTGTCATGGAGACATAGTTTCATATGCTGATGACACTGTACTATTCGTAGAAGGAGAGACTTGGGCTGAAATAAATAGAAAAATACAGGAAGATTTAAACAAAATAACAAAATGGTTTGATAACAACTTGCTAACGATTAACTTAAATAAAACAATGTATATACCATTTTCGAGTTACAAGAGGGGTTTACCATCCTATACAACTATCGATGTTGAACTCAAACATAGGAATACTATATGGAATTTGGAAAACTCAGAATATGTTAAATATCTTGGAATAATTGTAGATAATCATTTGAGATGGAACCACCACATTGAAAACTTAGTCAGGAAGCTGAGATCGCTATCCTACATGTTTCAAAAATTAAAGTATATTTTAAGTATCCACGAACTTAAATCCGTTTACTATGCGTTAGTACAATCACTGCTTACTTATGGTATTACTGGCTGGGGTGGAGCATACTCAAATGTAATAAAACCTCTGGAAGTCATACAAAAAAGAATACTCAAAATCATTTTTAATTTTCCGGCAAGGTTTTCATCTGAGGAGCTTTTAACACATACCAAAATATGTGACGTAAGAAATCTTTTTTATTTAACTGCGTTAACAAATATGTCAAAACACAAATTAATAAGGGATTCTATCTCACATATACATAATACAAGACATAAAACACAAAAAAATCTATTATTACCAAAAAAAAGTAAGGCCATTGGACAGAGACTATATCACTACATTGGCATAAAAGTCTACAATTTTCTACCACCCGAATTAAAGCAAATAATATATAAAAAGTCCTCAAAAATAAAACTTCGCCAGTGGTTAATTGAAAATAAACCTACGCTTTTATGAAAGCTCATTATTATATCCGCTTTTCTTCTTCTTACCTCATTCTTCTATGGTGTAAATATACATTTGACAGAATCGTTGTTATTTCTTTATACATATTTGCATTTTTTATGTATATATTTATATATTTTGTTTCTTCCCTTTTCATAAGATATATCTACGTATAATGCATATACATATTTACGTGTTGTATAATATTTAAATATCACTTTAGTCACCTATTATTAATTGATTTTCTTATCGTTATTATAGTATTTTATTACATTGAATGTAGCAATAGTGTTGAAAGAATACATTACTCCCCAGGAATTCGAGACCTACCGTCAAGTTTTTTCGAAAACTTAAGGAAGTCTCGGACACCTACTTTTAGTAACTATTATAGTCTACCACTATTCTCAATATTTATTTACGCTGTTATCTAATTAATATATGCATATGTGCTATGTAAGTTAATGTAAATAAATATTATTATTATTATTAATTGTTTATGGAACTTTAATAATATAATATTTGAAATCCTCTACCCCAAAAACCCATAAAACGATACCCCACATCGGTAGCACGGTGGGGGTGGTAGTGGGGGTGGATAAAGTAAAAAACATTTTGAGATTTCTGGTTCTTGCACACACCCTAAATCACATTTTTTTCACCCCCTTTAATAATGGGGTGGGGGTGGTAATGGGGGTGGTTAATGTCAAAATTTTTTTTGAGACCTCAGCTTCTCTTGTATATACTAAATACCAATTTTATGGACTCTTACCTGCTTGATTTACCTATTTTCCCCAATTTTACCCCAATTTACCCCCCAACCCTTCGACGGAACAAGATGAAAATATAACCTAGTTCTATATCTCGTTAAAGTACATATGTGTTCCAAATTTCAAGTCAATATCTCAAACGGTTCCAGAGTAAACGTGCGCACAAAAAAGTTACAGACAGACAGACCGACAGACAGAAATTTTTTTTCGCTCAAACTTAAAATCTCGACGTTTCGTGACATTCTAAGCCTATTTGAACAATAAAAATTTTTGAAATTTTTTTGTCGTTACTATACTTCCACTGGACGTGGAAATAATATGTCTCTTAGCGAGTTGAGAGGGCTGTGCGTGTGTACGCGTGTGCGCGCGTCTCTTTGTGTTTGTTTTTTATAAAATATTAATAATGTATGGTATGATATATTTGTATGCATGAAATTTTATCATAATTATTTTTAAAATATTTATTTATTTAAAAAATATTTTGATTTAACATAATTATTAATAGTTAAAAAATATAAATAATTTTATTCAGCATAATATATCAGCATCAGTGTTGCGTTCCCTCATTTTCGTATTGCCTTTCATCATCATATACATGGATTTATCAAAATCATTAGCTTCAATCAAATTGAGTACTTGTTCACCGTTTAAGCAGTTACATCCTTGTAGTCCAGTCAACGAATGAGTTGTAGAGGACATTGAGGAGGGGAGAATTTTCCTCTTCAGAAATGTGTTGGGGTTGGGAGGTAAATATACTAAAAGTCCCCGCCCCTAGCCCTGCCGCTTCACTGGGGGAGGGGAGTGGAAAGGTTCCTTTTTTCGATTCTTCGCCTATAACTCGGAAACGATGCGTCGTACGGAAAAAGGTAATCTATGCAAAATTAAACATACTTAAATTTCCTACAAGAATGTCTATATTCATTTTCTTCCTGTGTGTTATAGTTTCCGAGATATTCGCCAGCCAAAATCGATAATTAATAAATAAATTAATGAAGTATCTGAAATGTTTCTATCAAAACTGCTAAAAAATCAGTCACAAAGCAATCTTTATTTTACAACACTCGACGTATTTACTAACGTAATATTTTGTCGAAATCTATAGATTTCCTTAAATATACTGTGTGACTCACTTAAAATGAAGACACCCTCATAACTTTTTTATTTTATTTCTGATTTGAATCAAATTTTACTAAAGTATAAAACAAATTAATATCTACTTATAACCAGAAAAACATTCGTCTGCCACAAATGCAAAACCACCTGCGGTACCAACATATGCGGAAAAAATAAAAAATCATATTAGGCATTTTTTTAACGAAAAATTTTGTTCATGAAAGTTGTTCAGAATTATCCAAAAACCTTAAGTTCAAAATTTAATCAAAATTAAAAAATTAATACTTTGATTAAATTATCATTTATTTAGTAAGCCCCATACTATTTTAAAATTTTTTAAAAATGCATCGGGTCGGCGCAAAAAACTGTGCAGCAAATTCACACTGTAGAGAAGGATACCCATTGACGTTCGTCAGTACAAAAGAAAAAGAACAGCATTTTTTTAAAAATCCGATCTCAGGAAAATGAAAATATCTGATGAAGATTTGAAGAATTATTTACGATACGAATTGGCGCCATTTCCCTTAACCTTATTCAATGAAGGTAGTAGATATACATTTCAATGTGGACACCGAAATAACAGTTGATGCTTACTGCAAAGACTTCACCAGTTCGCAATATTTTATTCATAAAACCTGGCAGTGAAAAGGAAGAGGCAGAGGAAAAGTTCAAACCAATGTTTACTCTACCCACCAAATGCAGCAGCTGGGACTGAAAGAAATTCTGTTCCTGCATGCTTCTACTGGCTGCCATTCAACATCTGCAACATTCCGGAAAAGTAAACTTGGTTTTACAAAACTTTACCAAAAAATACCCTGATGTTCGAAGATCGGCCGAAGTGTTTCACAACCCTTCCTCCTCTCATGCTGATGTTGAGGATGCTGGACGATTATGCATACTAAAATGGTATGCGCTCCAGCAAAGGAGATCTCCCTCAACACCTACCGATACCATTCATTTTTGAAATCCGTAGCAAATATCAAACCAGATCTCTCATCACTTCCACCAAGCGAGGGGGCAACAAAAGAGCATTCATTTCGCACATTTCACCAGGTGCAGATCTGGCTGGGAAACCAGCCAGAGTTGTGGTGTTGGGAGCACAAGGCAAAATATGTAGCTCCGGTGCTGTCCAAAGACCCAGCGGCACCAAGAAAAATTTCTTGCAAGTACAATAAAGATTGCAGCAGTGCCAGATGTATCTGCAAAAAGGTATCCATGAATTGTTCCCCTTTATGTCAGAACTACCAGGGGAATTGTTTAAACGGAGTGTCCGTTTTAATGAACGAGGATGATGAAGAAGATGACGTGGAACCCCTCCCCACATCCCACCAATATTCTAGAAACGGGGATGTTGAAGTTTTGGACTTGGAGCAAGAAGCCAGACCCTCTCGTCCCAAGAGAGCCAGGCCAACAAAATTAAAGATGTACTTTTATTCTTCATCATTCCAAATTAAGTACCCCGAACACATTCCTGAAGAGCGAAATTCTCCTCATTTCCATATCCTTTAAAATCTACTTTTGGGCATTTATTGATTGGACTAAAATTCAAGCTGCCAGGTAGTTGTAAAGCAATCTGCAATTTTTTTTTAAATTATTTTAAATTTTTTTTTAATTTTAATTCTTCAATTTTTTTATTTTGATTAAATCTTGGACTTAAGGTTTTTGGATAATTCTAAATAAGTTTCATTAACAAAATTTTCCGATAAAAAAATGCCTAATATGATTTCTTATTTTTTTCCGCATATATTGGTACCGCAGGTGCTTTGCATTTGTAGCAAGCAAATGTTTTTCTGGTTATAAGTAGATCCTAATTTGTTCTATACTTTAATAAAATTTGATTCAAATCGGAAATAAAATAAAACAGTTAAAAGGATGTTTTTATTTTAAGTGAGTCATAATGTATATTTAAAAAAATGTAAAGATTTCGACAAAACATTACGTTAGTAAATACGTCGAGTGTTGTAAAATAAAGATTGTTTTGCGACTGTGATTTATTAGCAAACCACGATAAACCGTTTTGATAGAAATATACCAGATAATGAATTAACTTATTAATTATCGATTTTGGCTGGCGAATATCTCGGAAACTATAACACATAGGAAAAAAATGAATATAGATATTCTTGTAGAAAATTTAAGTATGTTTAATTTTGCATAGATTACCTATTTCCGTACGACGCATCGTTTCCGAGTTATAGGCGAAGAATCGAAAGGACATTTAGTATCTTTACCTCCTAACTACCCCCAACACATCCTTGAAGATGAAAATTCTCCCTTCCTTAATGTTCTCTACTATCCCCTTTTGGGCATTCATTGATTGGACTATTGGCCGATTTTGCATACAAACGAGCAGTTTACTTCAGTTTTCATACAACAGCATCTCCCGTGCAAGAGCATGATACTAAATTTAGTATGGATTCAGGTGCGATTTCAAAATTTGTTTTTTTAGGTTGCAAGAAAACATTTATTTTATTCTAGACCAGACTCAGTGTTCTCCGACATCCTATTACCAAGCCACTGCATGTTGCATTTGAAAATACGTTATGTTCAACGTCTGCAGAATTAGGACGAAATATTTCCAATTTTGCGGTTTTTGTCAGTCAAGATTTTTCAGATGTAATAAATCTGTATTCGCAACAAATATTTTCAGCATTATTAAATGCTCTTATACATTCTCCTTTCGGACACATTTGAAGGTTTCGTATACTTACTTTTACAGCTTCGATGAACATCAATTACAAAGCCTTTCTTTTAGCTATAGGTGTTTGTTATGACCAATTTTTTTGCTAAAATTTTTATTATTTCAATAGCATCTGCTCCAAGCACGAAAAATTATCAAGGTCTACATATATTCTCCACTCTTCTTCGTTCTTAAGAGATTGAGAAAGTTAAATCAGAACAGTTTATGCATAAAAATCATCTAATTTCAGAACCTATAAAATTGGATATTATGTAAAATACTTATGCAAGATTATTAGGCATGATCTCCTTAACTTTTACTCGAAGCAGGAATATAACTTCAAAGCAACTACATAAACCCAAATACCCATTATCACTATCTTAAAAGAGTCCATTGGCCTAGTAATCTTGTAGATCCGTAGAAGGCTACTTTAAATATGTTTATTAATTATTTAGTATGCAGTCTGGTTTTTAACAGGTGAAGGTCACGTCAAAAATGAAATTTGCTGATAAATCAACAATATAAAATTTTACTGTGCTTAACTGCATATCTGACACTAGACACGCAAAAACAAATTTAGATATGATTCATGATACATAAAAAGTTCATAAGGAAGTGGTATATTTCATTACGCTGACAGTGACCTTAAATTTAAGTAATTTACATAATATTTATATCTCAAATTTTAAAGCGTAAAACGTCAATTTGATGTTTAAAAATTTGTTGGCTGTTCTTAGATGCTTTCGTGTTTCATTCAATTAAAGATATCTATCAGGAAATAACTTTCCTACACGCTCAAGTGAAAATAAGTCATAAAATGTAATTAGAAAGTTTTATGTGCTTAAACAAACTATGCATTCCCATTGCTACAAACGGTGTAGACTATAGGCCCATTTAAAGGAGAACATTTATTGAAATATTTAAACAACTACGATCAAAAAGATTTTGTCAAAAATAACTTCTTGTCGAGAAATTAAACATACAAGTTTATCTTCTTACAAAACCAAAGCGGTCAAAACGTGATCAATTAAGAATGTCAATAGTATAGTCTTAAATTCAGGGATCAAATAAGTTTTGACGTCAAAATTGCGAGAAATTTTCCAAGTGACCAAACTGACCACTCCAAATCTGAAAAAAACTGGCAGCAGTACTACAAAGGCGAACCCGCAATACTGAAATCAGCAGTGGAGCCAGCAATACAAAAATTAAAAACTGGCAAAGCAGCTGAAATCGACCATATCATAGCAGAGACGCTTAGCGGTACAAATCATAATCTAAATATACATGGCTTGCTCGCTCCCCTGAAACCCATCAAGAAACGTGACGTCAGAAAAAGCTAATTTGGCGGAGACATTTTAAACATAACAGTTATGACATGAATTCGCCCATTGCCCCTCAGTACCCGCAAACTCGAAGTACAGTGGAACAGGTCTGGCGTAAAAGAAAGCTGCGCCAAATGACACATGCGCAATTTATATAGGCAGACCACATGGCCATGTATATTTAGATCATGATACAAAAAAATAGTAGAGAATTATACAAGAGAAGACAGTCAGAAACAAAACAACAAATTAGATAAAAACAGTTGACTCCAATTTAAAGGGACACAGCTGTGTGTCAGGATCAAATGATTTCGTTTGTTTTTGTTTTGCCAATTTTGAATACATGTGAAGTGATGTAACTATAGGAGAATTCCAACCATTTTAATATTATTCTTTTCTACTCCTTGCTTTCTGTACAGTCTGTAGAATGGATAAATAGGCAATTACAGTTAACTGTGCGGATATATTTCATATACTATTTAGGATGGATATGATATGAAACCGACCAATCACAGTTCGTGTATTAAGTACATATAGTCTAATCAATGAACGTCCAAAAGGAGATTGTAGAGGACATGGAGGGGGGAGAATTTTCCTCTTCAGGAATGTTTTGGAGGTAGTTAGGAGATAAACATACTAAAAGTCCCCGCCCCTAGCCCTGCCGCTTCAGGGGGGATTCCCCGCTTATAACTCGGAAAAGATGAGTCGTACGGAAAAAAGTATTAAGTAGTAAAAGTAGTTCGTTAATGCAAAAATAAAGCAATGAAAATTTTTCCAGAAGAACCTTGTCAAGAGGAAGTTTAAGAGCAAACAGAAACCGTCAATGATAATGATGAAGAATGTTATTAATAATGTTTAATATTCAGTTATTTAAACCGACTTTTTTATTACAATATACAAATATAAAAAATTTGCAATTTTTATTACTATTTTCAATGATCTATTAAATTTCCAAAATACTTTATTCTAAAAGTTATTTACTAAAAATGCCGTTAGGTTCATATTACCCCAATATTGTCATGATTTTGAGATCGACAGTACTTTACTCCTGGACTCTTTTTTCTATTTAATTACATACACGTACCTAAATACTAGTTGAAAACAACATATTAATTTGGTTAGCTAATTAAAATAGGTTTGCTATAGTTAGCTTAGTGACTTAGGCGTTTGATACTTCCACCCTTGAGTAATCGCAAATCCTTTTAACCATGAATAGAACTAGTCAAAATAAGTAGATTTTCGAACAGACCCACCTCGAGAAATCATACCTGCTCCCCCTGCCCCCCTCAAAGGGGCTATCTGTATCTGCCTATATATTTTTTTTTTCTCAAAAACAGTAGGAACTAGAGGAATGATCTTAGCGCAATCAATAAATGTATTTATCAAACTGTTTGAGATCAACTCAGTCAATCGATCATAGAACTCCCATGTCCATCCAAATGGGGATGGACTATGAATAATGATAAATGGATGCCCCTCTGGACTACTTCCAAAAATAAGTGCAAAATTTGTGGGCCTAAGTGCAAATGTTTTTTAAAAAATTGAAAATGTACAAAATTATGTTCGTGTAGAATATTGCAATTAAGTTATTTAATTTAAAATTTACTTTCATTAAGTAGGCCCTATAATTTAGTTATTTTATTTTCTGTTAAATGTTTTTTTGTTAAT
The DNA here is from genome assembly GCA_936432065.2 of Rutpela maculata. Lineage (NCBI taxonomy): Eukaryota > Metazoa > Arthropoda > Insecta > Coleoptera > Cerambycidae > Rutpela > Rutpela maculata. The sequence continues at coordinate 21,963,993 of OW386288.2, forward strand.
TTTACCATTATTTATATATTTTTTTGTTAATGTGTTAGAGAATAAAAAATAGTGAGAATATTGGGCTTTCAATATAATATTAAAAATAAGTTATAATGCAATTATACGCACTCTATTGTCTATGCACGCCACTGGCGACTTTATTTAAATAAATAATATTTTTAAATTATACAGTGTGTCCCAGGATAGATGTAACAAGAGGTGTAATGGACCAAAAATTTTGAAATTTTGGAATAGTATTTGGGGATTGAGTCCGGCTTGTTGTAAAACTAAAGTATACCAAAAATGACTTGATTTGGTGTTCTACAGGGTGTTTTATAAGCAAAGTTGTAAAAATCACCACTAATAAAGTACGTTTATTTTTCAAAATATGAAAAAATTCCACTAAGAAAAGTTATTTAGAATGCAATTTTATACCTCTGCACCAAATTTCAGGAATAATATATTATTTTTTTGAAACTTCCCATTTTTTCAATAAATTAGTATTTTATTTTGAACCATTCAATTAAAACTGCATAGACATTATTTTTTGTGAATTAATATTTAAAGTTATGTAGAAGCTGAAAGTAGGCTATGAGAAAAGCAGTGGATTCACATTTATTATTTATTATTGACAAATGGGAAGTTTCAAAAAAATAACTTTATATTCCTGAAATTTGGTATAGAGGTATAAAATTGCATTCTAAATAACTTTCCTTAGTGGAATTTTTTCATATTTTGAAAAATAAAGGTACTTCATTAGTGGAGATTTTTACAACTTTGCTTATAAAACACCCTGTAGAAGACCAAATCAAGTCATTTTTGGTATACTTTAGTTTTACAACAAGCAGGACTCAATCCCCAAATATCATTCAAAAATTCCAAAATTTTTGGTCCATTACACCTCTTGTTACATCTATCCTGGGACACACTGTATACCAATTGACAGAAAAGGTAATAATGCAGTTTTTTTTATTGAGTGCCTAATTTATTGGGTCGTTTTTGTGATAGCCAAAAACTTGTTATAGCTAGAATATCTTCACCACATTTTTTTGCTAAGGGAATTTGTATAAAAAATATATTAGAACAAATATTGTGAGATAATTTTGAAAAGGTAGAATCAATATTTTCGCAGTTTGTAAGAACAACAATAATAAATTATTTTAAATAAATTCATTATGCACATGTGCAGCTTTCTCTTACTGACGGCTTTATTTAAACAAATAAATATACGAATAATATACCAATCGATAGAAAAATAATGGTCTTTATTCTTTATGTCTTGTAGAATTTTGATTTCTTGGGCCGTTCTAGAGATATATCCAAACACGTGTCGTTGTTGGAAGGCGCTTCCCCCCTTTTTTTGCTGTGGGGCTTTTAAAAAAAAGTTTCTATTCATGGTTAAAAGGATTTGCTATTACTCAAAAGTGGAAGTATCAAATACCTAAATCTCTAAGCTAAGTATACTATATGATCTAATAAAAACTTTAGAATATGGAGAATAACAATTATAAATGGATGGTCGTAAAATGTGTTTTTTGTTATTAAAAAAAAAAACAAATACGCAGTAATCTGTACGAATTCAGTAGACGAATTACGGACACCAAATATCATTTCAAGGCATGCTCGTCTATAAAAACGTTCAACAGCTTTTTTATTATTTCACAAAAACTTACTAGGTAGAATCTGACGTAACCTCGTTATATTCCTGTGATATGACAATTAATTGCAATATCAAGGCCAAATACTGATCAATTGGATCAAAATTTAATTGTTATACATATATCCTCATTGCTTGGAATTTACGTAATTTTTTGTTGAAATAAATGAGACAGATACTTCATATATTATAATGCAAATAACCCACGTGGAATTAATTACACTGACCAAGATATTTTTTATTTTTTTTTTTTTCAAGATTCAGCCTAGACGAATGTAATAGCACAAAAGTAATTATGCATTTAACTTGATTGAATTCATATTTAGATTATATCTTGCTAACAAAACTTACACTAAGTTCAATGAAATTATCGTAAAGAGGACACAAAAAAAATTCGGGGAACATTCTTCCTAAGCGAGATACAGGATTTCAAAAATACCTCAAAATGAAAGAAAAAATGAATTTGCCCCGAAAAATAAGCCCGTAATATGCTTTCAGTTTTATTTTATGATCACTCCTTATACCAGAAATTCTCAAACTCTATCGAATTCAGTCCAGAATTCAGTACAGATATTTGTCGTACAGTATGTAGTTAAATAAAAGAGCAAGAGTGACTAAATTGCAAAAACAAAAAACATTTATATCGTAATATATGTAAGTAATGGGCAAGAAAGTAGCATAGTATAATTTAACTGGAAATGTGGAAATCCTCCAATTTTCAACTTATTTAATCGAAGTGGACGGGAACTCCCTAATTCTCTAGTTTTAACATCGAATCTTTTTTTACTAATCCCCATATAGTCCAGTCAACCGAGCGCTAAAATGACCAAAGTTGAGTGATAATGAATGGATTTTGATGAAACCTTGTGCAATGTGTTTGTAATGAACTTAATAAAAAAGTTAAAAAAATATATTGGAGTAGGAAATGATCGGAAGAGGTAGAAAACACCTCTTTTATCACGGGTTCCGTAACTTGTAGAATTAAAAAATTAGAAAAAAAAATAATGTATTTACTTTTTTTTTGCCCAAAATAAGATATGTTTACTCTTGTGAATTTTTTCGAAAAATGCATATTTTTCGAGATATGGCCACTCGAAAATTTCTATAAATGGGGGAGGGGAAATGTAAAAGTTGAAAAAAAAATCTGAAAAAATTCAGGTGAATGTATCATTGAAATGCAAGACTTTTTTTATTTGCAACTTTTCTGTAAAGTGAGTTTTTCCGGAAAAACATGAAAAACTACTCGTTTCTTTAAGATTTTAGTGCTTTAAAAATATTTATAATAATATTTATTCAAGTACTTATAATACAAAAATACAGGAAAGTATTACAGCAAAATAATGTGCGCTTAAACTCTTATTATGAGTTTGAGTGCGCACATGATTCTGGCAATAAAAAAAAACAAAATTCTTTTACTTTTTACAAACACAAATCTTACTATGAAAATACATATAGACATATTAAATAAATGTAAAAATTCATATTAATTATTAATATATACATATACATTTTTAAATGATTAATTGATATTCTGATAATACCCTAATAAAAAAATAATAACTAAGGAATGTCCTCACGTATATACTTGCATACAAAATGACCCAAAATAAGAATTGTAATAATAAAGTTACCAGAATAATATTGAACCTTTAATCATACATTCCAGAAAGTTTTGCTTATTAACTATTTAGTTTATCGAATATGTTGTGTACTCTATGCCTATTCTCTTGTATCCAAACAATAGACAGTTTTTTAAAAGATACCTGCTTCTTTTCTCTTATCGTTGTGGGCAACAAATTATAAAGTTTATTAGCAATATAACCATAACATTTTTGACCCACAGTTTTTGTAGTTTTTGGTATTTTCAAATCCCCTTTCTGTTTGCTTCTTGTATCATAATAGTAAACGTTAAGTTGGTCTCTTTTATTTTTATATATATAAAGTAAGGCACTACTAGAATACAGTTGTCTAATATCGAGTAAGGAACAGTTGTCATACAATTCATCTGTAGCAAAACGAGCTGGTTTGTTTAATATTATTTTAAGATACGATTTTGAACTCTCTGTAATGGATTTAATATTGTTTTGGCTACTTCCCCCCAACCTATAATACCATAAAAATATTTTTTAGTTGTATAAACTTGTATATTAATCCCCTTAGTTTTTTATGTGTTGCCTAAATATGCTTCTCCCATCGTATATGGCTGTCTATGTGAATGCCAAGATATTTTATCACACACTCACAGAAAATGATAGGTAAATTCAACCAAAAAGAGCATATGAAATCGCGCCTATCTAGTTTCATAGTTAAATCAATCAGAAGAGAATAGTCATACAACTTTATTTGTTTTCGTAAACAAATAGTAGTTTAATAATCATATCTTCTTTTAACAAATTAAATAGTACAATGACATTTTTTTATGTTCACTAACCATTTTCAATTTGTGCACAATTAAATAGTACAACGACTTTGTTTTTTGTTCACCAACTAATTTTTAGGTTGATCTACACTTTATTGTATGATGAAGTTTTTTTTGGTTAGCCAAAATCTCAGTATTGAGACATCAGACCACCCAAACCAAAGATTAGAGATCGTTTATAAGATCCATCCAAATATATCGATGATCCCCGAGAGAATTTGAACATTGCAATCATGTTATTAATTTTCTATAAATTCAGAAGAGTATAAGATAATGTATGATTGATTATTGTCAGTGATTTGTATGTGGCGTCATCTGGGAATAATTTCTGTAATAGACTACGTGGTAAGCAAGCAAATTTTATGGTAATTCTTTTAGAACTTCTAGAAGACGACAATAATATTGGTTTGTCTACCAAGTACAATAATACAGCGAACTAATACTGGGTTAGAATTACAATTCGATAATAGTTAAAAATAAAATATACTATTATCTAGTTTAATTCGGTAGAATTCAACAAAATAATAGTCAGACGAAAAAAATAATAGTCTTATTCATCTATTTTTTAAGTTAATGTTTGTTTTGTTGTACGACAACTTTTTATTAATTAAAATAACAATCACCTCTTGTTTAAAAATACCATCAATATAATTTAGTTTAACAAAATTAACGATATTGTTAGTTAACCATTTTTTTTGTTAAATTTACCCATACTATTTCTTTGAGTGCACCGGTGGATTTTATTTCAACTTCATTATTAGTACTCATTATTTTGATAGACTTGTAATTAGGTAGGTTATTCTTATAAGGTGTCAGAGGTAAGAAAAACGTTTTATTATAATTGATACTTAGCTTCTTATTGTCAAAATAATTTTTTATTTCTTTTATATCTTGCTCTACTATGTTTTTTAATGAATTCCACGAATCACTTTCATAAAAAATTGCGCTGTCATCTGCAAAAGATATTAATTTCCCTTCAAAATTTGAGGTAAGTATACTATTTATGTAAATTATAAAAAATATCGGACCAAGTACAGTACCTTGTGGTACACCATATTGCATTGTTCCCGGTTCACTCAATGTATTATTAACTTTTACATACACTTTTCTATTTTCCAGATAAGTTTTGAATAAGTCGGCTGTTATCCCTCTGAAACCTATCCTCTCTAATTGTGACAAAAGTTGCCTATGACATACTGTGTCAAATGCTTTCTCTAGATCGAGGAACACACATAGAGCTGGTTTTTTTGAATCTACTGCATTATACATTAGAGCAGTAAGTTCAGCTATTGCATCACTTGTAGACTTACCCTCTTGAAAACCATATTGTTTTTGTGATATTAAGTTATATTTATTGAAAACCCTTTCACGCGGACGGCCCAAATGCCGTGGCTGGTGCTGTGCGCAATTATTTTGCTGCTAGCGAGTATAGTCGTCTGGAGCAGTATGGTTCAAAGGAGTATTTTTTTTAATTTATTTTTTTCAGTAGAAAAAAATCATAAATCATAACGTATACAAACTAAAAGAATTATTTTGATATGGTACTATGGTGAAAAAAAAAAAAAAATTGCAGCGCGATTGCAGTCGGCCAATTCCCACCCATAAACCTCAACACCGCGAGAACATCCGGCTAGAGCAGTCAGATCCTATTTAATTTTGAACCGCGAGTTATCTCGTCTGGAGCAGTTAACCCGTTGGCGAGTATACTCGTCTTGAGCAGTGAAAGGGTTAAGTATTTTACTACACGAAATTTTATTATTTTCTCTAGAATTTTTCCAATACTTGATAACAAAGAAATAGGTCGATAGTTTTCCACTTTATTAGGATCACCCTTTTTAAAAATAGGGGTAATAATTGCTTCTTTTAAAGCTTTTGGATAAATTCCACATTCAAAAATTTTATTAAAGTAATATTTAATTAAAAATTCAGACGTATGCAATTTTCCAGTCCGACGTGTGGAAATCGTCTTTTTTATGCCGAGGAGGAACGCCGCGTTTACAAAAATTCTCGCAGAGAAAAAAAGTGATAGACTAGGCGCAATTATGCCGTACAAGAAGTTATACGGGGATATGTATAAATTGCATTTATGTACGCGGGCACCTAGACTATTGATATTAGTCCAGTCAACGGGGGTTCACCTCTAACTTGAGTGCTAATAAATGGATTTTGATGAAACCTTGTGCAATGTGTTTGTAATGACGTTAATAAAAAAGTTGAAAGAAAGATTAGAAATGATCGGAAGGGAAAAAAAATCTGAAAAAATTCAGAATGTATCATCGAAATACAAGACTTTTTTTTATTTGTAACTTTTCTGTAAAGTATGTTTTTTCGGAAAAACATGAAAAACTATCCCTATCTTTGACATACAAATACAATATACTCTTCTTTTTGCGAAGAGTATAAAAATATGAAACCTATATAGTTAAACCATTTTTAAAGGTTCAATATAATTTTTAAATTGAAAAAGTTTTCCGAAAAAATGTTTTAATATGCAAAAAACATAGTACATTATTTATCGTCAAAAACTGCCTGTAACTCGGAAAATTAACAAGTTACAAAAAAATTTCAAGAGACAAAAAATGTTTAGAATGCCTCAATGCATAAATCTGAATTTTTCAAATTTTTAAATAACATATTTTTAAAGCGCTACAATGTCAAAAATGGGAAAAGTTGCAAAGAAGTTTTGTATTTCGATGATACATTCACCTGATTTTTTTCAGATTCTTTTTAAACTTTTACATTTCCTCTCCACCAATTTTAGGAATTTTCGAGTGGCAATATCTCGAAAAATATGCATTTTTCGAAATTCACAAGAGTAAAAGCATCTTATTTTGGGCCAAAAAAGATAAATTCTACAAGTTACGGAACCCATGATAAAAGGAGTGTTTTCTACCCCTTCCGATCATTTCCTAATCTAATATTTCTTTCAGCTTTTTTATTAACGTCATTACAAACACATTGCACAAGGTTTCATCAAAATCCATTCATTAGCACTCAAGTTAGAGATTTTGGCCATTTTAGCGCTCCGTTAACTGGACTATATATGTACACACTGTTTAAGGGCAAAGTTGCTGTATTTGTCATGTGAATGGTAATATTGCACGAAAAGTAAAATTCTATATGGTCGAAAATCCGTTTTCTTTTTGCATACATGGAAAGTGCGATCTACCGTGCACGAATTTATTCGATTAAATTCGAAAATCATAGCCCCGAAATGAGTTATTTCTGAGTTATCATTCAGAGCATGTACTGACGAAGCATTTAGAACACCCTAATTTGTGATTAGCTAAACTGCAATATTTATTTAGTTTAGCCGCAAATATATCAAATTTCATATACAGGAAATTCCTCAAATTGCTTGTTTTTAATTTACCCACGAGTTTTTTCTGCCTAATTGTGGTTCCTTATCTAAACTTAAATATTGTTTAAAATCGAAGAAAACATACACGACTTGATTTTATTTTTATCTAAATTAACCTCCATATTAATTTTTTCAAAATGTAAGTTTCATGAGGGACAACTGTATGAAATCGTAGTTTTTACGCATACTAGAAATGGCATAGGCGCGGTTATTTCTATTTTTGATTCAAAGTATATACAAAATGGATGAGATCATGTCTTTTTTATTTATTTTTAAACCGGGGAACTTTCTAATATTCATTCCTCTATGATGGTGACCTGCTAGAAACATTGTAATGCAGTCGATTATGTAAATTTAATGACTCGTAAAGTTCAAATTCAGCCGGTGTAAAATTAATCCATGTATTAATAACAATAATAATAAAAAATACATTTATTCATAAATGAAATGATACAAATTCGACAATACTGTCCTCTTCCATTTGCCCAGTAAGTACTACTAACTAAATATCTATTTTCATGACAATGACGTACCACAAGCTAACAGGGTCTCTATTCTTGACGGCAGTAGAATAGAACAATCGAGAGAAAGTGGGCGTGTCTCTATTGATATTCACAAAACGGTATTCTTGAACTTATTTCTATCATCCCTTCTATCAAAAACTGATGAACATTACTCCCTGATGCTTCTCTTGTTTTTTTTCAGGGAACAGTCGGGGAATGCCTCCATTTTCTGTTTTTCTAACCTAGAAAAGTGAATGTTGTCAAAAACTGAATGTTTTATTTCACTTTTGATTAATATTCTTGTGATTTTGGACTTAATATAAAAATAAATCTGCCTGAAGTAATATATTGGGACGAAATAATCCACAACGTGAACGATTCTCAAGAACTCCTCGGAGATCAGTTTTCATTATCAAATGAAAAATTTATGACATTGTTCTGTCTGACTAAGCCACTAAGCCCGTTTGCCAGGATTTAATAGAGATCTTAGAGATGTAAAGCAGTCGGTCTTGCCAAACTTGAAATAAAATATATAGGTACTGAATAAATTTATAATACTTATGTTAAATTGTTATATATCTCATAAGCATAGCCCGTATTTCGGATGACATTCCAGAGATGGACTCTGAATTACACGATACTATCTAATACTTTTGTAAAGTTACAATCAGAAACATCGATTGCTAACAATAAGTATTATTGCCACACGAACCAAAAAATCTTTAAATACAAAATTTTTATTTTATAAACCTTAGTGAAAGTCCAGGCGAACGCTTATTGAGATGTTTACGTTTCTCTACAGATAAAAAGAGTCCCAGACCCTCCAGGCAGGTAAAAAATTATTAGTCGTGTTATATGGTGTCATTATACAGTAAACTAATTATTCTTAAATATTGCAAGTTCTAAATATTATTTTTTGGTCGACCCAGACAATATCTAGATTTTAAAGATATAAATTGGATTTTAATATTATTATATAAAACAATTAGTAGTTATAGTTGTATTGAATATTGTTCAATGATCTCTACAGATGAGTTGCTATTTAACAACCTGTTATTTTATAACTGTTATTTGTAAATAGCATTAACAGACTGTTATTTCTGTTCGAAAATAACAGGTGAGAAAACAACAGACACGATGTTTTTGCTAACTGCTGTTAAACTGTTATTGAGAAAACAGCAGTAGTAGGTAATGAAATCGCAACGCAACCGCTAATGTAGTTGAATATATTATTGAAGTTGAATATTATTGTGGGTATCTTGAGTCATCGGCTTTATGTATACACTTTTTGATTTTCTTCTCCGTGTGTATATTTTCGATTAACGCACACCGTGTTTAAAAACGAAGGGCTGCCAGAGTTGAATATTTTTGTAGAAATCTCGAGCCATCCACTTTATGTACTAACTTTTAGCTGTTTTTTAAAACATATGTTCAGAGCTTTTATATTTTCTTCTCCAACTGTATATTTTCGTTTACCTGCATCTCTAATATTGTCATTGCATACGCTGTGTTTGGCGTGTTTCTATGCTGGTATTTCTTTATTAATTTAACATGAAACAATAATAAATTAAATTCATTGCTTCACTATGCGTCGATTACCCGCTGATATACTATTTCCAGACATGGGTAAGGGAAACTTTCCAATGACTATTTCGGCAGTTTAGTGTAATAATGGCGCGTCCATTACCGTAATACACACGGTACAATCGTGGATTTGTGAAGACGTCGGGTTAACATTAAATGATGCAAAGCTCAAAGGTGCAATATTACCCTGTTATGATCGCGCAAGTTTTTAATTACATGTCATGTGTCGTCTAACTCCCATCAACAGGAAAATAGGGATTTATAAGTGATATTCTTAGAGAAACGGCGCGCGGCGTTCTTTTCGTGCCGAATATTTAGACTCATATTTAATTATCTATTGTTAATTACCTGCAATGTAACAGTTTGATTTAATGTTTCCAATTGGATGAGCAGTTAACTTCAAAAAGAGATAAGAATTATAATTTTGTACTACCCTCCCATGCCGACTCTGCATTTTACGTCAATGTCATCCAAAATACGGGCTCTGCTCATAAGCTAGAACCGAATGCTCCGTAGGCTTTTTTCATGAATCGTGACCGTATATGTTTATCTATCCATGGCGCCCCTCTTCGGTCCATAGCCCAAACATTGTTTGATTATTTTTCTTTGAAATATAAACAACTTGTTACATATTAAATGTTAGGCAAGTAAAAGATCCCTACTCTTCTTACGAGAAGAGGTTCGGGAAAATTTCCAGGTTGGGGGTAGCCCGTCTCCTGGTATCGGTGATAGGCCCTGGTAGAGGAAATAGGCCGACGTTAAATAAATATAAATCTTCCCTGTCTGTACAAACTATGTACAAAATATATTTTAAGTAATAATAGGTAGCATTATTTTTTTTTGTTTATTTAAAAATACCAGATCAACAAATTAATGTTATACATGGTAGTGTGTAGTAAGACAGTGCATAACAATTGAAAGTAAAATAAAAAACAGAAACAAAATATTTGGTTTAACATAACAATAGAAGAATATTGATATTAATATCAATCGGAATCGCTACTGGAAGTAAGATATCTTGTGGTAGTCTTTTTCTTAACCTATTATTACGAGTCTTTTCATTTAGGTTTAAATTTCTGGCACTTGCACAGTTGTTTATAGTTTTGAAAAATGTCTGCACATGATTTCATAAGTCTTTGATTTGTGGCACGTCAAGCTCTCGATGGATTTGACTGATTCTTATAAGCCAATGGGCATTTGTAGCAGATCTCAACACTTTATTTTGAAATATTTGCACCTTTTTAATATTATTAGTTTTGCTAGCAGTTCCCCTTATCACACAGCTGTAAGTTACCAATGGTCTTAAGACCGATTTATATATTAATGTCGCGCACTTAACTCTGAGCTTCGATTTTTCTATTAACAATGAGATATAGCATCGATAACCTTGCGTAACCATCATTAAGTTTTTGATTGATGTGGTAACTCCATGTTAGTCGTTTATCTTAGTATACTTCTAGATATTTAATTGCACTGTCTGCAGGATCCCATATTATTTCCTCGTCGTTGATCATAATATTATTGGGGTTTCGTGATCTTCTTTGGGTAAGCATTATTTTTCAAATAATAATACCTACTTTGGGCTCAACTCTGTTCTTAAGAATACATATTGGTACCCCGGTACATATTATGACAACATTCTCATCTCTTCAAAATATATTGCCGCTTATTTTTTATTACATCGAATCTTTCAAAACACTGCTTCATTTTTAGGTTCTAGCAACTCTGCGTGTCTTTGAATATGATTGTTAATATTGTTATTGTTATGAAATATGGTATGCAGATAACCGATGTCGATTGTCAGAAATTGCTCGTCTATGATTGGTGAATAAGTTTGACAACGCTGCGGCTTATTCCCTCATATGTTGTTCCCTCATTTCTGTTCAAGAATACAGTTTAATGCTTGCAATAGAATGGCAGTAGAACAAATCCGGGGAACGCTCCCCGGGGAACGTTCTATTCTATCACGGTCAAGAATAGAGACCCAGGGTGTGAGCGAGGTCTCCGCACAAGTCTCGGATTAATATCCCACATAACCCATAAATAACTGAAAATACAGGAGACGCCAGATAGCTATTGACGCTGGCTTAGCAACAATTGAGTTTCAATATATGTTGAAATATTTTTATATATTTCAACTTTTATTTCATTTGAGAGTTCGTTCCATAAATGGGCTGCTATATACGTGTATGATTTTTAAAAAATAGCCGTCTTGTGAGGTACTATTAAAAAGTTGGTTAAATTTCTGGTATCATGACCGTGGTTATGTGTAATTAATTTAGAATTTAAATAAGTTGATTCATTTATTTTAATGATTTCCCATAATACATATGATGTAGTCTTCCGTTTTCCATATTTATAATGTTATGCTCATTTAGATATGGGGTGATAATTGCGGTAGAGATTATTATAAATGTACACAAGAATTCTGAACTTTCTGTATAACATATTTTATTAAAGACAGCGAATTACCATAAACCACATCTCCAATCAAGTAGATAATATTAACGCATTACAAAATATTTGTTTACATCTTTGAGGAATATTATGTTTTAATAATATAATATAATGTTTATTTTTAAACAATAAAAATATAATACAATTAGTATATAGCATATAAAATGGTATAACTTTTTTTTAGACGACAATATCCACCTTTACTTTATTTTTAATATGACTTTCAAATTGCAAGAAAGAGTCAAGATTTTCGGCTTCATTGACCACTGAAATTATTTCATTTTTAATTTTGAAAGTTAAATTCATTGACTGAATTTTTTATTCATTAGCACTGTTCCTATTTAAATGACTAGTGATTCAGTTGCATTTAATTTTAGGTTATGGTCACATGCATATTATTATTTAAATCTAGATTAATCCTAATTTGTATAGTTATGATCGGCTGGATCAAATAAACAATACATTTGCGAATCATCGGTATATTGATGGAGAGTGGTAACTTTGATAACTTTAGATATATTTGAAACATACTGTAGAAAACAGTAGTGGCCTTAGGATTGATTCTTGTAGCACACCTGCCTTTAAAGTGTTAAACTGAGACTTTTTATTTATAACAACACATTGACTATGTTTTTTAAGATAGGTTGACATTAACTGCAGTGAAATGTCTGAAAATCCAAGATAATGTAATTTTGATAGCAGTAGTAAATGATCAAGGGTATCAAAAGATTTTGAGAAATTCAGCACTACCATTGTCTATTTCTCTGATAGCATCATCAACTATGTGTGTTAATGCTGTAATTGTACTGTGCTTGTTTTTGAACCCTGACTGATAATATTTTTTTTTTGCAGATATTCATAGATTTGGTTATGTATATGCCTCTCAATTATCTTTGATATCGGACAGAGTAAAGTAATTGGCCTAGATCTTTGAAATTTACTTCTTTTAGCTATAGGTTTTAGTACGGCTTTTTTTCATAGGGAGAGATATTTCCCATGTAAAACCGAAAAATATATTATTATTGCAGGAAGACAAAATGGCACGAAAGATTTAATATCATAAATTAAGAGGCCATCTACTCCTGTGACATGAGATTTAATAGAATATATTATCTCAGCCGCATTATATTCTCCGATAGCTTTCAAACTAACAAGCTCATTTATGTTTGAATGAATATTACTGTTCAAATTTTAACTATACTGTAGATTGAGTATTTATTTCAGAGATAAAGTAATCATTTAACAAATCAGTCCTGCAAATGTGACGGTAAATCTTCCTCAGATGTTTTATTTAAATTTAATTTTTTTGCAGCTGACCAAAACATTTTTGTATCGTTCTTTATTTGACTGAAGTAAGTCACTTCTTAGAGCGAAAATTCTTGTGATAACACTTTCAAATTAGGAATAAAAGGTGTAAAAACACCGTTTTTTTTGCAAATATCTTTTATCTGCTTGATTTACCTATTTACCCCCCAACCTTTCAACGGAATAAGATGAAAATCAAAAAAGTTACAGACAGACCGACAGACCGACAGACAGACAGACAGATTTTTTTTCTCAAATCTCGATGTTTCATGACGTTCTAAGCCTATCTGAACAATAATTTTTTTTTTAATTTTGTTGTCATTACTATACTTCCGCTGGATGTGGAAGTAATAGTTTACAATCTAAAAAAAATCGACTTTGACTAAGGTACATCGATATGACCTGAAAATTGATTACATAAAACTATTGAATAGGGTCTAATAAAATGTAAAAAAGCTGACCAAAATCGACCGACGGCTAAACTTTTGGGGATGTGTTAAAATACACTGTAATACAAGTGTGGCAAGAGCTTCATTGCAAAACGATGTATACAAGTAGGAACACGAGCGCAGCGAGTGTTCCTATCATACGAGTTTTGCAATGAGGCTTGCCACATGTGTGTTACGTACTATTTTTTCTACGGTTGTGAAGTTATGTTCCTTAAAATGTTTCAAAATTTCAAATTTGTGAAGAAGTAATCGAGGCGTGTAACAAATTCTTTTCCGCACGGCGTGTGGCAAAGTGACACTTTCCGCAGTCATTTTGAAGTTAGAAAATTTGACTTTCAACACGATTGTAGAAAAAAGTTTTTTCCAAATATCTTCTACAGATTTGCATTTACGTTTAATTTCTTTTACATTTTTCTGCAAATTGTGTTTAAAGAAAATGTTAAAATACACTTACTTTATTATTAAACCCCCTTAAATTTTAACTTTATTGATTGAATATTTATAATTATCTGCTAGATTATTTTCTTAGTTTATCGAATATTGCATGCTTTTGGTCTTAGGTTCGGTCATTTTGGATCCGTTTATTTTTTAGCATCACTTTAGTTGCATAAAGTATTAAAACACCTATGCTAGAATGTTTGAACTTTAATATCAAATATTTATTAATACCTATAGAACTTTGCACGATTTTGGTATTTAAAGGGCCATTTTGAAGCACGATATTATTTATTACTTTTTTTAAACACACAAGATTCGTAATCGAAAACTTTCAAGTGAGTATTTTAAGGCCAAAATAACCCATATTTTTTCGAGTTATAACATTTTTAAAATACTTTTTTATTGCAAGTTTTTTGGAATTAAAAAAAATTCCGGTAAGAAAAATGTTAGAAAACTTAATTTATGATTATAGAAAGTCATTAAAGCAGTTTTTAGGCAAATCTTTTTAAGTCAAATCTATTTCCAAATAATTTACTTTTTTCTTCTAAGTGCCCTCCGCCATATGGAAATCTGTTATAAACAATCATTTTTAAACAAATAAGACGTTATAATTTTATGTTTTAAGATAAGTTCATTAAATTATTCAATTGCCTGAAGAGATAAAAACCACACAAAACTTTAATTAATTTAAATCAAAAGTTAAAAATATTTTAGTAGAGGGTACCTTTTATAATGTCGACATGTTTTTAAATAGGTAGATATGTTTGTCTTATGTGTATGTAGCTTTCTTGTTTGTGTAATTTTTTATTATTTATTTCTAAATTATTATTTATTTATTCCTAAACTATTGTGACTTATCCTATATCATGTTTGTGATCTACACTCAAAGAAAATGATAGGTAAATTCAACCAAAAAGAGCATATGAAATCGCGCCTATCTAGTTTCATAGTTAAATCAATCAGAAAAGAATAGTCATACAACTTTATTGTTTTCGTAAACAAATAGTAGTTTAATAATCATATCTTCTTGTAACAAATTAAATAGTACAATGACATTTTTTTATATTCGCTAACCATTTTCAATTTGGTCTACAATTAAATAGCACAACGACTTTGTTTTTTGTTCACCAACTAATTTTTAGGTTGATCTGCACTTTATTGTATGATGAAGTTTTTTTGATTAGCCAAAATCTCAGTATTGAGACATCAGACCCACTGTTGCCAACTCTGTTAGACGAGGAAACTGTAGATAAGCAAAAAAAAGCTGTAGAAAACTGGGAATTTATTTTAGTGAAACTGTTAATCTACTGTTTTTTTTTTACTATACAGCCACTTAAAACTTCCCAGGCACGTAACTTCCTTATTGTTAAGCTACGACCATGTTCGGCACATCAAATTGTAGATATTTTTAAGGCCTTTAAATATGCACACAGAGTGATTTTAAAAAAATTTCTTTGAAAATATTATTACGAAAAAAAAATTAATTTCCTTAAATATTGTACATGAACTGTGTTAATAGAGGTTTTAAATAGCTTCAATTTGTTATTAAAAAAAAAAAATTAATAAAAATTATGCAATTTCCTATTTATTATTACATTTTAATAAAGTTTTGTTTTTAAAAATATTTATTTCTTTTGTTTCTTGTTGATGTTTTGTTACGTTGAGTATTGTTTGTGATGTCTTTTACAAATAAAGCATAAAATTATTATTTACATTTTTTCAGTTATTTAAAAAAAATCAGTTCGGAATCGATAGGAGTGTTTTTAATTTTTTTTTTTTTTCTAAAACGAAAGAGAATATGACGTGATAACATAAATTGAAGCCAATTAAAACCTTTATAAGAAAACATTAATCACTCTGTATGCATATTTAAAGGCCTTAAAAATATCCACAATTTGATGTGCCGAACATGGTCGTAGCTTGAAAAATAAGGAAGTTACGAGTCTGTACCTTTCCCACTCTTTTTTAACCATCCACTAAATCTTTCGTCATGTAGCCACGAGTCAATAATCTTTTGTTCATATTTCGTATATTTTGTTTTTTTTTTTTTTTAGGTGTACTATGACTAGTAGACGCTATATTATCAGAATTAGAATCACTGCTCATAATGAACAATGTTTTATAAGAACTAGTCGACAAAAAATATTCGAATTAAAACAGTATATCGGCCTGGGTTTCACTGGTCATAAACAACGAGTTCAAACA
Organism: Rutpela maculata; assembly: GCA_936432065.2. Taxonomy (NCBI): domain Eukaryota; kingdom Metazoa; phylum Arthropoda; class Insecta; order Coleoptera; family Cerambycidae; genus Rutpela; species Rutpela maculata. The sequence continues at coordinate 21,980,353 of OW386288.2, forward strand.
AGACTGCGTAATCATCGTAATGGGTTTCCAAACTAAAGTGTGTATTTTACAAGTAGCTATAGCGCCAGCAGCATCTAGCGACTATTACGAAACCTACTTAGAAATCGTCGGGGATGTATCTACAATTATTTCAGTGGGTGCGGCATTTTTCCTATTTGGTGGACTTTAAATAAAATAATTGATCCATATGCAAAAAAACTGTAGGTTTAGCAGGTCGAACTAAAAACTGGGAAGAAAACCAAAAAACGGTAGATCTACTGAAAAAACAGTAGGGTTGGCAACTATGATCAGACCACCCAAACCAAAGATTAGAGATCGTTTATAAGATACATCCAAATATATCGATGATCCCTGAGAGAATTTGAACATTGCAATCATGTTATTAATTTTCTATAAATTCATAAGAGTATAAGATGATTGATTGTTGTCAGTGATTTGTATGTGGCGTCATCTAGGAATAATTTCTGTAATAGACTACGTGGTAAGCAAGCAAATTTTATGGTAATTCTTTTAGAACTTCTAGAAGACGACAACAATATTGGTTTGTCTACCAAGTACAATAATACAGCGAACTAATACTGGGTTAGAATTACAATTCGATAATACTTAAAAATAAAGTCTACTATTTATGTAGTTTCATTTGACAAAATTCAACAAATTATTAGTAAGATGAATAAATTATAGTCTTATGCACCTATTTTTTAAGTTAATGTTTATTTTGTTGTGTGACAATCACCTTTTGTTTAAAAATACTATTAAATATACTTCAATTTAACAAAACGAACAATATATGTACCATTTTTTTGATTGATTTAACCCATACGATTTGCAAACAAAAGCGCTGATGGCAGAACGATGTTATGTTTATGTAAACAGAACTGCGGGTTAACTCTACAATAATATTGGTTTATCTGTCAACTATAATAGTAGAGCAAACTGCTACTGGGTTTACAATTACAATTCGACAATAGTTAAACATAAAATCTACTATTATCTAGTTTAATTTGACAGAATTCAACAAAATAATAGTCATACGAAAAAAATAATAGTCTTATTCATCTATTTTTTAGTTAATATTTGTTTTGTTGTACGACAACTTTTTATTAATTAAAATATTAATTTAAATTAAATTATTAATTAAAATAATCTTGTTTAAAAATATCATCAATATAATTTAGTTTAACAAAATTAACGATATTGTTAGTTAACCATTTTTCTTTTGTTGAATTTACCCATACTATTTCTTTGAGTGTAAGGGACTAATAAAGTATTATTATTATTATTAATATAATTATATTTTATCAGACCAACCGAAATTATTTACCTTTATTACAGCGTCTTTAATAGCCACTTGAATGTAAGCTGAAGATGATGCCATCTTGGTTGGAGAAACGCTCGTCGAGTACACTGTTCAAGTTTTGATTTTGAAGATATTACCTACAGAGTCACTGAAACCCACTATGTACCATATGGCTGTATTCCTTAGAGTAATGGGAAGTATCTGAAACTATTTTAAAGATTATACCATTTATGATTTTTTAAATATTTATAATAAACCGAAAAGAAACGCATATTTCCCTCTCACTCTGCAAAATCCTATCCTTAATCTTTGTGTATTTCTGAATACTGCAATTTAAATGTCAGACAGTTTATATTTGACCGAACTAATCTCCATAAATATTTCTCAAGATTAGCCAAGACATCAGGTCAAAGGATGGAAAACTATTATCTAGTTCTTTAAACATTACTGTTGAGTTTTTAATGTCAGTTTAACGGAAAAAAATATTTTACGATTAGATTAACATATATACATAATGGGTACATCTTTATCATAACAAGTTTTCAACAAAACTTTCCATAATAAATTTAGAAGCAACTTCAGAATTTAAGATTTATGGGTCGTCATTCACCAGCACTTACTAGTTGAATAAATTAATACATGTTTTGAAATATTAACCAACGAGGATCAGATGCAACTTTGGTAGCATTACTTGGCAAAGATGAAAGGTTCATCATGATCTACCACATGCGTCAGAGCAATCTAATACGCAAGTTAGTATAAATAAAAATAATATCTTATACAGGATGGATATGCAACTAATGTGCCAAACTTTTATCATTAATGCTCTGAATTCTTTCGGTATTTTCTTTTCTAGAGCTTTGTTGTCTGGTAGTATCAACTCCTGATTAAACCTCGAATTCCATATCACACTACAGAAATGGAAATGGAGTGTATACTACGGGAGCCCACCCCTAAATGTACGTGCACCTCCCCTCCTCCCCCGATCCTAGGAGACGATGTTTTCCATAAAGATTAAAGCCTAAGGAACAATTTTAGACATGCCCCCCCCCCCCCCCCCCAAAAAAAAACTGGATGTACTTTCAAAATGGCGGCCATATGTTAAAAAAAACTGTTGCCAATGTTGTTTTTGTCATTTAACACAAAAACCTTTGTTACAAAAAACAACGTGTATACAATTTTCTATAATTACTTCCACATCCAGTGGAAGTATAGTAACGACAAAAAATTTTTTTTTAATTTTTATTGTTCAAATAGGCTTAAAATGTCATGAAACGTCGAGATTTTAAGTTTAAGCGAAAAAAATTTTTCTGTCTGTCTGTCGGTCTGTGTGTCGGTCTGTCTGCCTGTCTAACTTTTTTTTGTGCGCACGTTTACTCTGGAACCGTTTAAGATATTGATTTAGAATTTGGTACACATATGTACTTTAACGAGATCTGGAACTAGATTATATTTTCATCTTGTTCCGTCGAAGGGTTGGGGGGTAAATGGGTAAATCAAGCAGGTAAGAGTCCATAAAATTGGTATTTAGTATACAAAAGAGAAGCTAAGGTCTCAAAAAAATTTTTGGCATTAGCCACCCCCACCCCCTTATTAAGGGGGATGAAAAAAAAAATGTGATTTAGTGTGTGTACAAGAACCAAAAGCTTCAAAATATTTTTTACTTCATCCACCTCCACTACCAACCCTCTACCACCACCCCCACCCCTCACTACCGATGTAGCATATCGTTTTATAGGTTTTTGGGGTAGACGAGTAGACGATTTAAAATATTATGTTGTTAAAGTTACCTTGAGTAGTATGGATGCGCAGTGGCTTTCCTCGACTACTATGTATGCGCAGTAGGTTTCCCCGAGTATTATGGATGCGCAGTGGCTTTCCTCGAATATTTTGGATGCGCAGTGACTTATTTCGAGTATTACAGATCGCAGTAGGTTACCTCAAGTAGTATGGATGAGCAGTGGGTTACTTTAAGTAGTATGGATGCGCAGTGGCTTTCCTCGAGTACAATGGATGCAAAGTAGGTTACCACGAGTAGTTTGGATGCGCAGTGGCTTTTCTCGAGTGCTATAGATGCGCAGTAGGTTACCTCAAGTGATATGGATGCGCAGTGGGTTTCCTCGAGTAAAATGGATGCGAGTGGGTTACTTCAAGAAGTATGAATGCGCAGTGGCTTTACTCGAGTAAATTGGATGCACAGTGGGTTACCTTGAGTAGTATGGATGCGTAGTAGGTTTCCTCGAAGAAAATGCTTGTAGTAGAGGTTTCACTTCTATCGTGTAGTTTACGGCACACAACGATTTTTTATATCTTTGTCTTGCCATTTTCTGCGTATTAGTTCGACATTCAGTTGAAGTATAATAACGCAAAAAAAAAAATTTTGGAAATTTTCATTGTTTAAATAGGCTTAGAATATCAGGAAACGTCAATATTTTAATTCTGAGCAAAATAAATTTGTCTGTTGCGTCGGTCTGTCTATTAGTCTTGTATCGTTTTGGTGCTCACGATTACTCTGGAACCGTTTAAGATATTCACTTATAATATGGCACACGTATGTATTTTAACGAGATCTGGAACAAGATTATATTTTGATCTTATTCCGTTGCAGAGTTGAAGGGTAAATTAGGGTAAATGGGGGTAAGTAGGTAAATCAAGCAAGTAAGAGTCCATGAAATTGGTATTTAGTAAATATAAGAGGAGCTAAGGCCTCAAAAAAAATGGCATGAGCCATCCCCATTACCACCCCCACCATATTATTAAAGGTGGTGAAAAAATATTGTGATTTAGTGTGTGTACAAGAGCCAAAGTCATCAAGAATTTTTTTCACTTCATTCACCCCCACTTCTATTACAGATGTGGCATATAATTTTATGGGATTTTGGGGTACATGATTTCAAATATTATACCATTAAAGTTCCATAAACAATTATTTCCACATAGTGGAGTGCAAATATAGTATTTTGTTGTAAGAGACTTGGATGTGGAAGTAGTGATTCTTTGGGCAGCGGTTTTTTGTTTCTATACAATATTTTGATAGGAGTTACCATTTTCCAGATAAATGAGTCCAAGTAAGTGGGAGGGGGTGCATGTACAGCTGGGGTGGGTTCCCCGACTAATAGTTCTAGTAGTGCCACCTAGTTACTGGTGTTACTAGAACCATATTCCAGACTTAGAATTATTATATTAAAGTATTTATTGATATATAACCAGTCCACTTAGTAATCGTTAAAAAAATTAAAGTTTTTTTTTTGTTCAAATAGGCTTAGAATGTCATGAAATATTGAGACTTTAAGTTTGAGCAAAAACAAATTTCTGTTTGTCTCTGCGCACGATTACTCTGAAACGGTTTATGATATTGACTTGAAATTTGGTACACGTATGTATTATAATAAGATCTGGAACTAGAAGATTTTGATCTTATTCCGTTGAAGGGTGGAGGGTAAATGGGAGAAAATGGGGGCAAGTAGGTAAAGCAAACAAATAAGTATCCATAAAATTGTGACTTAGTATTAAGTATGTATACAAGAACCAAACGTCTCAATTTTTTTTGGCATTAGCCATCCCCGCTATCACTCCCATTACCACCGCCACCTTGTTATTGAAGGGTGTCAAAAAAATAAAATTGTTACTTAGTGTGTAGGCAAAAACAAAGGACCTCAAGATTTTTTTTTTAATTACCCACCCCCTCTACCATTCCCCACCCCATTTTGAAGGGTGTAAAAAGATAAAATTGTGATTTAGTGAGTATTCAGCAAGATCTCTTAATTTTAAAGCGAAACGCAAAATATGAGAATATTCTGGGCTTTAGAATTAATCAAGAACATCGACACTGCCTGACGTCATTCAATCCTAGTTGCATTTTCAGTCCTCTCCTTTCGGAACATATGCTACATGCTCTTGTGTTAAAATACTCCAATAATCCCCAAATTACCATAATCAAGCACATCTTTGCTTTAAAATAGCCATAAACGCAACTTCGAGACAGACTTCAGATTCAATGAGGTCAGCACTTTGAGCGTTTCGATTCATGTTTAAAGCAGTATATTTCTGAAACTAAATTCAAATTCAATTTATTTATCCAAGAAATCATTTACATGATATAGGACACGTCAGATAAAATTTAATAATACACAATAAAACACATATAAAATATACAACATATAGGTAAAATACAGTTGGTATACCATAATAAGATTAAGTTTTACAAAATATAATGTTAACAACCTATTATTATGTTAGGGGTAAAAAAAAATCAATGAATTCATTTATGTTGTAAAATGCATTTTCAATCAATATTTCTTTTATCCTTTTTTTAAATTTTGTAACAGGTAAGTCTTTTAAGTATTGCGGAAGAATATTGAATAATTTAATTGCAGTATGATTTATTGGTTGTTGTGTTCTGACTAATCGATGGTAGGGAATGCTCAAATCATTTTTGGTTCTTGTGTTATATGTGTGATAAACTAAATTTTTTGGGTAGTGTTTACTCTCTTTCATATATATTAAACACTGATAAATAAATATGCAGGTCAATGTTAAAATTTTTAGGTTCTTATATAAAGATTTACAGTGTTCTCTGTATTGTGCTGAGGCTAATATTCTAACTGTTCTTTTTTGAATTTTAAAAATACGTTCAGTATCTGATGCATTTCCCCATAGAATAATTCCGTATGTAAGCAAGCTATAAAAATTTGAATAATAGAAAATTATTGCTGTGTTAAAATTTGTCAATTGTATTAATTTTCTTATCTGAAATAAAGTGGTATTTAGTTTTTTTGACAGTTGTTCAATGTGTGTATACCAATTTAATTTAGAGTCAATATGAATACCAAGCAACTTAACTGAACTGTATTCAGCATTTCCTGAAAACATAATGGACTGAGTTTTTTCATTATTCATTTTTAGTTGATTTGAGTTAAACCAATCTGATGCTTGATTTAATGTTGAAATGTTTTTTTCCTCTAATTCTACCTCAGTTTTAGCAATATTTAAAAATGTAGTATCATCAGCAAATAAAACGGTTTCATCTGATGTTATGTTTGGCGCAAAATCATTAATAAAAACCAAAAAAAATATCGGACCTAAAATAGAGCCTCGTGCTCAATCGGCACTTTTTTTGAGTGTTGCCCAGAGTGTGTAGCAACGGTTTGAAATCTATTACTTAGATAAGATCTAATTAAATTAAGAGCAAACCCTCTGATTCCATAAAATTCTAATTTTGTTAATAAAAAATTGTGGTTAACACAATCAAAAGCTTTACTTAGATCAATTAAGGTGGCACCTGATATGTTTTTATTATCTATTGCTGTTAAGACTGATTCTATAATTTTTATAATTGCATTTGTTGTTGACCTGTTTTTTCGACTTATCGACCTCAAATTTTCAGTGTTGTAATTATTCGATGATTACTTCGCATAAACGTACTAAAAAGTGAAATATTAAATTTGACTAAATGACCCCATTCTTGCCCAAAGGGCATTAAGTTGTACGTGCCTAGCTAACAATTTATTAATTCAAAATAGAAACTGTTACAGATAGGCAAGAGTCAGCCTTTGTATAACTACAATTTATACGAGTTATATTTAACAATATCTGTAATTTCGGCGTGCTGTTTTGTTTCTCGGTTGTCATTAAATTTAAAATATGGCAAGTTTCTACAGCTGCGCTTGTTAAATATTTATACCTTCATTGTTTTTTATTAGATGAAAAGTCGCTTTGAAACGACATATTTATGAGATATAAATGACGAATTAAAAAAAAAAGTCAGCAAACACCAAAAAAAAAAATGGAAAAAAAAGCTTCTGGGGGCAATTAGTGCGCTCGGGATTTAATCAGATAATAATCTGTTAATTAACACTTCACTAAAATGTTAAAATCGCTGCCCAAGGAATCACTACTTCCACATCCTGATATTCTATACAAGTCTCTCACAACGAAAAAAATTTTGATATTATATTTGCACTCTACTATGTGGAAATAATTGTTTATAGAACTTTAATAATATAATATTTGAAATCGCCTACCCCAAAAACTCATAAAACGATATGCCACATCGGAAGTGCCGGTGGGGGTTGTGGGGGTGGATGAAGTAAAAAAAATTGAAGCTTTTGGTTTTTGTACACACACTAAATTCCAATTTTATTTTTTTCACCTCCTTTAATAATGGAGTAGGAGTGGTAATGGAGGTGGCTAATGCCAACAATTTTTTTGAGACCTTAGCTTATCTTATATATGATACCAATTTGTACTCCTACTTGCTTGATTCACCTATTTACCCCCCCATTTACCCCAATTTACCGCCCAACTTTTCAACGCAATAAGATCAAAATATAATCTGGTTCCAGATCTCCTTAAAATACATACGTGTACCAAATGTGTCAACATTAGATTCCAGTGTACGGCGGTACCTTTATGTTTTTTTACTAATGTGGTTTTATTATCTCTTTAAATTAGGCAACGCCGTGCGCTGCCAAAATTGTGAACATTGCTTTGACAAAACTTTTTACTACACCTACACTGTGGCAATTCTGGACATTTACGTCAACATTTAATAACGAGAATAGGATGGACTATGCGAGATGGCAGTTACGCAGTTTGGCAATTGCCCAGTACAAATTTAGCCATTTTTTTATGGCATTCGGTCAAGGACCACACTGCCAGCCGCAATTTTTTTAAAGGTAAATTAAAATCTTAAATTAATTTATTGCTCATACGACATACTTGAATACTATGATAAGTATGAGAAAATATCCTATATCTGTTTCTAACCTAATACGAGAGAGAGGAGAATATATATAGAAGATGACGGAAAAGGATATATCAGGGTCACACATTTCTCGTCCTGGGGTCTGTCAGGACATTTGAAATAGACACTACAGGGAGGGCCACGGTTGGAAGGGTAAACATAACATAAGATACATAAGGAATAACATAAGGAAAAACATACGGTAACAAAGATAACATACAACTTAATTCCAGTCTCTTCTAAGAAACCTATAATATGCGTATACATTTTCCTAGATCCTATAGTCAATAAATTGAGCATATTAAACGGAGCCATTACATCGCAATTTTTTGTAATATTGTTGACTAATGTAGTAGATTCATTTCGATATTTTGAACATCCGAAAATCTAGCCATAAGTGTGTATGGATCTAAGAACCTAGCGTGAACTTATACAGAGTGGACGGTATACAAAAATGTCTCGTGCTTTTTAAGCTGTGAAATATAAATAATATACTTTTAAATTCGTTATAGGTCGTGAAAAATTACATGTGTTTGTGTTACTTCAATGTTACATCCCCCAATACCTCCTCTTCAAGCGAGTGTTTATAATAAACTGACCATATTAACTTTGGATATTACGGAATTCTCTAAAAAAAAAGTACAAGGTAAGATATATGGTATCATACTTGCATACAAAACTTTCCTCGCTGACCTAGAGCCAACCCTGATTTTGACGTCATAGAGATAAATCTCCCGAGCCTTGGATATAACTCAAACTCTTCATTATTATCAGTATCTGGAATTTGGCTTTTTACACGTCCCCTATTTATAGATGGAAAAGTAAAAAATGTCATCATTTCCCTTTAAGAGGTCCAAGCCCCGCAATTATGCATTTTAAAAATGCGTTTTTGATTGATATTTGGATAAACTAGAAGTTTAGCACACCAGTTGTATATCATCCTGTATAATGATAATTATTATTACTATTATTGGTAATTTTATTTTTTTCCAGAATGGGTTTTTATCGCCACAATTAAAAATAAATTAGTGTGTGTACATATGAATGAACCCGAGCAGTGGGATTCCCACGAAATGCCGATGTTTATACCCGCATAAACAGGTTAGACGTAAGAGATTCATTTTTAGCTTTATAAGATAAGTAGGAATAAATAAACCGTAAGCGAGATTTCACTACTGAGTTGAAAGAATCCCCTCATGCTACAAAAACCTATCAAAACGGAAATACATAAACATAAGTGACATTAGCATATCTGCATATTTATGAGAATGATTTTTTATGAACACCTAAATTTGAGGATAATTGTAAATTCCACGTATCTAAAATACGTTAATTAGATACTTTTATTGTTCGTAGTAATTTTAAGTTTTACTCGTCTTCCATAAATACTCAGAACTATATAACAAAAATATTTTTTTGGTTGACAGTAAAATACTAATTTTACTGACTAATGTCAATCAGCGAAGTGTCACTTTTCTTGCTTAGCCAGCAAAATGATTGGTCATCATGGCAACTAAATATTTGACACTTTTTGACAAGTAACGTTTATTTAGAAACATAATTACAGAAAATCTCCAACAAAAATTAACAGCGCAATTTTAGTTATTTTTAACATTAACAAAGGTAAAAGGACAATGTTAAAATAGCTGATTTTTTGCCTCTATTGTGGAACGCATAAGACCCAGAGAAAATGGTTGGAAAAGGCTCAGAAGGTTGGGGAAAATTCTATTTCACCCCTAAAAACATAACTAATAGCTTATAGCGAATGAAAGTATTGATATATTTTATTACGATTCTATATATTTCATAAAATATTGCATTACCTATGATTTTAATCTAAACTAGCTACTTGTTCTTTATTAACAAAAAGTCTTGACTAAAACCATACAGATCTAATGTAACAATACGTGCTGTAAATATTATTCGTATTCGTATAGAGTATAGAGGTAGTTCTTCGTAATAAGGATACTCACGTTAAGACAAAGTGGATATTTGTCCCTTTTACTAGTAGAAAATAATTTGGTGCATTAATAAGTGCCGTGGCATTTTTTTTAGTATTCGAGACTGTGAATAGAATTGCACTCCCGAATAGGGTAGTTTGGTGGCCTCCTCTAGGTTTTATGCGTTCCGCGATGGAGGCCAAAAATAAGCTATTTATAGCATTGTCATTTTGTAACTTGCAAATTTTGATTATTACGGTGACTACACTATTGACATATGTCAATAGTTGCCAATGTAGAAGAACACACTACCGGGAGTCAAATGACGCGACACCGATTTATTTGATTAGGGGCGGCAGCTGCGTTCTGCCCCATTCTTCTACTCCCAAACGGGTTCGAGATAAGATGCACTTCGGTAGCCGAGTAATGGATCAAGGCTGCACTACCTCATATCCTTAACGGCGCTCTCTCTGGCCGTGACTTCCCTGATTTGGGGTTTTGATATCTTTTGAAAAGTTAAATTTTCGCATAAAAAAAATCCCAATCGAAGAATTTCTCTTCGACGGAATTAATTTTTAACGTGGTCACGTTTCACGGACTCTACACCTTAGGATTTATGAGAAAAACGCATAAAAAAATCCCTATTAACCTCCGTACGGCAACCAGAAGGTCAAGTGTTAATGTGAGTTAACTCGACAATTAATTCAAAGAATCCGTTTATTTAACATGGTTATACACAAAAGGGTTATAGCAAAATTCTTATTTTAAGAATCACGCCTTCCCCCATTAAGGCAATGGCTTTCAGGCCATACAAGCGAGAGCGCTTACGCTAACGATCGATTAGGTAGAAAAGATTCAAGCAAACCTTCTCAGAATTAAAATGCGAGCTTTTTAGAGAAGTCTTAGACCCTATGTAATTTCATAATTACGGCTGACTGATTTTAACTTAAAAAAGTTTTACTAAAAAAATTTAGTTTCGGTAGAGACTACTTAGCTTTAAAGTTCTCGTATCGTGGTGGTTCACGTACTAAAACACATTCATGAGGACTTATTACTGCATAAGTTTGATGGCGTTCGATCAGGCCACAACTTACTTGCCCCTATGCAGTTGTTCAACATTAGCAAAATTACAACGAACCACCTCCGAGCGATTTTTAGGCAAAATGGAATTGTTGATTTTTTATGCACAAGGCGTCTTTCTCTATAACCTTATTATTTGGAAAGCCCTGCTATTGGCTTTCCTACCATCGCTTTGTATGGACTACTCAACGCGCTCGACCATATTGCGAGCCGCTGGGTGAATCCAAACTCGTTTTATGCGAGAAATCGGCCTTGTGCATATTGTGCATTGATTTTTATCCAATTTTTGCTTATCGGCGCTACGCCGTCTTTGTCACGATCGTCGGTTTCGCCTTTTAGATGCATTGCATCGTTAAAATTTTATGTTCAATCTTTAGAACAGGACACTCAATGACCGTACCTCAATGGTCAATGTCTTTGGTGGAGGAATAAAAATGGAGAATATTTTAATATTTTTCAAAGTGAATTTTTGGAGTACCTTTTAAACTAGCTTCGAGGTACTTTTTGAAAAAATAATCTTAAAGTCCAATTTTGGCGTACTTTTGATAAAAATTATTCTCAAGTCCATTTTTCGGGCACTTTTAAGAAATATTATTTTCTTCAAAGTCCAACTTTGTTGCACCTTTAAAAAAGTATATTATTCTTAAATCCTTGCCACTATATACTTTCGCTCTCATATCCTGAACCAAAACATTTTCCTAAGTGAAAATTCGGTATTTCTTCGAATTTTCACCTGATTGATTCTAATGCCTTTTAGAACTCATAATGGTCCTTATGGACTAGTTTGTGGCTCTGTAGTCCCTCAGAGTCTTAAAAATGTCCTTAAATGAAATTTTTGCCAAAGTTGAATTTTCATTCTGCCTTCGACTTAGGTCGATTCTCGAGGGTTCTACAACACCAACACGCAACAACTGCGATTTTTAATAATTAAATTTAAATAAAGAGATTATGGAAATTGTAATCATTTAAATATTTTAAAATCCGCAAAAAAATTATACGTTTAACTCAGCAGCAAAATAGACTGACTGCCTTGGATGTATTCCTGTATAGACTATATCAGCCGTGGCAGTCAATCTACTAATTTGCTGCTTACTTAAACAAATAACTATTATATTCTCTTGCAATTATAATAAAGCTTATTATACTTCGCAAATAAGAAAACGAAATATATATTGGCGATTCAAATTAATACTACCGCCTTTGGCAACCCATGCTTCATGACGTCACGATGGGGGTATTTTGTCTCGCGACAGGCATTATTTTCATTAGACCCCATTGGACGGGTCGTTCTCGTGGCATTTTTAATAGTGTCAAAGTAAAATGTTTAATGTGTTTTCTTGTTTGCTGATAAGTAACAGTAATTTATTCAACAAATGCATGAAGTTGTACTTTTTTCACGACGTTTGACCACACGCACCGTGTGTAGCAATCTCATGAGTGAAAAAGAATGCACTGGCCATTGTTCAATGCATGAGTTTCATACAATATTTTTTTCTTCAAACAGAAACACATGACATTTCTTAACTCATTGTATGACATAAAAGTTTGACTTTTTAGATGGCCGTGCGTTGCCAATAACAACGGAGATAAGTAATATTATTATGAGAAGATGACAGGGGCGGAGCAAACATGCGCGAATATTTTTACCAGTGGCATAGCATCATCTGAGATATAGGGATGTGTAATTGCAATAAAAGTTTCGCGGTCAAGGAGCTGTGTAATAGAGTAGACTAAAACTTGTCAACTGTTACGAGTAACCTCTGTTCACGAGAAGTGTAAACTTTGCCTAATAAAGTTGTTTCATTATAATTATTCCACCGCCGCCGCACGCCGCTCTGTTGCAGACCACCGCCGCCACTGGTGTCGACATTGAATGTCACGTAATTCATTCTCATTGGCTTAGAATGATGGAGTGCACAAACTCGTTTTTGCGCATATTTTTTGCTGTCATCTTCTTATAGTAATACTACTCTAAAAGTACTTTTTCTGACTTGAAAGGTGCAAGAAGTTATTTATTCAATAAAATCATGAGGTGAGGTACGGTACCGGTTTCAGTGACTGGGCTCGATCGGCGAAGTTAAGCACGGCTGGGCGAGTCCATCACTTGGATGGGTTACCGTAACTCATCTCGCCGTCCTGGTTAAGTGGTAGAGTAGCATTAGCTAAACTTCGCCAGGACGTTAATATAAATAAGGCATTTAAAAAAAAAAAAAAAAAAAAAAAAAATTGCCCTCAAATATAAAAAAATGCATGCCAATAAAAAATTCAAACAAAACTAAGAACGTTTCTAGTCGAGAGTTGCTTTTTTTTTGTGGAAGAGTTTTTGGAACTGTAAATTACAGTAGTTGCTTGTTTTTATATATTTTACATGAAATGTGTTGTAATGTTTTTTGTAAAGTTTTTATTTGAAATTTTAATGCATTAAAGTAATTAAAGTTAGGTAGTTTATATTATATTTGTCCGTATTTATATGTTATCTTGTTTTAGAATTAATACCATGACAATATCTATACTTATGTAAATAAGTCACAGAAATAAATATCTATTTATCTAACTTTCTATCTATATATCTATGTATTATAATGAGATCTGAAACTAGATCATATTTTGATCTTATTCCGCTGAAGGGTTGGGGGGTAAATAGGTAAAGTAAGCAAGTAAGAAACCATACAATTGGGATATAGTGTATGTGCAAGAAGCCAAGATCTTAAATTTTTCATCAGCCACCCTCACGATCACCCCGATTGCCACCCCCACTCTATTATTAAAGACGGGTAAAAGAAACAAAATTGTGATTTAGTGTGTGTACAAAAATCAAAGGACTATACATTTTTTGGCATCATCCACCCACACTACCATCCCCACCGGGAATTTAGATATGGAAGTTGTGATTCTTTAGGAAGCGATTTTCTCCTTAAATGTAAATTTAAAGTTATTAATGTCATATAGTCCTACAAATATCTTGAAACTCATCTGAACTTTGTCTTACATAGGCCATTTTGTTTTTCAAAAAGTTTCTTATAACCAGTACAGTTTACGCGATTGAGACGTTCATCTCAATTGCACACCACCTTAGTTTTCAAAATCGGTCTAGTCGTTTAGACCACGTACATTCATACACACACATACACACCATCACACACACGTGAGACACATTTGCCTCCTTTGCATTACGAAATTGGGCACAAACATATTTGGATTTAATTCTTGGTTCTTCGATAATAATTTTTTTAAAGAATTATTTCAAATAACATTAATACTACCTTACATTTTTTTAACTTTTCTTATACATAATAATCTATTTTTGGAAATGTACCATAATTATTTTGAGTAAGTCATTTCAGAAATTACATGCACGTGAACCATATAATCAGTAAATTATAGAAAACTTTAAAATTAGTTATCCTCAAACGTGACACGATTATTATTGCTTACTTTAATGTGGTCATGCATATTTACAGTTCTAGTACCGATTTGGTATTTTTTTGTAATTCCCACAATTTATAAAATTTATTTATGGATTAGTAAATAATAACTTGATTCCATGAAATCGTATTTGCTCGTTGGATGGAAAACTATCGTGTTCACGTTGCTGCCTAAATGTATAGTTCATTTTAGGAATATACGAAATATATAGAGATGTAAGAAATATAGAAACCAACTTTTAAAATCATATCACCAAAACCTGCAATTCATATAAATTTTTGTACTTTTTTAAGTACTGGAAATGTTACAGAATATCCCAGAATCGACCTAAGTTGAAAAATAAATTAAAATTTATCAAAAGACTATCAAAAGATAACTAAACAAAGACAAAAAAAGGCGCAGCACGTGGCTCCCAAAATTGAACTCATACGCGTTCACAGAAAAGTAAAGCACAACACTGGCGCCCAAAAATTTTTCACTTAGAAAAATATATTTATGTCTAGGCCATGAGAGTGAAAGTATATTATAGTCATGGAGAAGTGTACCGAAAGTAAAAGTATATTTTTGGTTCAGGAAAAAGATATATTATACTTTTTCAAAAGTGCGCCAAGTTTGGAAAATACTTTTGTGGACAAGGAAAAGCAGATAATATACTTTTTAAGAAGTACACTAAAAGCGTAGCGAATTTTTTCAGTATTTTTAACTTTTTTTATCGCTTCATGAAAAATTATGAAAATAGAGACACTAAATTAGCAAAAATGGACAAGGCCGGTTTCACGAATAAAACAAATTTGGATTCATCCAGCGACTCCCTCAGTTGAACGAGTGCGTTGGAAAATCGGCAGAACGCTGTGGTAGCAGAACCAAATGCAGATCTAACCGAAAAGTTGTGTGAATCCTTTTTCCTAATCGATTGCTATTGCATGCTCTCAATTAAATAGTAGTTGCGAAACCAAAGTCCTCAATCGTCCTTACCCTACTTGGGGAGGCGTTTCATTGAAATATATAAATTCTCTTAAATAGGATATTGCATAACATCATTTATACTTATTTTGTTGTATTACTGATTGAATGGTTGACTTTCAATCTTATCCCTCAAGGGACCTTTCTCGTCTGTCAAACATCTCTTAAAATATATATATAGAACCGCCTATGAGTGGAAAACCATACACGAACAGGGGAGAACGAGACTGGCGCCTCTTAATAAGTAAACTGGTGTCGCGTCCTTCAGACGCAGTGTGTAGGATTCTTCTACAGAAACACTGAACAGTTCATGAAGAAGAGCTCGCAACAAAAGCTTGTTAGCTTCATAGGTTTATATGTATAAACAGTTAGAACATTAACATGATAAATACTCACTGCAACCCAACAAATTAAAATTGTCTGTTCTAACCTATAAATATAAAGGTCACAAAACACAGAACTTCGATTACAAAGCTTGCGCCTTGACGGGATCAATTGTTATAGGGTGTTACCTAGACGTTTTCACTCGGAGTGACGTCACAACGCTTTTCGCAAGGATTTCAACTTTAATTATTTATTGCAAAGTAAGTACTGCGATGTAAGAGTTGATATTCGGTGTAGCCGATTTTTATACATAAACACACACTTTAATGAAATTTTAAAAAAAATAGGCAAGTTCCCTATTGGCGGCTGAGTCGGCATTTTGTGAGTTTCACGACTTGATGGTGGATGCCCTTGAGAATTATTTATTGATATCTCCTATCTTAAATAACAGTCGACCATAAAATACAAACGGCTAAACCTCCTACCCTCATGCCACAAGTTGGCGAATTAAATTATGTAACATGTAACATTACATAAGGCGGTCTTCAGAGATCTATTTTAGGCCACCTGCTATTCGATGTAGATTCCAATGATTTAAAAATAACAGACCAAAGTACATATGCCAAAAAAATATACCCCTAAAATTTCACTTAAAACTGTTTTGTTTAATATTCGATTTTCTTTGCTAGGTTTGAATCAAAGCTGAGATTTTACTGATTACGTTTATTCAATGTATGCAAAACAATGAATTCAAAAATGGCGGACGTTTTGGAAAAACGTTTTTGAAATTTTATCTCAAGAGCTCTGAATACCAACAACATAATAACCGTACATATAACACAACAAACGATTTCCAGACTAATCAGGACCTCAGAATATAAAGTACTAACCACCTCACGGTGTTTGGGGGTGTATTTCTATTTCTTTCCTACATCTTTATCTTTTTTAAATAAATCTAATTTTATTTAATGTCCCTAGTCCATTTCTAAATGGATTTTTTCCAAAATTTTTCCATAAAATACAAAAAAATTTCATGGTCAACAACGACAAAACAATGTATATTTTAATGTGGGACACAATATGTTGTCGTTTTAGAAAATTTTCATACCCAAACCAAACCTTAAAAAAAATGTTAAACATTCTTAATAAATCTTTAACTAGTAATATACATACGAGTTTACATGACGTGTTATTTTTGCTAATCAATTTACATTTGTATTATTATTACTACCTATTATTAGGTATAATATTTTCTCATAATTATTTCAGATTATATAAAAACGCAGAAAACATCAAACATTGGAAGTATTTTTATTTTATTATTTAATTACGTTAAAACATTTTTTTATAAATTAAAAAAAAGCAAAAAAATAATCAACACTATTTAAATCCTTAAGTGCTTTTTGCACATTAATAACAATTATTTCAAGTTTAAACAGTCAAAGATTTTATTTATGAAAGCAGAATCTGCTAGAACATTGTTATAAATTATTGTTTAAAAACTGTGGTGTTTGGATTATTAGGTTTTTCCCCATACATCTATGTGATATTTAAAATAAAAAATTTAAAGTAATCCTGCAATAGGTACTAAAATCAAAATTGAAGGCAGACATACAGAAGCTAAAAATTGACAACCGAGGTCGACAAGATCGCGATCTTTGAAAATCGTATTAGATATGGAGTAATTACTTCCATGTCCAGTGGAAGTATAGTAACGACAAAAAAATTTTTGAAAATGTTTATTGTTCAAATAGGCTTAGAATGTCTAGCCCAGTCGATGCAGGTATATATTTACCCACAAAAATTTGCAAATTGAATAATTTTTTTTTTTTAATGAGTTTGTGAAAGTGTATAGAATAATATCCTGAAAAATCTACATTTCGCTCGGATGCAGAATATAAAAAAAAGTGAAAAAAAATTTTTGTCGTCTATTTTTTCAAAATTTTGAAATTAAATCAAGATAGAAAAAAATAAAAAATACAGATGCATAGATCACGTATTTATGAACAAAAAATGTCCTAACAAAATTTATCGTTAAAGCCACGGTTTTCCCGGAAAAAATAGTCCAGTGTTACGTTATAACTCGGAGTGAAATCCATGCATGCCCGTGCTTGAATGTGTATGACTGTGACACCGACGCACTGAATTACATGTCACTAAATCAGAATTTGTTCAATCCATATGAGTGTTGGTTCATTTAAAAGATGGAAATGGCAGCTTTCTGATGCTTTTTTGTTTTAAACTATACAAGCAAAGGATGGATGGGAAAAATATAATGATATATATTATCACGCCCGAAATCAATCGTCGCAATAAAAAATATAGAAAAAATAAAAGCTTTTCGAAAAAATTCTTTCTTCATTGAAAAGTATGTACACTTCATGATTATTATGGTTTATTATGTTGTAGTAACGAGAATTCAAAAAAAAAGTACATCTCAAATCATTTTAATTTCCTTGCCTGATGATTTTTTTGACAAATATGTGTATTGGAGGCTGCAACTTAACGAGAAATTGACCCATTGGAAAAAATGAAATATTACTATTTCGGAAAAAATGTATACTTTTCGAATGTTCAAACACAAAATCGTTTACTTGTATGCATTTTTTCGAAAATATGATCAATCAGATCATGATAAGAAATTGCGATTTTCATGATCTTATCCTTATAACTATGAAAATATCTTTGATTGTTTTGAATATAAATTCTGGAACTTTTCCAATACATGAATAAATGTATAAGGAATTCATTGGATATAGCTGAAATGTGGACAGGTGTACCTGTAATAAATACAATACAGTAAAGGCAGCTAAAAATTCATGCGAGCGATTCAGCGGCTATGTGTGGTGTCTGTGTATGCGTTCATAACATCTAAATTATGTTTTCTCTCCATACTCACTATTTATCCTCCTATTCACTAAGAAAAATGTTAAAAAAGCGTAATCAGAAAGAGAAAAAAGCTTTACTTTACTCAATAGAACAGATAAGAATTTTTAGGGTTCCATACCTAGTATGCATTTACAGTTCAGTCGAATTGTAATTTGACGCGGCGAAAATACATAATCACGATTTTATTGTTTTATGTTGATAGGTTGGACATCCAAAACAAGCCCTTATAGTTTGCCAACTAATGTCATACCGGATAAGGGGGGTGGGGGGTCGTAAAGTTGAAAAGTCGTTTTTTCGCGTTTAAATAGAAGGCTAATAATCAGAGAGGAAAGTTCAAATGGGAAAGTTATAGGTATTAAAAAAACCTATAAAATGAGCCCCCGAACATTAAGATAGCTTTATTAGGTCAGGAGTAAATTCAAAAGAACCGAAATTTTGAAAAAAAATTTTAATTTGAGCAATATTTTAGAAACATTTTTGAAATTTTACTAAAGTATGTGCTATATAGGAGGGAACATCTGATAAAAATTTCTGATCGATATCTGCATTATTTTTTGATATACTCAATTTTTTTGAAAAAAATGGATTTTCGAAAAAGGGCTATAAGTACTTCATTTTCTGTCAGATTTTGCTATGAGAAGAAAAACTCTATTCTTCGGGAGTTGTTCAATATTTACAATTTTTTTCTATATGGTCATTATTCAAAAAAAAGTGGTGAAAATTTAATTTGAAAAAATAGAAAATTTTTTTCACAAAAAAATCCAATTAAAGTTAAATATCTTTTGAATGGAAAGCAGTGTTTTTTTTAATTGAACCAAAAAAACAGCTCTTCAAAATGGTAGACATGATTTTTCGACACTGCATTCCATTAAAAAGATATTTAACTTTAATTGGATTTTTTTATGCAAAAAAAAAATTTCTATTTTTTCAAATTAAATTTTAACCACTTTTTTCTGAATAATGACCATATAGAAAAAAAATGTAAATATTGAACAACTCTCGAAGAATAGAATTTTTCTCCTCATAGCAAAATCTGAAAGGAAATGAAGTACTTATAGCCATTTGTCGAAGACCCTCCTTTTTCAAAAAAATTGAATATATCAAAAAATAATGCAGATATCGATCTGAAATTTTTATCAGATGTTTCCTCCTATATGGTACATACTTTAATAAAATTTCCAAAATTTTTCTAAAATGTTGCTAAAATGAAAATTTTTTTTGAAAATTTCGGTTTTTTTGAATTTACTCCCGACCTAATAAAGCTATCTTAATATTCGGGGGCTCATTTTATAGGTTTTTTTAATACCTATAACTTTCCAATTTGAACTTTCCTCTCAGATTATTAGCCTTCTATTTAAACGCGAAAAACCGACTTTTCAACTTTACGACCCCCCACCCCCCTTATCCGGTATGACATCAGTTGGCAAACTATAAGGGCTTGTTTTGGATGTCCAACCCATCAACTTAAAACAATAAAATCGTGGTTATGTATTTTCACCACATTTTAATACTATTCGTGATAATTCGACCGGACTATTAACCGTGCGCTGGCCGCGCAGAATGACAAAGTTACTTCACTATTCTTTTCCAGGAATACCGTGGCTTTAGCGATAAATTTTATTAGTATATTTTTTTTTCAGAAACACGTGGTCTATCCCCCTGTATTTTTTATTTTTCCCTACCTTAACTTAATTTCAAAATTTTGAAAAAATGGATAAAAAAATTTTTTTTTTCACTTTTTTTTATGTTCTGCATCCGAGCGAAATGTAAACTTTTCAGGATATTATTCTATGTACTATCACGAAATCATTAAAAGAAATTATTCAGTTTGCAAATTTTTGTGGGTTTCACTATAAAATGTTCTCTGCCGTCTGGGCTAGTCATAAAATGTCGAGATTTTAAGTTTCAGCGAAAAAAATTTTTGTCTGTCGGTCTGTCTGTAACATTCTTTGTGCGCACGATTACTCTGGAACCGTTTAAGACATGAAATTTGGTACACATGTGTATTTTAACGTGATCTGGAAATAGATTATATTTTCATCTTATTCCGTTGAGTGGTTGGGGAGTAAATTGGGGTAAATGGGGGTAAACAGATAAATCAAGCCGGTAAGAGTCCATAAAATTGGTATATAGTATATACAAGAGAAGCTATAAGGTCTCAAAAAATATTTTAGCATTAGCCACCCCCACCCCGTTATTAAAGGAGGCGAAAAGAAATTATGATTTAGTGTTTCTACAAGAACCAAAAACCTCAAAATATTTTTCACTTTATCCACCCCCACTATAACCCCCCATCTCCCCTACGATTTCAAATATTATAATATTACTAGTCAACCATCCTAAGTTGTCAAGTAGTCGCGCAGAGAGAGAAGAAATATCGTCATTGTTGGACAGAGACAAACAAGATTTTTAAGCTTCTTAAGCCAGCTAGCTTAAGAAGCTTGTTTGTATATATCTTTTATATATAGAGAACGTTTTAATAACATAGAAGGATTGGAAAACAAAACATTAGCTGCGTTTCGGACAATAACTCCTCTCATGATTGGAAATATAACAAATACTGTAAGGAGAAGGTGTTAAAATGCATAGATGTCAATGAAAGACAATTCGAACATTTATTGTAGTTTAGTTTTCCTATTTTTGGCAAAATTATTTTATATTCTAAGAAGTGTTGTTGTTGTTGTTGTTGTTTTCCATGGCCTCCTCGAAAATATATTAATTTTTTTGAAAATTAAGCACTTTTTCTAGAGATAAATATAGACCGTGGGATAGTGACAGATTTTTTTAAACGTTTGGTTCCTATCTGGCCTTTTGGGAGCCTTTTGTGCCTGATTTCTATAAACCATTTTCGTGTTTATCAAACGGTTATCCAGGGCCCCTCAGCGGAAAACAGAATAGAAAATTTCATGAAAATGCGCAATTTCAAACGTTTTGTTCCTATCTGGCGTCAAGTTAGACTTACGTTTTAAAGAAAAACATCCGACGGAAGCATATCGCCAGACAAATTCCGTGGGCCGGAAGGCCCGAAATTTCAATCCGAAGTTGTAAGAAAAATGGTCAAAAATCAAACGATTTGGTTCTTATCTAGGAATTGTATATATAGGTAAATAGATTATAATTATCGCGATATAACAAACGCCAGACAAATTCCGAGGGCCCAACAGTGAAAAAATTATTGTTCAAGTTGTCAACTATTCCGCGAAAACCAAACGATTTACATTCGTCTGGCATTTGTTTTTTTGTTAATATTAGGCAATAAGTAGTTTCAATTTAAGATTCCCAGACGAATTGGCTGGGTCCTCTGGATAGCCAGACAAAAAGAAAAGCGCGAAAAAATGCCATTTTTCAAACGATTTATTCCTGTCTCGCATTTGGATTTTAAAAAGATATGTTAATAAATAAGCCATATTTCCAGTCCCAGATAAAAATCTTGGGCCCAGACGTAGATATGTTGAGCGAAAGTATCGAAAAATCGAAAAAGAGTCGCATTTTCAAACGGTTTACACTCGTCTGGGATTTGTTTTTTTTTAAGATATTATAATAAACAAACCATATTTCAAGTGCCAGACAAAAATCTGGGGGAAGCTGTAGATATATCGCAAATTTTGAGGTTCTACAGTTGGCAACTTTTTAATCTTTGCTCCTACGCCAAAAGACTACTCTAGCTAATTTAAATAGAATAAAATTTGCTAAAACTCTTTTTTTAATTTTTTGAATTCCGACAAAAATGAAGGAATTAGAGGGGGGCG
Source organism: Rutpela maculata (assembly GCA_936432065.2). Classification (NCBI taxonomy): domain Eukaryota; kingdom Metazoa; phylum Arthropoda; class Insecta; order Coleoptera; family Cerambycidae; genus Rutpela; species Rutpela maculata. The sequence goes on from OW386288.2 coordinate 22,002,769, forward strand.
GGATTTGGGACATTTTTTTTTTCCGGTAAAATTTCTCCATTTTGTCACCGTCATCGGTAATTAATTGAAATCGATCTCATATATGATGTTCACTTAATATCATGTACTACTTTGACGCTCCGTTAATCTCGGTCCTTCGAAACAAAGTTTCTGAGAAAAATTATTTTTTTTAGATTTACATGCACTATAGGAATATCTCGATAATTATTGTTTTTTCGAAAAATTTGTAGATAGCTGTAAAGAGAATTGATTGAACTTTCCGACACTTTTTTTATTTGTTCTCTAACATAAAGAGCAAAAGACCAAATACGTGGATGTCTCGCATCTTACGTGTCTTATGTCGCGTGCATTAAAATGAGAGAAGAAATCACTTTTGGGTGGTTGACTACCTACGCCAAGGGAGAATGAAACAGGTACGGACTTACGAGGACTCTCAGTTTCAGATATGGTGTAGTGCAGAGTTGTAAATTATATACTAATATGTAATAATTTATATTTGTCTTTTTGCTAGTATGTAACTTATTTATTGTAAATATTATTCGATCGAGGGATTATAAATGTGAAAGTGACAGTTATATTGATTCCAGTGATAAAGAAAATCTAATTCCAACTGAGTTTCAAGTGAGAAAAAAACGGCATTTCAAGGGCTGATCTGGACCTTGAGCTTGGGGGGTAACATAGCCGCGTGTTGAAAATAACAAAAATGTTTTTCCTCGAAAATTAAAATTGATGAGCGGGGGGGAGAAAATCTCAAAAAAAATTATAAACACAACTAAATAAAATGTACATTCAAAAATATAAGATAAAACAATAAAAATTATGAAATTTTAAAATGAAAGTTGATTGTTTACGGAATCTTGGGGGGTAATTACCCCATTACCCCCATAAATCCGCGCTTGCGGCATTTAAGTAGTGACGCGAAACAAATTTGTTTAAATGTGTATAATACTCTTTTACAATGGCAAGCTAATGAAATGCCAGACGAGTGTGAATCGTTTGAAAATGCATCGATTTTTACACGACTGTTTTTGATTTTTCGATACTTTCACTCAACATATCTATGGCTGGGCCCAAGCTTTTTGTCTGGGACTTGACATATGGCTTATTTATTACCATATCTTTTTAAAATCCAAATGCCAGACAGGAATAAATCGTTTGAAAAAAAAATGGCTTTTTTTCGTGCACTTCTTTTAAGATTTAAAATATGTTTGGCCCACGCTTTTTATCTGGGACTTGAAATATGCTTTATTTATTACCATATCTTATTAAAATCCAAATGCCAGACAGGAATAAATCGTTTGAAAAAATGTTTTTTTTTTGTGCACTTCTTTTGAGATTTAAAATATGTTTGGCCCACGCTTTTTGTCTGGGACTTGAAATATGGTATATTTATTACAATATCTTTTTAAAATCCAAATGCCAGACAGGAATAAATCGTTTGAAAAAATGGCTATTTTTCGTGCACTTCTATTAAGATTAAAATATGTTTGGCCCACTAAAAATGTCTGTGAATGATACAATACATTTTCTTTTTGGTTAATTTTTACAAAAAAAATCATTTCACATGAGAACCAATCGTTTGATTTTCGCGGAATAGTTGACAACTTGGACAATAATTTTTTCACTGTTGGGCCCTCGGAATTTGTCTGGCGTTTGTTATATCGCGATAATTATAATCTATTTACCTATATTTACAATTCCCAGATAAGAACCAAATCGTTTGATTTTGACCATTTTTCTTACAACTTCGGATTGAAATTTCGGGCCTTCCGGCCCACGGGATTTGTCTGGCGATAAGCTTCCGTCGGATGTTTTTCATTAAAACGTAAGTCTAACTTGACGCCAGATAGGAACAAAACGTTTGAAATTGCTCATTTTCGTGAAATTTTCTTTTCTGTTTTCCGCTGAGGGGCTCTGGATAACCGTTTGATAAACACGAAAATGGTTAATACAAATCAGGCACAAAAGGCTCCCAAAAGGCCAGATAGGAACCAAACGTTTAAAAAAATCTGTCACTATCCCACGGTCTAATATGACATATGATATATCGTTGAATAGCTAATTTACGCTGTGATCAAATAATAAAATAATATACAGGGTGTTTCATTTAAAGAAACAAAAGTTATGCCAATATCTCGAAAACTGAGGCATGCATAATTTTCTTCTTACCTGCAACGGATTCTACTCAAAAAAGTGTCTTAAGAATGTATTACTCGATTTTCGATTCGACACTTGATAATTGAGATACAGAAAATGCCAATTTTCCAAAAACGCTCTGTGGCTCGGTAGTCGAAAAAGATAGACGATCGTGGTTTATTCCATTGTTTTTTTCTCGATAATCGAGCCAGGACACCTATATTAGTTTTTGTCTATCTGCCATAGTTTTAGAGAAAACCCCAAATCCCATCTAATTTGATCCACCCTGTACATATAAAAAAAATAATAATAATATAAACAATTCACATCAGCTACAAAGTCATTTCTAGTGAATCATACTTTTTACTGTGTATATAAAAACTTAAATTGCAATTGATGTTTAATTTATTTATTTATTTATTTAACGGGATGCCCCCAATAGTACAAAAATACTGAAATAAACATACAAAAAATGTATAAACAATTAAATATAACAACAATACTACAAATATAAGATTGCATCACATTAACTATTGCACAAATATTTTTTAAGAACATTAAGACTAGTATTAAAAAAATCCAAATTAATTTTATTACAGTTACACATCATTCTATTAATAGGATTATTCGTCCCATAAAGTGTTCTGTGATGTTCCAGAACAAAGCTATAGACCATGCGAAGTTGTCTTTGTGGAGTATGAAAGTTTATTAATGCTAACAAATCAGGGCAGTCAATACAATTATTACACAATTTATAGACTAGGATAACATCGGCATTGTATCTACGATGTATCTATGTTTACTGTTTATTCTTTTTTCTTCTTTAATTTTCTATTTTAATGTATAATTGTAGTTGGTTAAAAATACATTTTTCATTACTTATTTATTTTTAAACCTACCTCAATATCGATATTAAGTAATAAGGTTTAAGTAACTGGACGACGACTGTGAAATTTTATTTCAAAATAATTCTTAACGACCTTTCTTGAAGGCAGTACAATTTTTTTCACTCATTTTAGTGGCCTCTTTATTTAGCTCCTACACAGTAAAAGAAAAAATATATAAATCTTTTTCATTTATTTTGGCATCGCAAATAGCTTTGCATTTGAAGGGAGCGATTTATTTTTTAGCCTTATACAGGGTCATTCACGGAAAGCGGGTATTAGACGTTTCTTGGGATCTGTCGAGTTTAGAAATTTGAGAATTGGTATGAGGGGGTTTTTGGATATGGCGGATCCAACGAAAATATTTTCATGCTTGTGCTACTTCCGCTTATACCGGATGTAGCACCTAACTTTGTTATTTTAAATTGAACACCCTGTATTTTATTGCATATTTCGATTCCTCATAAAATTTTAGCTTAGGTTTATGTACCATAACATACTCTTAAACATTCCAGTTTTCGAGATAATTAATATTTTTGGAGATTTTTGACGGTTCCCACCCTTCGGGTGGATGATTATTCTCGTTTATGATAAAAAAGGAATCGAGTTATGACTTGTATTGCCTACTAACAAACAGTGCTGATTTTGTTTGTACGTTTAACAAATATTCGTCCATAATAAGAAAACAAAGAGAGATAGGTACAGGGAATGGTAACATCAATCGATGCAGAATTCAATCCTCTATTAGATTCTTTGAAAATATACAGGGGGTTCCATTTGAAAAAAATGACTTTTTGACGTTTAAACTAAAACAATGTTCGACTGTGAAAATAAAATACTCTGTATGATATTGTGAAAACATAAGAGAACTTTTAGTTAGGTCATAGGATACTTGTAAAAGTTTGAAAAGAAAATTTCCTAATCGGCTATATGATAGAAGATATTGATTTTTTTACCGAAGGGTGGGAACCGTCAAAAATCTCCAAAAATATTAATTATCTCGAAAACCGGTATGTTTAAGAGTATGTTATGGTACATAAACCTAAGCTAAAATTTTATGAGGAATCGAAATATGCAATAAAATACAGGGTGTTCCATTTAAAATAACAAAGTTAGGTGCTACATCCGGTATAAGCGGAAGTAACACAAGCATGAAAATATTTTCGTTGGATCCGCCATACCAATTTTCAAATTTCTAAACTCGACAGATCCCAAGAAACGTCTAATACCCGCTTTCCGTGAATGACCCTGTATAGACCCTAACCTTTTCTATCTTTGAGAAAAATATGGTGCAAACCGGATAAAAACTAAAAAAGCTATAAGTGGGACACACTGTATACGGGTCGAAGTGAGAGCTTCCTCTTTTTTTACATTTTTTGTAGTCGATTAAAAAAGCAAAAATTCCAAACCGCAGAAATGGTCAACTTAATCCAAGCTCTAAGGAATTGATAATTAAGATTATTTCTCTGATTCAAAGCCAATCTTGATCTGTCTTGGTACTTAAGTTATAAATAGAACAAATCCAATCTAATAATTTTAATAAAATTTCCTTAAAACAGCGTGTTAAACTCATTTTTCCCACGCTACCTGTTCTCGGAATCAGGTGAATTAACCATCGCCCAATCTTTGACATCAGAAATAGCAGGCGGCTACAAGTCCACCGGTGATTCCAATGACGTATCCAAAGCGCGTTCGAGAGTGATAGTGATTTTCACCCCCACTAGCAACGTAATGTATAAATATTTTTCCGCTACATTAGCTCGTTTAAATGCAAAAACGTTGTGGACACAGACCCACTTAAGGGGTTTAGTTTGTAACGCAACGTTGAAGTCTATCGTGTGGTTTAATCTCGTACGAGAAAAATCAACAAAATGGTGTGGTTTAGTCAGTTTTTCGTTTTGAGTTTAGTGTTCAGTTCATGTTTGACGAAAAATGAGAAACCAAACATCATTGTTATTGTCGCCGATGATATGGTGAGTGCATTAATTTTCCAAATACACAATTAATATTTATTGGGTAGGAATAAAGCGGGTTTTTTCAAAACTACCCCCTACAATAAGGGGGTAGTTTTCCAAAAAAAGCACAACATTTCAACTATCAGAAACGATTACTATAATGTTTCTTAACACATCTATGCAAAAAATTTCGAAAAATTCCAAAGGGCGGTGTTCTAGAAAATTACCATAAAGCGTTCGGTATAAAATTCAAAATGCAAACGCACAATAGCACTGAGCGATATTTAATTCACTTTCTCATGTTAGAAAAAATAATTGCTCGATACACTTAATTAGAGTGTGTAAGATAAGAATACTAAATGCTTGATAATCTTTGCGCGACATATTCATACAATCATACGTTTCAAAACAAAATTAGTTATAATTTTTTATGAAATTAATTTCTTCATATGTCGTCAGTTGCATTCACAGCTGCATAATTTATTTTAATATTTCTGATTATGTTTGATATAAGACTTTTATTTAACTTAAAAAAATTTCGAAAGTTCTGTTTTATTTTTCATAGATTTGTATGCTACTTTTTTATATATTTCTTAAGTATTAAAACTTAGCCAAGAATAATGAAAATTAATAGCTTTATTGTTTATTAATTATAAACAATTAATGAAATATATTAACCATTTATGTTTTTTTTATAGAACACCTGTTATTTTTTACCTAACAATTATTATTTTTATCGCACGTCTAATTATTTTATCCAGCGATTATTCTTTTCATCTTACGTTTGCCCCGTTTAACAAACATCTATTATTCTTGTTGAATATTTAGCACTTTTTATGTGCATTTAACCACTTTATCGAACGTCAGGTATATTACTTCCACATCCAGTAGACGTATACTAAAGCAAAAAAAAAATGGAAAATTGAATTGAAAATATTTTTGGATCAAATAGGCTTAGAATATTATGAAACGTCGAGATATTAAGTTTGAGCTATCTGTGGGTCTGTAACTTTTTTCATGCACACGTTTACTCTGAAACCGTTTAAGATATTGACTTGAAATTTGATACATGTATGTATTTTAACGAGATCTGGAACTAGATTACATTTTGATCTTACTTCGTTGAATGATTGGGGAATAAATGGAGGTAGATCGGTAAATCAAGGAAGTAAGAATCCATAAAATTGGTATTTAGTATAAGCGAAGCATGGTGAAAAAAAAAAAATTGTGATTTAATGTACGAGAAACATTTTTTTTCCTCATCCACCCCCTCTATCATCGCTCCCACCTCCACTACCGATGTGGCATATAGTTTTGTGGGTTTTTATTAATGTTCCATAAACAATTATTTCCACATAGTGGAGTATCAAAATTTTTTTCGTTATGAGAGACTTGGATAGAAAACTTGGATGTGGAAGTAGTAATTCCTTAGGAAGCGGTTTTTATGATGCATTATCTGTTTTTATCGAGCATCTATTGTTTTTAAATTTTTGTAAGGGAAATTTTACTTTTGTCGAACAATTTATATTTTTACCGAAAATTGAATATTTTACCATAAAATAATAAGCCTTCAACAAAATTTTTAAAGCAAGCAAGTATATCGTGCGTGGAAGTTAATTACTGGAAGTTTAATTTGAAACGATACTCATTTCACAAATAATGAATAAAACTAACCGTCAAAAATACGATTTCAACGATTGTTGTGGGTGGACACTTTTTTGTGAAAATGCAACCTCTATGTTCTCAGGAAGTTGCAGTAAAATTTTGTCTAATCTGGGAGGCAAGAATTTTTTTAAAATTAAGTTTTAATTTTAAAAAATCCAAATGTAAATAAATTATGAGAACTACATAGGTTCAAATCCAATCTGCCATTTTATTTTTGGTGAAATATAGGCCTTGTGGATATAAACTATTACAAATAAAAATATTCATTATTTTCTCTAAAAAACGAGATTTTCGAAAAATCTTTGGAGTCAATGAACCACTGAGGCACATTAAATCTTCTTTTTCTTAAATTGTGCTTTACAATGGTGATACAAATCAATTTCTTATATTAATTTAAAGTTACATTTCGTGAATTTTTGTAAAATGAATTTTGCAACACATTTTCTTATAGGAAAAATGCATCCAGCCAAAAACTTTTAATACATGCTAGAAATGCCTTAAAAAACTTATAAAATAAAAGAAAATAAACCCCTCTACATTAACTAGAAGCTAGATAGGTATAGTATATTTTGCGTTTCATGTTTTTATTTCTATAGATATTCATATTTTGAGCTGAAATTTACTTTTTACTTAAAGTATAGTTTGGAATGTCCACAACCATATGCCAACGCGTGACCTGTGCGGTAACACACTTTAAAATTCAAAAATCTTCAATTTTTTGTCATTTTTCGCTTTATTTGCAATATAACTCGTAAATGAAGCATTGTTCGAAAATATATCAAGAGATAGAAAAGTTGAGAAAAGTGATTTTTAACATTTTACTATTCTTGACATTTTCCCAGAAAATTCTTCGTTTAAGAGCTACAGAAGAGAGAACAATGGAACTTTTTTATCATTTGATTATTTTTTTATTTTTTTTTAAGTGAATATAATAAATATTAATACGAAATATATCAGCGGTATAATATAAATTATGTTTAAATGTCCAATTTACTGTTGAAAAAAAATATTTTTACAGACCTATATATGATTTACATGTTAAACAGAAAAAAAAATACAACTTTTTAGGTATTGAGGTATTAAAATGATGGGAAAATAAATAAACAAATATATATTTTCACAAACAGACTATTTATTTTATACATAGTACAGTGTACTTGATTTTCATGTATAACTTAATAGAATGGAATAGAACAAGTTTATTTAACAAATTGTTCTACCACAATGTAATTGTTAAAAACTGAAACATTATGATAAATGAATTAAGCATCCACATTAAGTGCTATTTACTTTATGCATTTGAATTTTAAAGTGTGTTGCCTGTCACGCGTGCGGATAGTTGGCATATGTTTGTGGACATCCCAAACTATACTTAAAAAAAAAAATTGCAGGTAAACGACATTTCGTAAAATTATCCTTTTTCCATCTATTCCGACTGGCCTAATTTGGTGTAAGCAGTTAACGATACTACTTAAATATCATTCCTACTTTTTCGATATCGACATCGTACGGCCTTCCCGTTCATGTATTAACGAAGATGTGACCGTTTAAAATTGTCGTGTTTTGTTTTCTCTGCATAATTCATCGAATCCGCAAATGTATTACGGCCTCAGCCCAAAGTGAGGATTTCCACTACTACTGGCGTCGTGGATGTCTGACTAGCGGAGGAATAAATGTCTAGCAAGGACAAAATGTTCTAATTTAACTTTAAATAAATTAGTTTTGATTGATTCATTCATTAATTGCGGAAATCCATGGTTTAAATTCTGAACAAATCAATTTTTTGATATTTTAACTTCTTTAACTTCTCAGCTGATATCGTAGCTTCTAATTAATGTAAAAAGATCTATCTTTTTAATTGTTCGTTCCTTGAAGCTCAAGTTTTTGGCTGAATGCATTTTTTCTATCAAAAAATGCATTTCACTACGCATTTCACAAAAGTGCATGAAATGTAACTTTAAAAAATATAAAAATGTATTCTTATCACCATTGTAAAACACGTTTGACTAAATGGCAGATATTTATGAATTGTTTAAATCTCGTTTTATAGAGAAAATAAATGTTTTTATTTGTAATTTTTCATAATACCTAGTTTATATCTAGAAGACCTATATCAAGTTTCATTAAAAAAGATTTATTATTTTTGTAATATTAGTTTATGGAAAATTAGAAATTTTCATGGTTTTAAATTTTGCAAGCAAAAACAGAAAGGTAAATCAGATTTGGACCTCTATAATTTTATGCATAATTTATTTATAAAAAATGTTTTGCTTAATACGATGAACAGAACCCGAGATATAAAAAAAAAGAAACAAAAACATGTTTTTCCTAATCAAAACTTAAAGTCCAAAGAAACGCTCACTTCCCAAATTAGACAAAACTTTAGTATATAACTTCCTGATAACACAGATATTGCATTTCCATAAAGAAATTATTATTATATACATTCAAACAATTAAATAAAAAACTAAATAAGCTAATAATTTACTTTGCAACGGTGTGCGCACCTAGCTTTTCAAAAATAACTTCAACAATTTACTTCAGACAAATTAATATAAATAAACTGTTACAACACCATTTTACAGGTAAATTAAGAATTTAAGATCAATGTCACCTTTCGCGCCGCTCTCGTTTATTGTTGTTTTTTTTTATTATATAACCAAGGTGGCTGATTCTACTGGGTCACTAAAATGCTGCTTTATGTTATTATATAACTTGTATTAATTGTTCAACTATGTTGAGGTATTAATAAAATTCGCACTATCTTTCTTTTATATGCATTGCTTATTGCATATAATTCCATTATCTATCGTGTTATACAACACACAGAATATTTTTTACGACTGTAGTTTGCTAGTTTTTGTCATTTGAATCTAATAATAATAAAAATCGAATTCATCCAATAAAATTTCACATGAATTATTATAAAAAAAATTGTGTGCTGTAAATACCTTTTTATTTCGATACACAATCAGTTGGGTTTGTTAATGCCAACAACTTCATATGTCCGCATTCAGTAATTGATGTTCAATTATATTATTTTTTGTTGCAAAGACGTAAATAAATAACACAGGTCTGTGAAGTTTTGTTGTTGGGCAGATGGGGGTCATTTCGAAATAATTTTTCACGCTGAATCCGAATCTGGGCTCAGAATTGGCAAACCACCGATTTTGAAATATCTGAGGTTAAGTACTTAAAAAATGGCTCTTTTGTCTACATTTGAGGTTATACATAAGATTCAAAAATTATTTCAGCTTATTTCTAATAAATACATCATTTTGTACCATCCTTCCTCTTTGAAATAAGGTCATCTACGATGTTTTCTCGCAAAGTTATAGCCATTTTAAGGTGACCATGATCCTCTACAACTCAACAATCTTAACCAAAGGTTTGTTTAAGATTGTTGTGTTGTGTTAAATCTTGATTCGTTTAGAGTCGTTTGGTTAAGATTGTTGGGTTGTAGGGAACGTGGTTTCAAATTCATGTCACCTTAAAATGGCTATAACTTTGCGAGGAAACATCATACAAGCTTATTTTAAATAGGAAGGTACTAAATGATGTATTTATTAAAAAAACTGAAATTTTTTTTCAGTTCTATACATAACTTCAAAAGTTGCTAAAGTACTTAACCTCAAATATTTTTAAATCCTGACGTGGTGGGCCAATTCTGAGACCAGATTCGGATTCAGCGCAAAAAATCACTTCTGAAATGACCCTCAACTACCCAACAACATTCATGGCCCCTTTATTCGCAGACCTGTTAACTGGCCGTCATAACCATAATATTTTGGTAATCTGTTAAATCTTAGCCTAAAACTATTATTAACTGCAATTTGACGAATAGTGGCGTTTACAGTCGAATTAAGCCAAATGATCATGCATTATAATTATGAGATGATATAGAGATGTCCAAAATCCACCATTTAAAGAAACAAATACTATGTTTCCATAATGTCGAGGTTAAAAAACAATGGAAACGTCCGTTTTTACAATAAATAAATTCCCTCTTGTGAAACTAACATTAAACGAGTACCTAAATTAATATTTCTAAGTATTAGTAATTTGTTCAACAAAATTGATACTTTTTCTCACGAATGAAACATTTGACGGTAATCTCATGAGTAAGAAAAATACACTTTATTATGTAGTACAGTACCTAGAGGTAAAAAATATGTAAAATTTCAGAATAATCTCATAAGTAATGATAATTTTTTATGAATAATAATTGCAGTAAGAGGTATCATCTTCAGTTTCTATATGGTCCCGAAACTTGCTCTTACCCCCAGGGGGTGAAACCTATTAGATATTTAATATTGATTTTTGAAACGTAGGATACTTATGATTTTGGGATCGCTGATTACGAATATGATGATTAGAAAATTCGAAATGATGGCTTCAATATTTTGCAAAATTTTTTCTAAAACAAACGGACAAAAGGCATCTAAATGATATTAACAAAAAACAGTATTTTAAGATATTTTCTTACATTACAAAAAAATGCAAACGCCCATTTTTTGGCCATAACTTTTTGTTTTTTATGATACAGAAACAAAGAATCATTTTAAAGATTGATTATTATATATTTAATTTTGATTTTTAGAATTTTTTCTGCGTCACAGTTTCTAAGATATTTCACATTTAGACCAAATACTTCGTCCTATAAACATTTGAACGCCATCTTTAAACTTCAATATTTCCGAATTTGATAATTCTACATTATTATTAAAAAAAAGCAAATTTATTCTCAGTTTATAAGATTTATTTTTGATCTCCACCATATTTTCGCTAAAACTAATATTTATTGAAATATTTGCAAAGAAACAAAAATTTTACGTTACTTTCGAAAATGCTATATATGTAAACAAAAATTTGTATTTAAGAATTAAATTTCTTTAATTACTGACTACTTGCAGTAACAAATTGCAGTAAAAAAATGATTTTAATTAAAAAAACGTAAAGAAGCAGATTGTTTCTATCATAACTTCCTTGTTTTTTATGCTATAGAAACAGTCGAAACATCATTTAAAAGCTTAATTAATAGTCTTTTATTTTATTTATATAAATACTTCATCTTACAAACGTTCGGACGCCATCTTTATACTTCATAATCTTCAGAATCTGCAGAAATTAGAAAAGAAACGAAATTCATCTTTAGTTTAATAGCTTTATTATTTACCTCCAGTATTTTCTTCGCTAAATGTAACACATCGAGTTCTCTGATGAAATCCTTTTTTAAATTACCTCCTTTTTGTAAACTACAATAGGAATTTTCAAGTCATTACAACTTAAAGACTAATAAGCCGTTTTCCTACTTTCTCCAAGGAAAAAACTAATTTAATTTTCTCTGTCTCAAAATATTGCATTTCGATAACCTTCAAAATGTTGCATCACAAGTGAGCAGGTATCATTTGAAATTTCTTGCAGTAGGAATACCAGGGAGAGGAGTGAAACCACACATGGATTTCCCCGTCGATAAACGAATTAATGTTTGTTTTTTAATAATGATGTTCGCTTGCCAGATACATATTCAAATTATATCTCAATTAAAAAATTAGTTAATTTTCCTATGCCTCCAAATAATGTAGATAGATTTCGAAGAAAGACTTCCTACTTTTCCATGTTTAATGTGACCACTCAATTAGGAAAAGCCCTACCTAAAATACATTTGACAAAGAACCATTTGCCTGGTTTTGTCTAATTTGCTACTGGCTTTCTAATGTATGCTTTATTAAGCTAAACATTAATTTAATATGGCAAGAAGACACTTATGAACAATTTAAAATTTCAACATTTAAACCATATTACATTAAAAATTAAATGATTATATTGTTTACGTTTTACTTTCACCGCAGTTATATAACGATAATATTAGTAATTATCAGCTATTAACAAATTCCAATTTTATATTAAAAAATCTAGTTTCCGTATATGATTGCTACATTTGAACTTAATGAAAAAGTTTCGGAAGAAGTGGTCGCGACTAATTGCTAATTTTCTTTTCTTAAAAGAGAACACAATTTGGATAATTTTCAAAAAGGCCACAAACATTTTTCTGTTTAAACCTGGTAATTCTGTACACCTATATTTTTTCAGTTCGATTTTAAAGAATTATTGAAAATGTTTATTAAAGTACTGAATTTTTGTAAACAAGGGACCAGCAAAAAGAAAACAATAGGAAAATATTCACTTGCATTCTCAAACTGATTAGTTCATGTTCTTTTAAACCTGCAAAAATATATGGAGTATCAAGATAACATTTTTGGGATTGATGCAATTTAAAGTGCGCGTTTTGAACTTGAATTCTTCACAAAGGCATCAAATATTTTTGTTTTATTCAATCCGTATAATCAATTCATAATATTTGAAGGAAAATATTTGACTTTAACCATTTATTTCAAATATAAAATTAATTATTTCAAATAGGAAACAGTTTTAACAAGAAAATCAAATGCAAACTGAAAAAAATGTTTCTAAGAACTTTATTTGAAATAAGATAAGGAAGAAAAAGAGATTATTTCAAATAATTAGAGTATTCAGGCAGCTATCTCAAGAAATCAGAAGAGATGAGGAAAGGAAAATGCCTATGTTAGGAGACTTGAATGCACACATAGAAAAGGATGACCAGACGGAGGAGGAAGATAAAGGCATCATCGGGGAAACCTTGCTTCACACATGGTCCAACGAAAATGCAAACTAGCTGAAAAACTTACTATATATGTTTGACTTAACAATAAGGAACCCGTTTGGTAAAAGCTAAACCTGTTTTGACACCTGGAGTAACGGAAGCTCAATTTAATAAATACATCATAACCTAGTGGACCGAAAGATGAGAGAATGGATCAAAAACATTAAAGCAAAAAGAACAGCAGACGTCAATAGAGACCATAGAATACTTGGAGCATTTTCCTACTATAACGAAGAATATGAGAAGAAATACTGCAAGAAAATAGAAAAACAACTAACAGAGGCAGAAATAGATTGGACATCAAGCTCAAAAATAAAAATTGCTGCATGGCAAACATTAAAAGGATGGTCACCTGCGGATCCTATAAGGCAGGAAACAAAAAACAAATATGAATAGCTAAAAAAGGACGACCACAGACAAAGAACAACAGATTTAGAATATAAACGAAAGATAAAAGAAACACTGAAAGGAAAAATAGAGGCGGAGAAAGATCATGGGCAGGAAATTCTTCAAAAACGTAGAAATTCTATTGGCACGACAACCACTAGACCAAACCTTCAGACATCTGAAAAATATAGGAACAGCAATAAAACGTGTACTAGAAGATACATCTGCAAAATTAGGCCAAATTGAGTAAACTGTAGAAGAGGAGGTTAAGCAAAGAAAGAGTGACTTGAATTAATACAAGCACAAACATAAGCCACCATCAGAGGAGCAACTGTTAGAAATAATAGCTAGAGCTACTGCACCGAAAATAGACAAAATAAACAACGATTAAAGCACTATAGACCGAAAAGGATAAGGATGCGAACCCTATAAACTGTCACCAGAGCATGAATGGAAATCCCATCCCCGTCTATGGAATAAAACACACGACTATGCACGTACTGCTCCTCAAAATCAACTCGCCACAGAATATAGATGAATACAGAAGAATACCAGTCGGCTGTGTAGGAAAATACTCACACAATTCTTGTTCGAACCTCAAGAGAAACACATCGAAAAATCACCAGGCTACCAGACAATATCCATCAAAAGCAGATCAGCAGACGACAATAAAAAAAACACCAAGAGCCAAGGAAAGAGAAGAGCTGAAAGGGACATCATCCAACTGCTCATAAGAACAAGGACCAAAGGAACGACAAAAAATGTCCACATTAATAGGGGGGAGAAGCAATAACAAAAAGGATAAAAACGTACGTACTGAACTACTGGGGACATGTCCAAAGAAGGCGCGCAACATATCTACTGGCAACTACACTTCCCATCCTACATTAGTCTCCCACATGCGCCATGTGGTTCTTGTAGCTGGTAAAAAGCATGACCCCAATCCAACCCAGTGTAGACGTAACCAGCCCGGTGGAAGTGCGTTTTTCGAGAGTGCCAGTAATAGCTTCCGGAGGTTGGTACATCAATTAAAAAATAATCAAATTATTTATTTTTCATATATGTGTTCATTTCTCTAAAGATACATAGATACAGGAATCCTTTTGTAAAGTATGTACCTACTTGTTTTTTTGTTTATTATTAAAACGATACCTAACAGTGTCATTTTCGTTTCAAAACATGAAGTTGTGCCAGTACTTAGAAGTTTGAGTCGATATTAATAGGTGGTAAAACTGGTAGGCAAGTATTGAGACAAATAGCAACACTCAGACATTTTTTTCTAATCGATAAACGTAAAACCAATTAGCATGGGCGTAATCTTTACGATACTTATCGAATTATATCCGGGTATAGCTATTTAACTTCCCTCCTTAGAACTTTATTTTACTTTAAATCTACTTGCGTCAATGACTGATATCCTGATATAGGCCCAAGCACAGACTTATTCTTTTTACTGTTAGTCGTGATGTACCTTAACCCAGAATAACTTCCTGAACAGAATAAATCTAGTATGATGTGAGATGTAGAAATGTGCATAAGTTTGAAATATTTTCAATTCAGTCGTAGAAAAAATAGATACGATTTCATGTCTCACGTAACTATGGAAAAACACAAACTCCAAACTGCCATGTTTAACGCATTGAGAAGCTCTCAAAGTTTTGAAAACGGGTAGGGATTTTTTTTCCGAAACGTTAACAGTTTTTAATATCATTTTTAATTATATATATTTAACAATTTTGTCTTAATTTATATATTTTTAGGTGTGAGACAACCTCTGCCTCTTTCATTAATTTCTCAAATATTTTTCAGAAGTAGCAAAATACCCAATAAAGACTAAGAAATTATGAATATACCACAAATAAATAATTAGGAGGCGATACCTATTAGGTTATAAACACATAAAATAAATATTCCCCTATCCTAATTTCTCGGAATTACCTGATTGCCTTCAAAAAATAGAAGGAAAAAACATTTATTGTCATGACGTACAGCTACCCATAAAAATTAAAAACAACGCCCATTACAATTACAATTACTGTATTAGAACAAACTATGTAATTAAACCTATCGAAAACGATTCGTTCATTGACTTTTAACGATAAATGGAAACATTGTTAAAGCATAGTGTAATTCACTTTCAAGGTCAGAAGCTGAACTTGATCTATAAGGAATATGAAAGGCTTACGATCGACAAACGTTTAATATGCAATGCAAAGATGCGGTTAAACATTATTAATCATTCGATTACAATAATAATTGAAATTGCATTAATTGCCGCTGAACGGAGGTACAACAAGGAATTTAAATAAAGCGATGAGATATTTAAGTCACGGATGTGAATTAAGTAATTAACTGTTTACGTTCAGCTTCTATTTTGTGTAAAAAAAAAATTAAATTTACCTTACCAGCTTTTCCATTACTTTGAGGATCTGATTTCTAGGTTATAACACAAAATTGTTTTTAGATCCGCAATAGGACATTTATTAATAAAATCACATTCATTACTTATTGCCTGTCTACCTTGCATCTTAGCTAAACTAATTTATTCAAACTGATTTAAACGTTTAAAGGATACACAAATAATGCCCAATCCAAAGAAAATCAGAATGAAATTAAATTATCCACGATACAGAGTAAAAAATCAAAAAGCTATTAGTAGCCGTATTTCTTTGGCGAATTGAATCAAATCACTTACGTACCTATCACTTAACAGATCATAAATATTTGTCATATATATCATAAGTGATATAATTTTGTCGGCAAAATTTAGTGATTATTAAGAGTTTGCTGCTTGGCAATTTCATGATTGACATTGGCAGATAAAAATAACGATCCTTCAGACGAATTATTTTTGCCAATGTCAAGAGCGAAATTGCCAAAGCAACAAACTCGAGTACAATAAACATTAAGTTTTGCAAGACGAAATTATATCACAAATAATGCTATTCGTCATGACTTTTTCATGAATAAAAATTTAGGCAAAGGAAAACTTTATTAGATATAGGAAGTAAAAATAAATAAATAAATCACCAAATCTTGAACATTTGAGGCCGTTATTCTCGCACATTTTTTACAACTGACGTGAACTGACGTTCGCAAAAATTACACAAGTTGATCAAAATTTGAAGATTGTGGCCCAAAACTTATTACTCGGGAGTTTCTGGGATCGCTGATTACGATGCTGATATCCAAATTTATCTATTACCAAATCCAAGATGGCGGATTTAATATGGCGGATGCTAAAATCCACAAATTTATCAAAATTTGATAAATTTGTGGATTTTGATTTTTGGGCCATTTACAACATTTAATGTTGAAAATTATGACCCAAAAATTGTTCCTCGGGGGTTTTTGGGGCCGTTGATTACGAAATTCAAAATGGTGAATCCTATATGGCGGACGCTTCTGAGGCTTACATTTTTTATTACAGTATTCATTGTATTAAACTTTTTACTATGGGTTTTTTGGGTCGCTGATCACGAATCTGAAGTCAGAATTTGAGAATTTTCAAATTCGAGATCTTGCCTCTGACCATCGGGGTGCTTTATTTTGGTGAGTCCCCTTGCCTCTCACCATCGAGGTGCTTTGTTTTGGTGAGTCCCTAGCCTCTCACTCTCGAGGTGCTTTATTTTGCCTCTCACCATCGCGATCGAGGTGCTTTATTTTGGTGAGTGGTGATTAGACAACTTTATATCATTTGAAATAAATTTTACTTGCCAGGAAAAATTTAATATATACAATAATAATACTGATCTATTTTCTATCCTAATTTAATTTTTTCTCGCAGTAAGAAGTTTAATATAAAAAATACTGTAATAAAAAAAGTAGACCTCAGAAGGGTCCGCCATATTTGATCAGCCACCTTAAATTTGAAAATTTTCATTTTCATTTTATTTTAATCATGCCAGAACATACTTTACACGAGAATAATGATGTTTTATGTATTAAGTAATACATTATATTAATTATTTAATATACTGTAGAAAAATAAAGCAAGCCCCACTCTATCCTAAGGGGCTTGGCGGCAAAACTTTGAGATTTTTTACGTGTCTCATAAAGTTTAGGTCAACTATACGTCATATTTTTTAAAATAATTCTTATACATAGGGGGGGACAGATACCATTTCTGTTCAAAATATTGTGGAAAAAATTTCAGCTAGATCGAAGAATATTTTGAAGGTTCACAACCACCTCGAAAATGAGCCGAAGGCCTATCTTTGAATTAACATTTTCAAATGAACAATCAGAACTGTTTTATAACTCCTTACCGAAATAAAAACGAAAATTTAAACAAAAAATTACTCAAGTATAACGTATAATTTAATGACATTTCTAGTTATTGCGTGTGGGTTTTCCATGGCCCGCAGGTGATAGCAGAAGTTCATTATGCTTTCCCTAGATAAGTCAGCGTCATGAGTGAACAGGATTTGTGATACAGTGTGGATTTTTTCCTACATTTTATTTAAGATAACGACAAAAAAGCAACTCTATGGAAAATCACGAGAATGTGGTATGGTTACACTTTAGTACTCTTCAAACAATTTGGTGGCTTACACTGCCAGTTCTGCATCGTAGTAATTATTTATGCCCGTTTTTTAACAGTACTGAAAATATGGAAGATTTGAAAATTACATAGATTATATGGTTTTATTGAACAAAACAATAAAATGCCAAATATGATTAAAAAAGAAGAATGTTTTCTCTTTCCAGCGTTTTGCCTTTTTTGGAAGGTTTATTTCTTTCGAATTTTTATTAAAATTAGTTTTTCGTACAACAAAAAAGCAAAAAAGGCAATTTTTGTATGAATTATCAAAATTAAATAAAAATTCAAACGGTCTCGCCGGTTAATATATACCGAATATAAATCGAAAATAAATGCATATTTCCCTCTCAATGCAATCATTTAGAACGACCCTGCCTGTATATGATACATAACGGGTCTTGCAGACACGATAACTTCTCTAGTTCTTAACGGATTTCAAATAAACTTTGTTCATACATTTATGAAATCATTGTCTAGGTTAGGTTCGTAAATAGTAGGATCAATCATGGGGAGGGGAGGCAACTGAAATCTACTTGTTTCTTGCAACCGCCGCGGGTGGGAGTTGTTTTTGTAATTATTGGCGCAGAGACATTTTTAAAACTAAAACATGTCTATAATAAAGGTGCTTACCCAGAACTCATTTTCGTTTAATCAGTCATCTAGTTAGTTCCAAAAACATTTGCGAAAAATTCATGTTTGCTTCCGAATAGCCACCCTCTTGGACCGCGATTGTCCACCTTCACCCGCCATTCCTAGCTCTTCATTCATAAGATTCTTCCATGTTGCTTAGATTTTTCATTATTGGCTCTACTCCAACAGGGATTTTACATTCCAGAATGTCTAAAAAATTTCAAAGTTGTATATTTCAACTGTGGTCAACATTTTGGCACAGCAGTAAGTTCCAATTAATTTCAATCTAGTGTTCCTAAATTACGAAACTATCAATATATTAAGAAGTAATAATCGAAACATTATAGAAATAACAATAAATCAGGTATACTTACGCCATAAAAAATAATTCAAATTTTGCACTCGTCTTGAAATCATAAACTAAACACACAGGCGGTCAATTGTTTTTTCGTAATCCCAACTAAAGAATTAGGGAATGTCTTAAGCCAGGATGCATGGTTACCCTTTTTCATCCAACTTTTAGCATGTTTAGTTGTATCAACTTTTTAAATATGCGCGCGCACGTTTCAATTTAATTAATGGTCGCCTAAAGTTGGACGAAAAAAGTTAGCCATACGCTGCTAGCTTTAATGTAATAAGGAATAAAAACTTACCGAAAAGATGTTTTCACCCATGTCCTTTCTCGTTCGGAACTTACCTGAAGAAAAACAAAAAATAAATAATACACCAAAGCAAGAAATATGCATAAAACTGAGTAGAGAACACTTAAGCACAAGAAATTCAATTATAATAATCGTAAATAAACATAACATAAACATAAACACACCACAGATAGTAGACAACCCCCAAATCCAAAGCCAAGGCTGTCCGGAAGGGGGTTACACATTCGGAAAAACGCAGACATACATCCACACCCCCCGATGTTGTCAATACCGGGGCTGGGGGTCGAACCCAGAGCGCGGTAGCGAGTCGATCAGCGTATTCGCCACTCAATACGCCTTAACCGATTGAGCTACCGTGCTGAAATGGGAGGGGATCGATTGACATCTTGGATTTTTTAAAATTGCTCTTGATTTCGTTGAAGCCCAAAGATACTGAATATGAATTTGTAAAAAAAAAAATATTATTTTGGGTATTCAGCAGATAACTTTCAAAGAAAACATTCGTTTCTTTCATATACCACTGGTGCAAGTCTGACCAAAAAAGGAAGATCGACAAGACTCCCCCCTACGGTGACTTGTCGGCTTCTTTCATACACCTACCATATCTAATATTCAGCATGAAAAACAATAAAACAACCACTCTTTCTATATATTGATGATTCAAGTCTGATCATGCTAATATATATAATATTAAGCATCTCTAGCCCTACCTAGAGGATACTATATCACAATCAAACGTTCATTACATTTCAAAGTCAAGAAAATACTAAAAAGCACAAAGAAAATAGTTATAAAATTTCGCTCACCGCATGCATGTCCAATAATTGAAGTATATCATATTATCGATGGGTATTTATTTATGAATTTGTAATCAAATTGAAATTTGTGTCTGCCATTTTGGATCCGCTGATTCTTTTTAAAATTACTCATATTTGAAAATAATTGTGTTTTTTCGTATCACATTGATTGCATACATAGGAAAATCTAACGACTGCAGCTGCTGCTGTCTGAAGAAATGTTTTGTGTTCGATTTTTTAATTTGATCCACATGCTTTTTAACATATTTACAGAGTAATTTGAAAAAGTAAATTAAATGTATTGATTGAGGATATACCTTTAACGCCTTTCCCTAGCGCAACTCGTCTCCAGTTTGAAACCATTTAAACACCTCCTTGTGATTACACTCTGAAACAAGACAAAAAATAATTAGGTACATGATAGCAGGGCAGAAAGTTGGCAGAATATATATATTTTTCTACGACTACTGAACAATTTATTTAATATAGATACTTGGCTGCTGATTTCCGGGTCTTCTTCCGCGTAGACTTGGTTGAGTGCTTGACGTTTCGATCATCTTGTCATGGTCTTTTTCGCGAAGAAGATGACCATGACAAGATGGCCGAAACATCAAACACTCAACCAAGTCTACGCGGAAGAAGACGCATCAAATGCTTGGCTGCATAATGGAGACAATTTTACATAGACCGAGGGCTTCATGATAGCAGTGCAGGACCAGGTCATTGCCACAAAGAATTATCTGAAGTATATCGTAGGAGCGGACATGGAGGACGACATATGCAGGAGATGTCAGCAGGCCTTTGAAACCATCCAACATATAACTAGGGCCTGTCAGGCATTGGCTGCTTCCGATTACCTTAAGCGTCATAACCAGGTGGTAAAGATGCTTCATCAATCGCTGGCGCAAAAGCATAGATTAGTTCATGGTGCCCTATTATCAATATACACCTGATCCGGTCAAAGAGAATGAGTCCCGTAAATTATATTGGGACCAATTAGTTATTACGGATAGACCCATCCCCAATAAGAAGCCGGATCTTACTTTGATTGAGAAAGTAAATAGTACAACTTTTCTACTGTATATAGGAATTCCCAACATTCCCAGCATCTGAAAATATAAGGAATCATTTCTGCAGAACTTCAAGAGATGCGAGATGAGTTCTTAATGCATCGCCTCATATCGATGTGCCATATCTCAATGAATTTCAACTAAGGCATGGTAGAGCATTTTTAGTTGTCCGAATTGAAGAATTTAAATCGATATAGTAACTTTTAATATTATGGTTATAATTGTGTTCCAGATTACGTCAAAAACAATTACATCACCTAAGTATTCTATTTCAAAATTTGCAGTGTTTTCCCTGGTCATCGGCTCTCATTTGTTTAAAAAATGGAAAATTTGACTTTTTACAAGAAACAAACTCGTTAGTGCAAACTTTCTTCGATATTGGCGTAACCGGGGCGTTATAAAACGCATTTCATTGCGCTTGTTTACTAGAATTAAAAATAAAGAACAATTGCGTAGTCTAACCAATTCACCACAAAACAAAAAAATCCTTTCCTTGACTTTCAGTAATCAGTAATAAGTATAATTATCTTAAGTATATATTTCTCCCAAGGAGGTCTTATGTAAACATCAGTGCATATTTCATTACCTACTTATTTAATTGCTAGTATTAAGAATAACTGTACATAATTTATGTTTGTATAAACAACTACCAAAATACTGGAGACGTGAAAATAATAATTTTATCAAAATAAGAATCTAAACGAGTAGAAGTTTCAATCGGGTGTCTACTAGCTGTTAATACCTATTTGATTAAAATACGGCTCATTCACTTTTGCGCGGGTATATAAACTGAAACAAAAATGTTAAATGCTAATTAAAAAATAATTAAATTGAAGGATGTTAACGTTTCAGAATAGCTATTGCCACAACAAGTTAGAAAAAGTGTTTTTTTCCGTATTAGACATAGGCATTTTGATCCAGGCGATGGCAGAGATAAAAACCGCTGCCCAAGGAATCACTACTTCCACATCGAGATTTTCTATCCAAGTCTCTCATAACGAAAAAATTTTGTATGTGGAAATAATTGTTTATGGAACTTTAATAATATAATATTTGAAATCGTCTACCCCAAAAACTTATAAAACGATAGCCCACATCGGTAGTGAGGTGGGGATGGTGATAGGGGGGTGGTAGTCGGGGTGGGTGAAAAAAAAATATTTTGAGGTTCTTGGTTCTTGTACACCCACTAAATCACATTTTTTTCATCCCCTTTAATAATGAGGTGGAGGTGGTCATGGGGGTGGCTAGTGCCAAAAAAAAATTGAGACCTCAGCTTCTCTTATTACAGTGTGTCCCAGGAAATATGTAACCAAAAATTTTGGAATTTTGGAATGGTATTTGGGGATTGAGTCCTGCTTGTTGTAAAACTAAAGTATACCAAAAATGACCTGATTTGGTGTTCTACAGGATGTTTTATAAGCAAAGTTGTAAAAATCACCACTAATAAAGTACCTTTATTTTTCAAAATATGAAAAAAGTCCACTAAGGAAAGTTATTTAGAATGCAATTTTATACCTCTATACCAAATTTCAGGAATATAAAATTATTTTTTTGAAACTTCCCATTTTTTCAATAAATTAGTATTTTATTTTGAACCATTCAATTAAAACTGCATAGAAATTATTTTTATGTAAATTAATATTTAAAGTTATGTAGAAGCTAAAAGTAGGCTATGAGAGAAGCAGTGGATACGCATTTATCATTTATTATTGACATATCTGTCAAACCTAGTCAATATTATCCTTAATTTCTGTTTCAAATTAATGAACCAAGCATAAAAAATTAAGTGAAAAAAAGTTCAAAAATATTTTTTGCCCTCCTATACTCCACGATGTAGAAGTAATAAAGATTATACGACAAACTTGACTTTTCAAAGAAACATAAAATGTCAGACTTGACTATACACTGAATTCTTTTGTTAAATTCTAGGCTGTGCTTAATTTATTAAAATACCAAATTCCAGTTTAACAGATCGTTGTCAACAATTCAATGTTAACTCATTATTTATTAACATCCGTTGATTTGCACGATAGGTACTGCAAGAAGCCATTTACTAACTGCGAACAGTAAGTGATTTTTCAGGTCTCTAATGCCTTGGAAATCACTTACAATTCATAGTCCATAATATACTATTTCATATAATTTGTAACTAGTCAGCTGGAAAAGCTGTCTAGCTGCTAAGAGGCATGGCAACAATGTCAGACGCATAAAAGTCTGAATTATGTAAAGGTATATATTTACGGATGCATAGAGCATAGTTTTGTAAAATATATACTGGACCTCGAAATAATAGGAAATTGTAAAGACGCAGAAATATTTGAAATTGTACACGAAAATAAAAATTGTGAATTGAAAGACATTTTTTAAGGA
The DNA here is from genome assembly GCA_936432065.2 of Rutpela maculata. Taxonomy (NCBI): domain Eukaryota; kingdom Metazoa; phylum Arthropoda; class Insecta; order Coleoptera; family Cerambycidae; genus Rutpela; species Rutpela maculata. The sequence goes on from OW386288.2 coordinate 22,026,553, forward strand.
ATTTTAAGCAATTAAGCTTGCTTATTAAATTAGACGATTTTGACCAAACTGCAAGTAAAATGATAGAACTTTAGTTAGACACAGGCAACCGCGGCAAACGACCTGATGCTGTCAGACGTGCTATGCAACAAAGGGAGGTCAGCTAAGAAATGCATAAATCATTTTTCCAATGCGTTGTAATTAAGAAAAATAACTCCTATTCTTATCATGTACAAATGCAGCAACCACTTTCATTAAAATTTTCTTCATTTTCAGGGCTTCAACGACGTGGGCTTCCATGGTAGCGATGAAATTCCAACACCGAACATCGATGCCTTGGCCTACAACGGCGTTATACTAAACAGCCATTACACACAGGCTCTGTGTACTCCGTCTCGATCAGCATTCCTCACTGGGAAATACCCGATTCATTTAGGTATGTATATTTTACTTTTTGTAAATAATTTGTAGTTCCCAATATAACTCCACCGTTGCAAACGTAAGTAATATGCATTTCGAACTAAACAGAATACATGCTCTTCTGAGAAAACTTATAAACTACTTGACCATAATGACAATGACGTTGCCACAATTTCATCAAAGATTTAGATGATTAATCGTTAACATTTGCAGCAGTTGTTTATCAATATTCTCTTAACTTTTTCTTTCAAACATACAGTTCGAGTTATTTTCAAAAGAAACGCATTAAATTTAAAGACAATAAAATGAACAAACGACTTTAATAATTATTAGTATTTCCGTACATACAATTACAAATAATAGTAACATAAAAATGTATTTAAGTTACACAGTGAATAAAAATGAATAATCTACAAAGTATAGACTTGATGAAAGTTCAGAAACAAATTACATGAATTCAGTCCTTCTCATTGGTATGTACGGGTCCCACGCAATATGCAGAATGTTTGAGCCAATTTCGGCGTAGCTGTCGTAGATGACCCTAATATTAATTTAAAAACCCAACTGAAAAAAAAAATTCACAATAAAAAACTTTATATAATTAAAATACACAAATACACAATACACCATACACCAAATTTTTTTCAGAAGTAAAGCTTAAAATGTTATACTTCTGTATATACCATTCTGTTAAGACAGCAGCATATGACTGATGTAATCATCAAATTCTACACATCAACAATGCATTAGCCATATGCTGCTGTCTTAACAGAATGATATATATACAGAACTATAACATTTTAAACTCTACTTCATTTTCTGAAAAAGTTTGGCATTATTGAGTAATGAGAAACATAACTGCCAAGTACATTAATTAGCTCAACAATTAACCACCAAACTGACAGTGACTCTTTTCCTCAATGTAAATGTGAAAATTACATACACTGATTAGGGTTCACGACTCTCATTCACTGGAAACTGATGTCTTCACCGTGAACTGACGGAAATCCGTGTTTCTAACCTATTTTAAAATAACAGCAAAACCTTGAGAAATCAATACGGACAAGACTGAAGGTATGGTCTTTTCACCAAACTGGGCCAGTAAACTCGAATATAATATCTCTCATCAAATTCTCGTTACAAAAACCTCTTAGGTAAAAAATTGTACTTTCCATTTCAAAATAAATGGCTAGGTTAATCTCTCTGATAGGGGGCAGATTTATAGGAGAAATTTTTAGAGGGGAAAAGGCAGAAGGAACGGTAGCAACCACAATGGTATTAGAAAGACAACTCTCAGACAGTATTTTGAAAGAAACAAGGTACCTACATTGAAATATTTCAACGAGCCAGACCAAATGCCATCTCCTTTCTCAGTAGTATTCCGTTTGCACATAATAATTACAAAAACTATAATCAGAAGGGGCTAAGAGAGAGAGGTTAAGACCAAAAACTCTTAAGATAATACTATCGGGACCCAAGAAGACGATTTTTTGACTCATCGAAAAAAAAAGCCTGTGAAAACACAATTCCATATTATCGCAATTGCTTTTGATTTAATGTTTAAACATCTACAGAGTGTTCTATTTGGAAGAGTCTGTAGTGAAATATAATAAATGAAACAAACGACTTACCATAAGGAAGTTCATTCCTTATTATATGAACACAGTCTCTTCCAAATACTTTAAACCCACCCGCCACAAAAATAATAGTAACCTCAAAAGCGATCAAAGGCACAAATTCGTGTTCTGAGTATTCAGCACAGCATGGGGCGATCCGAAAACAAGCATAAAATTGTTTGAAGTTTGTGAGACACGGAAAACGCAAAGGAGCTACTACAGACTGTTCTATTTGGAAGAGGCTGTAGTGAAATATAATAAAAGTGCTGTCAAAATAAATTTCGAAAGGAATTTTCTTTATTGCAGCAATTTTATGGTTTTAATTTGTTTTAAATGTGACAAATATGATGAGAAGTCTTAGATTAAATCTGTCCATTGCTTCGTATAAAATTTAAATAATTTTCTGTTATTTGCCTTATTATCTCCGCTCCTAGTAATCGTATCGCAAAAATAAAAATACCAAATTACTCGCAATAAAATTTTGAGCAAAACTAGGCATATGAAAAACTTTTTGAAAGTTTGTTAATTTGTAAAAAAAGAAAAGCCACTAGAAATTGCCTTTTTTATAATTTAAGATATATAATGTAATAATGCGTCAATTTTAATGAAAATCAGTGAAACTATGCCCTTTATTGAACTAAGCCTTCCTGCTAAATTTTAGCGCAAAATATTTATTTAAACTAAAAATGAAAAAAACTTCTAAATTTCAATCGTTTATTGTTTAAGTGCCTTGACTCGGAGGACATTTTTTTTTCAAAAAGAAGGTTTTTTATATGTATTTTATAATGTTAAGAAAAAAATGTTTATCTTTATTATATCGTTTTTTTTGAAATTTGTTGTTCGTTTTCAAAATCATAGTTGCAAACAAATTCAATTAACTCTGGGATTTTTTTTTAAGACCAAAAACGGTAAACAAATTATAAAAGTAGATGAAAAGCCTACATTTAAAAAAAAATAATAATGGGGTCAAGAAATTCCTATAGGAATTATTCACCAGTCAAATGTCAAATGACAGATTAGCTGTATAAATTAATAATTTTTCACGACCATGTTTATTGTCCATTAAAATAATGTTCATCGTGTTTAAAAAATTGTACGAGATACTTTATTTTATTACATGTAAGATTACTTGTTCAGGGCAATCCACATATTTACAAAACGATTTAATAATGTAAATCACATAAGCATGTCGCTAATACCAGTTGTTATTCGAAAAAACCTGAGATGATTTTGATATAAAGAACTAAAACATTGAATTATTTGTTACATTATTAAATGAGGATGGTGGAAGTTATAGGTATACGGTGTATTTTACAAGTGTAAGATAAATCGCAGCATCAAATTGTTTTTTATCCTTTAAAAGAATTTCTGGATTCGTGTCTCAAGTGATAGACAAAACTTTAAACTGAAAACTTAAACAATGCCATTAATTTGGAATGTATTACAAAATTCAATGACTGACTCAACAAACGTTCTTTAATATATCCCAGGAGAATTCATTCAGATGGTTGAAATCGGGTGATCGAGGAGCTCATTTATTAATCCTCCTCGAAAAATAGCGATTTAATATGGTACCTTGAGGATTTTCTATAATTATGAACCCCTTTTCATTGTTTCCTTTCAAGGGTACAGTTCTTTTAAATGTAGTTCAAATCTAACGCTACGAAAAAAACTATACGTAATAAAAATAAAACTAAGGTGTACTCAAAACCAACGGAATTAATTGTAACGTACCGTTATAGCAAAAACTTAATTATTCCGTGATTGCACATTTTGTGACTACTTTTTTTCCATTAACTTCTGTAAAAAACATGTTAGTTTTCCATTCAAAAGATTTAGTAGATCGGTCACGCACGAGACCTTTTTTTCCCTTAAAAACCGCGCTGTCTGACCACAATGTTTATTACTGTTTATGTCTAACCTTGAACACAATTTAAAAGTTTCTAAATATTGTTAAGGAAAAGGAACGTAAAAAGTTGCAAAATAATGCTATCGAAACACAAAACTAAACATGGCGGACGACACAAAAAACGATCGATAATATTTGATTGTTGCGAGCTTTTAGCTCATGAGCACCTTGCAAAGTAAAGGCCCGTTAACATTAGTAACAAAACATGGTATATCGCAGAGATTACACCTGTTAAAGAACTGTGCTGAAAAATGTTCTATAACAAATGATTTATAGTAGATTTTCATACTATATGTATCATAGATAATGTTATCCATTTCTTATCGGTAAAATCAAAGGATGTTATACAACGTCTTCATTAACTCATGATCAATTATTGTTATCAAGTAGGTACTCAAAATCCGAACTAGTCATTCTTAAAAAATTCTTAAAGCTCCCATCACATTAAACTTCACCATATGAAGAGTTACTGTCAGCACATTTTACATAATTTAAAAGATCACTTTCACTGTGACTGTATACAGGGTTGGGCAAAAGTATGGAATAATCGCTATAAATCTGCCTGTAGAAGTTTTCTGAAAAAATGCTTGAAGGAGTGTAGCGATTTTTATTTTTGCGCATATTTGGGTGCCTCTAATTTATTTTTGTGTCAGCGATTTTTGAGATATGACGTCATCAAATTTTTTTAAATGCGACCTATATATTTCTACCACTTTCTGGTGCAGTTTTTTATTCTCTTCTCAGCCACATAAAATTTTGTATTTTTATATTTGTAAAATTTTATATAGTTGCATTAGAACATTTTTGAGAAAAAAAATAAAAATCACTAATTGACAATAACCAAGCCCATCCACAAAGCCTCTTATCCAATTTACCAGAACATGTTGGGGTATTTGCATCATTTCATCACGAATTCTTTGTCTTAAATCTGCGAAATTATTGGGACTATTTTGATAAACTTTATTTTTTGCGTACCCCCAGAGCCAGAGAAAAAAATTTAGAGGGGATAGATCCGGGGAATGCGCAGGTCATTCAACAGCACCTCATCCAGCGGTCAGGAAAGGTAACATTTAAATATTCTCGGACTATTATTGCATAATGGTGAGAGGGCCCATCCTGTTGAAACCAAACGTTCTCTGAAACTTCTTTTTCCCCATTTCTCAAAGCAGGAATAACAGCGTTCCGCAGGAGTTCTAAATACTTTAAACCGTTTAATGTCCCGTCGATAAAAAAAAGAGCCAATAATGATTCCCCTAAAAGTTCCTGCTCACACATTTATTTTTTGGGCATGCTGGGTGTGAGCTTCTTGAATCCAGTGAAGATTCTCCCTAGACCAAATGCGTTATGTCGATTAACTGTTCCGTTAAGACAGAATGTTGCTGCGTCAGAAAAGCAAATATTTTGCGCAAAATTATCATCGCGATTGCAAATTTGTGCCATTTCTTCGCAAAACTCAAGTCTTCTGTCAAAATCGTCTTCAGAGAGCTCCTGCACCAAACGGACTTTGCAGGGAGATAATTTTTCTTTTTTCAAAATCCTACCTACACTGCGACGACTTAAATGTTCATTTAATGCTAGCTGCGTGGTCGATGTTTGCGGGTTTTCTTCGAGCCTTAACAGAATATTCAACGGGCTATCATCATTGGTTGCCGATTTTGGTCATCCAGTTCTAGAAGCATTTTTAACAGAACCAATATTGTTAAATTTTTTTAAAACTTTGCTCACTGCAGATTGGGTCAAGGAATTCGATTTGGATATCTCTGGTTAAATAAGTTGCATACTTCTAGTTGTGTCCTTCTACGGTCTCCAAAGCCGATCATCATTAATATTTCAGTTGCGAAAGTTGCACCATTTTGCACTTGACACTAACACACGGAAAGAAGGACATCAATGAATGATATTTGTCGTTGTTTTTATCACAAACATAAAAACTGCGAAATCTGACAGAAACGACGAAGATAAACATTAATTAATAAAAAAGGTTTTATGTATTATTGGTTGTCCGACAAAACTTGTGATACACCTGATTACAGTTTTTTTATTCGATTTACTTATTGTGGACTTCATTTCGAACATTAATTTAACTTTATTTAATTCTGGTAGAGCATTTTATCGCAAAGCTATAAATTAAAGAAATAAAATGATTTTTAAATTTTTTTCTCAAAATTTTTCTTATGCAACCTATACAAAATTTTATACGACTGAGAAGAGAATAAAAAACTGCACCAGAAAGTGGGAAAAAAAATATCGATTGCCATTTAAAAAAAAATTCGATGACGTCATATCTCAAAAACCGCTGACGCAAAAATAAATTGGAGGGCACCCAAATGTGCGCAACGGCATTTTTTCGGGAAACTTGTATATCTAATAACAACGGCTACACCCAGAATCTTTATTTACGTCTTTGTTTTGCTAAATTGACACAAGCTGCTGCCATCAGAATCGTTTCTCTGGTCGACACTTTGGCTTTGCTAAACGTTTTTAGCAAATGTTTCTCCATTTTGTAACAGATGTCTTAATGCAAAAGTATGCATTTGTTAAATAGCCTCTGTTACATATAAAATTGCTATGTTACTAATGTAAACCTACCTTTAAACATAGTACAGCGGCACAACTCTGTTGTATTAGTTTTTAAAGAAATATTTGTAATATATTTTTACCTTTATAGCAAGAACTTTATTATTGGGTGATTGCTCATTTTGTATGAATACTTTTTTTTTTCATTAACTTCTGTAAAAATCATGTTAGTTTTCCATTCAAAGGATTTAGGAGATCAGTCATGCACGGGAATTTTTTTTCCCTTAAAAACCACGCTGTCTAACCACAATGTTTATGTGTAACCTTGAAGGAAAAAATGCAACACAAAATTTGCCAAATCACTAAATAATATCAATTTATGATTATATTATAAATAAATAAAAAACGGCAGTGGCAGAAACTTTGCATCTAAAACTACTTGCTGTCCTAAGAGTAATTAATTAATAGGTATTCAATTGCTTTCAACTAGACATCATTTAACTATATGCAAATAAGAGGTATTTATGCAAATATGTTAATTAATACTTTTTATTTATACGATAGTGTTAAACAACGATTGTGTGTCTTATCTTGGAGCAATCGGCAATTTTATTCGGCTCTGAAACTCACGAATATCACGAAAATAAATGGCAAAATGCATATTATTCTTCAAAATGAATTAATCAACCAATTAAAGTTATACATGGGATATCTGTAATAAGCGTAATAAGGATTTATATACGTTTCCATTTAAACTAGTACAATTAGACGGTCTCTCATGTAATCACTACGTTAATTCTCCAATACTTGAAGAAAAAAAATTTTGTTGCATTCGATTCAGTTTGATGGAAATAGTATTTAAGGGTACTTTAAAGGCCTCCTAATTTATTTAAAGAACTAGAAGACACTTTTGAAATGTCGAAGATAGTGTTTTTTTTTTACCTTTCAGCACTTACTTAGCGAGAACGGTAATATACATAGAAATCTGAGAGCATATCTGTATGTATAGATTACAAGATACAAGCGCCCGCGCGCAAAATGCCTAAAATGATTTTCGTTAATTTAAATGTAGAGTACCGATTTCAGAAAAAAAAGAGCACTTAAACAAATATTTTAATTTAAGTTTTAGATTAAATTGCCTCTTGTAAAATTTAAGCAGTTTCAACTTTGAAATTTTCTGCTATTTTCCTTATTATCTCCGGTCCTAATAATCACATCGTAAAAAATAAAAGTACCAATAATATAATAAAATTTCCAATAAAACTAGGGCTACTACAAATAAATTTAAAAAACAACGCTTTAAAGGAAGATAAAAAATTATTTTCTTAATGCCTTTGTAAAGTACATATAAAAACCTACATTTTGAAGAAAAGAAAATGTCCCAGAGCTCAAGAAATGTACAAGAGGTCAAAAGAAATTGACTGCTTTCGTATCTTACGGATAGAAAGCAGTTAGTTGAGATTGATAGCGTAAGTCTAATGAACAAAATGTCAAAATTAATGTGCCGCAAGGGTCCGTTTTAGGACCTTTGTTATTTTAAATATTTGTTAATGATTTGCTTTACACAGATAATAAAAATAAATTAACAATGTTTGCAGACGACAATAGTTACTTAATATCCAGCTCTTCGATAGATAATACAATAGTCATTGCAAAATGCAATAAATAACTTTGTGGAATGGTTTCAAAATTCCAAACCATATCTGAATACGACAAAAACAGCTTTTATAAATTTTATTTCGGGAATTAACGTAATAAATTATAGCCATTTATTAAAAATTGAACAAAAATCCATTGAGCAAGTAAATAATACAAAATCTTAGGAATATATATGGACAATGCCTTTAATTGGAAAAAACATGCCGACTTTTTGTATAATAAATTACACAGCTCCACAAAACAAAAAAAGTGGTCTTTTCCTGGAACTCCATTGGGTGACCTCTATGTATTTTGACGTGCTGAACACGTTTAGCTCCATCACCCATCATTTTTTTTTGTAAATCGCAAAAATAACCTAAAAAAAACTCATAATTTAGGTTATTTTCGGGATTTCCAAAAAATTCGCATTCGGCATATGCCAATGAAGTCCCAAAAACAGCCCACTTTTCACGTTTTTTGTGTGTGTTTGTGTAATATTTTGCATATGCGGTTTTCTATAAAATGGCGGAGGATCCGGTGATATGCATAAAGGGAACGGAAAATTTGAAAACATCATAATTTGGAAAGCAACTTTACTTATTTAAAGTAAGATATAACAATCACTAGGTAATTATATGCATTTTCTATTTCTTAAAAATAATTCCTGGTAAATGTCTTCCCCTTATCTCTACGCAGTCTTGAATACGATTGGTGAAATTTTCTATTACTAATTTCAGAAAAATGTAGACGTCTTGGGAAATCTGCTGGTTTTATTTCTTGACCTATTTGGATTTTATATGGATGAAGATTCAGATCCTTGTGTAAAATTCTAAGCAAAGAAGCGCAACGCCTGGGTTCGTTTTCTAACTGAACGTTTTGGACTGTGTTCAACAGATGTTCGACTCGTTCAATGTTTTCAGGGGTTCTAACACTTCTATTAGGCCTTTAAGTTTGGATTTATTGGCTGTACCTGCTTCTTCAAATTTACGAATCCACGATTTTATGGCATGAACGGAAGGAATTCTTCCGTGACGAGGAATCGAAAAGTGTAGTCGAAATTGCCGCTGCACAGCAACTACACTGTCGTTATTTTTATAATATGATTTTATTGCAAAAGCACGCTGCTCATCGGACCACTGTTCCATGATTACCAAATGACATATAATGACAGACAATATGACAAATAAATCCATGGCCAGCTATGCATAGTTACAAAATACAACATTTTCAAAACTTCCCGTTCCCGGGGACCACCCGTTATATTACACAGCTCCATCACCCACCAATTTTTTGTAAATCCCGAAAATAACCTAAATTATGAGGTTTTTTTAGGTTATTTTCGCGATTTACATAAAAATGATGGGCGATGGAGGTAAACGGACACCCGATTCGTGCTCAGCACATCGAAATGCATAGGGTCACCCAATGGAGTTCCAGGTTTATCATCATTGTTTTGCCTTACATAGATTGAAACAAGTTGCAAATATGTCAATATCACTTACTTTTTATTTATCACATATATTGTCACGTTTACGATATGGCCTCATATTTTGGGGTAATTCTAGTGAAATGCATAGAATATTTAAGGTTCAAAAAGGGCAGTGCGAAATATTGTTTCTTGTAAAAGAAGTGAATCGTGTAGGCCACTTTTCAAATCATTAAAGATAATGAAGTTGCTATGTATTTATATTTTAAAAATGTTAATATTCGTTAAAAGCAATCCTTCACTGTTCATTTCCAATAGTGATTATGATACTTACGAAACTAAAATGAATTGTTAACCATACCAAGACATAATTTAACATTATATGAAAACTCCCCTAAATATATGGGTATAAAATGTTTTAACAAACTACCTGATGCATTTAAATTCATTAACAACATTAAAGTATTTAAGAAAATGGTATCTAATTATTTATTAGAAAATGTGTTTTATTCAGTTTTGGAATATCTTGATGCATAATTAGTTACTATAACTTCCTAATTATGTTTGTATTATACTAAGAGTCTATTTGTGATTTTATTAATATGTGTCTCATTGTTTATCTTATTTTTGAACAATCACTGCTACTGTTTATATATTATAACTGAGTTTTATATATCTTATGCTTATTTTATTTTTATTGCTTTTATTCTTTTGACATGTCCTATCAGTGGAGTCAGTAGAGGCTGAAAATATGCATTATTTCGGAATAATTACGGGAAGCTTCGATTTTCCTAAAACCTGTTGATATCACTTTTACATAGCTTAAAATAAAAAGTTATAAACATATAATCGAGAGGAAATTGTTTACTAATTATTTAGAAAAAAAGAAACTTTTTTTTTTAATTATTATAAGTTGAAAAATTTTAATTCAAATTGACATATAAGGAGGTTTTCGAGGTCGCTGAAACAGATTATGATGTAAAAAAAAAGGTAATTCAAAATGGCTGATCCAATATGGCCGACTTCCATCGAGCAATAAAATAATTCAAAACACTATTCAATTAAAAACGCAATTTAAATATGTACGTAAAAACTTTTAAAAAAAGCTGAGAAAACGTGATATTGTACAAGATGATCTGTGAAAAAGTGCCCAAACTACTTTTACAGCGTGCGGGGCAGGTGATGCGTACTGCTTGCCGCGAAGATGTTGTTTTACTTTCAATATCTTTTTATTAGTCAAGCATTATAATTTGACTCGTGGCCCTGTACCACGTGAATATTTTCAATATGTTTTCGATATTTTAAATAGAATAAAAATTGTAGAAACAATCAACATTCAGTCGATTTACCAAAAAATATGATTTTTTCAATATTTCGTGAAAAGTATAGATTTATATATATTCTAAAAATGTTTCATCATCAGATTTACTTATTTTGAGGTCCTACTATTAACGTACGCTACATAAGTAGGCTAAATGTTTTTTTATAAAAGTTATTAACATTTATTTTACCCATAATTTCACGAATTTTAGAGCAAAAAAAATTTTTATTTTCGTAAAAAAAGGGGGTTAATTTAATTTTTAAGGTAAATTCTAAAGATTATTGTTTGTAACTTTTGGTATGTTGTTCCTGACATGTTCAGAGAAGTATTCTCAAAAGTTAACGCTTCCCGGAATTTTTCCGAAGTGAAAATCTCTATTGACTCCACTATATGCCATTGTAATATGGTCTTTTGGAAATAAAGAGATTATTATTATTAATTTTAAAAAATTCTGAATTCATGATTTTCTTTCAAACATTTTATATTGTGATACTTTCTAATAGCCTTTTATAGTATTTTGCACTAAAAAAAAATGTTGTTTTAATAAAAATAGCGCAGAAAAAAGTAAAGTTTGCAAAATGGAGGAAATTATACCTAAAAATAGCAAGTGAAAGAAAATTCGATCAAATTGGCTAAAACTATTTTTACATAAAATATGTCTTCCTGATCAAAAAACTCTTATTGAAAAACTTCCGGAAATGGTTCCTTTGACCTATAAATTATAAATTCTTGTAAAATTCTGTATCTTCTCGAACTTTTAATTTATTGATGTGGAAGAGGTCAAATAAAAGACGTTTTCTTTTTTTTTCGGTTTGTGAAAAATCCTTTCTTAAATTCAGTCCAGTTTAGCTTTAAGTTTTTTTGAAAAACTGTAACCTTTAATCCACCTCAAAAACGTCATAGTAGACGAAGTAACACCTGTACACATTTAAAAAATTACAAGCATGAAAAAGTAATTACGTAATAATTACCTCATTGTAATTAACCGCGATGATGTACAACAGAATTGTAACACTTTATTTACGATGAAAAAAAACCTAATAAACAATAACAAGCAAACATAAATGCGAAAACCCCAGATTTTATTTATGGTACAAGTTCAAGTTAATAATTATTTTCGCGTAATTGTAATGAGTAGTCAAGACCAAGGTTGCCGTCAAATTTTATTCCAAACCCAGACAGAGGCGCACGCAACGTAGACAACACAGTCACGGGCGGAATTATTATTGCTTTCACACTTTATTTTCTAACTTGATATTTGGTGATTTTTTCAATATGCATCCGCAGATGACATTATTTCAACAAAAAAAATCATTACATCCAAGTGGTTGGAAGATAGTAATAATAATATAGGAATGAATGGAGTATAGAAAGAGGTCTAAAAACATATACTGATATACATAGCATTCCATTTTAAAAAAAGGCACTTGATCCTGTAATTTCGTCTTGGCTCGCCCTGTATATTCTAAAATAAATTCCGGTTATAGACTTTTTATATGACTACTTCGGTCATTTTTTCACAACTAACTTGTGCAAGTTAATAGAAAAAAGGTTGATAGTAATTTTAAAATTAAAAAAAAATGTCCATGACATATTGATATTTGCATGACAGATTGAATTGAGTCATGGTATACGCGATATTTTTGATACTATTCACTCTGGTGATTTAAGACACTTGCCTACGGCTCGTGTCTTAAACTTCACCCTCGTGAATAATAGCCATCATTATATGCTCGTTGAATAATATACTATAATATATCGATCGTGGATAAAGCATATTTTTTATTACTTTTGTGCGTAAAACATACGTTGATAATAATAGCGAAAAAAGTAAAGTGTGAAAACTAGTGTATTATTCAGCAAGGGTGTAATAGCTATTATACGCGAGTAGAATGCTACGCTTGAAATCATTTTTTCACAACAAACTTGTGCTAATTAGTAAAAGAAACTGATGGTAATTTTAAAATACAAATAAGTCAAGGTGTGCATGACAGATTCACATTTGCATGACAGATAGAATTGAGTTTGGTATACGCGATTTTTGAACTTTAAATCGTCTTTTGCTCCACAGCTGTTGAGTAATGAATATGAACTCTTGTGATTGGTTCTAACCTATTCAGTAACGAATTATTACCCACGGCCCGTCAGTCCGCGATCTTCTCTTTAGAAACGTAAAATTATGGATTTGTGTTTTGAAGTTTAAGTTAATTATGAAATTTATTTATTTAAGTATAGAAACTGGAAACACTTTATACACTTGTAGCAGTTCATTGTGTACCTAGTAGTGAAAGCAATACATTCCCGGACGACGACGTAAATTGTTGACCGAGGCGTTAGCCGAGACCAACAAGCATTGAAGTCATGGAATGTGCTTTTACTACGAGGTACACGTACTATTTTTTTCTGAAATCGCAATCAATATTATTATGGATATATAAAAATAAAAAAATATATACACATTAAAATATATATAAAAAAACAGTCCGTCAAAGTTAACTTTCCCTTACTATTTTTAGATAAAAAAAAGTTACTTTCCCGGCCTAGGCGGGGAAAGTGGCTTTCCCGGACTGTTTTTTATATATAATTTAATATGTATATATTTTTTTATTTTCATATATTTATAATGATACCTATTGATTGCGATTTCAGAAAAAATAGTAGCGGATAGTGGATAGCACTACTTTTTACTAGGCAACTAGGCCACAATGGCGGAACCTTTGCGCCTAGGGATCTACAATTTAACGTGGACTCCAACGGTCCTCGGTCACCAAATTTAACCTACCCTGAGTCATACCACCGCCTTTCTGGCGGTTCAACGGCCCGGGGGTTATTATGTAGACAACCAGTATGCGTCCTTAGTAAAAGCACATTCCCGGACATCAATGCTTGTCGTTCGGGAATTCAGTGCTTTTACTACTAGATACATAATATATTATTTTTTGACTTATTTACTTTAAATGAAATAAAAATGACTTTATATGACCTAAAATGACCATCATAATACCGTGGCGCGGCCTTTAAATATCGATCACTCTACATCATTTGTTAAGAGTCAAAAATTCTCAAACTGCTTTAGCAAAGCTTATCATAGAATAGCTCAGAGAATATGCAAAACATTGTATTTCATGAAAAATCACACAAGTCAAGGTGTGCATGACAGATTCACATTTGCATGACAGATAGAATTGAGTTTGGTATACGCGATTTTTGAACTTTAAATCGTCTTTTGCTCCACAGCTGTTGAGTAATGAATATGAACTCTTGTGATTGGTTCTAACCTATTCAGTAACGAATTATTACCCACGGCCCGTCAGTCCGCGATCTTCTCTTTAGAAACGTAAAATTATGGATTTGTGTTTTGAAGTTTAAGTTAATTATGAAATTTATTTATTTAAGTATAGAAACTGGAAACACTTTATACACTTGTAGCAGTTCATTGTGTACCTAGTAGTGAAAGCAATACATTCCCGGACGACGACGTAAATTGTTGACCGAGGCGTTAGCCGAGACCAACAAGCATGGAAGTCATGGAATGTGCTTTTACTACGAGGTACACGTACTATTTTTTTCTGAAATCGCAATCAATATTATTATGGATATATAAAAATAAAAAAATATATACACATTAAAATATATATAAAAAAACAGTCCGTCAAAGTTAACTTTCCCTTACTATTTTTAGATAAAAAAAAGTTACTTTCCCGGCCTAGGCGGGGAAAGTGGCTTTCCCGGACTGTTTTTTATATATAATTTAATATGTATATATTTTTTTATTTTCATATATTTATAATGATACCTATTGATTGCGATTTCAGAAAAAATAGTAGCGGATAGTGGATAGCACTACTTTTTACTAGGCAACTAGGCCACAATGGCGGAACCTTTGCGCCTAGGGATCTACAATTTAACGTGGACTCCAACGGTCCTCGGTCACCAAATTTAACCTACCCTGAGTCATACCACCGCCTTTCTGGCGGTTCAACGGCCCGGGGGTTATTATGTAGACAACCAGTATGCGTCCTTAGTAAAAGCACATTCCCGGACATCAATGCTTGTCGTTCGGGAATTCAGTGCTTTTACTACTAGATACATAATATATTATTTTTTGACTTATTTACTTTAAATGAAATAAAAATGACTTTATATGACCTAAAATGACCATCATAATACCGTGGCGCGGCCTTTAAATATCGATCACTCTACATCATTTGTTAAGAGTCAAAAATTCTCAAACTGCTTTAGCAAAGCTTATCATAGAATAGCTCAGAGAATATGCAAAACATTGTATTTCATGAAAAATCACATTTTTTTATATACTTTTGAAGGGTAGAAATAGGCAAGTGCGCATATTTTCAAACGCTCAAAAATTTATAAACCGTTTACTTTATCACAGAAAGTCATTAAGTATTTTCTGTTGGAATTTACATAACCAGATATGCAAAAAATGTTGGTTGCAAAAAATTAATACTCTTGAACTGATTAAATAATTGAGATTTAAACCATACTTAAAAAGGTTTCCAATTGGCAAATACACTTTCATTAACCCTGAAACGATACCGCATCTGAAATATTTTCCATACTCATGCGGTATACACTTAAAAACCGTGAATCTACCTGGTACACGCCTTGTTACATAAAAAAGCATTACAAGCCGAAACTAGAATTTGTCTAAAAAGAGGCAAGTAATTAGGAAACTTCCTAACAGTTGCATAACATAAACGAATTACAATATTCATCGTAAAAACACATTTCAATTTTCCTTAAAAAAAAGTATAAGAAGGAAAATTACATTTTTATTCAACCTATTGGCCATGAAATTCGGTTTCTTTTATTATAAAACAAAACCACGCCGCCTTTGAATCCGGATTATGTACTGCTGCACAACTACTTTTTAATGAATGTCAATTAAGTTAAACCCAATCCATAAATAATTGGGATTTATGTTGTATATATTATTTTTAGTATGCGCTGGGTGTACATATTGTCTAGTGTGTTGCTCTATTTATCTGCAGGCATTTGCTCTTTTATTTTTGAGCACAAGTTGTTGATGCAATCGTAGATACACTTAACCTTCAAAATTTTTATTTTCCTGCTATGGCTGCAGGGTATCTCCTTCAATTGTTACATTCTACAACGGCGCGTAGAAAAGTATGAGAAAAAAGTATTTTATATTTATTTGTTCTTACATAATTTTAAATGTCATAAACGTTTATGATCGATATTAATATATAAGGAAGAAACTAAAAACTAATAATTTTGTTGTTTTATTAGTACAATATCCAGAGGTAAAAGTATATAAAATTAGGAATAATCTCATACGTAATAATAATAATAATAATAATAATAATTTTTTAGGGGTAATTATGTAGTAAAAGGTATCATCTTCAGTTTCTATCACGTCCCGACACTTGGTCTTACTCCCAAGGGGTGAAAACGACCCCTAAATTTAGATATTTAGTATTTGAAAAAATATTGCTGGTTTATTTTTGAAAAGTATTACATTTTTGGAATCGCCGATTACGAATCTGAAGTCAAAATTAAAAAATTCAAACTGGCGCGGCGGGTTCAACATGGCGGATTTTTTTTCAAAGCAAAAGTTTTAAACGGACGAAAAAATTGAGCAACGAACAGTAATTTTGAGAATTTTGTTTTAATTACAGGACAATTACAGTAACAAAATGGTTTTGTTAAAAAAAAATGTGAAGACGCACATTGTTTCGGTCATAAGTTCTTTGTTTTTTATGATACAGAAACGAACAAAGAATCATTTTCAAGTTTGATTTATTTTATTACCTTTAACTCTGGTCCTTACAATTTTTGACGCAAATGTAATAGTTAAGATATGTGACATTTAAGTTAAATACCTCATCCTATGAACATTCCAACGCCATCTTTAAACATGTTTCTCCTAAACTATTAATCAATCTACTATACATAAATAAATTAAAGAAACAAATTCATTCTCAGTTTATAAGCTCTATTTTGATCTCTACCAATTTTTCGCTAAAACTAATATCTATTGAGCTATTTGCAAAAAAAAAAATTTTTAAGTTGTGAATAAGGGGAGAAGAATCAATCATTTTATCAAAGATTTTTGAAATACCTTATAAAATATCCGAATAAGGATGAAGCCAGAATTTTAAAATCAAAAAATATTGGAAAAATATTTAATCGTACGAAAAAGGTTGTGTTTCATAGATGGCTAAAATAGTGTAATATGTTGCACCGCTTAAAATTTAAGGTTATGTTACTAAAAAGTAGGCAGACTTCAACAGATCGAATGTCTGAATGAATGTAGTGTATTTGCACCTACTCAAAAAAGAACCTACCAGAAGATTCCAAAGTGACATCTGGAATTCTCTAGAGAATGGTGGCGTCATCACAGAACAATCGAGATCTGTCATTTTTAGGTATAAAAGACCAACCGCATTCTCGGCGAGTAGTTCAGAAAATTCAGAAAGTTCAGAAGTGAAGAAAGTATAGAAAGTGAGGTTAAGAGTTCAAAGATAAACAAAGTAATAAACATTGTGATTTTAGTCAGTAAAGTGTATTTAAATTAACAATAGTATTGTGAAGTATCCAGTAAATATTTAATAAAGTGTGTTAGTGGACATCTCTTGTTATAATTTTTGGAACCCACGGAATTTGCAAGGGGTAGTTTCCTAAGGGTGGAAACACGTTACAATTGGTGTCAGAAAGCGGAATTTTATGACAAGAGGGACTCTGAAGTTGTGCTGGAGTGTTCGAGACGTATTCTCGAGGTTTAGTGCTAACACAGTGGACTAATTTACTGGACATTGTTCGAGGGTTATTTTCGGACAGGAAAATAGTGTTAAGTGCATTTTTGAGACATTGTAGAACATTTTATTAGGACATTAGTGTGATAATTAAATCCTTTGAACTGAGAAGTGATAGAGACACTGAAAAAGACTCATTTAGTGCGTGAAAATTTCTAGAACTTTTCTATTTGGACATTAGTGGAGATTATTAAATTCTCTGAACTGGATAGTGACAAAAGACTCTGGTGCTATTTCGAGATTTGTCTGGAAAGTTCCATTACCGATATTGACGTGACAGTTAAATTTATTTTATTTTAATTTCGTCGTATGCCCGTAACAACAAGAAGTATGGCATCCGATAAACAAATACAGGACTTATTCGAACAATTCCAAAAAATGATGGCGCAGCAACGGCAGGAAGACAAAGAAGAACAGGAGAGAAAACGTCAAGAAGAGCGAGATGAATTAAAGAAAATTATGGAAGACCAGGAAATAAGACGCCAAGAAGAAAAGGAAGAGCGAGAAAAACGACGTCAGGATGAAGAGAGAAGACGCCAAGAAGAAAAGGAAGAGCAAGAAAAACGACGTCAGGATGAAGAGAGAAGACGCCAAGAAGAAAAGGAAGAGCAAGAAAAACGACGTCAGGATGAAGAGAGAAGACGCCAGGAAGAAAAGTAAGAGCAAGAAAGAAGACGTCAAGAAGAAAAAGACGAATTAAAGAAAATGATGGAAGATCAGGGAATAAGACGTCAGAAAGAAAAAGAGGATGAAGAAAGAAGACGTCAAGAAGAGAAAGACGAATTGAGACAAATTATGGAAGACCTGAAGATACGACAACAAGAGGAAAAACAGGAGCAAGAAAGACGCCAGGAAGAATTAAGGAAAATTCTAAATGAACAAATCAAAATACAACAGGACGCTATAATTTCTGCCAATGAAGTACTAAAATGTGAAGTCAAAGAAGAGATAAACAAGGTCGAAGGTAAAGTAGGAGTAGTCGAGACAGAAGTCAGTCAAGTAAAAGGAAAAGTAAATCAGTTTGAAGAAAAGATGAGTGAGTTCGAAGAAGAAGTCAAGGGAGAAATAGACCGGCTTAAACGACAGTTGAGAGAAAGAGGAAGCCAGCAGGTGGTATCATCGGGTCAGCGACTAAAACCTCCTTCTTTTGACGGCCAAAGTTCCTGGACGACGTACAAGAGGCAGTTTGAGGCAGCAGCATGTGCGAACAACTGGGATAACGAGGAAAAGGCCATGGCATTAGTTCTGGCATTAAGGGGCCAGGCCTCAGAGTTGCTTCAGACTATCCCAGTGGATAAACAAAGGGACTTCAAAGTCTTGGAAGCTGCATTGGACTTGAGATATGGCGACCAACATCTCGCCCAAGTATACCAAGCCCAGCTAAAATCACGAACACAAAAGGCTGGAGAGAGTTTACAGGAATTCGAAGCTGCGATAGAGAGACTGGCACACCTGGCATATCCGAGTGCACCTAGAGAATTTCAGGAACAATTAGCCGTAGGGGCCTTTTTAGATGGTATAAGGGACGAAGAGGTCAGGCGAGTTCTGAGGCTGACGAGACACCAAAGTAGTAGCGAAGCTTTGGTGCGTGCACTCGAAGTAGAAGCCGCTTACAGGGATACTCCAAGGTCGAGAGTGCGAGCTGTGACTCTCGAAGAATCGCAACCAGAAATGAACCAGAACCCCATGTTGACGGAGATGCAGAAAATGTTTACCAAATTATTGAACAAAGTAGATGATCTTAGGGAGCAGAGAAAACAACAAAATAAAGGAAAGCCGAGTGGAGGTATTAAATGTTACAACTGCGGCAAGGTAGGACACATGAAGCGAGACTGTCGACAGCAGAATTCGGAGAGTCGAGTAAATGCTGTGAATCTTGAAGAGAAGCAGGAAAACAGTACCAAGGGGGTTGTTCTGGCTAGGGAATGCAGTGACCCCAGAGAAATAAAGATTTCCCAGCTTCGAAGAATCGCAAGCAGTCTGTTGTTGCATGGATATGTGAACGGAAGAAAATGTTTGTTTACCATCGACACAGGTACTACGTCATCAATAGTACGGCCAGGATTTATATCGGGCATAAAGATTACCAAGAGGCAAAATGAAGAAGTGATCGTCCGGACAGCTACGGGGGACAGGGCTACGGTTCATGGAGAAGTAGACCTGGGTTTGCAGATTGGGCATTTGAGGTTCGACCACAGGGTCATCGTGGCTGACATTACGGATGACTTCATTTTGGGACTGGACATTATGGAACAGTATGGATTTATTGTTGACGTAGGAAAGCGAGTCTTAAGGATTGGGAACGAACAATTTATTTTGTCAAAAGTGAACGACCAATGCGAGAAAACCAGGCTGTTGACAACGCAGGCAGTCAAGACTCCTGCATTATCCAGAAAACCAGATAAAGAAGATTGCAAGCGCTACCCTCAGGTGGAAAGATTGTCGAACATGGTTGAAGTCAACACTGTCAAGGTCGATCTTTCAGAGAGTTGGTCAAAGAAAACTCTGAGGCAAGAGCAATTGCGCGATGTAGAAATCGGACCCATGTTGAGAGCAAAAGAAGAGGGAACGCGTCCAGCAT
The DNA here is from genome assembly GCA_936432065.2 of Rutpela maculata. NCBI lineage: Eukaryota > Metazoa > Arthropoda > Insecta > Coleoptera > Cerambycidae > Rutpela > Rutpela maculata. The sequence continues at coordinate 22,046,757 of OW386288.2, forward strand.
GGAAGGATGTTTCCAACAAAGAAGTGGGGCTGAAGGCTTTATGGTCACAATGGGATTCACTTATGGTCGTAGATGGGCTTTTGAGGAGAGCATGGGAAAGCCCAGATGGGAAGCAGGTTGCCATGCGTCTAGTGATTCCCAGGTGTCGTGTACCAGAAGTACTCCAGAAAGCGCACAATGAAACGTCCAGCAGACACTTCGGCATAAACAAGACATTGAGTAGAGCACGGGAACAGTTCTATTGGGTTAATAGTCGCCAGGATGTGGAGGCCTGGTGTCGCAAGTGTAAAAATTGTGCTGCCCGTGGAGAACCATTTTCGATGAGCAACTACAGAAATGGAAGCCGAGAACAGCCGAAGAATGATCGAGAGCAGATGAACAGAACTAGTAACCGCTTGAAGGCTCGTTATGATCAGAATGCCAGTACAGGGGGATTCAAGGTGGGGGATCTGGTTTGGCTGTACAACCCACAGCGGAAGGAATGGAGATCCCCGAAATTTCAACCTCCTTGGGATGGACCGTATACTGTTATTACCCGAATTAATGATGTCGTCTGTCGTATTCAACGAAACAAAAAGTCCAAGATGAAGATCGTACACTTGGATAGACTGGCGAAGTATGTGAAAGAGGCTGAATTGCCTGACCGGGACGTTCAGGCTTAAGGAGGGGGCAGTGTAATATGTTGCACCCCTTAAAATTTAAGGTTATGTTACTAAAAAGTAGGCAGACTTCAACAGATCGAATGTCTGAATGAATGTAGTGTATTTGCACCTACTCAAAAAAGAACCTACCAGAAGATTCCAAAGTGACATCTGGAATTCTCTAGAGAATGGTGGCGTCATCACAGAACAATCGAGATCTGTCATTTTTAGGTATAAAAGACGGTTCAGAAAATTCAGAAAGTTCAGAAGTGGAGAAAGTATAGAAAGTGAGGTTAAGAGTTCAAAGATAAACAAAGTAATAAACATTGTGATTTTAGTCAGTAAAGTGTATTTAAATTAACAATAGTATTGTGAAGTATCCAGTAAATATTTAATAAAGTGTGTTAGTGGACATCTCTTGTTATAATTTTTGGAACCCACGGAATTTGCAAGGGGTAGTTTCCTAAGGGTGGAAACACGTTACAATAGCATTCACGTTTATAACGGATTAAAAGGTAGTGTGGTCAAAAACTCCATATAAAGTGCGACACTTTTCAATGTAACTTAGCAAAACTTCCAAACTGTTCAACGTTAAGTTAATCAATTTTTTCTGAGTAGTTTACAATAGTCATATAATGAGTTTTTTTGTATTTTTTGCTTCTGAGATATTCGGTGTTAAAATAAACGCTCGATATGTTTAAATTGTACATTATTGAAGTTTTAAAGTGGAATTCTCCGAACAAAAGGAGGAGAATTTGTATTTTATTATGGAATTCAAAGCAAAATACAACTGGTAGAAGCATTATACTCTTCACCGATTTACTGAGCTTTTTATATTATTGTTACACATTCTATAAGATACTCTTCGCAGTTTTCTTGTAAATAATGTTGGTTTTTGGACATTCTAAATTTTGTGATACCAACTTTGTTGTGAAAAAAAAAATATATATGAGAAGAAAATGAAAAAAAAACCCGTTAGGGATTCGAGCACAAGACATTTGGATTGCCAGAGAAAACTTTAGCCATCGGACCATGACACATCACTACGGAAATTGAATGTCTGTAATATATGTCATTCGAGTATTACATTTCAACGAATTAGATATATTATTATGAAATATATATATTAGTAAATACAGTTTTTTTAATTTAAATGGTTAATAACTTTTTTATTTACTGATTGATGGTTCTTCCTTTAGCTAACGCTAATTTATTTTCCAAATTTTAATACAATCGGACTTCTCTTTCTTAAGTTATCGTGCTTACAAGAAACGTGACGGACGGACGGGCAGACGAACGGACAGACGAATGGACAGAAATGTTTTAGAAATGTGCTGATCAAATGCAATATACTCTTCGTTTTTGCGAAGAGTATAATAATATCTTACATCTAGTCATATCCCATGACAGATACCTGCTATAAAACTGAAATCAACGTTTCTTTAGTGAATAACAATAAAAAAATATGTGCAAAGTGCAGCAGCGTTAAAGCAGATGCAAGTGGAAAATGTAGAGGAAGTAACAACAGCAAAATCTGAATCAGCAGCAAAAGAGCTCTTCAGAATTTTCAGCAAAATGTATAAATGATCGTAGATAATAATTGTATTATGTAAATTTAACTATCTGACGCTGTGCGATTTTAATAACAGTTCGTTAATTTACTTCTTAATTTATTTATAAACCAGCTAATATATCTGTTTAAATAAGTGATGTAATGCGCATTGTGCACTCCAGATAAAATTCTAATTTGCACAGTGTTGTGGAAAAAACAATTGCAGATTTTTATTCGTCATTTTAGTAAAACACAAGTAAAATGTTGAACATGATGCGGTTATTGAAACATGAGGTACCTAATCGCCACCAAATAAACCCAAGTACAATATTGCTTTTCAAAACTATTACTTTTTACATCGGGGTTTTTAATCGCACTAATTAATATCACAGTCTTCAAAATAACAAATATTTGTTATTGTATTTCAGGTATGCAGCACCTAGTTATTTTGGAACCAGAACCGTGGGGATTGCCACTGAACGAGACCTTGCTACCACAACATTTGAAAAGGAACGGATATTCAACACACGCAATTGGAAAATGGCATCTCGGATTTTTCAGAAAAGAATATACGCCTACCTACAGGGGCTTCGACACGCATTATGGGTACTGGCAAGGCCTCCAGGATTATTATGAGCACACTGTCCATGCCACGGTACGTAAATAAATCAGGATTACAGATGTTTAATTTGTGTAAGATTATTTTCCTCATAAATTATAGACCAATGGACATTTCTCGAATTTTTCAATTTCAACCAATGACAACAGTTTTACACTGAATAAACGCAAGCTAGCTTTTTTAAAATTTACCAGCGAATAAATTACGTCTAACTTTTAAATGCACATAACTGGTTTAATTTACTTTTAGTTGGACTAAAAACAAAATAAAACATTTTACAAATTCAAGAATTATTATTTTATTTATAATTACTATGTACCAACGGTGCATTTATGCAATTTTACAAAAGTATATTTAATATCAAACTGACACAAACTGTCAGATTTACAATCACGATCGCGTAACGAAAGTCAAATAAGCATCTACCACGTCCGTTTCCATGGCTACGAGACAAAAGTAGTTTATAGAATGCGTTGTCGTTGACCTCTTCACTGCTCCGTACTAAAAAACATCCAAGAAATGTTAAACAAGTCGCATCCTTTATAATCTAGGTTTTTCGAGGATTGGCAGACGCTTTCTTAAAAAAAATCTGCCTCCTTTACAGTACAAGTGTAATCGTACGACCCTTATACATGCAGTAGGAGAGGGCTTCTCTTGACATATTTTATGGATTTATGGAGAACTTACTAATATATATTGTTACTAAGAACTATATAATTATATTAGTTTGGCATTGTTTTTGCTTATGGAGCCCATTATATGACCTACGTCTGTACCTGAACGTCTGGCGCAGTTTTAGCGTGGGGGGCGACAAGGGTGATCATCCTTCCTAGAAGCCTCCCCTGATGAGCAGATACAGGGGCATAGCAAACGATGGGCTCCATAAAAAAAATGATACCAAGCTTTACCCTAATAAGGGCAAGTTGATATTTTAATCATCTGGTTTCACATTGCTACGCCCCTAGAAAGGCTAGCATGATGCTACTTAGCTACATAAGAACCTTCTCTGGAAAGTGTTATCATTTACAAAAAACCGCAACTTTGTGAACCGCAATAATCTCATCGATAAATTATTATCAAGCTAGGATATCAGGGGCGTTGCTCTCGTTAGTTCGTTTCTGAGTGATGGGAGTCAATACCTTAGTGTGACAGCCCGTAAGAAAGGTACATTACGTTGATTTAATTTAGAGTGTGGCAAAGTTAAAACGGGGGTTCCACAGGGTCTAATTTTAGGTTCTGCGCTATTTTTATTACACACCAATTAACTTGTTATTTAACTTCAGAGGCATCAGTCGCTTATCTCGTCAGATAAATCTGATGTAATGTTTGAATCTGTGCTGAAATGGTTTAAATGTCGAGAAAATGTAGTTTATAAGGTTCCACAATAGACAGAATTCATGTGCAACCTTAAATTTGAACATTAATGACAGACATCTCAGACAGAAAATAGTAGTATACGTTATCAAAAACTGGAAGGAGTCTTGCAACTACGTGATAGCCCAATTAAATTAAATTATTTTTTTTTATTTCTTTAGAAATTTAAAAACTGTTCTATGTAAAGAACAACTAATTACATCACGCGCAAGTTAGATCTAGGTTAAGTCATGGTATTTGTTTCTGAGATAATTCCACCTTCTCATTGAGTATATTTCTGGCTCAAAAACGAATTCTAAGATGTATAGAGGAAGTCCCAAACACTGACTCATGCAGAGATTATTTTAAAAAATATAAAATACTGACACGACACTCTTTGGTTTATTTATATACGAATTACATGTATTCATGTTTGTTACCTACTTCAATACTTCTGAAAGGGTTCACTCCGTTAACACAAGCAACAAAAAAGATTTGTATGTTCCATTCTGCAAGTTTAAACTATTCTCAGATTGTCCGGACTATATTGGAATATAATTACTAATATAAGTGTAGTTACTGTACTAATACTTAACACAGTTTTGGCTGTATACAGAAGAATGTGACGTAATAAAGTAATCTTTTCTTTTCAGTATACACCAGAAAAGGGATATGACATGAGGAGAAACATGACAGTAGACTATAGTGCAAAGGGCAAATATTCGACGACATTATTCACCAATGAGGCAGTTAAGCTGATTCAGGAGCACGATACCAACAATCCGATGTTTATGTACTTAGCACACCTTGCTCCACACACCGGTAACGATAACGATCCTCTACAAGCTCCTGATGAAGAGATTGCTAAATTTGCACACATTGAGGATCCAGAAAGGCGTATCTATGCAGGTAAATAATACGGAATACTGCAGAATTATTATTATGTTTAAAAGTAAGAATTCTGACAACCTTTCTTTTCTATTTTTTTAAACCTGAACAAACATTTTGCTGGATAAAATTCATCTCCAAGCTAGGGAGGAGAAGATGCAGAACTAAAAAATTCTCCATTACTCTCTATGTTATGTGCATTTTAAATAATTATCATTACTACGCTAGCAAATCTGTTTGCAATGAATTCTGGTGAAGGATTTATTTTGACGAGGAAGAATTCCTGAAATTTGCAAACAAATTTCTTAACACCACTAATAGTAGGTAATAATTATTATTCAGGACACACCTACTCTGCTTTGCAGCATTAATACAGAAGGTAACGATGAATTTTTCTGTTCTGTACTTTCTTCTCTAGCATGAATTTAAATTTTATTCATATTTGCCCATTCAGAGCTTCCAATTGTTTGCAACAGATGTCGGTGGAGTTCTACTTTACAAGCAGGGGCGGCTGGTGAAATTTCAACAATTTTTTTCTCGTCTGTGGCGCATGGGACCCATACGAAATATGGGAAATAACATCTAGAGAAGCACTCCTCTAACGACCCCTAAAAAATTTTGAAAAAGCAGTTTGCGAAAAATTTTTTTTCCTGTTTAAAATTTTTTTTTTTTTCGTCAGATACATTTTACTTTTCATAAAAATACAACAACAGGTTTTGAAGTTTATGAAAATATTTTCATTATTAACTGAAACACAATGAACTGAAATTTTGTAATTTACAATTTAACAAATGATAAAATTTCAATTCGTTGTATCTCAGTTAGTAATGGAAATATTTTCATAAACTTCAAAACCTGTTGTTGTATTTTTATGAAAAGTAAAATGTATATGACAAAAAAAAATTAATTTTAAACAAGAGTCCCTAGACCTAGGGGGGTCAATCGAATTTTGAAAAAATTTTTCGCAAACTGCTTTTTCAAAATTTTTTAGGGGTCGTTAGAGGAGTGCTTCTCTAGATGTTATTTCCCATATTTCATATGGGTCCCATGCGCCACAGACGAGAACAAAATTGTTGAAATTTCACCAGCCGCCCCTGTTTACAAGTCGCTGACTTATTGTGGCTCACAGTTCATAACTTCAATAGCACGTTCAGTCTGTTCTATGCTGATGAGAGCTAACAATCTCGAAATCGCTCTCTGTATGATAAAATATAGCCTGTTTAGATAACATTCCTCTGCATTGCAATTTTAATATGGAGGGTAACGCAGAATTTTTCTGTTCTCAATTTTCTCCGCGTTAGCTTGGATTTGAATTGTATTCAACAAAATATCTGTTCAGGGTTGAAAAATTTAATGTAATGAAATTGATTAACGGAAATACACTTTCTATACTGAATTATATTTAATAAGAAATAATTAAAATTCAAATCTAACTGAATTTAAAATCTCTTCCCCAGCTATGGTTTCAATGTTGGACCAAAGCGTAGGCAGTGTGATCACAGCTCTAAGAGAAAAACGCATGTTGGAAAACTCCATTATACTTTTTATATCCGACAACGGGGCTCAACCTGAGGGAATTCACGCCAACCATGGATCCAACTATCCTTTCAGAGGAGTAAGTATTTCTAAATCATATTAATGATTTATGCACTAGAGTTTAACTACTACATCTACAACTGTAACATACATTATTTTCCGAAGGGCCTCTTGCTCCAATTGTAATCACTCTCAGAGATTTCTTCGGATTTTCACGTTTCGAATTATAGAGACTACGCCCCACGTTGGGCGCCAATAAATATTCTATATTTTAGTAATAATCTTCTCTGTTCATAAAGTTCATTTAGTCTATCTTTTATTAAACGCAATTTTGAAGTTAAATTTTAGATTATCGGGTTTAAGTAGTAATTTCAAATATTATACCTGTCTGGGGAGAATACACAACATTTTTCCCTACTTTAAGTTAACAAGGTCAATATGAGAACGATATTCATTTAAGAAGCCAAAGTGCTACATCATTTATACATCAGTGTATAATGTAAAATTCTCTAGAAAAAGAAATTTCAATTCCAAAAGCAGAAAATGATTATGATCTACAAAATTAATTTTAAACTTTTATAATTTCAGGCCAAACATTCAGCTTGGGAAGGAGGAGTAAGAAATATTGCTGCCATATGGAGTCCCCTTATTAAACGACCCCAAAGAGTGTCAAACCTGTTTATGCACATCTCAGACTGGCTACCAACGTTCTATTCTGCAGCAGGTAATTTTTTAACAGAATTTATTGCCATTACTAGTACGTTAGGTTTTTCTTTAACACTAAAAAAGTCTGTTGGTTCGTAATATTACTCAGTATTGACCAAATAACTCAAAGAAAACAGTAAAGCCCCATAACCCTTCAACCCCATAACATAATCTTTAGAATTCGATGAAAACAGTGGGGAATCTTCGAACGACCCATGTGATGGATTTCTTTTACGCTTCTTGCTCTACATCACATGTTCCCTCTTTAACATCCAACAAAAGTCTGCCATCATATGCTTATCCCACCTTCCTTGATATCGTAAGATAAAAGAATTGCAAAAGCAAGAAATCAAATGAAGCCACCTAAACAACAATCACCTGAAAAGATACTCCACTTTCAAAGTTACGTTCATACATTCTCATTGAATCCTCAATTAAGATTCCCTAATTTGCCTTTATTAAATACCCAAAATTACGGGGTTATATGGTTAAAAGTTTTGCTGTTCAGGAGTTGAGGAATCATGGGTTACTTGATTTCAAGATTCCGAGAACACAATCTCATAAATTCCTCTGTTCAGATTCTTCATATTCTTCTATTATATTCCCGGAGTTATACAGTTATAGGTTTGCGGGGCTACTGGGTTATGTAGTAGAAGGGTTTGCTGCTGAAGCGCTATAGGCTTACTTGGTAACAAGGTAACAAGATTCTGAGATTCATTGAATCCTCAAGGTCATGGGGTTATGAGGATACATGGATTGCCGTTGAAGAGCTATGGCACCATAGGGTGCTTGATTCCAGATTCTAATATCACAAAGACACGAATAACTTAGAATCTTCATTTGTCCGTTAAGGGGTTACGGGGTTGTGGGATGCTGAGGTTATTGGATGATGAGGTTGTAAATGCATGATACTCAAGCACAAAGATCCGAGGTCACAATCGCATCAACTCCCCAATCAACATTCCCCACTATTTTCATTGAATTCTTAAGGTTATGGAGTTGATGGTTAAGAAGTTATGTGGTTTTACGGTTTCTTTGAGTTATGAGGTTAATACTGAAGCACCACAATGTTACTAGGGTAAAGTTTTAAAGTTGAATCACTTTTGGAGTCTGTCATAAATGAGCTGCGTAATGAGGTGCAAGTATCCCACAAAATATGGCACATTACCTGTTTAATATCCGTACAATTCAGATGTTGCCCAGAGTCAATATTTTAATAAAATCTTCTTAAAAAATCTTTGGAAACGTTTAAAAGTTGAAAATAAAATCTTATATTACAATATAAATTAATAAAATACACGCATTTCAAACACGGATGTCATCACAATGGCAGTTTGCAGAGGAGTTAAAATCGTGAACAATAGACAGGAGTAAACATCCTGACGTTCACTATGTCCGTAAAAAAAGAAGTGGGGTCTCTCTTCCACTTTTACGTTAAAGTGCAGCATACTTACTCCCCTATCTATTCTCCATGCACTAAATACTGCTAGTTAGACAAATGCTAAACTCATTTGTTGTCAACTTGTTCCTCTTCTTCTGTTTTGCATATAAGTTCACAGCTAACTACCCTTATGACGTCTCTGGCGTTTTCGCGGCACATAGTCGAAGTTTATATATTTTTTATTACCTAAAATTTTTCTTCAAAATTAAGTATATGATAAAATTAACGCCTCTACTGTTATATTTCACCATTTATGAAAATCATACAAATTTAAGTCTCTAGCAAACTAGACCGTAAAACTATTGCACTTTCCAATGTCAATTCAATGTACATTCTTACCAACAATAACGTAATTATTTTTCCAGGTTTAAACAAAGATGAACTTCCAGAAATTGACGGAAAAGATATGTGGAAAGCAATCTCAGAAGACGCACAAAGCCCAAGAACCGAGCTGGTCTACAACATCGACGACGTCATCAACTACGGTGCCATAAGACAAGGAGACTGGAAATACACGTACGGCTCAACAAATGGTGGAAGGGCCGACAAATGGTTCGGCAATCCCGGAAAAAGTGATAATTACCATTACGATAAAAACGCAGTTTTAACGTCTAAGGTTGCTAGCGCTTTGGCTGGAGTCATAACCTACGAACAAATCAGGGAGAAGAAGAAAAACTGCCATCATCATGAAATGGCAAACTTCAGTATAGACATAATAACTGAAGATGTAATTGAGAAATTAAGAGACAATGCTACTGTCAAATGCCAAGAATTCAATTCTGAAGATCAATTAGAACACACGAAATGCGACCTTGTCCAGGCACCATGTTTATTCAACTTAAAAGAAGATCCTTGCGAAAGAATTAATCTGGCCTCACAAAATCCAACCATAGTAGCGAATTTAAAACAAGCGATTGAACATTATAGAGAAACTGCAAGGCCTCCCGGAAATATTCCCAGGGACCCAATGGCTGATCCAGCCAATTGGAACAACACATGGACCAACTGGAAAGACTACGAAGACGTAATAAAGCACAAAGTCGCTTTCAACTCGCTTTCCCCATTAGCGATTGGCTTATTAGCAACTGCTAGCATAACAGTATTTGTTATTGTGATAATGTTGGTGACTTTCAACTACAGGAACTCGTCCAAGAGGAACAGAAGAAATAGGAGACCAAGGTCTTTGCTTGAAGATAACGTTGAGGATCCTGTCATTGAAATTGTTGCGAAGAAAGATAGTTTATTCGAAGACAGAGAGCTGCAGGTTAGAGCTTGTCTGAGAGATGAAATAAGAACTGTAGAATAGTATTGTACTAATGCTGTTTTCCGGTAAAACTGTGAATTATTGTTTTGTGATAATTGTTTTAAGTTGTCAGCTGAGGCATTTCATGCCTTATTGCTGGCTAGATTTAAGTTATTTATTTATTTTGTGCCTAAGATATTAAAGTATTATTAGTTTTAGTTCGTTCTATTTTATTTATGCCTTCCTTCCTTCCAACAAAACAAAATAAAAAGATACACGTCTAGGTAAATGTATTTACAAATATATTTTCAAGGCCGTAGCAATCATAAGTATGAGAGTTATGTTATCCTCACTTCGTGAGATTTGTCAAGTTGAAAATGAAAGTATATTGAGCAAACTGCCATAATCTGCTAAAAGTTTAAGTGAGATTTGAAGAATTGGCAAATCATATCACGTTGTCTCCATACCTAGTTACAGATTTGGTAACGTATTACTATTTATACCCAAGACTCAAAGCACAATTATTAATACCAATGCCTTCTGGGCCGGATTAAACTGTCGCCTATACCGGCTGTGTGTGAGGAGTGGAGGTAAACGCTAGAAGTTACTAAAGTCTGAATAAACGATCTATTATAAGAGATAAGACTAGTTTCTCGTATGATACTAAAACCAGAGAAAGATATCAGTGAAAATATAAACCTTTCATCAATAATGGAGTCAGGGTCAATTTTCATATCAAGGAGAATTCATGTCAAATGACTCGGTAATTAATGAAAGGTCTTTATTATAAATATGTATCACAAATAGCTTCACCAATAAGAATGGAAAAAATATATATTTCCGCTGAAATAATGTATTCAGAATATGGTGCGGGAGCTACGTGGCTTTTTTGGAAACTCATCGTTACAAGTATTTTCTATGCGTTGATTAATTCTATCGAACTTAAATAACGACAAAATGGACTTCTGGAATATGTCAGCAGCCCGTCGAGTTGGCCATGGTTCAAGATATAAAAATCAGTGAAACTATGCCATCGTTACAAGGCTCATTTTTTTTGTGTGTACGCATTTTATGTTTAAAATGAATAAAATAAGATCGCCATAAAGTGTGGGCCGTCAGGAGGCGCAGCCAAAAAAGGTCAAAGTTGTAAAAAAACGGAGTTATATCAAGTGATCGTTACAAGCTTTTTTTAGTCTGAGCATGTGTTTTTAAATGTTTTGAACAAAGAAAAATTCCCAGAAAGAAACTCCTGTCAGTAAGGCTAGCCAGAAAGAAAATATTTAGAATTTTTGAAGTAGATTGGATTTTTTTCGCATATTTCACCTCAGAACTCTAAACCCATCGTTACAAGTTCTGGCTTCTTTTTAAAACGTAAATATAAGCTTCTTTAACAATAAAACAGCCTCCCCAGAAAATTCCAAGTGTCAACAAAAGTACCATAGTCTCTTATAATACACAGGAATGTAACACTTTCGGCTAACTTGACTTCCTTCCGTGCCTCTGGACCTCTATTCTGTAATTATGGGGAGAGTGAGTATTCATTGTGTGAAGCGAGAGCTCCCATCACACGCATCTCACCCGACCGTCCTACACTGCATTCCGAAAGTGCAGTGAATAAGTGATAAACGTGAAGCGATTCATCGAGAATAGCCGAATTTACAACCAATTAGGTTGACGCAAAAGCATCAGCTGTTCAGTGGTCGATTAATGATGCAAAAGGTTAATAATAATAATAATAATAATAATAATAATAATAATAATGATAATAATAATAATAATAATAATAATAATAATAATAATAACCTTGGTCTACCGGAGCCGCGTAATGGGTGTAGAGGTCCCTGATACCAACTGCAGGACCTGCCGTCAGGCGCCGGAATCGCTGATGCATTTGCTTTCAGCATGCCCGGTATACGCGATTTCGGCCTACATCCACCGCCATAACGCGGCTTTACGAGTACTATACTACCACCTACGGCACTCGTATGGGGTAGACCAAACACCAGTGCTGCCTTACATCCCCGGAGATATTGAGTCCGTTGTCGAGGACGAGAGGTGCCGAATTTATTGGAACTACTCGTTCCCGACCGTCAGGCTAATTCAAGCCAACAAGCCTGACATAGTCCTCCTCGACCATCAGAACAAAGTGATGTTTGTAATTGAATTCTCAGCACCTGCTGAGACAAACATCGTTTTGAAGGAGGGGGAAAAACGGACCAAATATCGTGATCTCCGGTATGAGCTCCAAGTGCTGTACCCAGACTACTCGGTCAAGATGGTCGTCCTAATAATCGGCGTACTCGGAGGGATGAAGCCTTCGCTGCTCTCAGAATTGAAGATCATACCGGCCTGTCAGAATTCGGCAGAATGGTTGGCAGGCCAGATGCAGAAGGCGGTTATCTTGGGGTCCCTTCGTCTACTTAGGGCACACGATTTAGGTATTTGCAGTCACTAACTCCACAGGTTGTGGAGAGTGGCTGTAAGGAATTTGCCGGCGCGGCTACCGTGAGGTGTCGGAGGCCACGGAAGTCCTGTCCGACAGCGGGCTACCCGAAAAAAAAAAAATAAAAAAATAATAATAATAATAGAGAATGAGAACTACCGGCTTTATTGGGACAGAACGGTACTTACAGACAGAACCCTACCATCAAACCGACCAGATATTATCTTGGTCAATAAACTCCAGAAAAAGACCTTTCTGATTGACATTGCTATCCCGAATTCCAATAACATCCAGGAAACTGCACAAAACAAGTTAGCGAAGTATGCTGACTTAGCTTATGAGATCAGGCAGCAATGGGGGCAAGATAGTGTTGTCATCCTCCCAATAATAATATCCACTACCGGCATTGTACCTCGATCCCTCGTCAGAAACTTAGTCACCCTGGACCTTCCCCCTTTCTTAGTTAGTGATATGCAGAAATCGGTTGTCCTTAATACGTGTCACACTGTGCGCAAATTTTTGAGCCTACAATAGTTCGTTTTCATCTTGCCTCGGCCGATGAATACCGATAATACCGCACTAAGCGAGAAACAACAAAACATAATAATAATATTCGACGTCAGACGAGGTGGCCGGTGCTGATCCAGAGTCAGTCACCGAGCTTCAGCCAAATCGTCTGAAAGCCCAAATAAAAGCTGCCGAACAGGAGAATCTGTTCAGGCAGCATGTCGATAAACCCATGCACGGTGTGTATTATAAGAACATAGAAACACTGGGCTTATCGACTAGGCTGACATTCGCCTTTTTAAGGTCAGCTAGCCTTAAGTCGGAGACCGAGGGATTCATTGTGGCCTGTCAGGATGGTGTAATAAACACCTTGGTCTACCGAAGCCGCGTAATGGGTGTAGAGGTCCCTGATATCAACTGCAGGACCTGCCGTCAGACGCCGGAATCGCTGATGCATTTGCTTTCAGCATGCCCGATATACGCGATTTCGGCCTACATCCACCGCCATAACGCGGCTTTACGAGTGCTATACTACCACCTAAGGCACTCGTACGGGGTAGATCAAACACCAGTGCTGCCTTACATCCCCGGAGATATTGAGTCCGTTGTCGAGAACGAGAGGTGCCGAATTTATTGGAACTACTCGTTCCCGACCGTCAGGCTAATTCAAGCCAACAAGCCTGACATAGTCCTCCTCGACCATCAGAACAAAGTGATGTTTGTCATCGAATTCTCAGCACCTGCTGAGATAAACATCGCTTTGAAGGAGGGGGAAAAACGGACCAAATATCGTGATCTCCGGTATGAGCTCCAAGTGCTATACCCAGACTACTCGGTCAAGATGGTCGTCCTAGTAATCGGCGTACTCGGAGGGATGAAGCCTTCGCTGCTCTCAGAATTAAAGATCATACCGGCCTGTCAGAATTCGGCAGAATGGTTGGCAGGTCAGATGCAGAAGGCGGTTATCTTGGGGTCCCTTCGTCTGCTTAGGGCACATGATTCAGGTGTTTACAGTCACTAACTCCACAGGTCGTGGAGAGTGGCTGTAATGAATTAGCCGGCGCGGCTACCGTGTGATGTCGGAGGCCACGGAAGCCCTGTCCGGCAACGGGAAACCGGAAAAAAAAAATAATAATAATAATAATAATGTCTTTATTTACCAAGATTGAAAAAAATTAAAGGTACATTCCAATACACATATAATCTTATGAAGAACTTGACGTTCTCCTTCCAAATCCTCCTCGGCATCACGAAGATCTCGTAATACCTAGAATTTATTTATTGACCAAAAATTCCGTAAGGATATACCCTCGTTATTGGTAACATATATTTAAAAACTATAATAAAATAATGCTACTATAATAAAATAAAAGAGAAATTGTAATATTTGCTAAGAATTATATAATTGTTAACTCATTGACGATGAGCAACTCCGCAATGTCTATTCTGAGTCACAGATTTAACAACAATAATTTTTGGCCGACGCAAACTCTCATAAAAGAACATTTACTAGTGGCATCCGAAGTCTGAGATACAACGGAAGCTCGCAATCTTAATTGATACAGCTGAAATGTGTAAATGGGCAGGATGCGTTATCTTTTAACTGTGCTTGTAAAAATTTGCCTGACGGACACCTCGTTCTGGTGAGTATGTCTGTCTGTTAAAGGAACTTTTATATAGAGATGAGTTGCTATTTAACTACCTGTTATTTTATAACTGTTATTTGTAAATAGCATTAACAGACTGTTATTTCCGTTCGAAAATAACAGGTGAAAAAATAACAGATAAGCAGCAGCGACAGCAGCATGATGTATAAAATAACGTCTCTGAAATAACATTTGCAAACTGCGCGCTGCGGTATGCGCATGCTAGCACTTCTCAGCGATCTGTTATTTTTAAACTGTTATTTTAAACTGTTATTTCAAAATAGCAGTAGCAGTTGAAACAGTTATCAAGAAATAACTGCTTTTACCTATCACTACTTTTATAAACGTAACAAAAGAGAGACAGAACGTTTAATAATGATATCTGCAGTTTGAGATACCACTGAAGCTGGAAATTGTATTAATTTGGGTGAAATAGGAAGGATACAGTGCATATGTACTTGAAAATTTGTTTAACGATCACGTCATTCTGGCGAGTATTTCTGTTTGTTAAAATAAGTTTTGTCAAAGTAACAAAGAAGATACAGAACATTTAATAATGATGTCTGAACTCTGATATACGAGAGAAGCTCGAAATAACATTAATTCGGCCGATTTGAACGGGATGCGTTACTTTTTACCTGCGGGTACAAATTTGATTGACATTTGTTCACTCTTGGTACATGACGAAATTTATAAAACCACGACATGCAGCAAAAATGGCAGGCTCCATCTAGCGGCTAATGTCCATTACAATCGAAACAGGCACCTTAGCTGACATGCTGCTTCCTAAAGGTGGGTACTGATTTGAGCATTTTTACTCGCACGAAAAATGTGTGCGTACAAAACGCGAACGTGCAAATACATTCGTTTGCGAAAATGGTTTTCTTAATTTAAATTTTTGTGCGCAAATTATCGTTCCAGTGTTTTTGTGGAAATGTCGCAAAGCAGACGTAATATCATTATTGCAAGTGCCGCCTGCGTAATATTGGAAGCAGAGGCAAAGAAGAAAAAGCCTAAACAATGGTGACAAAATTATATCAAAGCCGGCAGTCATACAGTGGATGAAATTTATTACGCGACATGAGGCTACAGGAACACAGTGGTCACTATCAAAATTTTATTCGCATATCATCTGAAAATTTTGAAGACTAATATTTAGATTTTTAGCCAACATATCCCAAGCATCTACTTTCTTAATTCTATTAAAGTGCATAGGATGTTTTGGATTCCATAAAATAGGAAATATTTCATACTCATCAATCAATTGCAGTGCTAATTCATTGTTCCATTCCATTTTAATTTTCGTAGTTTATATGAAAATGTGACATGTGACATAAATGCAAATAACTGTCTACACTGAGCGTTTTGTGCGCACGAAAACCCTTTGTTCTTTTCAAAAGACCGACAACCGCCGGATCTTGTTTGTACGAGTAAAATACCTACGCGCACATACGTGCGCTCAGTACACATCTGATCATTTTTACGCGTAAACCGTTCGTGCGAGTAAAAATGCTCAAATCAGTACCCACCTTAACGTAGCAGCCACAGTGCGTAAATGCGTTGATTTTTATCTGACTCCTAATAATGAATATAATAAGCCATTTTATTGAAGCCTTGCCCTGATGACGTAAGCAAAAAGTCAGTTGGCTGCAGGGCTATAGGTAAGCAATTATTTTGAGACCTTTTAGTTCACAGAGTCAAACCTAATACTTCTAGCCATATTAAATAAGAGATGGATCGTGCATTAAACGAACATATTTGCGTATAAGTATAGATACTTAACAGCTTTGTCACCTCTTAGTAAAGATTTTTGGTTTTCGAATTACGGTCCCCTTAAAATTACCTATTTTAAACATTAAATAATCAATTAATTGGTAACGAAATTTTTTTAGAAAAAAAGTAATTCTTCATTTTCTCTTTAAATTCACTTTTTCTACCACCCCATATCATCGATACTTTCAAATTCGGTAATCCTTCATGCCCGAATAATTTACAGGTCTGATCCAAAATTTTTCAATGAAAATTCTTGGCCTTAAAAATTTGAAAGTTTCGATGATATGGTATAGTAGAAAAAGTGAGTTTAAAGAGAAAATGAAGTGACATTTTTTCGAAAAAAATTTCGTTACCAATTTATTGATTATTTAATGTTTAAAATAGGTAATTTTAAGGGGACCGTAATTCGAAAACCAAAAATCAAAATATTGTTAAATTCTGAGTATAGCGGTTCTACAGCATGCTGATCAATAATATTGCATTAGTTTTTCAACAAAAAAAATGCCTAATATAATTTCTCGAAAAATCGACCCTTTTTTTCTTAATAAAAATGCACGCCACTGACTGAAATAAGTTTTGTTTTACTCAAAAAGGATACAGTAAAGGTCTTTGATAAAGATCCAAATTTGATTGAAATTGGATTACCAATAACTGAGCTACGAAGGTGTGTCCACTTGAGATGGGTCACACTGTATACATTTCATAATGTAATATACAACCGTGAAAATACGATTTTAGCTCGTGTGTTATAATGTAAAAATTTACATTTTTTTACGTGTAAGGTGGTTTTGTAGTTCTTACGCTTTTGACTCGGAATCCAAGGGTCCCGGGTTCAAAACCCAAATGGGATATGGTATAGTTTTTTTTTTATTTTTACTTTATTTTACACTGAGTATTTTACGAACTAAGTTCGTACTATAAAATTAAAAATGTCTAAAACTAACATTACAAAAAAACTGCGAAGAGTATCCTATAGAATGTGTAACAATTATATAAAAAGTTCAGTGAACAGGCGAAGAGTACGTTTTTAGCTTGTTATATCTTCAATTGCTCTGAAATTAACAAAAATATTGTAATGTATTTAACCCCTGGAATGTAGGCAACACAGAATGCGATTAATTGATTGGATGTCTGCCTAAATATAGAGATTTGCAGTATTTGCACCTACCAGAGAAAGAACATACTAGAAGATCTAGAGAGATGGCATATCTGTTCTGGAACCATCTGGAGAATGTGACATCATCACAGAAACTTCGAGATCTGTCATCTGTAGGTATATAAGGCATGGAGTAAACCAAAAGGAGAGAAGTTAGTGCAGTACTAATTGTCAGTTGAAATGGTCAGAGAGTAAACACAGTGATAAAGTGACTGAATAACTGAATTGTAGTACACAGTGTATTATTAGCCAAGTAGTTATTGTTGTAATTAAGTAAGTTAATAAATTAGTGTTTAGTGTTACCCTGCTGTTATAATTTCCGAACCCACGATACAGGGTGTTTACAAAAAGGGTGTAAGCACGTCACAATTGGTGTCAGAAGCGGAATTATAACAGAAGATTTCTGGACTGTTCAAGAAGAGGTTTCTACAGTGTTCTTCTTGGGAATTAGTGGTGA
This sequence comes from Rutpela maculata, assembly GCA_936432065.2. NCBI lineage: Eukaryota > Metazoa > Arthropoda > Insecta > Coleoptera > Cerambycidae > Rutpela > Rutpela maculata. Next base: position 22,064,717 of record OW386288.2, read on the forward strand.
CACTGGGAATTGATTAACGGGGGACATTGTTTAAGGACTATTTTTGGACTCGAAACTGTGAAAAAGTGCGTTTTCGGGAAAGTGACAGAGACACTGAAAAAGACTCATTTGTGCTAGTGCGTGAAAATTACTAGAACTACTGGATAGTGACAAAAGACTCTGGATAAGACTTTTTCGTGCTGTTTGAGACTTTTCTGGAAAGTTCCATTGACGTGATAGTTTTATTTTGCCAAAAACATGGCAGCTGAGAAACAAATACAGGACCTATTTGCGAAATTAATGAGGACGATGGCCCAGCAACGTCAAGAAGAAAAAGAAGAGTATGAAAGAAAACGACAAAAAGAAAAAGAAGAGTATGAAAGAAAACGACAAAAAGAAAAAGAAGAGTATGAAAGAAAACGACAAGAGGAAGAAAAGCGGCGTCAAGAAGAAAAGGAAGAGTAAGAAAAAAGACGACAAGAGGAAAAAAAGCGTCGTCAAGAAGAGCAAGAAAAAAGACAAGAGAAAGAGAAGCTTCGTCAAAAAGAAAAAGAAGAACAAGAGAGAAGACATCAAGAAGAAAAAGAAGAGAAAGAAAGACAAGAAAGACAACGTCAAGAGGAAGAGAAGCGGCGTCGAGAAGAAAAAGAACAAGAAGACGGCAAGAAGAAGAAAAGCGTCGTCAAAAAGAAAAAGAAGAACAAGAAAGAAGACGTCAAAAAGAAAAAGAACAGCAAGAAAGAAAACGTCAAGAGGAGAAAGAGGAACAAGAAAGACGCCAGGAAGAACTGAGGAAAATCCTGAACGAACAAATGAAAATCCAACATGATGCTATGAATTCAATCATTAACAAAATCAAGGAGGATATAAAGGCTGAAGTCAGTCAAATCAAAAGAAAGATGAGTGAGGTCGAAGGAGAAGTAGAGTGACTTAAGCGACAATTGGTTGAGAAAGGAGGCCAGCTAGTAACATTGTCAGGCCCTCGGTTAAAACCTCCGTCCTTTGACGGCCTAAGCTCATGGACAACCTACAAGAGACAATTTGAGGCGGCTGCAAGTGCAAATAACTGGGATAACGAGGAAAAGGCTATGGCATTAGTTCTGGCGCTAAGGGGCCAAGCCTCAGAGTTGCTTCAGACCATCCCGGTGGAGAAACAAAGAGACTTCAAAGTTCTGGAAGCTGCATTGGATTTGAGGTATGGCGACCAACACCTCGTTCAAGTATACCAGGCTCAGCTAAAGTCACGGGTTCAAAAAGCTGGAGAAAGTCTGCAAGAATTTGAAGCTGCGATAGAGAGACTGGCACACCTGGCGTATCCGAGTGCACCTAGAGAATTTCAGGAGCAGTTAGCCGTGGGAGCCTTTTTAGAAGGCATAAGGGACGAAGAGGTCAGGCGAATTCTGAGGCTGACGAGACATCAAAGTATTAGCGAGGCTTTGGTGCGTGCCCTTGAAGTAGAGGCTGCCTTTAAAGTCACCCAGCGGTCAGAAGTGCGAGCTGTGACTCTCGAAGAATTACAACCAGCAATGAACCGGAACCCTATGTTGACCGACATGCAGAAAATGTTTACCAAATTATTTGATAAACTGGATGACCTCGGAAAGCAGGAAAAACAGCAAAATAAAGGAAAGCCGAGTGGTGGTATTAAATGTTACAACTGCGGCAAGATGGGACATATGAAACGAGACTGTCGACAGCAGAACTCAGAGAATCGAATAAATGCTGTGAATGTTGAAGAGAAGCAGGAAAACAGTACCAGGGGGCGGTGCTGGCTGAAGAAAAGAATGCGCCCAGAGAAAAAAAGGTTTGCCAGCTTCGAAGAATCACGAGTAGTCTACCATCACAAGGCTGTGTAAACGAAATGAAAGACATTCCAGAGAATTGGACAAAGGAAGCTTTAAGACAAGAGCAGCTGAGTGATGCAGAAATTGGACCCACATTGCGAGCAAAGGAGAAAGAAACCCGACCAGAATGGAAGGATGTTTCAAACCAAGGAGTAGGAGTGAAGGCTTTGTGGTCGCAATGGGATTCACTGAGAGTCTTAGATGGGCTATTGAGGAGAGCATGGGAAAGCCCGGATGGGAAACAGGTTGCCATGCGTTTAGTGATTCCCAGGTGTCGTGTACCAGAAGTACTCCAGAAAGCGCACAATGAAACATCCGGCGGACACCTTGGAGTAAACAAGACGTTGAGTACAGTACGGGAACGGTTCTATTGGGTTAATAGTCGACAAGATGTAGAGGCTTGGTGTCTCAAGTGCAAGAATTGTGCTGCCAATAAGGAACCACTTTCCGTAACCAACTATGCGAATGAAAGTCGAGAAAAGCCGAAGAATAACCAAGAGCAGTTGACCAAAGCTGGTAACCGAATGAAGGCTCGTTATGATCGGAATGCGAGTACAGGAGGATTCAAGGTGGGAGATCGGGTCTGGCTGTACAATCCACAGCGGAAAGAATGGAGATCCCCGAAACTTCAACCACCTTGGGATGGACCGTATTCAGTCATCACCCGAATTAATGATGTCATTATCGGATTCAACGAAGTAAGAAGTCAAGGATGAAAATCGTACACCTGGATAGACTGGCGAAGTATGTGGAAAAGGCTGAATTGCCTGACCGGAACGTTCAGGCTTAAGGAGGGGGCAGTATAATGTATTTCAACCCCTAGAATGTAGGCAACACAGAATGCGATTAATTGATTGGATGTCTGCCTAAATATAGAGATTTGCAGTATTTGCACCTACCAGAGAAAGAACATACTAGAAGATCTAGAGAGATGGCATATCTGTTCTGGAACCATCTGGAGAATGTGACATCATCACAGAAACTTCGAGATCTGTCATCTGTAGGTATATAAGGCATGGAGTAAACCAAAAGGAGAGAAGTTAGTGCAGTACTAATTGTCAGTTGAAATGGTCAGAGAGTAAACACAGTGATAAAGTGACTGAATAACTGAATTGTAGTACACAGTGTATTATTAGCCAAGTAGTTATTGTTGTAATTAAGTAAGTTAATAAATTAGTGTTTAGTGTTACCCTGCTGTTATAATTTCCGAACCCACGATACAGGGTGTTTACAAAAAGGGTGTAAGCACGTCACAATATGTTAGAACCTACGAACAAAATATTACCGATTTCACAATTAAAATTACAAAGCGTCACCCGTAACTCAATTATTTTCATTTTTAAAAATACCAGATGTCTTCTAGATACGTAAAGCATTTCACCTAGATTTATGCAACATTACTGATAACTATGAAGTACACGATGACATTATCTAGATATGCCACACACTAAAAAAAATTTGTTTAGAGCAAACAAAAATTTTGTTGCGTATATACAAAGCAATTTCTTGGTTGATGTTAATAAATTTTTGTTGCTCCAAACAAAATTGTTTGAGGCAACAAAAATTTATTAACATCAACCAAGAAATTGCTTTGTATATACGCAACAAAATTTTTGTTTGCTCTAAACAAATTTTTTTTAGCGTGCATGATGAAGTTCCGATATTTTAAGAAAATGAAGTTGCAAAATCTTTCGATTAGGTAATAACCTGGAACACTAAGAATGTACTTTATCACCTATACCAAGTATACCACCTACTTGGTTAAATCTTATTTTTGCTATTTTGTTAAAAATGAGGTTAAGTAGGTGTAGATAGGTTCTTATATGAACTAGATGGAAAAATAAGTTTTACGTACCTACCTACCTATTGTATGTACCTACAGGTACGGGCGGAGCATTATATAATAAAAATAGTTTGATTGAATTTTAATTTCAAAAGCACCAACAGACTTCGGGGAAAAATCAGACACCCGTTTCAAAAATACACCGAAGCTGTTCCGAGATCAAACTTTACTTCAGCTCCCACTTCAGCTCGAATATGAGCCAACCAAGATTTGTAGAGTATATAGTACAAATCTTGCCAATCAAAGAGATAAAGGTACTTTTATTGTTATAATTGTTAAACCGAAAACAGTAGGTACCTGCTTATAATTATACTATTTTGTACGATGACTAATTAATGATTATGACTGAACATATCACTAGGTAACTTATTAGGTACCATAATTGCATATAAGTAGTTACAAAAATCATTTCACATTTTCGATTTTGTACCTACCTAGCCGTTTTTGTGACGAGTACGTGCCGGTACCTAATTTCTTTAAACACAATTTTCCAAATTTCAGTTGTAGTTTAAATGGAAAGATATAAAGAATAACATAAAAAATGGAAATGCCATCTCATATACCTAGGTATAGGTATTCCCAAATCATGCAACAGTTCTATACATATTTCAAAATTATCTAGATATTACTTACTTTTTGTTTCTATTTCGTGATTACGGATGTGAATTCACAACACGAAATTTATTAGGAAGACATAAGTAATCATGAGTAAATGCATTACATCTTAATTTGTTAAAAAAAATCTAAAATTGACGAGAAAGTTGTTAGAAAATCACCGATTCAACAATTAAACCACAAGCGTCACTAACCCACGCGGGTGCACACTCACTTGATTTAATTTTTTTAGTTTTATGTGACCATGTAGTTATACCAGGGTGACCCTGAGTTATGCCCACTAGATTTATGTAAAATTTTGACATAAAACAACATCCAAGAAAAGCTCTCTTTTTTGCGATTTCATTTAAATCATGCATCGTAAAACTTGTTCTTTTAAGAAGTACCTAAATTATCTACTTATCCACTTTAAATATTTGTATGTATGTATTAAGTAACTATTTTGAGTATTTTGATAGAAATTGGAAGTTGGAAGTACATAATACAGTTGCATATATACGAACTGAGATGACATCTAGAAGCACAGAACTAGAGTATTATAAATAATAGATGATATTTTGACTACTGTTTATTCGAAGAAATCACGGTCAACAGATGGCACCAGTGAATTTGAAAATGTCGAAAATGGTGAGAAAAACCATAGTCTACAAATCTTGGAGAAAAACATTGTAGCTGTCATAACGTCACGATCAGTAAACTCTACGGTTGTCTGGAGCCAAGGACTGTTAACTAGTAGTTAACAGTCCTTGGTCTGGAGCAGCAGCTTTCGTACGAGAGAGACGCGCGAAGCGGGGAACAGAATTTTGACGTAGGCTGTAGACCGAACCAGTGCCGGCTTTAGACATTTTGTTAGCCAGCACAGGATTAATAGCAAAGATTTGATTAATAGAAGCTGCCCCTAACCATGAAAGTTATAAATTTCAATTTTCTGTGATTGAATACTATATAATAATAATAATGTCTTTATTTTCGGTAGCAATGTAATTAACAAACAAGCAATCAAATACATTGAGATTGAGAATAAATAAATTACCGAAAAAAGGCGAAGTTCACAATTAAATGTGCTCTACCACTTAACCTAATATGCAATAGAGACATAGATACCGTTGTTATAATATCAGAACTCTTAAAACAACTAATTAAAAATGAACACACTGCCATTGTACACGCAACAACCAGCGCCGGCTTTAGATCTACCTAGACCACAGAAGACCTATACCAGAAGCGTCACTGTCGGAGGCACGTTCGATGTTTGGGTGCGTTTGCACGCATCCAGTAATTTAGTCGAGTAGAGAGACGGTCCAGTAATTTAGTAATTGCTTTCCACTAAATTACTTGACTAAGACACGCTGTCCGCATTGGTCGAGTACTAAATTACTAAGCGACTCGACTAAATTACTGAGTGCGTGCAAACGCACCCTTTCATTGGTAAATTGGGGTGACCTTCGGCCATCTTGTCGGTGGTATTGTCAACCTATAAATCCGCACCTTTCTAAATTCACCGCTGGACGCATTGGTAGATAAAATTCGAAGCTGATTTTGGCTTTTGGTTTTCAAAATAGACAATCATATAATGTTATTGCTTACCGGTACGCTCCACCGGTGAATTTAGAAACCTGCTGATTTATAGGTTGACAATAATACCACCGACATATGACATATGCGCATAAAATTCAATATTGGCGGGAAGGCCAGAGAGTCGTTTCTGGTATAGGTCTTCTGTGCCTAGACTTTGACCTTGATCTAAATAATTAAACAAATAAAATGTCCAAGAGAGACAGATATATCTAATTCCCATGCAGATAGAGACAAAGATATCGGTGGGTTCTGGGCCTACATGACGTAGGTGCTAGACCCCGGTTCCCCGTTCCTCGCGCTCCTTCGTCAGTAAGCTGCTGGATGAGGTATAGTTATAGTTTAATGACTGTGTCATAACGTCACCTGTTATTTTATTTAATAGCCCAGACGACAGAGAACATTTTATAGTGAAACCCACAAAAATTTGCAAACTGAATAATTTTTTTTTAATAAGTTCGTGAAAGTGTGTAGAATAATATCCTGAAAGGTTTCCATTTCGCTCGGATGCAGAAAAAAAATGAAAAAAAAAATTTTTTACCCATTTTTTCAAAATTTTGAAATTAAGTCAGGGTAGGAAAAATAAAAAATACAGGTGGATAGACCACGTGTTTCTGAACAAAAAATATCCTAATAAAATTTATCGCTAAAGCCACGGTATTTCTGGACGGCCAGCGCACAGTTAAATGACTATGACTATGGAACCTCTAAAAATTCTTAGCTGTTCTATCGAGTAAAATAAAGCTTTTTTTCTCTTTCTGATTACACGTTTTAAACATTTTTTATTAGTGAATAGGAGGATAAATAGTGAGGATAGAGGGAAAATATAATTATGGACACATACACAGACACCACACATAACCGCTGAATTGCTCGCTTGCATTTTTACGTGCCTTTACTGCATTGTATTTACTAGAGGTACACCTATCCACATTTCAGCTATATCCAATGGATTCCTTATACATTTGTTAATGTATTGGAAAAGTTCCAGTATTTATATTCAAAACAATCAAAGATATTTTCATAGTTATAAGGATAAGATCGTGGAAATCGCAATTTCTTATCATGATCTGATTGATCATATTTTCGAAAAAATGCATACAAATAAACGATTTTGTGTTTGAACATTCGAAAAGTATACATTTTTTTCCGAAATAGTGATATTTTATTTTTTCAAATGGTTCAATTTCTCGACAAATTACAGCCTCCAATATATATATTTATCAAAAAAATCATCAAGCAAGGAAAGTAAAATTATTTGAGATGTACTTTTTTTTTAATCCTCGTTACCACAACTTAATAAACCATAATAATCATGAAGTGTACATACTTTTTAACAGTTCTTAATGAAGAAAGAATTTTTTTGAAGGGCTTTTATTTTTTTCTATATTGTTTATTGCGACGATTGAGTTCGGGCGTGATAATATATATAAGTATATTTTTCCCATCCATCCGTTGCTTGTATTGTTTAAAACAAAAAAGCATCAGAAAGCTACAATTTCCATCTTTTAAATGAGCCAACACTCATATAGATTGAACAAATTCTGATTTAGTGACATTTATAATTCAGTGCGTCGGTGTCACAGAGTCATGCGTATTCAAGCGCGTGCACGCATGGAGTTATAACGTTACACTTGACTATTTTTTTCCAGGAAAACCGTGGCTTTAGCGATAAATTTTGTTAAGACATTTTTTGTTCATAAATATGTGATCTATCCATCTGTATTTTTTATTTTTTTCTAGCTTGATTTAATTTCAAAATTTTGAAAAAATGGATGAAAAAAAATTTTTTTTCACTTTTTTTTATGTTCTGCATCCGAGCGAAATGTAAACTTTTCAGGATATTATGCTATACACTTTGACGATTGCAGAATATTGTGGGTGAATACCTTCATCGACTGGGCTATAATTCCTTACTGTTGTGAACTGTTTTCAAATGTGCCGAAGATAGAATTAAAATTGTGGGATATTTTTTTACTTACATTGGATGTAGAAGTAGATCCATTAAGGAAGGTGAAGTGGTATTTAGAGCTGGACATGTAATTTTTGGCCAAATAAAAAGCAAATCTTTGCCCTTTATTTGCTTCCCATGAAGTTAGAATAAATAATGCCATATAAGAACAATGAAATTTTATGGTGTTTTAAATGACAGAGTGATTCACTTAACGTTCCTATAAATTTTTTTGGTTTTATCGGATCTAAATCAAATTAGTCTCAAAAAGACAAATTTTTTAAGACCTGAACTCGAATCAATATGTCCTCTTCAAATGCAAATCCACTCACAACGCAAGGTTGAATAAGTTATAAGCATTTTTAAGTTATTTTTCGTATTTGTTTACTTACCTGTTAATGTTTTTCAAAGAATAATAAGTTCAACATTTGTAAGAGTGCAAAATTACTTCAAAAACATCAATTCAAGTTCTAAAATTACTAGTACATAAGAGTAAAAGATGATGTTCAGGCCTCAGTACATCAGTATATATAGTTCAGAAGCTGTATCAATGCGGTTTTCCTAAAGATAGAAAATATCGCAATAAGTGGGCAATAGGTTTAAAAATTGGAAAACCACCTAGCAAATTATGTTAAATGAAATAAGTTCCAATTCGAGATCATTATAGGTACTTTGAAATTTAACCTCACATATTATTTATAAATGCAGATAAAAGTAGGTATAAATAACTTACCAGAGAAAAAATTATCCAGTAGAAAATGTTGACTACATACACATACCTACATGCTAGATTGGATTGGAATTTCCGGTTGGACCGAGCAAGAATTGGAAGTTGAGGGTGGTTCGCTGACCTCACGTCTCTCATGAATTGTTGGATTCACTACTCTACGCCGCAATGTGATGTTTGATAACACTTCCATTACCCAAACGAATCCTGTACGACACAGGAGTTACACAATCTTCAACCATGCCTTCCAACCATCTCAGTCCCAGCGAATTATAGCTACGAAATTAAACAGCATTGCCTTCTTAGAAAGAACACAATTTATTCATAGCTTCTTTCTCCTCTCTGTGGTTTGATTAAGGTGCATAAGGATGCATTTTATCTAGAAGTCTGTGAAGCTTCCTTTCCATTAATAGCTCCGCAGGTGTCTTGATTGTTCCTGCATGGACTGTAGAATGTTGACGGAAAAGCATTCTGTAAACCAAGGTGAACGTTACTTGAAGGGTGAAATGGTGCAGCAGTTCCTCAGAGTCGAAGGAACGCCCATTGTCAGAAACCACCTTGTCTTAAATACCCAGCCTTGCAAACATTTTCCTTAAACTCTTGATAACCTTGCTAGAGGGCATTGATTTGACTAGCCATTTTGCGTGCGTCAACCACAAAAAAGAAAACCTTTCCTCTGTAAGGTCATTCAAGATTAACATGAAGCGTTGACCACAGGTTTACGGTAGGCTCCAAACTCTGATGTGGTGCCTTTGACATTCTGATGAATTTTGCACGTATGACAAGTTGCCACACAGTTTTCGATCTTTTGGTCGATATTTGGCCACAACACGTAACTTCGAGGGCTTGCTTTTATGCCTACCACTCCTGGGTGAGTCGTGTGAAGCAATTTCATAAAAATCCCATGTGTCTCCTTAGGTGCGATCAGCAGATTTCCCAAAAGCAGGCAATTCTTTTACACAGAGATCTTACTTTCTTCGGTGGTGCGGTTTGTACTCTTCTTCCAGCTCCACATTCGGCCACTGGTGTCATGTCCAGTATCTTACATCTCTCAGCGCCTTCTCGCTGGTAAGTTTTTGGATTTCCTCAGTGACGATTGGTTATTGGATTCAAACAGCAATATCTTCCCTGGAGATTGCATTTCAGCGGTTTCTTGTTGTTGTGGAAGACGACTCAAGCAGTCTGCATTTGCATTTTCAGTACCCTTCCTGCATTCAACAGTATAATCATCGTCAAGCACCATCGTGGCATCTTTGGTGACAGAAACGCTGGTATTGATTTTTTTGGTTGAACAAGAGCGGCGTGTGATCTGTTGTAATAATGAACTGAAGCCCTGCCATAAATTGAGGAAAGTGTTTAACCGCTTCCACCATAGACAGTGCTTCCTTGTTAATCTGGGCATAATTTCGCTGACTTAGCAGTATTATATAGTATTGTATAGTAAATTATTATTTAATATATAACACAACCTTTTTGACGAGAATAATAAGAACACACGGAAATGTAGGATTTAGGAATATACTTCGATACATCATCATTTTCTACACGTTGATCAAATATGTAAGTCCGCTTCAAAAATGCTGGGACTCATAATACGCAATACTCAATCGTTTAATACTGTTGTTTGTCTAAAAGCACTATATTTTGCATACATTCGGTCGAGGTTGGAATATGGCGCATTAATCTGGTACCCAATCTATGACTGTCAAAAATAGAGTTGACTCAATTCAACGTAAATTTGTCAAGTTTCTCTCCCACAGAGTCGACCAGACATATCCACCTCAGGGTGTTGATCACATTACATTGTTGAATAGATTTGATCTATTAATATCTTAATACTAGAAGGTGAATATATCCCTAACTAGTGATGGGCAGAATCGGAATGTTCCGATCCTTGGAAAAATCGGAATATTACAAATTCTTGGAAGAATCAGAACGTTCTGATTATAGTCCACTCAAATTAGAAAAAAAGCTGAGAAAAATTCTGAACAGCAGTTTCTCTGCATAGGAATTAAGAATTCAACTTTTAGAACAAGGTTTTGCTTATGCGCAGAAAAAAAAGAAATGATTTTTGAGATATATACATATACAGGGTGTTTCAGCTAAAAGTCCCCGGGTCATTATCTCGTAAAATAATAAAGATACTTAAAATTTGTAAATCGTGGATAATTGACTCCAAAAAAGGTCTTAAATAACTGCAGTTAGAATTGTTCCTTCGCAGTGCACAGAGATGGCGCTGGGGTGAGAAATTATTTTTCGATGGCTGGAACCTTGAAACATGATTCATGCAATTAATGAATAAATTGTGAATAATTTTAACTATGTAAAAAATTTTGTAAATACCAGCCGTTTTGGAGCTACATGAATTTTTTCTCCATTTTTTTGTCTCTGGAAATTTTGAAAACTTCTGTAACTTTTCTGTTTATCATTTTAGAACACCAATTATTTAGAACTTTTATCTTATTATATTCCATACTTCTTAGATTATTACATATTTTGAAAATTTTTACTAATTTCAAATTTTAAAAATTAATTGCATTTGAAAAATTCTGAAAATTAAAAAAATTTTCAAAAACAGCACAATGGATCGCTCTCAAATTTGTATCGTGTTATCACTATATATTTGTTAACATAATGTGTTAATATGTAGGTCAAATTTTAATAAGTGTAGAAAGCATTATTTTTTTTCTAAGGCTATGTCGAAAATTTGCATTCTCAATTGTAACATGCTGGAAACTTTTTTATCTTTCGAAATAGATGCCAAGTATATCGAAGGCGTATGAAGATAAAAGATTGGCGTAACTTTTTTATTTGAAACTTTTTTTTCTAGAATTAGCAGTTTTCAAGAAAACTGCAAATGAGTGATTGTTGGCCAGGTACTGCAATTAATTGCTATTAGATTTCCACACGTTTGCAGTACCTTGCCAACAATCACTCATTTGCAATTTTCTCGAAAACTGCTAATTCTAGAAAAAAAGTTTCAAATAAAAAAGTTACGTCCATCTTTTATCTTCGTTACTTCTCGATACACTTGGTATCTATTTAGAAAGATAAAAAAGTTTCCCGCATGTTACATTTGAAAATGCAAATTTTTGACATAGCCTTAGAAGAAAAATAATGCTTTCTACACTTATTAAAATTTGACCTACATATTAACACATTATGTAGTGATAACACGATAAAAATTTTAGAGTGATCCATTGTGCCGTTTTTGAGTTAGAGCGAGTTAAGCGGAAAAATAATGGTTTTTTTATCCAATACACACCCAAAACTAGAGAAATGCGCCACAAAAACTTGTGACGGTGCTAAATAATTATTTATAAGTTTAATATTTGATGGAGGGTAGACTGATAAAATATTAAAATGGAAAAAAGATTTATATATCCGAATATTAAGCTCCGAAGTCCCTATCCCTTTTCTCTAACCATTTATTCCCGCAAACGCATTATGCCCCCTCCCTCCCTTCCTATTGCTTGGATTTCAATAATTTTTTTTTTAAATTAAAGATAAAAAAAATCTCGCTTATCTGTAAAAAAATTTCTCTTCTGAGCCCTTTCCTTCGTACTCAAAAACGCATTTAAAAAAAATGCAAAAGGTTTTTCCCCTCCCACAAGTTTGTTTATTTGAAAAAAATAATTCAGTCAAATATTAGATGTAATAACGATCAAATTATATTTTGGTTTTTGAAAATCGCACGACAGGGAAAAAAGTTCGAGGGGGTTGAATAATTTTCTTTTCCCTACCTCCCTCCCCTCCCCTAATTGGCCCACCACCCCAATCCTCCGGCTCCATCAATTCTTATCTATTTCACCTACCTCAAAAAAATCTCATCCCCCTAACTTCTTTTTTTCGTAAAAAAATTAAGGAATTACTTTTTTGTGTATTAGTGTTAGGGCAAAAAAATGAGTATTTTCAAAAAAAAATTTCACAAAAAGTTACCGTCCGATTTGAAAAAAATTATACCAGATTATGCGCTTCCGCGAGATCTTCAATTTTTAATGTTACTTTTTTTTCGTCAGGTCAATAATAACAAAGTTATCGTGGAAAAACGTGTTTTTGCGAATTTTAAATGCGAATTCCTCCGCCACCCCGTGTGATTAAGCTGAACTAAGTTGATAACATGATAAAAGAGAACGCGTGTAACCGAATTGTCAAAAAAAAAATTTTTAAAAAGTTGGCTTCAAAACTCTTCTTCTCGCCAGATCCGCTCCACTATAAGTCCATTTAATATTGCAATAATATTGACAGATTATGATGTTCTCTTCATAAGATCTCGATGCAAATCCTTATTTTTTTTCTGCCGTCTTGTTTATTCATGTATAAATTATTATGTCTTATGTTATTTACGATCTACTAAGTGTTTTATAGTGTTAGTGGTTTTTACTGTTGGACAATAAAGAATAGATAAGTAAATGAATAAGTAAATTATCATTTGTACGCCACTGTGTGTTGAGAAAAAATGAATGTTCTGTACGATTGTAAAATGTGGATACAATTTCGAACCTCCAAAAATATATTGTAGAACATACATATAATGAAATTAAAAAAAAAAAAAATTTATCCACCGTTATTATAACATTAAAGTTAAAGTATCTCACCCATTTTTAACGGAAAATGCATCAAATTGACGCAAAAATGGACAAACAGCATCATAAGACGTCCAACAAAGTCAATTTCCAAACAATAAATTTGCTGCGCTAACTTTGTCAGCGAGCATAATATGTTTATTATGATAAACAATCAGTACAAAATAAAACAAATTCAGCTAGAATTAACAAAACAAAAGTAACTTAAAATAAATCAATGTTTTTTGAAGCTTTTTAAAATAGGATAAATGTTATCAAAAGCTTCGTATATCTCCTGTCTCACTTTAGCACCAGTCAAGACCACTTTTCCAGACACAAATATTAAAAGTACAATTCTCGGTTTCACCATACGATAAATCAATCCAGGAAATAATTCAGGTTCGTAAGAACTGAAAGAACTGTGAGTAAGAACTAGTCCTTCTAACCTAATGGGGAACTTCACATCGCAACTTCCCACCATATTTTGTATTTTGAAGTCAAGAAACTTTGCAGGGAAACCAAGTTTTTGTATAATCCTGGCGTATTTCCTTGCAGCCAGTCTCGAGTCCTCCTCACTTTTGGCACCTGTACACACCATTTTCCCCGAAGAGAATATTAGTGCTGTTGTTCTTGGTTCTCGAATACGCATTATAACGGCAGCAAAACGTTTTGGGTTGTACTCAGCATTACGGGCGTGGAGAGCGATTTTCTTAAGATCTAACTTGCAATATAAGTTCACCGTGGAGACGATGTTCCTGGAAAAAAAATTAAATCGTTTTATTAATCTATTTCTCAAGCAAAGTACATAAAAATTAAGGACAATATTTTGTTTTTATATAGAGCATATTTTGCAATTTTTTTGACATAAAAATTCTCAAATTCTTTCAGAGAAAAACAAAAGTTTTAAAATTTCAGATTATGCAAAATTTAAGTTTTAAGACTTTTTCATTTTAAGATTTTTTATTTATCTATGAAAAATGCTAATAAGTTAAGCAAGAATATTGCTTTTTTTTTAACCCCCGACCCCATAAGTTTAACGCGTATGTTTGTTTGTCTGTCTGTCTGTGGCTTCATATCTCTTCCACGAGTGATTCGATTGATGTAGTTTTTCTTATTTGAAAGAATATTTTGTCGAGAAGATTAAAGGCCATATTAGATTTTGATGTTTGGTCGCCATCTTGAATTCGCCATGTTAAACTTTTCTAGAAATTGTCCGATTGAAGTAAAATTGAAAATGTGCAGACAATTATGGCAGCCAAACATGACTTAGGCCTCATTTTGATTCGGTCATATGAAACTGGTACGATTAGATACACTGATCGGGGGTTTTTAAAAATTTTCAATTTTACTTGTTAATTATTAAAAGCCAATAGCAAGAGAATGAAAATATTTTATTATTAGGTGATCTACACAAGGGATAGCAGTCTCTTCCAAGGTAAGTTCCATAGTTCCTATGGCTATAAAAATTACCTTTCGATATAATTATACCTTAATGCTCGTAGTGGTGTGCAATTACATCAGTGATTGTTTCCTCCTCCACTTCACAAATTCTACAAATAAAATTGTCTTTCAAACTAATTGTATGTCGGAACCTCTTTGGAGGACAATGTTCTCTAATCAGGTTCATTATCTGTCTTATTCGCTCTATGTTAAGCCCAAACATCCACTTCACGATGGAATCAGTTACATAGAATTTTGACTGGTGACCAGGAGTTTAAACCTAACAGTTGTTGAACTATGCCGTTGCTGTCGTAGTTCTGTCTGAATCAGACTTCTTGACAAACAAGCAGGATCAGGGGTCAGGAATCCATTGCTCTATCTCCTGCGAAATGGTCTAGTCCTTCATTGCCCCCTATGCCACTATGTTCAGGCACCCACACCAGACTGGCTGAGTTGTATTCACACAACATGGAATAAGGAACGTTTGGGAATCCTAAGCATTACTTACCCATGAAGTTTATACAAATCTAGTATAGTAAAGATTACTTACACCGATAAAAAATTTAAGTCATTTGGTCTTCAGGAGGTTGTAAGAAAGTTTTGTCGGGGTTATAAAATAGTCTATTGCTTTATTGATGTTGTGATTAAGATCTTTTAGGCTTCAAGTATATTTGCACCTACAAGGTAAGTTTTAAAGCGTTCTGTAAAACCTAATTATAAAGTTAATTTGCTTCTAGGATTATTTGTATTTGTAACGGGTTTATCATATCTATATAAAACTCTCCATAAAGCTAAATGGTTTTATTATCTTCTTAAATTTCATTAATATTCAGGATCCGTAAATGTATGTGGCAGTTGATTATGTATGCAATTGTTGGTTCTTGATTATCTGCCATGCTGTTTTGAATTTATTTTTAGAGTTTAAGAGTAAAGACTCATTATAACTTTTTTTGGCCTGTTCAATTTTTGTAAGTTGGTTTTTTTTTTTTTTCAAAATATTGTAGGACATCATCATCCTTCGTAAATTTGTATGTCTTATGCAAGTCTCTTATAAAAACACCCTCATTAATAATATCAGCTGTTATCCATGGTTTTTTTGATTTAGTATTTTGTATTTGGTATTTTGTTTGATATGGATATCATATCCACTCTTGTTGCACAAACTACTATTGTCCACTTTAGTTCAATATATTTCCTGTTAAAATAATGACTGTCATACTTTAATATGCTGTATAACATTAAGTAAAAAATTACCTAGTTTTTATCTAATCTAGGCACACTAGAATAGGTTAAAAGGTTAAAAGTAAGTGGATTGATTGGGGTCGACCAAAGAGGCGTCTTGACTATGCACGTATTTTGATACATACAGTTAAGTTCATCTTGGTTAGTACTTAGATGACTAACTGCCTGAGGAAACTCAACGATATCATCTCTTCTTCTAATCTATATCAGCATATAAGGAAAAGCTATGTAATTTAAGGTGAGAGGATGTAAAACAGCCGGTTCCTCGTTTATTAAAAGTTAGCCAAGTAAAAAAATTCCTACTCTTCTAAAAGAGGAGAGGTTCGGCAAAATTTCCAGGTTGAGTATTGGTGATAGAACTTGCCAGCAGAAATAGGCGATGTTAAGACATTAAAAAAATAAACGGATTGATTTGGATCATGTACTACGACCTTCCAGTTTATTGTGTCTCACACCCAAAGGACTAAATTTTATCCATCAGCTTCAGTTTCCTAATGAAGCTGAACCTTCAGTCAGTCCAGTCCTGCTGGCAGAAGTTAAACTTTGCCAAATTGCAAGCATCTAGCCCTCCCTCTCACAGGGCAGACACATAATATATGCACAAGTTTGGCTTCTTTAGCTCGAAGAGAACTTTAGTTCTCGCCTTTGATGCTCCTTGCATAATGGCCTTAAATGCTCTATCTTGGTAGATACATTTTGCCAATAGTGGAGTATTTTTTTTTCTCAGCCCTGATAACAATCTCTGTTTTGGGCTGATGAATCTTATTCTGGCACCCTTTCTAGCTAGATGGTCTGCTACTTCCTACTGTGTTGCCTCCCAGCCTGGAATGGCCAGGTATCCACACCAAATTCGCTTTGTTGATCTTGCCTAAGCAGATTAAGGCATTTTGGCAGTTTCAGACCGCTTTCGAACTGCTATGGTAGTATTCAAGTGCTTCAAAGCTGTTTTGCTGTTGGAAAATATTTCGATCGATCTGAAATATATTTTTCATTTATTCAATAAAAGTTCAAAAAAAAAAATGATAGTAAAAGTGCTTCATTGGCACAGAAAAGTCAGCCGCCTTTAGAAAAATATTATTATAGATACTAACGAAATGAAAACTTTTCGAATTTTTTTTTTATAAGTAATGAAAGTAAAATTGTTTTTATATACCTACATTATTACCATAATCATTTCCGACATCTATTTTTTTCACAAGCTATCGAGATAGTAATGTTTATGGTACAAAGAAAAATACTTACTGTAGTTGGGGTATTATCCCTGGATCTGCTGAATGAGGTGTCATCGGCGTCAATGGTGATGGGGTAGATGGGCCCATATTAGGTGTAACTCCCGCTCCACTTGACCCTCCCAAGTTCACCATCGGACTCATCATAGTGTGTTGCTGAAAGCAAATGTTTTAGTAATGTTATTGCCTGACTTTAATACCTTTAAATTAATATTACCTCAAAGTTAGAGAAAAGTACATTTAACACAATTTTCTACTCAGAATATATGTATATTTTTTGCCATAAGCAATGTCATAATTATAGTTTAATTGGCTAGCTAATTATAAACACATAAAAAAGTCCATGCAGCTCGGGACAAAATTATTATCTATGTATAGTGTATATTTCTTACTTTTAAACAAATTTTTATAAACGATTTCAATATTAATACATTAGAATATTAGAATCAATCAGTGTGCTTTTAAGGACTCTAAAGGTCCAGTGCAAACTCGAACACTAGGGGCCCGCGATAACATGCATATTATTTTTCAGCAGGAGAGAGGCTAAAGAAAATGTAAGTGCATAACTTTACTCGATTTTTTTGGAAGACATGAGAGCATTTTACTGCTTATAAATATTTATTTATAAGCTAAAAGCAGCATAAATAATAATTTAATCATAATCGTGGCGTTGAATTAATTGATCAAAAGTCAAAAGGCCGATCGACACGAAACCGCCACAATTTCCGCCATGCACACAGAAAATCATTCGAATTATTAAACACTATTGAATTTCGCGGTGGAATTGAATTTTATTATAATAATTATTACCTATGCGTTATAAGAGATTAGATTACTAAACGAACAGAATAATAATTATTCTGCAATAATTATTGTCCTTTTGCGTTATTCTTTGAATTGGGTATTCATTTTTTTTTTTTTTAAGTATATTATTTATCGATTTTAGAAACTCAGACCTCTTGTGAAGGGGCCCGAGAACCTTAGGGCCCATCGGTGTTTTGCACCGGTTGCACTGACGTTAAATACGCCCCTGGAATCAATAAACATCACATCGTAATTGCATTATGTCTGTGATATCAAATGCAATAGAATAGAATAGAATAAAGTTTATTTAGCATAAGCTATTTACAAAAACAACATAAATTTGTACACAGTCATTCATTATTTTGTGCTCTAACATCTATATACCAGGTGACACAGGAGATATGTAACATAAATTGTTTATTTAAAAAGATATCATTTTGAAATTTGGTAGACCTATATAATGTGTGATTGTCCCACGAACTTCATAAATTAAACTGGACCTCATATAAGGTCCAAACGCTGACACCCCCATGCTGGCCACCATGATAGGTTTTCAGAACCGCCTTTCAGAATTTTTGTCCAAAATCAGGGACTATTCTCGACATAAAACCACGAAAACAAAGTACAAAAACAAAAGTAAAAAGGCGATGTTGTCAGATTTAATCTAGTATTATCCCCTTGGTTGTTGATAGGCAAATGATTGCCAGATTTTAGAAATAATTTAATTAAAATGAGAGTATCAATGAGTACTTCTGATGATAACTTACTCTAAGTATTGTAGTAGTCTCACATTATGAATAAATTTCTTGTTATAAGAGAAGATGACGTAGCATTTTGGGAGAAAAGTATTAAGTTTATTGAAAATATAAAACATTTGGCAATGCGTTACAAAATAACGATGATTCCTACAAAGTATTGCCAACCTCAAATAAGTTGACAACCTATCATGGCGACCATGGTAAGTGGTGTCACGAGCTTTTGTTTGGGATATGTGCGTTGTGAAGTCCAGTTTAATTTATGAAGTTCGTGGATTGTCCTTTTTTTAGTATAAACAAGAAATGTTTTCCACTTCCATTTTCACCGGAAGTGACATCTACTTTGTTATTTTAAATGGGACCCTGTATATATTTTTTTCCTATTTGGTTCTCCTTAAATTCCTCTTTTCAACTATGTATAGCAAAATGGCATTCATTTTTAAAATGACTACTGAAAATCATTTTATTGCATTAAGTCAAGTTGGCTATGGTATGAAATGTAGCGGTAATTAATGCTTAGTGTGCTGCAATATCAAAAGAACTGTGGTACACAATTTTGTGTTTCATATTTATTTTGTTCTAATCAGTAGCCGAAGAGACTTTGTACAATTTTTATATTAAAGAAAAATCTCTAGACTAAATCCACGAAATCACAAAAACTAAGATAGAAACACTAATTTTAAATTTTATCCATTTGTAAAATATTTATTCATATTTCACTTTTACCAATTAGATGGCCCCCGAGGTGTCCGGATTTTACGCCACTTGATTTTTCCATATGGGGCCATCTCAAGGAAATGGTTTATAAAACTCCACTGCAAAATAGGGAAGACTTAAAAATGAGTTAGGTTAGCAATAAATTAGATTACTGAATTGCATTTAGAAAATGTGCTTAGAGGTACTGGTTACAAGAATGCGACGCTGCGGAGAAAATAATGGCCAGCATTTTGAGATTCTTCGAAAACAATTTTATTTAAAAGCAAGCAAAATCAGACATAACAATGAATTGTATTGGGTAAAAGTGAAAGATGAATAAATATTTTACAAATGTGTCAAATTTAAAATTAGTGTTTCTATCTTAGTTTTTGTGATTTCGGGGATTTAGTATAGAGATTTTTATTTAATATAAAAATTCTACAAAGTCTCTTCGGCTACTGATTAGAACAAAACAAATATGAAACACAAAATTTTTTGATATCGCAGCACATTAAGCATTAATTACCGCCACATTTCATTCCATAGCCAACTTGACTTAGTGCAATAAAAAGGTTTTCAGCAGCCATTTTAAAAACGAATGTCATCTTGGTATACATAGTTGAAAAGAGAAATTTAAGTATAATCAGATAGGAAAAAAATATATACAGGGTGCCATTTAAAACAATAAAGAGATGTCACTTCCGATGAAACCGGAAGTGGAAAAATTTTCTTATTTGTACCAAAAAAAGGACAATCACGCATTATATAAGTCTACCAAATTTCAAAATAATATATTTTTAAATAAACATGATACAGGGTGTTACATATCTCCTGTGTCACCCGATATAATTTAGTAACATTTTTAGTTTTAATAGTTTTAAATTACTAGAAGATTCGATTTCCATGGGCAAAGCATTGTACGCGCATAGGCCATCGCTAAAAGTTGATTTTTTTAAGAATGATATTTTTTTATAGTCAATGTTGTAGTTTTCAGCAGACCTTACCAAATAATTGTGCAGTTTCGATCTTTTACTAAGAAGGGATTAAAGTAGGTAGGTACTAGATTTTTCTCCATTTCATTTATTAAAATTAGATTCGCTCTTTCAATACTTTGCGTCACTGAAATCCAACTCAATTGGTTTAACATACGACATATGTGTCTATCTATCACAATTTAATATTACAGACGTTCCTTTATTATGTAACACTTGTAACCTCTTAATAGCCCAGTCAATGAACGTTCAATAAGAGAGAAAAGCTGAGATCACAATTTTTGACTGTGTTTGGACTATTTAGGAGGTAAACATACCAAAAGTCCCCAAACGTAGGAAGTGGGGGGGGGGGGGTGCAGAGGGGCACGAAGAAGGTCCCGGTTTTTGGTTTTTCGCTCATATCTCGAAAACGGTTAACCCAATCAAAAAGTGGCTATATGCAAAATTAAAGCTGAGTAAAGTTTCTACAATAATTTTTCTATTAATTTTTTTCGTATTTGTTAAGGTTCAGTAATGAATTGTATATCTTTTGACTGTATTATATCTTTATTATAAATTTATTATAAATTGAAAATAAATTTTAATATTCATTGCAGAAAAAAATTTCTTGTACAGATATCCGTTTCACAGCAGACTGAACTGAAATATCGAATAAAAAATGTCTTTGGGTCTGTAAGTGTGTGTGTATGTATATATCTGTGTGCGTGTGTACCGTTTCTTGTAAAAACATAACTTCTGTTAGACTTAAAATATTTGATTTCAATTTGGAACATATGTAAAACAGCATATTACCATAATCCCTATTGAAATTGGGCCATATCTGTAATACATGGTGATAACCAGAAGCCTACAAACTCTCATACGTAAAATACGTTTTATTTTAAATTCAGAGGCAAACCAACTTTATTTAAATTAGATGATATATCAGTGTTATCCTAAAATATGGAACATGGTATTTTTAATAACATTATTATAAAGTGAGAATTGTAAGCCTCTGGTTATCACCATGTATTACAGATATGGCCCAATTTCAATAGAGATTATTGTAATATGCTGTTTTACATATGTTCCAAATTGTAATAAAATATTTTAAGTCTAACAGAAGTTATCGTGTTTACAAGAAGCGGTGTACACGCACACATAGATATAATGCACACGCACACTTACAGACGCAAAGACATGGTGGTTGAGTGTTGAGTCGGACTATATGTTAGTACTTTGAACCTAAATCATTTTTACAATTACATGAAAAAAAGGAAAATTCATTTGACGAAACCTATTTTTTGAAGAAAATGTTTTTGTACCTGAATTTCTAACTTTTCATTAAAATGAAAAAAAAAATAGATTTTGACCTTGAAAAATACAAAATTTTCGTATGCGGCGTATTTTTTCCCCTTGAGTCTTGGCTCACAAAAAAAAAATGATTCTGCCCTGGCCCAAATGACCCAAATGACCCAAATTTGAGATTCTGAATTATATATAAAATATATAAGATATACAAACGTACAAACTTTTCTTTTTGAAAACATAGTCGCCCGACTGCCCAATCCGCGCACCGTCACGCTCACACACACTACTTTTTCATATTTTTCGAAAACCAATTATCATAGAGCATTTTTTTTAAGTGAACTAAAAAAATAGCACTTCAAAATGGTAGACATGATTTTTCGACACTGCATTCCATTCAAAAGATATTTAACTTTAACTTTAATTGGATTTTTTTAAGCAAAAAAAATTTTTTTTTTTCAAATTCAATTTTCATCGCTTTTTTCTGAATAACGACCATATAGGAAACATTTATAATTGTTGAACAACTCTCGAAGAATAGAATTTTTCTTCTCATAGCAAAATCTAACAGAAAGTAAAGTACTTATAGAAGACCTTTTTTTTTTCCAAAAAATTTAATGTATCGTAAAATAATGCAGATATCGATCTGAAATTTTTATCAGATATTCCCTTCTATATAGCACATACTTTTGTAAAATTTCAAACATTTTTCTAAAATTTTGCTGAAATTAATTTTTTTTTGTTCAAAATTTTCGTTTTTTTGAATTTAATCCTGACCTAATAAAGCTATCTTAACGTTCGGGGGCTCATTTTATAGGTTTTTTTAATACCTGTAACTTTCCCATTTGAACTTTCGTCTCAGAATATTAGCCTTCTATTTAAACGCAAAAAACAGGTTTTTCAACTTTTTACGCTTGTGGGGTTACGTGAAAATTTTGGTGTAAACTAATCCAATTGACTCCCTAGAAAACTTAGAACAACCCATTGACAATGCCTCGAATCTAATTCGTGATCAAAATGACAAATGTGATCGCATACACGAAAATCTTATTCGGTGCTTAAAACAGTCCATTAATTTAATGGTGAAACATATTCTTTGACTTTTCATTACTTTTAAGTTTTGTGTTGGGCTGTGTTTTACAAAAATTATTTTAATTTTTGCTATTTTTGTAGTGTGATTAAAACTAAAAAGTCACTTCTAACCCCGCCAGCTTTGCTATCATTCCTAAGTCTAATAAGGGGGAACCGCGTTACTTTAGATTGGTTAGTCATAGGCGGTGCATTTCTACCACGGTTATTAAACTATAACGGTTACCTCATCCAGTAGCTTCTGGACGAAGGAGCGCGCAGTGGGGGAACTTCGGTCTAGCGCCTACGTCATGTAGCCACCGATCTCTTTGTCTCTATCTTTTGCATGGGAATCGGATATATGTCTCTCTTGCACGCTTTATTTGTTTAATTATTCAGATCAAGGTCAAAGTCTAGGTAAATCCAGAGCCGGCACTAGTTGCCGAGTGTCGTGTTTTCAATTTGTCTGGCATACTACAACGACAGTGTGTTTATTTTTATATTGTTTATCTCACATCGCACTGTAACTGTCTGGTGTAATAAACTAGTTTGCTGTCGTCCCAGTGTATACTATTCGTTTATATCAGTGTTTATTAATTGAGTGAGTAGCAAAATGTCTAGTGCCGGCCCTGGCTGGGTCTAGAGGCTACGTCATTTTCGGTTACCCCTCCCGCGCGCTCCTTCGTCTAAAAGCTGCTGGATGATGCAACCGTATAGTTTACTGACCGTGCATTTCTACAAAAAAAATAAGATAATTTTCTTGGTGATATTTTTTTAAGTTTTCATTTTTTTTAACTCCTTTCGGTGGGGACAACCTACTGAATAATTTTCCGCATGTTAAAGTAAGTCACCCTGTATAGAGGAGTTCGACAAAATATTACGCTAGTAAAATTCTGCCCTCCAAAAGCATACCTACTAGTTCAATTATTTACTGTTTAAAAAATAATATAATTGTTTACAGTCGAAAGTGGGAATTAAAATTACAGTTTGAACTGGGAGTAATTGAATTATTTACAGTTTAAACTGGGAATAATCAAATTATTTACAAGTTTATCTGGGAATAATTGAAAAAATCTTCCATGACCCTTCTATGTCTTTGTAAATTAGTCTTTATTTTTTGTCAGAAATACTTACTGGTGTCTGTGGTGCCATACTACTTATAGGCAGCGCAAAAGCTGTCACATATTTAGTTTGCGGCATGGACATGGCATGACCCATGCCAAGTCCCAGCGTCGGGGTTAAACCTCCCATCGGAGCTAAGGGTGGCACTTGTGAATTTGAAGGTTGCTGCTGCTGTTGTTGTTGAAGGGCATTTGGCAGAATCAACTGGTCTTCTTCAGGCTGATGCAAAGGTGTACCTAAAGAGTATTTGATTTTTTACTTGAATTCAATAAAATTATTTAAAACATCAACTTCCAGCTTAGTAAATAATTTCAAAAGCTAAATAGGATGCAAAAGGAACTTACCTATGCTGGGTATGCTAAACCCGGGACTTGGTAGCATTTGATCCATTTTTAATTATGAAAAGTTATCAGATAGCTGCCGAAAATAATAGAGAAATCTTGTAATTGGTTAAAAGTCACCGTAACTCATAATATAGTTAGTACGCACATATTTCAGTCTTCGTAATCAATTCAATTATATTTACACTAACAGCAACTAATAATAATCATAATCCAAGTCTCACTACAAAAAATTAGGCGAAGGATTAACTTTATCGCTTTTTTCTCCTTTGCGAAAAACAAAATTAGTAATTTTTTGGTACTTTTTGTTGCCAACTATGAAGTGTGGTATGAATGATCAACAGTGCTGCCGTTGCCAGCATTGCATTCGTTTTCGGGCTAAATTCGCATGTTAAATCCTAGTATAAATTAGGGCTAGATCTAGATCTCAGATAAACAAAATTGTTTATTTGCAAGATTTATTTGGTATAAGGTTCCCTAATGCTAATAATCTGAAACATGAGTGCGGCGATGAAAAGTCAGACTATCCTTGTTCTTCAAATGCGCAGTAGCGACGCAGTTATCTCACTCTAGGAGGACGGTCCGTACTGGCCCGAAATATGGTCTGAACTACAATATGATCTGTAGTTCTGTGGTGTTACATTCAACAACTTATCCTGATTGCAAAACGAAAACAAAATGCGAGGATACCTAATTACCCCCGCGGGTCACTGCGAGGTCGTTGCAGTTACGAGTTCTTTGCATAATTATTAACATTACACAAATTCTTACAATATCTTGAATCAGGCCCTGCATCTGGTGTGATTTCACACCATTGGCTAATGACATTTTTTGGTGGGGATCTTGAGCTACGAGGCAACCTTATACTCAGTGGCGGATCTAGACAGGGGGGGCACTGGGACAAGGTTTCCGCAACTAAGGAGTGTTACCACAGTAGAGGAAATACCAGTAGCCCGACTCAGCCGGAACAGTTGTATAAGATTTTCAATGCGCATGCGATGCGCGTGGGCTTAAACTGTTCGATGCGCAGTGGAAGGCACGACGACAGTGGACGGCAGTGATGATATAGGGTGGGGCGGATGTTTATTTTTGTTTACGTTTACGTTTCTGAACAGTCGCCACTGTCGACGAAATGCGCGTGGGATACAAACAGTAGATGCGCAGTGGATTAAAAAAAATAAAATCGAGTGCAACAAATATCAAAGGGACCGCTGCGAGTGAAACTACTGGTCTTTTCTCTACTGTGGTGTTACGTAATGGGAACCATATCCTTCTACCAAGTATTCACCAAAATGGGGAATAATAATTACGTAGCAAATTACTATTCCGGTACTTCTACCATTACCGTGTTGAAGACTAGGTTATTACGTAAACGGGACGTAATCAAGTAGTAGAAATGACTAACTTTTGGAACAGCTCAGCTGACCGAAATGAGAGCGCAAACTATATATTTGGCTCTCTGTTATTCGAATAGCAAATTAATGACTTACTGAGTTTAAGCACATGATATGTCCAAGGTCCAAGTTAAGGTGATTATATACAACATGCATAAGCATATATTATAAATCATGATGTTTTGCATTTACTCTGGGTGTGGATATTAAAACCACCACTTGTTTTCTGTAAAATGTTATCATGATGCTTCGATAAAAAAGACGCCCCCTCGAGAAAATGGTTTTTTCGGAAAAAAAATTTTTTGCAAAAATTATGTGTACAAGCAAAACTGCAAAATTTTTTATGGAAAACGTTTTTTTTTAAATTTTATATATTATAAAGTAATAATCTATTTAGAAAACATATTTGTAAATGACTATAATAAAAAGAAATTTTTTATTGAATTATATTTTTATCCGTGTCAATATGGCGTCTTCATTCAACAACAGAAAAATGACGATTTTAATTGCAATAACTTAGAGGTTGAAAAAACCAAAATTATTTCCCTACAAGTTACATTTACTATAAAGTAGCAGATGCCACCAACGTTATAGTTGTTGTTACTTTAAAAGTGGTGACGGCAACTGCAACAATTTCACTGTGTAGTTATATTTACCTAGATGTAGCAAATGGGACCAATGACGCTATAAGATCTTAGTAACTGTTGCTACCAACTTATTTTCATGTTGGTAGAATTGGCAGAAGCGATATAGGTAATTTCTTTTTTTTTTAATTGGCAACGCGGTAATAACTGTTAAAGTGTCACTGTCACTGTGTGCGATGGGAATATGTGGATTATTAAAAATAACAATTATTATACTTTTTAAGTACTTTTACTTCCACGTCCAGTGGAAGTATAGTAACGACAAAAAAATTTTTAAAAATTTTTATTGTCCAAATAGGCTTAAAATGTCATAAAATGTCGAGATTTTAAGTTTGAGCAAAAAAAATTTCTGTCTGTCTGTCGGTCTGTCTGTCTGTCGGTCTGTCTGTCGGTCTGTCTGTCTGTAACTTTTTTTTGTGCGCACGTTTACTCTGGAACCGTTTGAGATATTGACTTGAAATTTGGTACACATATGTACTTTAACGAGATCTAGAACTAGATTATATTTTCATCTTGTTCCGTCGAAGGGTTGGGGTGTAAATTGGGGTAAATTTGGGGTAAATGGGTAAATCAAGAAGGTAAGAGTCCACGAAATTGGTATTTAGTATATACAAGAGAAGCTAAGGTCTCAGAAAAAATTTTGGCATTAGCCACCCCCATTACCACCCCCACCCCCTTATTAAAGGGGATGAAACAAAATTGTGATTTAGTGTATGTACAGGAACCAGAAACCTCAAAATATTTTTTACTTCATCCAGCCCCCCCGTCCACTACCACCACCCCCACCCCACTACCGATGTGGGGTACCGTTTTATGGGTTTTTGGGGTAGAAGATTTCAAATATTATATTATTAAAGTTCCATAAACAATTATTTTCACATACAAAGTTTTTTCGTTGTGAGTGACTTGGATAGAGAATCTGGATGTGGAAGTAGTGATTCCTTGGGCAGCAGTTTTTATTATCTGATATTATTTGGAAAGAGCACATATCGAACAATATTTTTTGATGGATGCCCCTGACGGTGAGCATCTTATGTCAGAGGTAGGTGTTTTTTATGATCTTGCTTTTATATACCTATTTAAATGTTTGGGTTTTTTAGGTTGCATTGATATTGGGAGTTTGCGGTGCTTGCCGTTGCGGTGAACTGACCTTCTTATGCGTCGAAGATATGAGATAAAGAATAAAATCTATATATATCCATACCAGATACCAAGACGAATAAATCAAGAAGTTTCGCAGTTTTAAATGAAGGATTTTCGGTGAACCCACTTGATTCGATTAGGAAATATGTCTTTAAGACCGCAAAATGTGTCTCACAAAAGATTTTTCGTTAATTTTCAAAAGGGAAAGTGCACTGTCCAATGCGTTGGATTAAATAAGCTCTCAAAAATTCCAAGAATTGTAGCTGATTATTTGCAATTGCCTGATGCAGATTTGTATACTGGCCATAGCATGCGCCGTTCCTCATCAACTCTTGGCCAATGCTGGGGGTGACATTACCACCCTTAAACGTCACGGTGTGTGGAAATCATCCACCGTGGCGGAGGGTTATTTGGAAGATTCAGTCTCAAC
This sequence comes from Rutpela maculata, assembly GCA_936432065.2. NCBI lineage: Eukaryota > Metazoa > Arthropoda > Insecta > Coleoptera > Cerambycidae > Rutpela > Rutpela maculata. The sequence continues at coordinate 22,092,403 of OW386288.2, forward strand.
AAGATTGTTATTGCTAAAAAAATTCAAGGAGAGCAGCACAACGAGTCAGGCAATACAGACGTCGTTACTATTATAGAGAAAAATTGTGTACAGAAGAGCAGTTTTCTTTGTGAAAAATCGAATATGATGACAATAAATGTTAACATAAATATAAATAAGTGTTAGGGCATGGATTTTTTGTTTTGTTAATTTTCCAGATAATGGAGACAATAAATAAATTCCTTGGACTTTATTTTATATTAAAATTACTCTTTAGTGACTAAATCACTTTACCTCACTTTAGCTTACTACTTTATCTCACTAGTGACTTATGGGTCACTTTATACCTTCAAAGTCTTATCAATAAAGATCACTTTACATGAAAGTGTTGGATAAATATATTTATTAACGTAAGGTGTGTAATAATGGAAAAAATACATAACAGTTTTCATATTTATTTAGTGATCAGTTTATTATATAAAGTGATGGGAACTGGCATCTGAGGCATCGGAACTTTAATATAGTAGGAATGACATAACTGTTACTAATTTTGCGACTTCAGGGTAATACTCACTTTGTGGTATGCATTTGTAGTGACAATTAAGTAGATTCTACTGAATTTAGGCACTGTATAGTTATAACACTTTCAAGTAACTGCTGGAGAATCTGCAACGTCGCGGATACTACTCTGCATTACTCTGCAGTTGAAGCATCCTCAACTGCAAAGTGAAAATTGGTAGTAATGCCGACTGCACAGCCTTACCAAAGGACCACTTGAAAGTAGTCTAACTTATTAGTGACATCTCGAGTAAAAATGAGGTTATTTCTACGAACATAGGGGCTTTGAAGTTATCTTTACTACTCCCCACTAATTGAAAATGACTTAAAAGTTACATATACCTTGAAAATCTACTATAGAGTAATATTAACTTTTAAGACAATTTATATAATTATTGGCATTGAATAAAATGGCGGCATCTGAAATGCTCAGTGAAAGCGAAATAAAGTTTATCAGCACTCATCCACGTTTTATAGAAAACTGAAGAAACAGTTAAACAGTAGTAGAGAAATAGTGATTCTTCAGAATATGATGCAAACATGAAAGATTATTTCGCCACAGCAAAACCATCATCTTTGGCAACAAGTGCAAAAGTGCTCCCATCAACACAAGAAGAGTAATCGAAAACTATAACAGTTGTAGTGATTAATGATACTGTGTACTGCTCGAAAATTACAACTTGTCTTTAACACACAGATTGATAGTTCAGTTAGTGATCCACTGAGCATATTAAATGAATTTGCCGATTAAAAACTCCAAATTTAATAAATATTGTGTCGATGGGGAACGGACAATGTCGGTATAACGGCATAAGACATTATTTATGTACAATAAATTGAATTGAATGAAATTAAATGTAAACTGATCACTAAATAAATATGAATACTCTTATGTATTTTTTCCATTATTACACACCTTACGTTAATAAATATATTAACAAAACAAAGAATCCACGCACTAACACTTATTTATATTTATGTTAACATTTATTGTCATCATATTCGATTTTTCACAAAGAAAACTGCTCTTCTGTACACAATTTTTCTCTATACTAGTAACGACGTCTGTATTGCCTGACTCGTTGTGCTGCTCTCCCTGAATTTTTTTAGCAATAACAATCTTGTTGAGACTGAATCTTCCAAATAACCCTGGATGATTTAGACACACCGTGACGTTTAAGGGTGGCAATGTCACCCCCAGCATTGGCCAAAAGAGTTGATGAGGAACGGCGCATGCTATATGGCCAGTATACAAATCTGCATCTGGCAGTTGCAAATAATCAGCTACAATTCTTTAAATTTTTTAGAGCTTATTTAATCCAACGCATTGGACAGTGCACTTTCCCTTTTGAAAATTTTCGAAAAATCTTTTGTGAGACACATTTTGCGGTCTTAAAGACACATATTTCCTAATTGAATCAAGTGAGTTTACCGAAAATCCTTCATTTAAAACTGTGAATTTATTTGTCTTGGTATCTGGTATGGATATATACAGATATTATTTTTTATCTCTTATATCTTCGACGCTTAAGAAGGTCAGTTCACCGCAACGGCAGGCACCGTAAACTCCCAATATCAATGCAACCTAAAAAACCCAAACAATTAAATAGGTACACAAAAGTAAGATCATAATAAACACCTACCTCTGACATAAGATGCTCACTGTCTGGGGCATCCATCAAATATTGTTCGATATGTGCTCTTTCCAAATAATATCTTTTTAATAATATCAGATAATAAAAAGTACTTGTAAAAGTATAAAATTATTTTTAATCCACATATTCACTTTAACAGTTATTACTGCGTTGCCAATTAAAAAAAAAATTACCTATATCGATTCTGCCAATTCTACCAACATGAAAATAAGTTGGTAGCGACAGTTACTAAGATCTTATAGCGTCATTGGTCCCATTTGCTACATCTAGGTAAATATAACTACACAGTGAAATGTTGTAGTTCCCGTCACCACTTTTAAAGTAACAACAACTATAACGTTGGTGGCATCTGCTACTTTATAGTAAATGTAACTTGTAGGGAAATAATGTTGGTTTTTGCAACCTCTAAGTTACTGCAATTAAAATCGTCATTTTTCTGTTGTTGAATGAAGACGCCATATTGACACAGATAAAAATATAATTCAATAAAAAATTTCTTTTTATTATAGTCATTTACAAATATGTTTTCTAAATAGATTATTACTTTATAATATATAAAATTTAAAAAAAAGCGTTTTCCATAAAAAATTTTGCAGTTTTGCTTGTGCACATAATTTTTGCAAAAATTTTTTTTTCCGAAAAAACCATTTTCTCGAGGGGGCGCCTTTTTTATCGAAGCATCATGGTAACATTTTACAGAAAACAAGTGGTGGTTTTAATATTCACACCCAGGGTAAATGCAAAACATCATGATTTATAATATATGCTTATGCATGTTGTATATAATCACCTTAACTTGGACCTTGGACATATCATGTGCTTAAACTCAGTAAGTCATTAATTTGCTATTCGAATAACAGAGAGCCAAATATATAGTTTGCGTTCTCATTTCGGTCAGCTGAGCTGTTCCAAAAGTTAGTCATTTCTACTACTTGGTTACATCCCGTTTACGTAATAACCTAGTTCTCGACACGGTATCGGTAGAAGTACCGGAATAGTAGTTTTCTACGTAATTATTATTCCCCATTTTGGTGGATACCTGGTAGAAGGATGGTTCCCATTACTTAACAGTTCTTAGTTGCGGAAACCTTTAAAGTTCCCCTAATGATAACTATTACGTAGAAACTACTAAAATTGCTGCTTATGAACTGTACCTCATTACCAAATATCAATTTGCTACCGGCGCAGTAGCTCAATCGGTTAAGGCGTATTGAGTGGCGAATATGCTGATCGACTGCCTACCGCGCTCTGGGTTCGACCTCCAGCCCCGGTATTGACAACACCGGTGGGTATGGATGTATGTCTGCGTTTTTCCAAATGCGTAACCCCCTTCCGCACAGCCTTGGCTATGGATTTGGGGGTTGTCTACTATCTGTGGTGTGTTTATGTGTTTATGTTTTATTTTTATGTTATTTGAAATCGGAGCAAAACGTATTTTTGAAATTGTATATTTTTGCACATTAGTGATATGGTATAGTTCCTACTTTCCACTAATAGGTGGACAGATATTAGTAAAACTGAGTAAAATTTTATTTCTTACTTTTTAGAAACATTTTTTAAAGAGTTTTAAAAAAATGTTGATATCTTTTGTTTTTTTTGTGTGTTGTCTACAGAGGCCCCAAAATGTAGGTCACCCCAGAGCCCCATGTAGCCTAGCTATGCCTTTATTACTTACTTAATTCTTTTGGCAGTAATATTTCAGTTTTTGAACTAATAACACTTGTGAACAAACAAAAAAGTTGGACTGCACTTTTGATCAGAACCATCCTACGTTTTTTGACATGCTGAAACCGATTCTGCTATTTAAAAAAATTTATCGCATCAATTTTTTTCTATCACCCTTTTTATTCCCTAAAATGTGCCAAAAAAGGCCTTATCCTAAGGTTCTGATCTAACTTTTCTGAAGTAGTTTGACGCGCTGAAGCCAATTTTGAACAAAAAAATATTTTTTATCGTGTCAGTTTCCCCTCCACCACGCCTCCAACACCCCTGACACTATAGATTTTTTTTTGCCCAAAATTGGTAGAGACCCACTTGCAATTTGCATTTTGTATACAATCTTAGATGTGAAGTCATAGGGCAAGCTGAAAGAAAGTCGGGTTGATTCCAGTGAAGTAGAGAAGTTCTAAGATGGCTAATTTTTTTCCAATCTTTTTATTTTTCGCCAGAGTGTTTTAAAGTTAAGGCAGGGGCGTAGCTATGCACGGGTAATTCGGACAGTTGCCCGGTGCCCCAGGCTTTTAGGAGCCTCCCTGGGTCCCACAAAATATTAATATTATAATATATATATTAATAGCGTTTCCCCGAAATATTAATAATAATATCGTGTTTATTCGCATTCGCAGCGGTGTGGTTTCTACTGTATATACCAACTCGGAACTTCCCGTCTTCCTCGAGTGAAGCGAGCTTCTCGAGTAGAGTACATCGCGGGACACCGGCGATGAGGATCGATCAGAAACAATTTTGCTTTCTGTCGTGTCACTTGTATCAGTGTGTCTCTGTATACGAATGGTGGAGTGTATTTTCCATAATCGAAGATTTGGTGGAGTCGCCGGTATTTTCAATTAATTCACAAACAACAGGGTATTATTTTCGTGGTGACATTAACATGGTGCCCAACATAAGAAAAATTCACAATAGTTTCCTTCACTATGTAGAAGTTAAATAAATAATAGAAGCTACTAGAAAGGTTGAAAAAATATATCTCTAAAAGGAAATAAAATTTCACTTAGTTTTACTAATATCTTCTGTCTATCTATTACTGAAAAGTAGCAAGAAACTCTACCTTATTACCTAACATCAATTTGAAATCGAAGGAACACTCACCGGTGTCATTTGGACATCATTTTTTGGTAACATTGATCGGCGACGTCAGGTGACGAGAAATGCCCAGATAGCATTTATTATTCCACGAATGTACATTTTGCATTCCCAATGTTCTAATTGCATTCTGTACTTGCCATGTATGTTCCCTCAACATTCCCATATAAATAATATTTTCACATATACAATATGATTATACATACGCTATAAATGGAATATACAGAAAAGTTTATGTTCACAGTCGCATATACTGTGTACACGTATCGGGGAACGTTCTTCGTATATGTGTTCATGTACATCGTATGGACATTCGTCAATGATTTTATCTGTATAATACAGGTATATTTTTTGTAGAAATATTTGCATCGCCCGAGCGCCGCGCCGATAGTAATATCATCAAAAGTTCAGCACTTTTAACTCGAACGCTGATATGGGTTCGATTTTTGAACTAATAAAAATAAACCTGCATCACAACTGATGAGACAGCAATGCTAGTTTTATAGTACCTATCTACCTACCTACAAAAATAATTATGACGTTTCTCTATCTATATAGATCTGGTTTAAGTACATTTATAATCATCCCCTGTGTGGTGTATGACGTTTTATAGATTTTAAATCGTTCGTCAATATTGTATATATGAAATATGTTTTAAATTTTGAATCCAGACTTTAGATTTATGATCGAATATTAAATAATAATGAATATGAAATATTAAATAATAGTGAATGAAATATTAAATAATAATGAATAATAATCCCTTTTTAATTTATGTACTGTGTTCAATTAATTAGTAACTATCTCGGTAACTATCGGCATTTCTTAAGCAGGTAGTTTAGTCTTAGAATGGTTATTTAATTACATTTTATCTTTTATATTTAGATTGCCGTTTTCCATGTCATTACAATCCCCTTGTAGAATTTTTTAAATGCGCGCCACGGTCTTTAGATTAGTGCGCATGCCCATCGTGCTCTAGCAGACACGTCACGCTTCTGCTGTCAAATGTCGATTTCATTTTGTGTTTTGTTTTTTGTTTTCCCGTGATTTATTAATTAGTCCAAGTATACATTAATTGCATTGCAGTAAGTATTTTACAATTATTGTATACAATATAACTACCACATAGTTTTGTTGTCATTTGCAGATATTTTATATTTAGACACTAAAGTTTAATGTTTAATGTGTATCCCTTTGTACATATTATACTAAGCATACCACCTATATTAGTTATAATAATTACTGCGTTTGTAGGTATCGATTTTTTGGAAAAAAAACTGAGGTGGTCTTTGTAATGGTCTCGGTCCACGAAAAGGAAGCATTGTGGTCACCATTGAAACGGAAACAATTTGACTGATCATTGAAAAACAGGAGAAAACCCCCCAGAAACGTGGACACTTTACGGGGTGTTTAAATCTTATTTTCAAGAAGGTAGGTTCGATCTATTTCAATATTAAGGAGCTTTTGTTTATTTAAATCACAATCATTGGATTTGATTACAACGTACGAGTTGTGATAGGTATTTATTTGTAGTAATTTGCTTTATACCTATTTCAGAGGATTATAGAAGAGCTGCAATTAATTGAAAAGGGCATAGATCACATCTGATGTAAGAGTGAACAAAAACAAATCAAAGGACTATGTACAAAAAACACGTTATTCCTCCCGTCAGATGAACATAATGATATCGAAGAACATATTGGAAGCCGTCGACTTCCCAAGAAATTTTGTCCATACTAGAAGTTGAAAGAAGATATGTTCTTTTAATAACTCTGGTAGGCATTTAAAATCAAGTACTTACCTAAAATTTCGAATGTTCACTTGAACGAATTTCATAGGTATGAAAAAGAAAAATTAATAAAAGCCACACTTCGATTTAGGTGTAAAAACTTAAGTATTGTGGATATTTATTGTCAGCAAATGTGGCAATGAAGTGTTTATGCCTAAATCGATGTGTGGTTTTTATTAACTTTTCTTTTCATCTAAAATTCATTCAAGTGAACGTTCGAAACTTCAGGTACATTTAAAATCACAAGCATAAATATTTCCGAATTCCAAAAAAATATCTATGTTTTGTAGGTAAAGGACACCGCATAAAACAAATGAAAAAGAGGGCACAGTCAAATGGGCTGAAAATGCAGAATGTCTGAAAATGGCCAGTTTGAAAGGTCGAAGATCAGGAATATCGGTAACCACAAATGTCATAGTTGAGAGTATTATGTGACGAGTTGTTTAATGTTGTTATTCATATTCATAAGAACGGAAATGCCGCAGGTTTCATGAATGAGGTGGTGATTTTTTTTTAAGTTCCTATGCTTACTTTAAAGTGAGGGTGTGCATGTGTGTGTATGTGTGTAGTGGGGGGGGGGGTTGGTTAGCGTGCGTGAGAGAGTGAAAGTGTGTTCCTATCAAAGAGTTGTAATGTATGAGCAGTGGACAGCGCGCAAACGGTGTGAGCATTCTCATCCTTCTCACACAGTTCGTTCTCTCTTTGTCGCACAGTACATGAGGGGCTGTGTTGCTTTGTAAAACAGAGTGGAGAGCAAAGGAGAGGGTACGAGGTGTGTGACAAGGACAAGGATGCTCGCGCCGTCCAGCAAATCAACGGCTTATTTCCTCTAGTCAGAACTCTTTGGTTCATATGTGCAAATACATTAGAATAACAACATTAAACAAATTCTCGTCATAATATGATACTCTCAACTATGACAGCGGGTACTGATATTCCTGATCTTTGACCTTTCATATCTCAAAAACTGGCGATTTTCAGATATTGTGCCCATGAAAACTTTTGATCAGGATATTATGAAGTACAACATACTACATTTTCAGCCCATTTGACTTTACCTTCTTTTCCATTTATTTTGTGCCTGCCGTGTCCTTTATGATAATATCAATTTGTTTAATTTATGTTTGATCAGTTTTATTTTTTCTGTAAGATCTTTGTAAGATGTTTTTATGTTTTTCAACTTTATCATGGCCATTTTTTAAAGAGAAATAAGTACCTATTCAAATATAATACAATGTATTTTCTTTTGTAGTTGGACTAGCACGTGTATCTCCTCCGCTGGACAGGAAGGAAATACCTTCTCCTAAAAATTGGAAAAGCCAAAAGAAAGTATTCAGCCAGTAGGATCAGTCACAGATGATGTGTTGAGAATGAAAAGTGGACTTTCGCAATTACAAGTATCACCATCGGCAACACCTGGACACTGGTTTTGAAAATGTAAGCCCTCCAATTTTTACTATTTTTATTGACAAAAAAATTAGTTATAGTAAAATATGACAGTTCATAAGTTGCAAAGAAAATTTTTTTGTTAAAAAAAATCTCAATTAAAATTTTTATTATTGCAATTCATTTTTGTAACAAAAAATAAAAATATATTTAAAGTAACAACTGTTTTATTTATACCTCTTCCTAAATAAAATCATGTTTTGTTCTTGGCAATTTAAAACACGATTTGAAATAGATAAAACTTTAAGGTAATGTAATATGATTATTAGATTTTTTCATAAATAACACGTTAAATATGATTTTTAAGCTGAAGTTTTAGAGTGATAAATGTTTGATCCATTTTAAAATGGTTTTTAACAGATCTTATTAACGTAAAACTATTTTTTTTACATATATTCTTGGACCTTTGTAAAGTATTGTTATAGCAAATACAGTTTTATTTAAGTTTATTTAGCATTTGTATGCTCCATTCAATAAAATTTGATGAATAAAACATTTGACTTTAGTTGAAAACTAATGGTAAAAACAAATTTTCTGTGCATATATTCCACATTTACTTACATAATCTTCACAAGGAATGTGAAATGTGGAAAATTAGAATAAGTACCTAATATTTGACTGTAACAATTAAACTTTAAAATTAGATATTGGATTTATTATATGCAAATACTTCACTCATATCGTGTATTCTCTTGAGTTTAATTATTATAATAATTTATTATTTGCTGTAATCATAGATGAGTCGCTGCGTCATACTGAACATATTCAGAATGAAGCAGCGACTCATCAATGATTACAATAAGTAATAAATTATTATAATAATTAAACTCTGAAGAAAATACTTGGCATGAGTGAAGTACTTATAGCTGCCACTGATACATAATGTTCATTCCTACAATATACATACATCATAGATTTATGATCCATGTGTAACATACCAGGCACCTACGGTTTAATTCCTACGAAGGTAGTACTCATATACCGTGAACATGCAGTGTACATTGTGAATGTAGGATGGACCTTCCTCCTTTATACCTCATGTATCTATCAGTATATCAATATACGTTTCTGGTTCATATCAATTTCCGTTTTGGTCTATGGGTACGTTGTAGGAATCTTACTCGTATATCGAGAGGCGGTCATCTGTACGTCTCTCTGACATTCAGATTTTATACATGGAATACAAAATGAATATTCATTCTTAGTTCCATGGGTACATAAAGTACATTCCGAGCACATGCTGTGAATGTAAAAATGCTATCTGGGTGGCGTCTCAGTAACGTCATATTGTAACAAAATTATGACGTCATGTTGAAATGTCGATATAACGTATTGATGACGTCATTTTTTTTATTTTAAACAAGTTTATGCATTACAAAATATGTAATGTGTAGTATGTAGGGTTGTTGCAGAAATTATTTCCAAATGGCGCCACATACAAACCACTGACAATATCAATCACTATTTGTATTATCCGAGAATTTGATGAACCATCAGATGGCATTAGAGATGGTACTTTTCGGAACAGTTCGGACATGTTGCGAAGAAAATCCACTCAGCACCATCTCTAATGCCATCTGATGGCTCATCTGGTGAGATAAGAAACTCTCGGTATACTCTAATGAATTTATAGAAAATAAACTGTATAGATTGCTATGTTCATTCAGAAGCGACAGCAAAGCTTCCCGCGTTAACCGTTCTCGTATGCGCATGTGCGAGATAGGTTGTGTCACAGAGTACAGTAACTATACCGAGGTGAAGGCAAGCCTTCCCGCCAAAACCAAATTTGTATACTCATCGCCATTTTTTAAATGGTATATAAATCAACCTCACTTTTATGTTGACACTGTTGTTTATCGTATTAAGTTTGAATTTGTGAATTTTATTTCCATTCATTTTGGGAGTTTGAAAACATTTAACGAGAATTAAAATTATCATAAATAAAACCTAGTGTACAACTCAGTTGAAAATAGGTGCCGATTATAAACAATTCAAATGGTAATATTTTTCAATCCAACTCGAAATACACTGTTTTTCAGTGATTCTTAAATTGGATCTGCACGTGACGTCATAGCTAACCTCAAAAAATATATTTCTTAAAATTCACAAGTATTACGTAGCTATTATTAAATTTTCTGCCTGGTTCCCGTACTTTCGACCAAAATCTAGTTCAATGTAATATTTATAAAGTTTTAAATAGTTTGTCACAATAAAATAAAACGCATTTTGCAGGTTAGAAATCTAACCTGTTAAAAGAAATAAATCACCAACATATTTCTCTCAGTGTAGACGTAACTGGTACGCTAGGTCACAGAAAACGACCCATCAAAACTCAAAGGAACCGCCAAAGCCTTTGCCTCTGTGTAGTTACTGTACTCTGTGGTTGTGTAGTTGTCATTATATTATATGAAGACACAAGTGGATGAAGGGTCTATGTGACATTTCCGAAAAAAACGAGTTTTTTATATGAATGAAGAGTTTAAGTACACGAAATTCCCCCAGGTACATTACGTTTGATACTAATGCTAAAATATCTGGTTTATAAATTTATAAAGGATCTATGTACCGTTGAAGTTGATAAGCTGTTAAAAACTTTGGGATCAATTATCTTAAAATCACTTTGTTGCTACATAGACCCTTCATCCACTTGTGTCTTCATATTATTGTTATTATTAATTATATATTTAATATGTGATATAAGTAACATATTATACTGAATTGCTTTCAGTGTACATCAAACTACAGAGTACAGTAACCATACAGAGGCGAAAGGAAGCCTTCCCGCCAAAACTAAATTACTAGTATACTCATCGCCATTTTTTAAATATGGTATATTAATCAATCTCATTTTTATGTTGACACTGTTGACGTTTATCGTGTTAAGTTTGGATTTGTGAATTTTATTTTCACTCATTTTGGAAGGTTGAAACCATTAACCCAGAACTAAAATTCTCATAAATAAAACCTAGTGCCCAACTCAATTAAAAATAGGCGCCGATTATAAACAATTCAAATGGTAATATTTTTCAATCTAACTCGAAATACATTGTTCTTTCAGTGTATCCTTAAATAGGGATCTGCACGTGACGTCATAGCTGACCTCAAAAATATACAGTGTGACCCATTTCAAGTGGAAACACCTTCGTAACAGTTATTGGTCATCCAATTTCAACCAAATTTGGATCGGTATAAAAGACCTTTACTATATCCTTTTTGAGCAAAACAAGACTTATTTCAGTCATTGGCGTGCATTTTTATTAAGAAAAAAAAGGGTCAATTTTTCGAGAAGTCATATTAGGTATTTTTTTGCTGAGAAACTAATGCAATATTATTGATCAGCATGCTGTAGAACCGGTATATCCAGAATTTAACAACATTTTGATTTTTGGTTCTCGAATTACGGTCCCCTTAAAATTATCTATTTTAAATATTAAATAACCAATAAATTGGTAACGAAATTTTTTTCGAAAAAAAGTCATTCTTCATTTTCTCTTTAAATTCAAATTTTCTAGTACTTCATATCATCTAAACTTTCAAATTTCGAAGGCTAAGAATTTTGTTTGAAAAATTTTGGGTCATCAGACCTGTAAATTATTCGGGTATTAAGGATTACCGAATTTGACATGGAGTGGTAGAAAAAATGAATTTAAAGAGAAAATAAAGAATGACTTTCTTTGAAAAAAAAATTCGTTACCAACTTATTGATTATTTAATGTTTAAAATAGGTAATTTTAAGTGGGCCATAATTTGAAAACCAAAAATCAAAACGTTGTTAAATTCTGGATATAGCGGTTCTACAGCATGTTCATCGATAATGTTGCATTAGTTTTTCAACAAAAAAATGCCTAATATAATTTCTCGACCCTTTTTTTCTTAATAAAAATGCACGCCAATGACTGAAATAAGTTTTGTTTCACTCAAAAAGAATAAAAGATCTTTGATACCGATTCAAATTTGGTTGAAATTGGATGACGAATAACTGAGTTACGAAGGTGTTACCACTTTAAATCCTGGTTCCCGTACTTTCAACCAAAATCTAGTAATGTAATGTAATGTTCATAAAGTTTTAAATGGTTTGTCACAATTAAGCAATCCAAACCACGTGACTTTTAACATGGCGTTGAGGGCAAACATCCGGCAATCCTTTATTTTCATTCGTTAAATGAGTTTTTTTTCGGTTGCCTTGGCTACGTTTCCGCGAGTTAATTAAAATAAACCCCATGTTTGCCCTCAGCGCCATATTGAAAAATAATTTTGACAGGTCGTTGGATTGCCTAATAAAATAAAACGCATTTTGCAGGTTAGAAATCTAACCTATTAAAAAGAAATAAATTAACAACATATTTCTCTCAGTGTAGACGCAACTGGTACGCAAGGTCAGAGAAAATGAGCCATCAAAACTCAATTCAATGCCATTAGAACCGGGCCATGAAATATCAAAGGAACCACCGATATTGTCGCTTTCTTTGTGGTGTAAGTTTTCTGGCTGAGCTGAAATAGCATAAAACCAGTGGGTGCTAGGGATGGGGACATCGAACTGGAATATCGATGGTTGACAATTAATGTTACCTCGCAAGGGAATATCGATATGCTCAAAGCATCTATGTTTTACCATTTTTGACGAGCGGGGGAATTCGTCCACATTCCTTGACAAAAGATATGACTGCCCTACGTAATGCGAAACGAATGGTCACTTTATACAGGGTGTAACTCAACTTACCAGAAAAATTTTAACCATACATGTACCTTTAAATAAGAAGTCGACTTCTTAAAAAAAAAATAATAAAAGTCCATAACAGAAAAAGATACACATTGTTGAATTTATTTACAAATTAATGGAAATGTTAAAATAACCTACTATTTGAAATTAAAATTTTTGAATTTTTTTTTTTTAATACAACAGTCCTTCAATTAAGTAGAGTTCAATAAGTTACCATTTTCATCAATTTGTAACTTTAACAATATGTATCTTTTTCTGTATTGGACTTTTATTAAATGTTTCTTTAAAAAGTCGACTTCTTATTTAAAGGTGAATGTTTGGTTAAAATTTTTCGGGTAAGTTGTGTTACACCCTGTATATTTGCATTAAAATATTTTAAAATGATCTTCTATTTTTATTATTTTTTACCCTACATATCTTTATCCGATGTTATATAATAACATCGATATTGCATCGATGTTATTATAATATATAAGATCGATGGAGAAAACATCGAACATCGAAAGCAAAACACCGATGGTTCAGGAACATCGGTGAACATCGCCCATTCTTAGTGGGTGCTCAACCTATTAATTGTCCATTCATCGTATGGCGGTTCATCTTGTAACCCATATCTTACATTATAAAATGGAAACTTAGAGGCAGAGCCCTCAACATTTACATGTCATTTTGCACCAAATTGGTTTATTATATTTCTCAAATGTACATGTATTTCAATTAATCAAAAATAGCTTACATGGGGTCTGATAGATGTCGCTAGATGACATTAGTTTGACGTCGCAAAGTGACGTCGCTGGGCTGTGATATAATGACGTCATTTTTATGTAATTTTTTTTTTAATCGCCTTGTTTATATTAATGTCCTGGCGGAGTTTAGCCGTAGACTATTCTACCACTCAACCAGAACGGATGGACACACATATAGACAACATCACAACACTCCTGCGACATTGCCATCTGCCGCAGCTAAGACTCGAACTCAGGAGAGGAGGAGCGACTAGACCGTGTTGTCTCTCACACAACCGCAGTCTAGCCCACTGCTACTGTCTCGATAACACGTGAAAAACGCCACTATACATCCATACCCTAGCCAGGATTCGAACACGGGACCCCGTGGTCGCAAGCTTAGCACCTTAAGCACTGCACCACCAAGCCTATATTGTTACGTCATTCCAGAAAATGACGTCTAAAGTGGCAAAAAAATGACGTCTAAAGTGGCAAAAAAATAACGTCATGGATAACAACACCATGCGTATTGAGGTTCTCGATCGCCCTGCGCCGGCTGGTCCGTTGTCAGTGAAACATCCTGTATAAATTGGGAACAAAATAATAAAGAAAAGTCTGTTATGTTTGAAATAAAATATATTTATGATATTTTAGTGTAGGTAACAATAAATATATGCATTATATCTATAATTGGTACATTTTTACAATACTGATCACAAAAATAAAATGAGCAAAAGCTGTAAAAGTACATTTTAGACTCATTTCGAGTGACATGAGGCATAATACTTATACAAAAAAAAATATATTACAATAATAAATATGTACAAAAATATACATAGAACCACAGATTATCAATCTGTGACAAAGCTAAAAACTAAAATAAATACATCATTTACAAGTTCTCTAAACGAGAACAAAAACTATTTAAAGCCGAATTCATTTATAGATATGAATTAGTGAAAAATCTACTTTACTAGTACTAACAATACAAACACAGTCTTTCAAGTCCTAACTCTGGGGCCTCTAATACGTTTATAAATTACCTACCGCGTAAGCTATCTCTTTATTATTAGCTATTGTTTTGTAACATTTGAAAATGTTCCATAATGTATGTATTTTTAGTGATGTGAATTTCTCAAATTAATTAAATTTAGAAAATAATGTTTTTAACATATAAAGACTATTGGAGACACTCTTTAATATTTAATGTATCTTAATACATTGGTAGGTAAATATAGCTATAAAATCAATTATTGTTTTAGTATAAAGGAACCAAAAAGACAAGCATCTTAAAATTTCCATATATCTTTCTGCGAGTAACTGTACTTGATATGATACACTCAAGATCCAAGCAAGTTCAGATAAAAAAAAATCTGGTAAACAAAGAGTACAAAGCAGTATACACTCATTGAAGTGCACATTTGCTATGAATTCTGTTTCTAGCAAAGTACTGTTCACTATATCAATTCATGATCACATTCATTACAATATTTATTGTCATTTAAAATATTGTCAGATTAAGGAGAATGAGAGTCAAAATTAAAGCCTACAATAAAATGCTTCTATACATCAAAGCATTTAGGTTCGATATTCGTCTGGTTGGAGGATATTCAAGAAGCTTACATACGATCCAAGGACGAATCCGATCAATCCAAAACACATTATGGTGATATCTTTCCATAGAATCCATTTGTTTCTGCCAAGTTTGTCAGGCCATAATGTGACAATTTCTATCAGTGGCGGAAAGATCAGAGCTATCGCCGAACTACTAAAAGCACCAACAAGAGATATGACTGCACCTAAATTGGGAATAGCAATGGCAAACACGAACGTTATAAATACCATAATCGTTCTTGTTATGTATTCAGCTATATCCCTAGTTTTGTCAGAGTTAAAATTTTTCTTTATTATAGGCCACACTATGTTGAATGGCACGTAAAATTGTAAACTGTACGAGAGGAAGATCGCTAATGCCATCATTAATCGAACTGACTGCGCTAATCTGAAAAATAGAAATAAAAATTAACATCAGCATATATTTAACGTTTGTTAAAAACAATTAAGAACAACATTTTCTTGGAAACCCTGATGTGATCTTATAGTAACGCCCATGAGAGTCTAAAAACAGCAAAAACGTCATTAAACGTCGGAACCCGATATACAAGATTGAAATCGTCGGAAACCTATTGCAACGTGCTTTTATAGAAGAAACTACCTGGTTACCTGTTCAGCCTATACGTCATTGTTTTTTGTTATAAACAATAAATAATATGCATAATATGTTTATATGCGGGTTTGAAAATTTTGAACATTTTTCTAGACGTAATTCCGAATCCAATGAGCCCTCACTCATATTTTTACGAGCTTTATCAAGAATTAACACGGCTTTGAACTTGTGAACTAGTATATAGTTCTTGCAAACGGTTCACTGCGCTAGGAAATTAAAAAAAAAACATATTTTCTAATGTACGAAAACAAATAAATTTTGATTAACAGCATCGTGTAACAAAATGAGTAGAAAGTTTTAAACGTTCTAGATGCCTTTCATTCGACATACCACCACAGCTGCATCTTAAATGGCGCTCCCCATTGGAAAGTATAGAGATCAAAGAAATACATAAGATATACACATTTAATACATTTAATTCCATTTTGCTAATTAAATAAATACTTACAATTCATTAGCAGGCAACAAAAGCGTGACGCTTCCCTGTACAGCGTCATCTCCATATTTAAGGTAACCAAAAAACCCAACACCAGTATAAAGAGTAGCGACTATAACCATGCCTGTATTGAGAACGCCGTTCCAGCCACTAAAGTCTTGAGGAGTTTTCATGTTGTTTTCCAAAGGCAGCACCTGAAACAAGGTGGATACTCAGAACTACTATATCGAATAGTTTAGTTAACATTAGCTAATTTTATTGATCAATGTGTATTATCCATTTAATGCCCTTCCAAATATACTAAAACTATCCAAAGTCATCCCAATTTCTAAAGAAGATTCAGATGGCGATCCAACAAATTATCATCGAATCTCACTATAGTACCAATTATTGCAAACATTTTTGAAACTTTTCAAAAACCAAATCATCAATGACTATATAGAGGTAAATTAGGTACACAATTTTTTTACTTTGGACGATATGGTTCTCGAAATAAGCGTTACACCACACTTGTAATAAATCAACAACGTTGAAAATAAAAATTACAATAGAGCTAGAGCTTTTTTATTTAACAAAAGCATTTGATTGTGAACCCCATATTGTCTGAATAAAAAGAGTACAGCACTACAATTTCGATAAAAGTCTGAAACTGATCCAGGCTTATCTTTCTCTTATATGCCAATATGTTTCCCACAATATGCACAAGTGATATAAAAGACAAGTCATCCATGGAATTCCTCAGAGATCGATCCTCAGAGCGATCCTATTTCTCGTATATATAAGTGATCTCCATTCTCTGATGCGATTGCCCAATTCATACTATTTGCTAATGATACCATCATACTAGAATCTGGGTCACCCATCCACCGCGATGAACGTTGCTTCAATGTAAGTATCGAAATACAAGTGTGGTAGTAGTAAACTAATATATATTTTAGTACTTTGAATGTGCGTCGCCGAATGCTGGCCCAAAGCCAGCCAGACAACTACCGCGCGCAGCGCCATGGTGAATGTAGGGCTGGACAGAGCAGGTCCGGTTTAGTTTAATAAGAAGATGAACAATAAAAGTTAAAACTCCTACCTGCCTATGGCAGGTTTAAAATTAACACTTGGTTTAAAACAATCTGCAAAGAGACTTAAAAATAATTAAAATTAACATTATAACATTTGGCGATGCACTAACAAATTTTGGTTGCTGGCACGGAAAAAAGAACTCGACGAAAAAATCTGTTCGAAGCAACTACCGCCCTGGTGGTCTTCCTGCCGCCAGGAAAATGTGGTAGAATGAAACATGTCATATAAAATTTTTAAGGGATTCTTTGGTCTAAAAGGAATTTTGAAACAAAAAGAGGACAAAAGGATAAAAGAACAAGAACAAATAGAACATATAAAGAGAATAGAAAAGGTTAGATTATAAAATTAAGAGAAAGATCAAAAGTAGGGAAATAAAAGGTTGTGGTGCAGAAAAGAGTGACTAAGGAAGGGTTGACGGAAAATAGGCAACGCCTGGTATGGTAGGGGCTGGAGTGTCTTATATCGAAAAGTATTGCATTATGCTGTCTGATTCGGGTTATGTTGCGGGTTAGCGGACTATCTCCCAGTTTGAATTCGTAAAATGTTTACGAAATTTCTTGGACGTATTCCTCTAGTCGTGTTTGAGAACTCGAAGTTTTCTCATTGTCGTGGCCGGAATGCTGCACCACATCGGCGCCTCGTAAGTGCTTGCCGTCCTGATCACCATCGTGTACAACAGTTTTTTATTGTTTCTGTTTAGTCCTGGCCAGGAGCAGCTATAGACTCCTGGACATGGAGTAGAGCTTCCGTATAGTCTCGTTTACGTGGGTGTTAAACATTAGTCGTTTGTCTAAGTAAACCCCCAGATATTTCACGCACCGTTTGATTGGAATTTCTTGACCTCTGATCAAAATTGGCATTAATATTCGGTTCTTTGTGAACCGGCGTATGAAGAGAATCGACTCGGACTTCTCGGCGTTGATCCGAATCTTCCACTTGTAATATACTGTGGCACGGGTCATATGCGCCTTCAGCAACATATCTGCCTACATAATTTCTCCGATATGTAATTTATACGTGTAGGAACCTAGAGAACATTCTCTTCTGTACTTTTATTTTTTGTACCTATATCTATGCCCTATCTTTTACATAATTTGTATACACATTTTTTTCTAAGTGTCTTTATATTTGAAACTATATAATATTAAACCTTATTGGTAATTATTTGACGTATGAAAACACTATTTATATATTTAACATAAATGAATCACCATCATCAACATTATTATTATTATTATTGTTATTATTATTTTTTTGTTAAAAACCAGTCACCCTTCTCTGTGGCTCCGACACTCACAGAGGGGAGCTGGTAGTACCGGCAGCCACTCCCCACACCCGTGGGGTAAGTGACTACTGGGTCCGAGAATCGTGTGCCCTGAGCAGACGTAATGAACCGAGGATGACGGCCTTCTGCATTCTGCCGACTAAGACCTCTGCCGAATTTCGGCATGCCGATATGATCTTAAGTTCCGAACGCATTATTATTATTATTATTATTGTTATTATTATTATTGTAACTGAAATATGTACATACCACGCCGATTCCTTCAAAGGCATATATAGCCGTTCCAAAGTACAGGGGAAGTTGCGACCATGACGAAAAGGCGTGAACGGTGCTTGTGTTGGGTAAGCCTTGCAACATATAGAAGAAGATTATAACCAGGCCACTGCATGTCACTATAGATGCAAATAGTGAAGCAGGAGTCAAGTACTTCAAGCTCTTCACCCAATTCAGCAGTACCATCGGAAGAAGCAAAAGCAACAGATACCAGTGAACGCTCATATCGAAGAAGTAGTGCTTAACGACGTCATGGACGTTGGCTGCGACGAAGACAAAGTAGACGCAGCAAAATCCCATCTGAGTGATGCACAAGAATATGTTTATTACCGTCCTGAAAAAATATAAGTATATACATAAATACACCGGAAAAGTGTTATATTTTTTTACCACCATACATTTGGAAATATGCTATTCCAAGTAATTTCACACAGATTTGATCAGTAATAACTAGGAGGCGAGTATTTTTTATGTTTATTCGTTGTTTCCACATATACCAATCCCATACATTCGTAGAGTATCTCAAATATTTAAATATTCACATCAAGATTTAGTAAAAATTGCTATTGGGGGAAAATTGGGGTAAATGGAGGTAAATAGATAAATTAAGCAGGTAGGAATCCATAAAATTGGTATGTAGTATATACAAGAGAAGCTATAAGGACTCAAAAACACCATTACCACCCCCACCCATTGTTAAAAGGGGCGAAAAAAATTATGATTTAGTGTGTCTACAAGAACCAAAATCCTCAAAATATTTTTTTTATTTCATCCACCCCCACCCCACCCCACTACCGATATGAGATATCGTTTTATGGGTTTTTCGGGTAAACGATTTCAAATATTATATTATTAAAGTTTCATGGACAATTATTTCCATATACAAATTTTTTTCGTTGTGAGAGGCTTGGATGGAAAATCTGGATGTGTAAGTACCCAGGTAGCAAGGCCACGTTATAATGACGTCAAAATCTAGTGATACTGGTCAGAAAGACGTCAGTGGACTAAAAATGACATCTCATAAATGACATTATAATGTCGTGCTACATATCACGTCATATTGTCGTCTTGTCGGTGTTAAATTTATTTATATTTTATCGGATTACAAACATTCTAAATCTACAGGTGAAATAAATGGTAGATGATGACGTTTTTTAAAGTTTTTCTACTCATCTATATTAATGCATAAAATTTCCTTGCTTACCACGTAGTTTGTTGCAGAAATTATTTCTAGATGGCGCCACATACACACCACTGACAATAAGTAGTCATACTTTATCTTATACTCTTATGAAATTATAGAAAATAAATAACATCGATTGCAATGTTCAAATTCTTTCAGGGAACGTCGATTTATTTGGATAGATCTTATAACAATCAGGTGTTAAGGATTATTTATTCTGTAGCTGGGCTGAGGAAGCATACAAGTTTTATGCTATTTGTTTAATGGGTAAGCACTCACTGGTATTATGATAAAACCAGTAGGTGCTTAACCTATGAATTGTCCATTCATCTAAATAGCGGCTCATATATTGGAAAATGGAAACCTCCTAGAGCCTGTTTAATTTCGTTTAGTTAACGTAAATATAACCTGAAAAAGACGTCAAATTAACGTCTAGTATAAGACGTCATTCATCTGAGACATTAGGAAGATATTTTCACGTTTCATTTACGTCATCTAACTCGTCATTTCTCGTCACTCACTGACCATTTTTTCACGTCATTTTCACGTGCCTTTGTTACCTGTGTAGTGATTCCTTGGGCAGCAGTTTTTTGTTGTAGGTTAGTTTGGACCTTGAAGGTCAAGCATAGAAATATCCAGCTACCCAAAATAATCCTTTTTTTATATACAGCACTTTGTTTACAGGTAGTCGCGACGACACCGTTTTGACACAAATTACCGTCAATAAACATGAACTATTTTTGAAAAATGAAAATTTCTTTAAATTATAATCGTATATGGATGGTATAATGAACGTGACTGTTCATACGATATTAATACATGGCAGCGACAATTAATTAATTAATACCGTTCAGTTTTCTCAGTCTGATATAAGCCAAAACGTTCATTTTTAGGAATATAAATTTAATTTTATTTAATAAGTTTTTGTTATTGAAAGTTAATTTTAAATTGCCTATATAGGTCAAATTGGCGTATGTGCACCGATCAGATCCCAACACCCTAGTTT
Organism: Rutpela maculata; assembly: GCA_936432065.2. Taxonomy (NCBI): domain Eukaryota; kingdom Metazoa; phylum Arthropoda; class Insecta; order Coleoptera; family Cerambycidae; genus Rutpela; species Rutpela maculata. The sequence goes on from OW386288.2 coordinate 22,113,579, forward strand.
TAATAGATTGTGAGTCGGAAAAAGGCCTGAAAAACCCTGATTTAATTAAAGTAGTTCTCTCCCCCGTTTTCGAGGATGTTGAGTACCGTGGTAGTGGCAGAATTTCTCGTTGGCATGACCCACCCCCGCAAACGTCCAAAAACCACTCCCAAAAGGGGTGAAACGTGTATTGTTAATGTTTCACAGAATCTAACTTATTGATCCCCGTTTTCGAACATGCCAATTAGGGTGAGGGCCCTGGGATGCGTGCCTGACACCCGCCCACCCCCTCAATGGCCAATAACCACCCTCCAAAGAGGTGAGAGAGTGTTCTCATCATACCATTGGACAAAAAGGTTTCCCTCCTATTTTCGAACATGCCGAACACGGAGAGAACCACGAATCGAGTGCTTGACATCCGTTCACCCACTCAATGACAAAAAAATACCCCTTCAATAAAAATATTTTATGTTATATATTATAATTAAATAAATCAGATGTTTCAATTATTATATAAACCTATTTTTCCCAAAAAATAGATACAACATTCATCTTTTTTCAGCTCTACAGTAAATGAAGAAGACTACTTTGTTGACGAGATCAAAGTGACATATTAATATTTTTTTCCTATGTAGCATCCTCAAAAACGGAGGGAGGGGAGCTTTGCCCGGGGGTATGCTGAGGACGCACTCTCACCTCTTTGGAGGGTTGTTTTTGGTTATTTACGGGGGTGAGTCACCCCGGGGAGGAATTTCACCAAGAAGGTGTTCAGCATCCTCGAAAAGGGGGGATCACCAAGTAAGAGTCCCTAAAACAATTATAATAAGCGTTAACCCCCGTTTATGGGTAGTTTTTGGCCGTTCGCGAGGGTGGGTCACCCCAACGGGAAATTCTGCCACCACCACGGCGTTCAGCATCCTCGAAAATGGGGGGGAGAAATAATCTGATTGAATCAGACAGTTGGGTTTTCGTCCGACTCACACAGTCCACTATTTGTTCGCTTATTACTCGAAAACCATTGCTCCTATCGAAAATATCCAAGTAATAATAATATGTTTGTTTGTTTTTTAAGACATACATGACTATAACAAATTACAATCTTCAACAATTTGTAGTTAATATAGAATATTATTAATGGGTATAAAATTTTTTGAGGGACCAACTATCTCACGTCTATTAAGTCTCTTTATTAAAATTTAAAGAGGAATTAAACGCTTCTAATCAAATTGAATGTAGTATTTCTACGGTTTTTGAGAGTTAAAAGATTTACGCCACCCCAAACCCACCTCACTGAAAATAGTTACTCACCTTGCAAGTTTTGCAAACTTTTGCAGTGACTCTGGCCCCGTCTCAAACGCACTTTGGACCACTTCGGAAAAACTCAGCGACTGTTTCTGCGTTCTTCTGCAAAGTTCATGGGAGCATGCTACCAACATATGCATACAATGCGTGCAAACAGCTCCCATAAATATCGTTCCAAATAGACCAACAGCCCATCCAGCATTTCTAAACGCGTCTGGCATAGCAAGGATACCTGTACCGATGTTCCCCTTGAGCAGATGAACCATAGTGTCAAAATTTGATGTGGGGTGTTCAAGTTTCCTGTTGAACATAAGATCGTCTGTAGACGAGCTGACATCGTCAATTTCTACAGAGGTATTCTCGCTCGGGTACTCGTCGTCGAGAAGCCTCTGCTTTTCCTCATAGCTTTTCATCGTCGCCTTCGAAAGAATTGGCTTGCTTTCCTGCAAAATAAAGTAACTTAGTAATAGAAGGGAATCTAGCGTCTGCTAGGATGCATTTTAAAGGAAGGGGAGTCGACGAATAGTAATAGTAAAGTTTTATCTTCGGATTAATGTCATGAATTATAGTACGTCCATTTTTGGCCATTTAATAGTAAATGCATCAAAAAAAGTGTCTACTTTGTACGGGAGCTCAAAATCTATTAACTTTAAACAAAAATAAAACCAAATTTGTAACATTTTCGCTGAACAAAACTAATAAATCCAACATAGACAAATTAATATTAGCCCAGTCACTTTATACATAAACCTCTAAAAAAATCCAATATTTTGCAACGAGATTCTGTTTATTTTGGTGTCACAAATAATTTCTCAAAAGACCATAAAGTTAACTGGACGGCTACAAAAGTTACAGAAGGTCAAAGGTCACGAAATTCAGTTTTTCTCAAATATCTCGTAAATTATCAGTTTTTACGTTAATTTAGATTTTTATAAAATTTGATCACGAGATAAATCTGCATAAAAAATGTACTATACAAAATTACGTAGAACCAATAGTTTTTAAGATATAGGGCTGCATTGCCCTGCATTCGTTTCCGCACCACCTTTGAGGTAGAATGTAAGGCGCATTTTTTTTTTACTTGTGTCCATAATTTTGTTGATTATTGTTCTTCTTTGCTGACTTCTTCTTCGTCTCCATCTATCTCTTCTATTTCCACTTCTTTAATACTTTCATTTTCATCAACAATCATCTCAGCGGAAAATAACGAAATGAGGTCGACTTCATCATCGGTGAACTCAGATTCAACGGTTGTATCCTCGGACATCGTATTGAGACACAACTGGCCCCGACAAGAGCCACACACTACGGAACATATCAGTCCTATTTTTCTGTATCCACAGTTGATGCACCTCTTTTTTCAATTGCAGAAAATAGAATTAAGAAGTTCATCTGGTGCAGGAGGAATCAGAGTAGTTGTTAGCTCTAAAAAATTATTGTTTTCAGTCCAATCCCATTGCTGATGGTCTAAATCTTTTCCTAGTCTAGTTTGAACCTGGTAACATACCCCGAATGGATGTTGTTAAGTAGCTGCTGCCGTGGGTGGAAGTGACGACAATTACACAGGCTTATTTATATAGTATATTTTGCAAAACTAAATATCTATAATTATCAACTGAAGTCTCTTTTTTTGGAGCTTTGTTCAAATAGGCTTAGAATGTCACGAAACGTCGAGATTTTAAGTTTGAGAGAAAAAAAAATTCTGTCTGTCGGTCTGTCTGTCTGTCGGTCTGCCTGTCGGTTTGTCTGTCTGTAACTTTTTTTGTGCGCACGTTTACTCTGGAACCGTTTGAGATATTGACTTGAAATTTGGTACACGTATATATTTTCATCTTGTTCCGTCGAAGGGTTGGGGGGTAAATTTGGTGAAAATAGGTAAATCAAGCAGGTAAGAGTCCATAAAATTGGTATTTAGTATATACAAGAGAAGCTGAGGTCTCAAAAAAAATTTTGGCATTAGCCACCCCCATTACCACCCTCATTATTAAAGGGGATAAAAAAAAATTGTGTACAAGAACCAGAAACCTCAAAATGTTTTTTACTTCATCCACCCCCACTACCACCCCCTATCACCACCCCCACCCCGCTACCGATGTGGGGTATCATTTTATGGGTTTTTGGGGTAGAGGATTTCAAATATTATATTATTAATGTTCCATAAACAATTATTTCCACATACAAAATTTTTTCGTTGTGAGTAACTTAGATAAAAAATCTGGATGTGGAAGTAGTGATTCCTTGGGCAGCGGTTTTATTATGGTTAAGAGTTTTACTTAGCATTAACATACGTTTTGTTGAAAATGTTATTGATGATTAAGTTTTTAATATCAGAATCGGTTCTGTTTTTTTTCTGTGCTAGTTTTAAGATACATACATAGGTAATCATTATGTTTTGTAATATATGTTAAGTCTTGACATGAATAAATCAATTTTCTGGCTTTATCCCGAATTCTCGAAATATATTTTTCCCTTCCTGTGTGGTTTTTGTTTTCCCTTAATTTCTTATGTTTTGGTTATCTGTTTAAAATTAAATCAGACCATATTATTACATAAAAAAATTCAATAACTTTTCAAAAATTGCTTTAGTAGATTTTTGGTAGATTCGAACAAAAAAATTAGCAGATTCGCACAAAAAAATGTGGCAATGCTGCTTACTATTATTATTATTATGAAGGGTACATTTCAAGGATATCTCAGGCAGAAATTATGCAGGTATATGTGCATAAACGATGTTCCTATGTATACATAGGTCTTGTTATCTATATACACCACTATACGTATACCTAGAATACTGGCGCATGCACTTTGCTCCGAAGGTTCTCAGCACAATTTCTCGAAAACTGTTGGTTCTACGTAAATTTTGTATAGAACCTTTTTTATGCAGACTTATCTCACGATATAGTAACCAAAATTAACGTAAAATCGATAATTTACGGGATATTTGAGAAAAACTGATTTTCGTGACCTCTGACCTTTTGTAACTTTTGTAGTTGGCTTTATGGACTTTTGAGACGCCAAAATAAAGAGAATCCTGCTGGAAAGTCTTCGGTTGGATTTTTTTAGAGGTCTGGCCTTTTTTATATAAAGTGACTGGGTTAAATAATAAGAAAGTCAAAATTTACACAACTGCAACTGTATAGACTCTATAGATTCAGTACAGTACATAAAATATTTATGTACATCAATCAGTATATGAAATGAAATGTGCACATCGAAAAAATCACAGGTAAATTAAGAGCATTGCTTCACAGATTTTATATACTTCGGAACATTTTAAATATTAAAACTCTTGTTAATATCTATAAATCACTTGTTGAATCAATCATTAATTACGGAATTGAAGATTGGGAAGGTGCATATAAAACAAATTTAATTTGCTTGGACATCATTCTACATATTCAAAATAATATTTAAAAGACCAAAATTGTATCCCACAACTTTACTCTTACGGAATCAAATATATTTGGATGTAGCAGGACTATACATCATCTGCTTGGATTCGTAAGAAAGAATACTAAAATAAGAAACACAATAAACCACACGTATAAGACGTTTCAAAAATAAATCAGTCATGCTTTTTTCAAATATTAAATATCTAAATTTAGGGATGGCTTTCACCTCTTGAGTATAAAAGCAAGTGTCCACGAGACCATATAGTAACTGAAGACGATACCTTTTACTACAATAATAACTCATAAACAAGAATTATCATTACATATGAGATTATTCCTACATTTTAGATATTTTTAACTTCTAGGTACTGTAATATAAAGGGTATAGAAAAACGAAAAACAGATTCTTACGTAAAACTTTCTGTACATTCGAGTTTAGAGTTCGCTAATTCATTCGAAATTGGAGAAAAAAGCATATTTTTGACAACGCTGGGAAAAACATGAAAATAAATATTTATTTCTCTCTCAATATCATGTGCGCTATTAGAGAGAGAGTTCTAAAATTTTATGAATATATTCCTCTGGTCCTCTGGTGTTCTTCTTGTTTACTGTGTGAAGCAAAATTACTTTACCAGCTCATTTTTTTAATAAAAAATGTATAAACCAGTGCATGCCGTGCAAAAATTTGATAAAACATACGACGTAGTAAGCGAGAAGCTTTTATTATTAAGGACAGAAGCGTGGTATGGCAACTAAAAGTGAAGTTTAAACGTCAAGGTTTTTGCAATCGATTTTTCTTTCTGAAGCTGTTATTTAACCGTAAAAGAATTGTTAAAATGCTACTGCAACATGGACTTCCGCTTAGTATCCGTGACTTTGACTATGCCTGTTCGAGAGATATATAGATTACATTATTTGCTTCGCAAATAATTAATTTATTGAAAAAGAACACAAATTATTTTGTTTAAGTTCCATTATTAATTACTCAGGCACACAAAATAAAAAAAGTGGTCTTTTTCTGGTACTCCATTGGGTAACTCATATGTATTTCGACATGCTGAACAGGAATCAGATGTCCGTTGAGCTTCATTGGCAACCATTTTTTTGTAAATCGCGAAAATAACCTAAAAAAAACTCATAAATTAGGTTATTTTCACGATTTACTAACGGGTAACGGGTAACGGTGCTAAAGGTATACCTGATTCGTATTCAGCATGTCAAAATACATGGGGGTTACCCAATGGAGTCCCAGAAACAGATCACTTTTTACATTTTTTTTTTGTATTTGCATACGCGATTTTCTAGAAAATGGCGGAGGATCCGGTGATATTCATATATATAACTTTAGGCAACTCAGATCTAATATCATCTTGAAGGATGAAATATGGTCATTAATGTTATTGGTGAAATTCTCTGTTCCACAAGAATCTGGACTAGGTTTTTATATTTATCAACGACCTACTGAATCGTATTACTGAAGGCAATGTTTGCTAATGGCAACTGCAACCTTATCAACAGAAACACGACAACAGCTGAAAAATATGATTCAAAATCAAAATACCTACCATCTGTGATGTAAACACTTGGGAGCGTTAACAAAGACCAAACCGGTAATTTACTATTTTCAAATACAGTAATATTTCTAGATACCTGCATTGGAAACAGACTTCCCTGGGACTCTCTTTGGAAAAACTTAGAACTTCTAAATATATATTATACAATGGCCTACCCGCTTATTTCTCTAGATAATAATTATCTGGGAATGTGGAAAAGATTTCAAAAGAATTTTTGTAGCTCAAATTTTTATACATGAAGATAGTTTTTTCGTCCTACAAAATAATGTACCTTTTCGAATGTTATTGATGCACATAAATTAACGGTTTATATTCTATGTTTGTTCACTTTTATCGCACCATAAGAAAAGGACATCGGATAGGATTAATTGATAACATAACAGTATTTAAGTTGTCAAAATTATTATTACCTTTTATTACAGTGACTGTGGCATCATAAAACAAAATTGAAACATTCGATCTACCGGAATGTATCAAACATACTGGCACGTTTCAGGTTTCCAATAAAATACCGAGTATTAGTGATAACTGATAACGTAACAGCAAAGATAAACACATATTTGCTTAACAGACTCTGGTAAAACATTCAAATGAAACAACTATATTTTTATGTCAAAAAATTGCCTTGAAAACTACTTAATTTTCAGTTTACACATGGTATTAATAATAGTTTGAATGAAATATGGGAGATAACTTCTGCTCGATTACGATTATATACATCTAAATAAATCAGGGACGGCGTTAAGGGGGGCCTGAGGGGTGCCTTCTACCCATGAAGATTAGTTGTTCCCCAAAGTGCAACTCCATTCCATTTAGGGATGTATTTTTGAACAGAAAGCGATCTTCATTTAAAAATTTCGCAAAGGAATATTACGTATTAATTTAATTAAACGATATTATTTTTGTTTATTACAATTCCTTCAGTTCTAGAAATTTAGCATGCGCTGGAGTGAGAATTCCTAGAAAGTGTGACAAATCTGTGGCACATGTCGTTGTACTTTTAGCACTTACATTACCGTTGGAGAAAAAAATCAAACATAAAAGAATGCATTTAGTTGATATCAGCATACCCATAATATTTTTTTTTAAATGTGAGGTGTGGTACCGGTTTCAGTGGCGGGACTTCGATCGACGAAGTTAAGGCACGCCGGGCGAGTCTGGCACTTGGATGGGTGACCGTATCTCATCGTATTGCATCTCATTTCGCCGTCCTGGTTAAGTGGTGGAGTAGCATTAGCTAAACTTCTCCAGAACGTTAATATAAATAAGGCAATTAAAATTTTTTTTTTTTTTAATTCTACTTTCAATATATGTCTAAAATTCGCCGTCACTGAAACAGATAATAATTCCTGTATTTATTTTAAATGTAAAATGTAATTGGCTATTTCTATATTTTTTTCATATTTATATAAATATGAGGACCTAGAGAAACTATAGATACAGATCAGGTCAAAATATTATGATTTACCCTGTGTCACCTCTATATCAAGTTACAACCCTGAGATGATATAATCCTCTAAAAAATTTCTTGGTGGTAGGGCACCTCTAAAATTTTATAGAATATTTTCATCAATTCATTTTTTTTTTTTAGTTACTTTCACTTAGCTTCTACAATATAGTAAAAGAAAATGTGGTGAGATAATAATATACAAAATATACATACACATACAGCGTGTCCCCGGATGGGATACCGCACTCTTGTAAACTTTCTTATTTTTGATTGCCGAGAAAATGTCATTGTTTATAAAAAGTTTTACTTTTCCTAGGAAGTCATAAACCGTTGTCAAACTTAAGATAAATTATACAGGGTATTCTAAAAAAAATAGAAAATATAGGCGAGCCCGCTCGAATAAAATAACGGTTATTATTATTAATAATATAGAGGATATAGAATCCTCTACTAAGCTTCTTAATGGAGCGATCACTGCCTCATATGAGAGCAGTTGTCCTCTTAAAAGGAGAAAGGAAAGGAAAAACGTTCCCTGGTGGAACAGGGAGCTCCAAAATATACGCAAAGAGACACCCAGGCTTTTCAATAGGGCAATACGTACTCAGAGGATTGAGACAGCTACAAACAGTCCCAAAGCCTCTACAAAAATTACATTCGTAACAACAAGAGGACAGCCTGGAAGGACTTCTGCGAGAGCACAGAAGATCTTCCAGAAGCCGTAAGGCTCTGCAAAGCCCTCAAAGAAGACAGCCCATCACAACTAGAGATTTGAGGCTTCCCTCTGGTAGACTAACGACTACCACCGAGGAGGGCCTCAAGTATCTACTAGAAATTCATTTCCCCGAATCCGTAGAGGAGACGGAGAAAATGTCTTCCCCTCGGTATTCCCGCGCTGTTGCCACGGCAGTAGATTGGAGGATGAGTAACAGTGGAAAGAGTCAAGTTGGCTATTTCCACCTTTGAACCATTCCACGACCGGATGGAGTGTTCCCATCACTTCTTCAGGAAGAGTCGGAGACACTCATACGTCCGGTTTATCACTTGCTGAGAACCTGTCTGGCCATGGGGTACATCCCCATACTCTGGAGAGGCATCAAAGTGGTTTTCATACCTAAAGCAGGACGTACATCGTATGATACTGCCAAATCCCACAGAGCAATCAGCCTTACATCCTTCCTGCTCAAAGCATTACAGAGGTTGGTTGAAAGGTTTGCTAAAAACGGGGCACTGACCTCAGCGCCTCTGCATCCATCGCAACACGCTTACCAGACCGGGAAGTCGGTGGAGTTGACCCTTCATCTGATCGTTTCTAAGATCGAGAAGGCGTTGCACCGCAAAGAACTTACAGCCGGTGCTTTTCTGGACATTGAGGGAGCGTTTAATAATACCTCCTTCACTTAATTTGCGCCGCGGCCGTCTATTATGGCATCGATGACACCATGGTCAGATGGTTAAGGGACATGTTGGCGGGAAGGCAAATAGCTGCCGATGAGGAAACGGCAGTAAAGGTTTCAGTAAGGAGAGGCTGCCCACAAGGAGGCGTCCTCTCCCCTCTGCTATGGAACCTCGTTCTCGACGGCCTATTTCAGGAACTTGAGAACGAGGATCTTTTTGCGCAAGATTATGCGGATGATCTGGTAATTATCATCTCGGGAAAATTCCCAAGTACGGGCTCTTGCAAAGGGCCTTGCAAATCGTACAGAGATGGTGCAATGACCAGTGCCTTAGAATTAATCCCTCTAAGGCAGAACTGGTAATTTTCACTAGAAGACGCAGGCTAGATGGTTTCGTCGAACCCGTACTCCACTATACCAATATAACAATCTCTAGGTCGGACTCTAAACTGACCTGGAAAAATCATATACACTATCGGAAAGTGTTGGTATTGGGGTGGCAATAAGAGCAAGCGAGAGCCAGCAAGCGAGAGCGAAGCATGCAATCGTGTACATGGGCGTGTCCACTCTTTACCTCTGCTAGAGTACTGTAGACATCTTTATTGTGGGCGATCGGTTAGAGAGTAGAGAGACAATAGTCAATGCATTATTTCTGCGAATATATTATAAGTTAGGTTAAATCTCTACATTTTCAGTTGATGTCAACTTACGTGCGAGACGCCTCTTAAGACCTAAGATATATGTAGCTAGGAGTTGTTCAAATAATCCTAGAGTATCATTATTGAAAAAAATAATAATACCATACCTACCATAAAAAAGGTGGCGGTAACCTTAAATTTACAGCATAAAACAGTTGGTGAAAAACTATTTTTAATTCAATCTATTACATCAATATACTGTATTTATTTTTTTATTATTATATCAGTTATCTAAGCTTATATAGATTATGTACACTCATATTTCCATCATATTCCATAATTAAGGAGATTAATAAAAAAAATTAAAAAAATATCATTTGAGTTTAGATTTTGGAAGTACATTTTTTTTACTTTTAACTCAAACTTGGTTGTTTGTTAAATTGACTTTAAGAAATTTGACAAAATCACTCAAGCTATGCTCTCATGATTTTCTCATCAACGTTTCTGCTCGTCAGATAACACTTCCCAAGAGCCAAATTTTGGTGAAAAGCGAAAAAATATCTGGCTAAATAGAACCTCTGCTGGCATTATATTCGATCATTAGAAATGTGTGTGACAGCATTATCAGTCCATAGCGAAATTTTTATCGGTTATTAATACACAAGAGGTCGATTTTTTACCGGGTAAATTTTTTTGGACAAAAACCTGTTTTCCCATGAAAATTATTCGAGAATTAAGTGCATAGAAAAATCGCGACACGAAGTGGAGCGATTTTTCCTATGTCCCTTAAATCGAGCATAATTTTCATGGAAAACAGGTTTGAGTCACTCAAAAAAAATTTACCCAAGTAGAAAATCAACCTCGTGTGTATTACAGAAGATTAATATATGATTAAAAAATCTTATCTAAAATAATTATTAAAACAACAAAACTGTTTATTTAATGTTTTAAAAATAACGATTTATAATAAAAATAGAAACATTTTCTAATGTTTTTTTATCATGTTATAACCCCAGTCAGTCAAAATATTTGCAAGTTCATCATAGTAGTGGTATCTTTTTCGAGGGAATAATGCTCTTTGCAAAAAGCTTTAAATTGTTTCCATATAGAATTTTTAGTGTTTCTCGTTTTAACTGGGACACTTTCATTCATAGCTTAGTTAATATTTTCTTGTGAAACATCACCAAATCGCTTTTCTCATTCATTTTGTGTACATAAATCAAAACGTGAAATGTCATATTTTAATAATTTCAATGACTTTTTTAGTTTGACACATGGCTACTACGAAAAAAGTAACATACATTTTTCTCGATTTTTTCCACTTATCGATAGCCGTTTTTCTCACTTTAAACAAATCCTATTGGTCGATTTTTTTGAAAATGTACGTTTTGATTGGTTAATAAAGTAAGAATATATTAATCACGGAAAGATTTTTCATACATAGGTGTTTTCCATATACAGTGGGTAGTGGGTCCACGAACGGACTTAACAATACTTACTTGTAACCTTTTTCCTTTTTTCTTTTACAAAAAGTCATTCTTCACAAAAACTTCTGCTTATTCTGAAAAGTTCTTAGCCATTCTTAGGATTACAATTTACTAAACGGGGTGTGTTCGGAAATAGTAAAAATAAAATTTTGCAAAGAGTAAAGCACCTTTCTTTTAATGATCTTATGAAGAAAGTTGTAAATAATGCCAAGTACAGTTCGAATACAAAGTTTCCTCCACAGGGCTAAGGATTTCTCAGAATAAGCAGAAGTTTTTATGAAGAATAACTTTTTATGAAAAAAACATTAATAAAAAAGTTTTCGATTTATTTGAAATAGTAGTTTATCGAGAAGATTTTTAGCAAGGTTTCATCGAAGTCGAGAGGTCTCCTAGACGACGGAAGTACTTTTTGTGACGCTCTTAATAATGTGCGTATAAACCGGCTAAAATCTTGTCAATTTTGGACGAGTGGTGTTGAACTGAAGGCGTGAATAATGTGTTTTTTTCCATTTTTTTTAAATTCAGTTTTGGTGATATATATATATATCAAGTAAAGTTATTATTTTAACAATTATTGCATAATAAATTTAAACCAAAACAATAATTTCTTAAATAAAAATAAGAAATAAGAATACGCCCGTCTAGACACAGATTTCAAATGATTTTATTTGGCGGGAAATAATTTAACCAATCATAGACAGCTTTCGCTTAGACTGTATATAATATATATGAATGCCAAATTGTGTATTTACTTTACATTATTTTACCTATGGAAAGTAAACAAAACTTACGGCGAGGATTATGTGGCAACATTTCTTGCGTGCCGCCAGCTGACATTTCTTGTCACAACACAAGTGAAAGAGATATATTGGTTAGATTTATTTGTTGTTTGCCACCAAGTTCTTCGAATGTCAATTTTTTCGGAACAGTTGCAAATTTTTTTTCCGAAGCACTTATATTTGTGTTTCCACAACTTTTATAAAATACCTTTTAAATGACATTATCTACTATTTATAAATTACAGCAAATACCTCGATGAAAGAAACTGAAATGCTTCAAATAAACACGACGGCGACGTTAGAACACATCTGCCATTTGACTAGCCGTTGACATTGTTGTCATGTTTTGCTAAATGTTTTTAAAAATCTAATCGGCATTAAAAATTATTTAAAATATTTAATAATTCACGCATATAATTTTTTACATAAAAAAATTAAATTTGGTGGATAAATATATTAAAATTGATTTAATAAATAAGCTTTATACTCCTGTTTTCTTCAATTATCTTTGCTAGAACTAGAGAAGGAATTTCAACTTGGCAACACCACACTGTTTTGTATAAAACCATTTTATCAACAAATCCAAACAGTCCAGCTACGTCATCGGCCAAAGTACCTACGTCAATAGTTTAAAACACCTGTTTCTCCACTAATTTTAACTTGTTTTCTCAAAAAATTGATAATTATTTTCGCGGAAATCTGTATTGGAAGGCTTGTTTGTACATATTCTATGATATTACTCAATAAAAAAAAATGAAAATACCCCATTCTTCATAAATTGATACATATTTGCATAACAACAGTTATGTTACATAGTTGATATTTAATTAATACCGGTGAAGTATTCAGACATAGTATTGCTTGAAGCCTTCATTTCATAAACAAGTCGCTAAAATGGTGACAACTGGCAAGCAGGTGCTTAAAATTCCAATACCGAAAGGACCATCAGAGATTAATGGAAATACTCGAAAACAGAGATAAGAAAAGTCCTTACATTTTCCATTCTTCATTTACTTATTGCTAGAAGCTACAGTTATGATATTAAAAAGCTATTTCAAACAAAATTCTTAGAAAAATAAACTGAGAAGTGCTTATACATCCAAAGCTTGAAAATGTCGTTCGCTGTACCTATAAATTTATGGCAGGTCAATAAATTAATTAAGTATGGCCATGGTATTCCCATGTAAACCTACAAATAAATTATTTCATAAAAATATTCATATTCAATTTTAATTATATCCGAAATATAATCAATCAATCTTAAAGTGTGACCATAATATAAATTTCTTATGTAAATCTTCAAGTAAATTCTTTTTTCATATTTATTAAAAATATTGATACGAATTTAATGTAACGAGAACTATCTACATAGAGCACTAAGCCGTCAGCTAAAAGAGAAAACCTAACACCCCGGTACACACCAACGCTATGAAAAACCTACAAAGACAAGTAGCGGACTATATACAAAAAGCATAAATTATTTCAGCTCGTTCATGCTGGCATTCATGAATAAACTGAAACCTCGCTACAATCAACACAGCAATGGAAGCTCAATCTCACAAATAGATCATATTCTGGTAGGCAGAAAGGCCAGAAAAAGGATCAAGAACAATAAAGCAAAAAGGGCAGTAGAAGTCAATGTAGACCACAAAATCCTATACGGAAAATTGGAAATAAAAGAAGAGAAAAGGAGTAATAGAAATAACAAAACACCATGCAGCGCCTGGAACAGCTCTCTACTACACCATGAACACTTCCAGAAGAAATACTACGAGGATATAGATAAAGAACTGCCAGGAAAAGAATTAGACCGGACATCAATGGGTTCAAAAATAAAAAATTGCGGCAAGAAAAACGTTAAAAAGGGACAGGTCACCTATGGGCCCGACAAGAAAGGAAGGAAAGGAATAGCAAGTACCAACAACTAATAAAGACGAAGGCTAAAGACAAACAATACCCGACATGGAACATAAATGAAAAACTAAAAAAAGCATTGAAAGAAAAAAGAGAGGCGGAGAGAAACCACGATGAGGAAAAATGTACAGCATTATTCGAAAACATAGAAACACTCCCAACAGAACAACGGATAAATCAAACCTTCGGATATCTGAAAAATATAGAAGATACAATAATACCCACAAAAGAGGACACTTACCACTGCAGCATTGGACCAAGAAGCTGGAGGAAGATGGGAACACAACGAAAGGCCGACACGACGACTAATAAAAGAAACGGGGACGGTAGCTCAGTGGTTTAGCGCGTCTAGCTTGCAAACTGGCGTACCTAGCGAAGCAGGTTCAATCCCTGCTCATCGCGAAATAATTTTAATAAAAAAAATATATCCCCAAGAAGTGGTTCGGACTCCACTATAAGCTGTAGGGCCTCGTTTCTCTTTACCTAACACAAAATCATTCTGGATTTTCAAGGAGTTACTTCGGTGACTTGAGAAGCGGTTAAGAAAACATTTTTTTTTAAGACAACGGACCACTGCCCCTACTCCCAAAAACAATAAGACGAAAACAGCGACATAAAACATCAACACTACTAGGAGAAAACGCGGCAGCAACAAAACTCACTAAACGAAGCCTGAGAAGAGACGAAAGCAACATCATCAAACTGTTCGCAAAAACAACAAGACGAAAACGAGGGGGAAAAATGAATACCACACAAAATCGCAACGATATATGCTCTACCAGAAACAAAAACGGAGGAATCAGAAAACTCGGAAGAAGAAGCAGAAACATAAAAAGTGTAGTACAAACACTGTTTATCACGACACAATGGGGCAACGCATTTCACAAACATCTACACTGACCCCCCATACTCCTGTACCATACGTCATGTGGCTCTCGCTGCTGACAACAAGTATGTCCCAATTCCAACCCAGCGTGGACGTAGTCAGCGGTACATCTTGGGAGTGGCAGCAATGCCTACCGCACGCTGGTAAATCAATCAATCAAAACAATCAAGATTTTTAGCGGTAGACTTTTAGCGAGCTGCACATCAGTAAAGTGGTAATTATTCTCGCTTAGCTCACAAATGTTTAAACCGATATCGATGTGGTTTTACAAGATGACTGTAGAACATGGTCGGGGGTTCTTAAAAACTTTCAATTTTACTTGTTATCAGTATGATGGTTAGAGACTTCCCTCTTATTTCCAAAATATCCCCTTTTTACCTCGTCTTTCCGCTATGTTTCCTCATTCACCTAAATTCATGTATTCAATATAAATATATTTTTTTGGAAACTGTAAATTAGTTATTGCATAAAGGCTGTAATTTGTGTCAATAATTATACGATCGACATATGAGTACGGAATTAAGTCACATTTTAGGACACCTTTTTATTCCATTTGCAGATACTGACAGAATTACGCAACAGATTACACTCAAAGTCAAATTCGTTAAGTTCATTTAGGAGAACCGGTGGTTTTCTTTCAAAGATACAGTGGTTCAGGCGTGTTTCCGTAGATAATACAGCAATATATTTTACATATAGATTATAAATGTCCGTTCTAATTTTACAATCTTTTAAAAAAATATATCCTTTTAATTTTACGATCTTTTAAATTTAAATAAATCAGATCCAGACATGATGAACTGTATTCAAATCACGTGCGAGCAGTGGTGCATTTTCATAATATGAGATTATGTTAAGAGTTAAGAATAAGCAAACAAATAAACAAACAAACTTTTATGATAAAATGCGTATCAAACATAACTTGTAACCATAAAGTCTGCAAAATTTATATTCGCAGCTGATTTAAGAGAGGTTAAAAGTTGATTTGGAAACGCATTACTTATTGCAAAACATTGATTTCTATAATATCGCATATATGAAATGTACGCACATTCCATATTTAACCAATGAGTATATTTTTATTTATAATTATTATGATACAGCAAGGGTCAAGGGAGCGATTGGCATTCTGTAAACTATTCTTAACACAGGTGCTAATGAACTTAGTTAATAGTAAGGGTATAAAAATTTCGGCAAACTTCCTCTCCTTATTCACAGATCCTGTCATATGTTTAACGACTCGCGCTTATTCTATTTGGCTCCCCTTTGCTGCATGGCACGTATGACATTATCACGCCGTCTGTCGCTCGCTCTTTCCCATCAGATTTTTGGTGACATCAGCCAAAGGTTCTGGAGAGCGTCCGTCCTCTTCGCCTCTTGCCATCTGGTTTTCCCGAACTATCAGCTATTCTATATTGTCCTCTCTCCGGTTCATGTTACCAAGAAATAAGAGAATTGGGGAGAATACAGTGCTGAAAAGTCGCTTTTGGGGGTGTGCTTTTTGGAGACTCAAACTGTTACGTTGGTGCGATGGTCTATCCAGGGAATTTGTAACAAACGTCTCCAAGCCCGCAACTTGAAAACATTAATATGCCGTCTGTCTGCCTCCTTAGGGTCGACGTCTCAGAGGCGCAATGTAAGATGGAGACAGACGAGTACTTGGGCATTAGCAATTAGTATTTTTGTGCTTTTCGTGATATTTCCGTCACGCCAACCTTAAAGAACAGTGTTAAGACAAGGGCTTTTTTTGGCCCATCCGGGTAAAGTATGGAAGCCATCTTTTTTTTTTACTAATTTTGAAAACGAATCCGTCACCCGTTTTGGCGAAAAATCTCGGGAACACATTAAGAAACAACCCTTATTTGGAGGTGACATTGGAATTAATATTAGAACTTGTCACTAGAATTAGAACTACAAGAGGTTATTCATGTGCAGGAAATTCTCTTAAAATACTAAATTTCGTTAACTATGTAGAAAAAAAAGTAAAAAACCCAAATGAGAATGGGTTGCTATTTTAAAACTGCTCACGAGTTATTACGAACATACTCTATCTTTGACATAAACTATTTTGAGTTTATAAAAACAGTATTAAAAGAAATATTTTTAAGTGTCTCTTAATTTAAAAAAATCTATATAATGAATATAATTGAAAAATTAAGGCTCATGTTCTGCCTTTAAGATTGAAAACAGGTGAGAGAATGTCAACAATATATAGAATACTTCATTCTGACAAGGAAAATTCAATTGAATAATTAAGGAATTTTTTCGCAATGAAAACGGATCACGAGTCCCGAAATGGTGACCTCAGTGGTGGTTGGGGGTGAAATTGTATCATGATATGACGAATCTCGTACTGATATTTACTACTTCATACAACATATCCCCATGGAAAATAAAATATCATTCTGACAACCACAAATCAATAAAAGATATACGGATTTTTAGGTTATAAATAAAAGTGATAGTACCGAGATATTTACATCCTCAATCCAATTCCACCCCAAAGAGGGTTGAGAAATATTTAATAATTTTATTATGATAGGTGATTAGGTAGATTTTTTGCAAAAAAAAACTGACCGGTAGTCCCTAAATGGTGATTTTACCCTCCTTTATGGATCGGATAGGGGTTTTTGGGTGCCACTCAGTTCATTCTCATTTTCCCAACCAAAAGTCATTTAAATAATTAAAGAATTTTTTAATACAAAAAACAAGTAATATTTTCTGGATAGTGATATGCACACCGTACACTTCAACCTCCAAAGTGTGAGAAATATTCATCTGAATTGACTAAGTCACCTTATTATGATAAAAAAAACATCAAACTGGGTGATTAGACATTTCTTTTGCAATTATTTGATATTTGAGTTCAGCCTGTTATTAAACCAAACAAGTATACAAGTAAGAACATGGTAGGTTATAGTATATTAAGTATCGCGAACGGTAAGGGACGTTTACCGGTCGACGGTAATTTTGCCTGAAACCGGTACAACCCTAAACGTTCGCAATGCCTATACTGTTTTCTGCACGATCGCAGGTAATTTATTTCAATGAATAGTCATTTACACTACAAGGGAGGTAAGTAGTTTTTACCAGTCGCGGATGATTTTACTCACGAGCGTAGCAAGGGCTGGCAACAGAGTCCGAGGCTGGTCAAAGTTACTTACTTCTTGCGTGGTGTATAACGTTTTATCTGCTCTCACAGCTACGGTTCATAAAATAAAAATCAGATTTTACATTTCTTGATCAATCTGTTTTGACAATGATACTAAGTAATTTTTTTTATATTAATGGATGTCACGTTGATTTTATCGTTACTAAGGCGTTATTTTGGACGTTGTTTACAAACAACGCGTGTAGTTTTGCTAGCTCTGAATTATATTTTCCAAATTAGTGATTTTCAAATGACTCGAAAACACTTATTTACTCAAGGGAGGCAAGTAGCTCACTTACCTCCCGTCGTCAATAGCAACTAGCACTTTCCGGTAAAATCAACTTACCTGCTTTAAAACAATGTGACCATAGCCTGCTTACTATAGTGGGAGCAGATAAAATAATTTAATTTCTACTAAATAAACGAAAAGTCAAAAGTGACGTTTATATTTCGCGGCAAGTCCAACTTGTCAAATATGATATTTGTATTTTGTTATACAATTAGACGGTTGTGCTACATATTTCCAAGACATTATTATTTGGAAACGCATATATTATATTAATTTTACTTACCGTTCAGACGTCGGTAAGTAAGTTATTTACCGACGTGTTAGGCCTAGTAATCAGTAAACATAACATACCGTTCTGGCAACTGATATTGTAAATAAACAAAAAGCTCGATTGAGCAAAAAATATATTGACGATAAATTTTCTCTGCTGAAGATAGGAAAAAATCAAATCAGATTTAAACGTTTTATTTCATATTTGGTGCGTAAGTAAAATAGAATACTGCATATTGAAATTAAGTTATATCCGTCACAAGGGTGAATGGTAGAGGCATGTAAACTGTCATGTTTATATTACAGACTATGTTTTATTATATATTTAAGAGCAATATGTTACTAAGCTTTTTGATTTAGTACACAAAAATACGAAGATGTAAAAATTATCTAAACTATAATATACAATGTGTTTCTCAGGTTAGGACAGAACTTTATTATACATTAATTTTACTTTACAATGGTATGTTTAATAAGACCAGTACAAAATGAGCCGGGCATTGCCAACAGCGAACAGCTATTTGAACTATAATAACAACCACGATATTAGAGTGAACTTCTACCCCTTATATATTGCAGAAATGTCGATCATAATAACAGACAACTGACCTAGCAATTTAATAAAATGTGTACTTGATTTTGTATTAAACCTTAGAATAATAAAATACATCGAGGAAGCTGGGGAAAGCAGATAAAACCAATTCAAAACAAACAGGCTGATAAACAATCAAGAGGAAATTTACCAAACTGTAATTTCTGTTAGACAATTTAATTACGTTGTTAATGTAATTAATATGTGTCAATGAAAAATTGTTAAAAGCAAATAAAAGCTTATTATCATTATCAAAAATGTTTGCACGTGTTGTTGAATTTATATATTATTTCAGCATAACAACAAGAAACTGAATACTAAATGTACCCCAATTTAAATTATAGTTTACTTTTAATATAAGTTATGATAAAATACAGTTGATATTTATGGTATAAAGGCAGATTTCACTGATAGCTTTTTATGTAATTACGTATAGTTTTAAATATGTGATTTCAGTTAAGTTACTTGATTTATAAAAGTCAACTCCTAGATCCTTGATTTCATTATGATCGTCCTTCCTTGTTTGAAAAATTAGGACGGATGACGCATTTATTTTTAGCCATACAAGCCTGAAAATACCACGACTGCCGAAAAATAATTTTCTGATTTTTAAATAACTTAAAAAAAACTGAAACGATTTAAGAAATAATCAACTTCTCCACTCAACTCGTATGTATGTTTTCATGTTTGTTTACTAAAAATATTTAAAAATAATATTATTTTAAAAAACTGCGAAGATTATTCTATGGTATATGCAACAATGGTATATATGAAAATTTTAATTAAAATAAAACTTTAGTTTTAATTACTATTATATAAAAGAAAACTACTAAAAACTCATTCGTTTGTGAAGTATCTAATATTATTTAATGCTCACGTTCACTTTTCCCCCAACTTTTAGATATAAATGCGGGAATATTGTATTTTCCCTTTATTTGTAAGTCCACTATACTTAGCTTATAATTCTCACGACACGCGACGCGCAGTGGAGTATTTTGAAAAAAACGGCTAAAATACAATAATCATAATAATTTTTTTATTTAAATAAGCTTAATTCAGAAGTCTTTCTGCAAGGTATGGCTCGGCAGAGTGGTCCTGTAATAGTTTCATTAAGCTATGCATCTAGTATAAGGTGAAAAAATTGGAAACAAGATTATTTTCGTCGTTTTGGCGAATGCGCTAGTGATAGGAAATTTAATATTGTGACAGGGAATTCAAATTTCGACGGAATTGCAATAAAATTAGTAGCTATACTCCGGTCAAAATAGACATTCACCCTTGCATAAATTCCCAAGAAGCTGAAAATTTACATGAACGTTAGGGATACCATTATAATGAAGTTGTGAAAAGTCCCCATTGATCCCGTATGTGCAAATAATTTTATGCGAGGTCAAAGTTCGCAAAAATGGGTTTTTTGGATTTTTTAGCGAAACGGTTAGTTTTATGATAAAAATAGCTTCAACAAAAATTGTAGATCTTTCAATTCTCTACAAAAATTGTTCTTACACTTTTTTTCCTAAAATTCACCTTTTTTGAGAAAAAGCCATACCAAAGTTATATTCTCCATAATATGCATAACTACGCTGCCTATGTACATTATGGACGTATAATATAAGTAAAACTATTAGTCTGCGTGACTAATACATTATTGAATGATAATTCTAAGAATATGAGATGAAAATAAACCCAGTCCCTAATTTTATGTGACCACGTGGCCTGGAGCAACATCTGTCTGCCGTTCAATTGTGAACGTGGCAGTGTCCGTCTACCTACTCTTTTTTCTAAGGTGTCAACGAAATACCGTTAGTCTTAAACGCTCAACCTCTGCATGCAAGTGAATTTGTTACTGTTGATTGTGGCATGAAGACGTTGATTGACGCAAGTGTTGAAAGAGGTAATGAATTTACTGACTACCTAAAAAACCAAAAATCAGTGAAAATTCATGTGCAATGTCGTAAAAACTACACTCGGAAGAGTACTATTGCTGCAGTGAAGAGACAACATGAAGAGGAACAAGCCAGTACTTCTAAAATAAGTCCTCCTCGTACTAGAGCAGGCGTAAGTGAATCAGCTTTCTGCCTTAAAAATTGTTGTTTCTTTTGCGGCGATGAATTGAATGAAGAATATGAAAAAAAGCGAGAACTGAAATTTCGGCGTAGAATTTGTAAGGTTACTACACTTTCATTCAAAGAATCAGTTCTTCAAGTAGCTCAGTTTCGTTCTGATGACACAGCAAAAACTATTGTTTCTCGCATCGGGTTCGAGCATGATTTAGTTGCTGCTGAGGGCAAGTATCATAATGACTGTTATGTTTCCTTTTTAAAACCGACCACTGGAGGTAAAGCCGGCCGTCCTCGAGGTACTTACATCGAAAATAGTGATGACTGTCAATTTACATTGGAAGAATTGAAAAATGTATGTAAAAATTTAAATGTAGATAACAGAACTATCAAACTACGATTGAAATTAAATTATGGTGATAAAGTTATAATCACTGAAAAACCGGGACAATTGACATTTATATGTTTCATTGATAATCATTATGATATCTTGAATCAAGCTTGGGGTGAAAAAAAAAATGTATTGACAAAGAAGAGCGATTCAAGATCCTGGAAGCTGCGGCAGCAATCATTCGGGAAGATATTCAATCAGTAGTCATCGATAATTCTTATTACCCCCACCAGGTCGTATGTTTGAAGATATTAACAGTGATATTCCAGAGTCACTGACTTATTTTTTGGAACACATTATTTTAAAAAATAAACGACTTAATTTAGAGCATTTAAAATTAGTATGTACTAACATTAGTCATAGAATTATGACTGCTGTTCGGCCTCGGACTTTCAAGTCCAAGTTACAATTGGGTCTCGCTACAACTGATGTATCGCTGTTTGAACAATTTACGTCAACTCAGGAAGATGAAGATGAAGAAAATATTGAATAAGAAGACCTAATATTATATTAAACTTCAACAAAAAGACCGTGGAGTAGGCCTACCGGGGAAACCACATTAAAAAAGACGCGCCAAGTACACTACCTCATAGGTGGCGTGGAAACGTGTGCATATTATGGAGAATATAACTTTAGAATGGCTTTTTCTCAAAAAAGGCGAATTTTAGGAAAAAAAGTGGGACCATTTTTGTAGAGAATTGAAAGATCTATAATTTTTGTCTAAGCTATTTTTATCTTAAAACTAACCGTTTCGCTAAAAAATCCAAAAAACCCATTTTTGCGAACTTTGACCTCGCATAACATTTTTTGCACACACGGGACCATTGGGGACTTTTCGCAACTTCATTATAATGGTATCCCTAAAGTTCATGTAAATTTTCAGCTTCTAGGGAATTTATGCAAGGGTACCCCCATTTTTAGGGCTAACTTGACCGGACTACTAGGTTTTCTAGGAGTAGCAAATCTCAAATTTAAAGTCCAAAGTTAAGAATTCAAAAAGGCGAATTCAATATGGCTGTCATATAACTGCAATATTTTTGTAGATTTACATCACATTTGACACATGGTGATTTCAAAATTATGTGATAACGAGTCTCACATTAAAACTTTAAAATTCATATTTTCTTTTATTATGTAGACGCGAAATAAGAAACCCACTAGAAAGAAGTCTAAACAAATTTTTGAAAAATTAAAAAAAAGTCACTAAAAATTTTTAAATAAAATTTCACCGCCACCCAATTTTAATATCGATATTGACGTGGGTGTATAAATAAACAAATAAAGAATTTAAATTTATTTGTAACCGACTTCAATAGTAATCGTAGGTAATAAGGTTCAATTAATTGAGCGAACATGAAACTTTTTACATAATTTTTTATCAGTTTTTTTACCCATTTTTTCCATTTGTATAAACAATACATGCCAAATTTTATTTTTACCTCGCCCGCTTACTGATGGAAAGAAAAAAGATAATCTCCGAGATATCTTCGGAGTTTTACGTTTTAGATTATATTACAGAATAGGACAATTTCGTCAGTCTGTTTGTCTGTTGGCGTTATAAACAAATATGTTAGAACATATGACGAACAATATTACTAAGTAGCACAATTTTCTAGGAAAAATAAAAAGTAAAAAATATAATGCAAATATAAATATATTTATAGCCCACGGAAATTAGCATTTGACCCGGACAAAATTAGTAAAAATCTGAATTTTTGCACGGAAGTTCTTTGAGGTGTCCCAAACCCAAATCCGCAAAAATCACGAAAATCCCAACATGGCTACCCAAGATATTGAAGGTCAAAGTTTTTTGCAAATATCTCGCGTCCTATGCATCGGATGCCAATGAGGTCAATGAGAAAGTTGTAGAGAATTAAATTATCTATAAGTTGTCTTTTTTATTTTTTACCAAACCGCCCCCCCATTTTTCGAGATATTCAAGGTCAAAGTTTTCAAAAACATGGTTTTTCGCGAATATCTCGCGTCAAAAAAATCGGGCAGCAATAAAGTTAACACAAAAGTTGTAAAGAATTCAATTATCTACAAGATTGGTATTTTGCATTTTTTTCCAAAACCTCGCCCTTTTCGAGATATTCAAGGTCGAACTTTAAACAAAACGATTTTTTACATGTAGACTTCGTCGCGGTCTAATGCATAGGGAGCGAGATATTCGCTGAAAACCGTTTTTTTTAAACTTCGACCTTGAATATCTCGAAAAGGGCGAGGTTTTGGGGAAAAATGCAAAATACCAATCTTGTAGATAATTGAATTCTTTACAACTTTTATGTTAACTTTATTGCTGCCCGATTTTCTTGGCGCGAAAAACCGTGTTTTTGAAACTTTGACCTTGAATATCTCGAAAAGAGAGGGGGAGTTGGGAAAAAATAAAAAGACAACTTGTAGATAATTTAATTTTATACAACATTCACATTGACCTCATGGGCATCCGACGCATAACACGCGAAATATTTGCAAAAAACTTTGACCTTCAATATCTTGGGTAGGCATGTTGGGATTTTTGTGATATTTGTGGATTTGGATTTGGGACACCTCTAAGAACGGCTGTGCAAAAATCAAATTTTTACTAATTTTGTCCAGGTTTCCTCATTTCTTTGTCTAATTTCCCTGCGGTATTAATTAAAAATCGCTTTAGGACATATTTGAAACGTAATTGACACTTTTGCCAAGTAAGAAAACCTGATATACTTTAGGTGAAAAACATACAGGAGTGGTCAACCAAGAGAGAGTGAAATAATAAATAGAAAGAGTCAAATAAAGAAGAAAGTTTTGTCTAAATACTTTTAGAATTATGCAATGATGCAACAGCCAATTTAACGAAAAAAATGTATAATAATTGTTTACACTTAGCCAAACGGTGTGCAGGAGTTTTCGTTGACTTGGCAAAAGCTTTCGACACGGTGAGCCATGAATTACTTCTATGCGCGCAAAATCCAAAACATCGGAATATGGGGACAGACCTTCAAGTTACTTAGAAGCTACTTGGAAATCAGATATCACTCGGTTAACATAGGCACCAACATCAGTGATAACATATTAGCAAAATGTGAAAAAAATGAAAAACTCAAATTTTCATTTTGTTTAAATCGTTTTGTGGAAATCAAAAATAGTATACGGCGACTAGAGAATGGGGAGAAAAGAATGAAAGTGGGGTGCTATGACTTGGTTAAACAATGTAATTGTAATAAAGAGGATAAAAAAGTAACATATTTTTGGAAAAAGATTTACTTGCCTACAATATTACTCTGAAAATATGAAATAATGTTTAACTCAGTTTTCTAAAGATTTCCACTATTCAATGTAAAACAGCTAGACAGAACTATGGATTTAAAGACGACGAAAATATTCCTAATTTCGGAAATGTATTTGACAGCCTACTTCAAATTGATATAAAGTACAAAGGTATACGTGTACTAAATCTAATGGAATATTTTAGTATTAATAGCACGTTTATATTTCATAATTTTATTATTACTGTTAGAGTAAATTTCACAATTGTTTTCTTCACATAACATAATTATAAAAATGATAAAAAAAAAATATATTATTCAGTTTAATGTCAGTTTAATTGGAAATATTTGATGAAAATAATAACAACGATATGTAGTTTATACATTGCGTGATGTTCGTTAGTTAAAAAATAACATTGCTATTTGTATTTTTAGAATAGTTAATACATATAATAATGAAAATATTATCTATATCCTGAAATATTTTGTGATATTTTAATGTCAAACTTCCGGTGAAGCACTTAACAATGATTCATACAAATTTCAAATTTAAAACGTCTACCAACTTAAATTAAACAAAAAGAATCGTAGGTACGTACATATTCACCGGAATTGATAGTTCCATAGTCTTTCTTCATGTTTGCACACTGACTTATTAGGGTAATTACAAATTGATCTCACACTGAAGAGTAGCACCACATAACTGACCAGAACATAGCCCCGTGTCTTTAAATCTAGTTAGCCGTTTGATAGATTAAGCCAACTCCCACCATCCCTTTTGACCGGATTATGTTTATAGTTATGAATTTACTAAATTTTCCACTGGTGGTATCTACATGTTTAAATGAAGCGTAAAGATTTCTGCAAAAAAATTAATTTGCAATATTTCATATCCCTATCTATGTTTACAAACATATGAAATTAAGAGTCATACGATTGTACATCCATTCAAATTTATCAAGTATGATGCATACCATGACAAATGTTGTAATTATAGTTGTTTTATACATTTTTCTCTGTTTAATGTCCGTCATGTAATAAGAAATACGTGATTTAAACAAAATCAGAAGCAAAGCTGTTGTTTTTAAAATGTATAGTAAGTATCTAAGTTTTACTTCCATATCCACGTAGTGGATTGGAAGTATAATTATAACAACGATAAAAAAATTGTTTTTTATTTTTTGTCTTAGTAAGTCAGTCGAGATTTTATGTTTTAGCAAAAAAAAATCTGTTTCTAACTTTTTTTTGTGCACACGATTACTCTGGAACGGATTATGATATAGACTTGAAATTTGGTAGACCTATATATCATAACGAGATCTGGAACTAGATATAATTGAGATTTAGTGTGTTTTTTTAAAATATGCATATTATTCTTATTCTTTTCACTTTTTTTATATTTAATATTTTTATCATAAACATGGTGTTTCACGACGAACTGCATGTACTACTAGGAATCCCACATAACACAGTTTGTGCTTAGTACTACGATTTATAAATATACATACTTTTGGGTATGATTGTATTTCATATAATAGTAGATACTTATATTACTCCGCATCAGACTAAGCTGAAATATGTAGCAGACTTTGGAGTCTTTCAATAAAAAATTATTTTATTGTGAGAAAGGTCATTCGACGTCAACAGAGACAAATAAAAGCACACAAATTTACTCCCAGACGCATCTGCTCCGTGCCGTTGGAGGTAAAAATATATAAATGAAGAAGACGTAATGCGTGTATAAGACCGATGATTCAAAATTTTCACAAAAATATTTAATTTCGGCAGCTCCATTATAAGTAATATTTTATTACCAGTTGTGCTGCCGTGGACAACTCTTTTTTTCTGTAAATCTATCCTTATTTGCACACTTGAAATATATTTTGACAAATGACAATATCAGAATACGTTCCATTTTTTTTGTCCACGACAGTACAAGCCAAGAAGGGCAAGGTGACATGGCGATAAGATATTACTAATACTAGCTGATGCCTGCGACTTCGTCCGCATGGAAAATTTCTTGCGCGTGGAATTAAGAACATTGACATACTAACTTATGCCTATAAAGAAGTACTACATGCTGACTGAGTACTCCTATAATACTCATGAAGTACACTGTGCAGCCATTGTACTCGAGGAAATGCACTACGCATCCATAGTACTCGAGGAAACCCATTGAACATCCATTGCATTCTAGGAAACCCACTGCGCATTCATTGTACTCGAGGAAACCCACTGCGCATCCATAGTACTCGAGGAAACCCAGTGCGCATCGCAATTTGATAACAATTCATTATTCTATTTTTACGTTAGAGAGAGTTAAACAAAAAATAATTATTTTAATCGACCATTTGGGCGGGTTTGTGTCAAATTTCATGCTTAAAAACATTCCTCTTCCTGTTCACCCGTTGGGGGGGTCTCTTTTTGAAAACCGTCGAATACGTGTCTTGGACTGTCCCCTTTTTTCCTCAGAAGAGCCCATCGTTGGAAAATCGCGTTTCTGATTTACGCGATTTCAGAGATCATCTACCATCCCCTTTTCACCCTTTCAAAAAGTGAAAATCGAAATTTTGTCTTACTCGTGTCTAATAGATTCCAATAAAGAATATTTCTGTCAAATTTCACGCTTCTAGGTCTAACCGTTTCCGAAAAGCCTCTCCCTCCCCGATCACCCGTTCGGGGGGAGGGGGTCTCTTTTTGAAAACCGTCGAATCGTCTCCTTATTTCTCCAAAAGAGCCCGTATAAATAATTTCAACAAAAAATATTTCTGCAAAATTTCACGCATCTACAGTGTGTCCCCGCGATAGGTGTAATATACCAAAATAAATTAGTACGGCTTTCATTTTCTACAGTCTCAGTTTGCTTGACGTAAAATGGATTTTTACCAAATTTCAGTTAAAATGGGATCAAACTTGCGGAGTTAATCTAAGAAGAAAATAAAAGAAAACTGCAGGTAAACTGGTCTTTTTGTTAATTTCGCGGAAAAATTCTGTTTGGATAAAATATTTGGCACTGAAAGTTGGAGCCATTTCATTGCATTTGAACAAAAAAAAATACTACTTATAGTAAATAGCTTTTTATTTTTTAACACAATTAACAATTTCAACGAATTCAACTAAAAACCTATTCAAATAGTACCTCACCTAAATTACTACATAATTCCGCCCTTCTTCTAATTCTTGTAACTTCTAATTTTTTCAAGAAGTATTCTTATTATTATTATTAATATTATTTTTTGTTCAAATGCAATGAAAGTTGACATATGGCTCTAACTTTCAATGCCAAATATTTTATCCAATTTTTTTTCGGATTTTTCCCTCCGGGCCCGTATTTTTTTCCAAGGGCCCTGTCTGTCCAAGTGTACAGCATTCAAACTGCAAACACCTGGTCACCCTATATTAGGATTAGGTATTAAGAAAATATAATATGGGGCCCCCAACAATTTTTTGCAATGGGGCCCCATGCCGCACAGTGGAAAAAAAAAGCCTTTTTTGGACAAAAATCTGCCTACAAGTCAAATCTTAATCAATTTTCATCTACCTTGGCTTAAAATGTAGGTTATTGGCTACACTTTCAGAGTATACTGCCTAAATTGGAAACCCCGATTTCCTAACCTCAAAAAATGTATCAAATCTGTCTCACTTTTTTCTATTTCTACAAGTCAAATCTTGATCGATTTTGACAATCCTGGGCTTAAAAGGCAGGTTATTAACTACCCTTTCAGTGCATGCTGCCTACATTGTGAATCCCGATTTCCTAACCTCAAAAAATTTATCAAATATGAGAGTAATCACTTTTTTCTATTTCCACAAGTCAAATATTGATCAATTTTGACAATTCTGGGCTTAAAATGCAAGTTTTAGCTACCCTTTCAGCGTATACTGCCTAAACTATGAACCCCAGGATTGTCAAAATTTATCAAGATTTGACTTGTAGAAATAGAAAAAAGTGATTACTCTCACATTTGATACATTTTTTGAGGTTAGGAAATCGGGGTTTGCAATTTAGGCAGTATACTCTGAAAGTGTAGCCAATAACCTACATTTTAAGCCAAGGTAGATCGAAATTGATTAAGATTTGACTTGTAGGCAGATTTTTGTCCAAAAAAGGCTTTATTTTTCCACTGTGTGCCGTCTAGTTACGCCACTAGCCAGTGAGTCAGTCAGTTAAGGTATTCTTTTACAGATATAGAAGATTTCGATATTTCGTCGTTTTTTTATTGCTTGAGAGTGGTTCGTAATAATTGCAATATACAGGGTGTTTCATTAATAATTGAACATACGCTAACTGGAGAATCCTTAGTCCAAAATATGAAGATTTAACCTGAAACACTTAGATAAAATGTGCCTCCTTACTGAGATACAGGGTGTCAAAGTTGTATTTTTTTTTCCTTTTCTTTGCAATATCTCAACTACCTCTGGACCGATCTTCTCCCAATTTGGTAAGGAAACATTTTTCAAGCTAAGAAACAATAATTTATCTATTACATCACTCTAGTCCGTGGAGGGCTCCTTATAAGCTATACCTGATGATGAATATTTTTTCTCTTTCTTTTACGAAACGTAGTGGCACTTTTGACTAGAAAATCTCATACAGGAGTCATTTCTACGTAAAAAAAAGTACTCTTGATAGAACTTGATAATTTCAACCGTTTTGTCCAATTCTTAATGAAACACCCTGTATAATATAACATCTACAGAGCCGTCTCTGGAATTTATCGCCGCAATCCAGACCCCCGTCATAATAAATTAAAAATTACATTACCTCGCTGTTTGTATATAAACAGTGGAAACCTTTTCGTGTAGTATTTAACAAAATGAGAATAACAATTACGATAAAGATGTAGTCGATGTATAAACAATGGTACTGTTTAAAAATTCCGAGGCAGAGTAGGGCAATTTAGGAGTTTTCATGTATTCATAATTAAATTTACAAATCTATTCAGACTGACTTACTTCTCACTTTAAATTAGGAAAATGAGGTTAGAATATTGGACTTTAATGTATTGATAGAATTTTCAGTCATATACCAGAAATCCGAAAATTTCCAATAAAGTGAAATTAACAAAAAAAAATGCGATTTATATAGGGAGCGAGGTGCATCTTAGACAAGAAAACATCAAGTCCAAGATTGCGCGCGCTTTACAGAAAAGACAGTCATGGTCATTGGCGCAACTAGGGGGGCAGGGTGGGCCGGGCGGGCCGGGCCCACCGCAAACTAGCCACGGCCCACCCCAGAGGAAAGAATAAAAAGTAGCAAAAAAAATTTTAATTTATCGACTAACGTATCACTAAATTATTCGGAATCCATAATCCATCCCCGACTTCTATACCAATTTGACAGAAGTGAGGTCAAACATTTCCACCCGTCGATTATAACGGTAATGTCGGAGAGTACCAGCTCAGACGTTTTGTTTTTAAACTATGCGCGTTAGCGTGCGAGTCTCGAGTCTGCGACTGTCTGCTGTATTTCTTTCGTTCTATCGTTCATGCCGGAGTGAGTGTATAAGAAAATAATAGCGTATTCGGAGCGAAATGTTACTATACAGAGCACGATGACTTCTTTTGTCAAGGTCAAGGTTAATAAATGACCTTGAAATGATAAAAAAAATTCGCCTGCGGCGCTATCACTAACCACCTCGTGTACACATATATATCTACAGAACACCTTATGCACGAGCCGCCACTGAACTTTGCGTTTTAAACACAAGGGGCCTGGCCGCCCCCAGAAAAATTCTCTAGTTACGCCAATGGTCATAGTACTTGTTGACGCATATTAAAAAAAAACAAAAATCTTCTGTAATGTGGCATGATAATCACCTTCATAAGAACGTTATCACGATCTTTTATTACTAAAATAACAAACATATTTAGCAAATATCTCAAAAATAAATAGTATGCTTTAATAAAATATCAAAGATTGTTAAGTAAGTATGTAATGTTATATCAATGTTTAAATACAAATTCAAAATGCACGCAATAGATTTATATTTGGTTCAGAAATTATGTATTCAGATAGGTATGTCGATAAGACGATATGTGTAATATGCGGAGCTCGGGAATTTTATCTCTGTGAAACCAAAATCAGAGTTGGCTCTAAGTTAGTGAGGAAAGATTTTTATGCAAGTATGACCCAATATATCTGATACACATTTTTGTATATCGTCGACTCTGTATAATTTCACGTTAGGTTTGTAGATACGGACATACATACCGATGGCTAGATTTGTACTACGGATTACGAAACTGCGATCTCGGATGATCTACCCCTTTATTAAATGTTGACGTAAATGCGAAGATTACCACAGCGTAGGTTTAGTAAAAGGGATTTTGTCAAATATTTCACAATTTCGGCGGCGCCGCCTAATTAGAGGAGTCAATAAAACTGTATTAGTAAAAAACATATAAAAGTACCGCCGTACACTGGAATCTAATGTTGACACTTGGTCAGGATCGAATGACTTCAACACTGCAATAGTAAAAGTATCAACTACGCCTTTAGGTAATTGTCAGTACGTTTCACAAATGTAGTAGATTTCCGATAAAAGTATTAACATTTTAAAATTCACTTTATCACGTTGTGTACATTTGTGATGCGCACGGTACATGGCAGTTTTATGTCATTAATCCTTAGCTTTGTTTGTTATGTATGATTTAATATTATATAAAAATACATACAAATTATTCGGACAAAAATGTGTTATGTTGCCAGCAGCTTATTGGGTAAGTGTTTGGCAATATAATATTATGTCTATATGAGAGCCGTCTCTGGCGCAGAGATAGAATCCCCGAGCTCTGAATGTGGGTCTGACAGGGTCGGCGGAACCTACTGAGCATTCAGTGCATGTGTACAAAGCGGCAAATTTTTTGGGCGGCAAATTACGTCATTGCCGCAAGTAAAAATTTACGAAATCATATAGAATGAAGCGGAAAAAGCAGGAGCGCCAAAAATGTCTAGACTCACAGGACTAGGAAATTCAAAACATTAATATATTTACTTTTGTTTAGGTAGGTATAGCTGATCAAAATAAAGGAATAAAATATTTGCTGCCTGAATGTTGCCTAAAAAATAATCAGGGAAAATTCGCTCCTCAAGTAAAGAACCACATGGTAATTATTGAGAAATTGGCATTACTACTATTACTGTTATTAGTTGCGCAGCAAATTATGAAATTAGGGGCCCAATTTGTACATGGTGGTAAAAACGATAGCGCCAGCCCTAGTGTCTGAAATTGAGTAGTTAAAATGCACAATCGTAGAATTCTCTATATTGCGTGCTCTACCCGATAACCTAGTGAAAATAAATGTATTATTTTCTTTTGTCCGAAGATATAATGTTCAGGTAAACAGGATAAACTCATCATACCTCGACATTCAACAGCCAAAAGTTTAAAAAATGTTTTAGCTATAGCTATTAATAATTCAATTCCGAAAACATAGTACCTAATTTTAAAAACTTGTCAGTTATCCTATAACAAAAATTTAAAAAATATATTTTTTGTATTTGGTCCCTAAAATAGGTATTTTACGGACTCATTTGAGTCCGTAAAATGAGTCTTTTCCGGACTCAATCCCAAAAAGTTGCCATGGCAACTTTTGAGGATCATTTAGGTAAATAATGCAAAATGGTTCATACAACAATTAAACAACTTTATTTAATCTAATAGGTATAACAATATGACTTAATCATTAGGTTTGTAAGTTAAATTAATAATAATTCAGATGATATGGCCCAAAATGAAAATTAAATGAACAAATTTGAGCACTTTCAAAACTATTACCCCCAAACGAAATACCCGAACCCGAGGGTATCGTGTTAACCTCTTTTGATGTTGTGGTAGTAGCTTCGGTAGTAACCGATATTATGTTACTCGACGCGAGATGGTTCGATTTTCTTCTCCCCCATTAACATTTTGCAACACTTTTTTCTTCTTCTCAATTGATTCTTCTATACAAGATAATTTACCACGACATGCGGAAAATTTATCAGTAAGTTGTCCCCACCGAGAGGAGTTAAAAAAATGGAAAATTAAAAAAATGTGGCCTTATTTTTCTGTAGGAATGCGCCGCCTATGACTTTAACTAATCTGACGCGGTCCAACCATATCACTTCCCCTCCCCATTTATTGAACTTGGGACTGACAGCAAAGCTGGAGAGGGTAGAAGTAACTTTTGGTTTTAATCACACTACAAAAATAGCAAAAATTAAAATAATTTTTGTAGAATACAGCACAGCACAAAACGTAAAAGTAATGGAAAGTCAAAGAAAATGTTACATTAAATGCACTGTTCTAAGCGCCAAATGGCGTACTGAACATCGACCTACGAATACAATTTAAAATTTAATTTTAATAGGGTCTTTCGACACATTGACAGTGAACTCTACAATAAAAAGTAGGATATTTACTTAAACCCGTCGATAACAAAAAACACCAAACTTCGGCCGTACTTTGTACCTGCAGCGGAGTTCGACAGAAAGCAAAAGATGTGGCACTTTGAGGACGCGTCAGCTTAACTTTTTATACCAATTAAGTAAATGTTAACATCTCATGTATACGAAGGCGTAGAAGGGCCACTTTAAATTTTATTTTTACTAATCTCGAAATTTCAACATTGATCTCGAAACGACCAGGGTAGATAAGCTATATAATTTTCGCCCACTAATTTCATAAAAAAGAAAAGTTTTCCTTAAAGTCATTAAGCGGTATTTATTTATAGTTGAACATATGATCTTTATGTTTCTATATGTTTTACATTTGAAAAACAACAGTAGGTCATAGTAATATCATTTCAAAGTGGGCATGTTTGCAGTTTTTTAGTAATTTTTGACCTTTTTCCGAAGTTTTAATGTATATTTCAGTTAGATGCGCTCGATGAAACAAGATAAACTATACCTCATTTCATTGTTGAGCATTTAAGCTTTTAAATAATGGTTAATTTATATTGT
Organism: Rutpela maculata; assembly: GCA_936432065.2. Classification (NCBI taxonomy): domain Eukaryota; kingdom Metazoa; phylum Arthropoda; class Insecta; order Coleoptera; family Cerambycidae; genus Rutpela; species Rutpela maculata. The sequence continues at coordinate 22,147,322 of OW386288.2, forward strand.
TTCATCAAGCGCTTCAATGTATAAAAAAACAAAATCGTTTCCGCGGAGTCGTAGTAGTGTCGACGTTGCGTGCGAATTTAAACGTGTCAGCGCTCAAAACCACATATTGTGGTATGTATTGAATAATATGTTTATCCACGACCATCATATAATCATTGCATTCTACATTTAACAATTGTCAAATAATGATAGTCATTATTCCAACCAAACGTATAATGAACATAATCTGATTCTGACACATATTTAACCAACCAGGAACTAGTTGTTTTCATTCTAACGCACCTTTGACCAATCAGGAACTAGCAATTTTCATAAGGAAACGGCGAATCCATTTTTCCATGTTTTCATGCATATTTTCGTGTTTGACGTTTAACACGTCAACGTTTTACTTTAACTGAACTTTATTTTTTCAGTTTTAAACGATTAAAACAGTTAAAATGTGCGATAGACGTGGATAAATTATAGTATTCAGTTCGAGTATAATGGCTATTACACACTCGGATGATTTACGACACGCCTTCGTCTAGTGCCGTAAACATCACCTCCGCGAGTAATAGCCATCATTATACGCCCAATGAATAATCTACTATTCCAAAGAACAGTTTTTTATTACTCGTCAAGACATATACTACTCGGAAAATATAATGACATACAACATGGCCGATGGGCGGAAAAAGGCCCTTATCTACCTTTGTCCTTTCTACTTTAAACTCGAAATTTCAACTTCAATCTTGAAATTTCAAATTTAATCTCGAAATTTCGACTTTTATCTCGAAATTTCAAATGTAATCTTAAAATTTTGAAATATCCCCATTAGTTGCAACCATATATACGCTTTTTCAGTGTGGAACGGAAAAGTGGGTAAATTTTTCAAAAAAAAAAACGAAAAAATACTGCTTTCTTTTTTTTGTATAGTCATTTTTTTTACGGTATAAATACATAAAAAATCTACAATATATAAAAAAAGAATGTTGCTCCACGATGCTTGCCGCAAAAATGATCAGTAAATCAAAATATTTACAAAAATGAAATTTTTGGCCATTTTTTGTAATGTTTCAAAACCGAATTTGGTATACGTATTTATCAACCTTAAAAGAATATTTCCTAAAACTTTGTTAAAAATAACACATTCAAACCAAAGTGTTTCATGAACTGAAACGAAAAATCACCAATGGAAGCGATTATAATTTTTGCTTAAGGTGAGGAAAATAATTTACATAATTCTAACCTCCATAGTTTTATAGACAGTTATTGGGAAATTTTTTTTCCCGGTGAATGGAAGCCGACGTGTTTTTAAAAAAACTAAACCGGAATCGCGAAAATTTTTCAATTTATCTGAAAAATCTAAATAAATAGAACTTCTGGTCAACTCCGAATGCAAAGACTTTTGCTATAGATTCTCTCTCATGGCTAAAAGTTATTTAAAAAAAAGCCACGAAAATATTCCGGTAATAGAACACTACTTTGAAATATATTGTTATATAGTTTTTTTCTGACATTTTATATCTATTCTATATTTTGTTATTTTTAATAAAGTTCCAGTTTCACAAATGTATTTTGAATGAGAAAACTGACTTGCACACTTAATGCATAATGTTTTAACAAAAAAAATGTTATTTATTCAAATTCTATTCTCCATTATTTAATTTGATTTAAAGGTAATTTACCTCCGGTGGAAAATCTATAACTATGTATTGTTAAAGTTATGTATGGGTTATTGGACAAAAACAAACGAAGTACTATATATTTCATTTAATGTTATATATTACAGTCGAAATTTTGAGATTAACGTCGAAATTTCAAGATTAATGTCGAAATTTCGAGGTTAAAGTTGAAATTTCGAGTTTAAAGTCGAAATTTCGAGATTAATGTCGAAATTTCGAGATTAAAGTTGAAATTTCAAGATTAATGTCGAAATTTCGAGATTAATAAATATAAATTTTAAAATGGCCCTTCTACGCCTTCGTACATATATATATTCTTCCCAACTAAGTTCCCTGCACTATCACTGACCACAGATAAGTAACAGTAGAGTATCTTTGCAAGTTTTAATGCAACAAAAATTACTAAATTACATAGGATCACTCTAAAATTTTGCATGGTCTTTCCCACATATAAGACTAGAACGCTATTTTATTTTCCGCATGTGGTAAATCACCCTGTATATGACTCTGCCACTGAAGACGACTTTGAATTAGTTATTATTTAGAATAAAAAGACAATAATATTGTGAAAAACCTTGCTTCCATCCTCCTAGCCGTTTCAACGAGATTAAATCGACGTCAGCATCTGCCGCAAGAGATGCAGAACTTCGCCGGAAGCAATGCCCTGTATACTCTATCGGGTTCGGTAGTTTAAAAATTCAGCAACGATAGAGGGCATTTTCCCAAAAGAATGGATTCTTACACGTTGTACCATACATTTTCCCTTACGATAGGAAATAAAAAATAATTGTGTTTCAGCAAACTAAAAATAGGGAGACCATGTTACACGTGGAAAACAACAATCGAGAGGATAAAAAAAAACTAAGAAAGAAAAGCGAGGAAAAAACATGCGTCATGTGGCTCTCGCTGCTGACAACAAACATGACCCAAATCCAACCCAGCATCGGAAACCGAGGAATCCAGAAGACTCAGCAAAAGAAGATTTGAAGAAGCAGAAACACAAAAAGAGGAGCATAAACACTCCATATCAAGACACAGCACATATTTCACACGAAGATTCAGAAGAGGCAGATGCCCAAAACCAAAAACACAAAAAAGGGACCTTAAACGCTCCCTCACGACACAATGCGGTAACGCATCTCATAAATACCTACACCTCCCATCCCATGTTCCTTTACCATGCGCCATGTGGCTCTCGCTGCTGGCATCACCTAGTCCAACCCAGCGTGGACGTAGCAGGCCCAGCTGTATAACCCTGGGAGTGGCAGCAATGCCTACCGCACGCTGGTCAATCAATCAATCAATCAACTTAGCTTTTAAACATATGCAAAAAAAAAGTGAGGTTTTAAGTTCCACTGTGCAGTGTTATGTGTTTATTTGGTTCCCCCTGGTTGCCCTCCCCACAGGCGCGGCACGGTTGAGAATTTTTGAGATAGTGGCAATCATTTCATATGCGTTTTTTCATACCAAATATTAGTTTAAATTCGTTTTTACGCATACGCCAAAAAGAAAAGTGAGGTTTTAAGTTCCACTGTGCTGTGTTACGTGTTTATTTGGTTCCCCCCTGGTTGCCCCCCCCCCCCCCCGAACACATTCTTGCGTACGCGCCTGCGCAGGGCACATCTGGACTGAAAACAAACTTCAAGAAAAGCCTAATAATGGAGTGAGAGCCGTCAACAAAAGAGAGTTGGACCAGCGGAGTGGAACACAAAATAGATGAATACTCCTTAAGAACAATGAACAAATTGAAGTACCAGAATCAGAAACGGAGGAATCAGAAGATTCAGAAGAAGAAGATGATTTATAGAAGCAGAAAAACAAAAATAGGAGCACAAACAGCAGCGACACAATGCGGCAACATATATCACAAGAAGACCCAGAAAAAGCAGAAGTCCAGAACCAAAAATACAAAAAAAAAGGGAGCTTAAACGTTTCCTCACGACACAATGCGGTAACGCATGTCACAAATACCTACACCTCCCATCCCACATTCCTTTACCATGCGCCATGTGGCACTCGCTGCTGGCAACAAGCATGACCTTAGTCCAACCCAGCGTGGACTTAGCAGGCCCAGCTGTATAATCCTTGGGAGTGGCAGAAATGCCTACCGCACGCTGGTAAATCAATCAATCAATCAATCAACATTCGCTGGTCGTAGTCGAACATATTTCTGGTACACTTCCATGAGATTACCAGCTCCACCTTCAGCTACCACAGAAAACACTATCTATTTGTTGGTCTTCGTATCGGGAATTATTATAAGAACATAAGAAGACATCGTGTGTCTTTTTGGACAATATCGTGTCTTTTTGGACAATATCTTGTATTTTTAGTGCCTGCATGCAGGCACCACACACGCCAGTGAGAAGAGCAACCTGCGAAATTAAATATGAAACTGATGCATGTCATTAAAGTATGATTTTAAACTTACTTTGATTAATAAATATTTCTCATCTTCCTGCATTTATCAAAAATATGTTAATTTCTTGGCGCATCAAAACTTTTGACTTTGTGGATCGTAGCCTACGGAATGTCGCTTCAAAAAAGCCATGATTCTGACGAATTTGTTTATTTCTATATATTCTTTGAAAGACAAAACAGCTTTTATCATCGAATCTTTTGACCAGAGAATAGATGGTTTTACTTCTTGCGACTGCAATAGGAAAATACGAAAATAGTCACAATAATAATTAACTTATGTTATTAATATTGAATGCAAAGAATAGCGGCACTTACCTTTTCATGTAAATAGTTCAACATTGCTTCTTCGTCTACAATTACAATGTTGTTCATTTTTTTCCATCGAATGAATGCTTCATACTCCTTTTCATAAATTTGACGAGATTTCACTGGAAGTAAATCTAACACAATTTCCTTCTATTTTTCAGACATAATTTGTGGATTATGCATTTTATACCGCATAAAAACAACGCGTCAAAATTTTTTTGTTTACATTAAACAATCTGGTTACTATGGTCGCATGATAATTAAAATTCGAAGCTAGCAATTTTCGAGAAATATTTGCTCTGATCAAAAATTTAAATATATTTTAGGGACAAAAAAATGTTGTTTGTAACACGTACCTAAAATCAATTTTTTGGGACTCATCAGCTACGATTCGTTCCAAAAAACATGATTTTAGGTACTTGTTACAAAAATAATTCTTATTGACCAGTGAGCTTTCATACCTAAACAGTGATAGTTTTGTACATACTATACTTTCCTATATACAAAGTGGACGGTCAATATCTCCTCAAGTGTTTGATATTTGAAAAAATGTCTCAGATAGATTTAGTGGGAGATCGGGAGTGGCATATTCTAAAATTATTTTAAAATCTACAGGGTGTTTCACAATGTGGTGGCAAGCTAACACTAGGATTTTTTAAATGGAACACTTAACATTTTTTATACATTTCTATTTGACACTAATTCTCTATTCAGGCATTTACATTATTTTTGAGTTTGCATTTACAACGATCAAAAAGAGTAAAATCTGTAAAAAAATGTATTTTCACAAAGATCGTCGTTTCAATTAGACATTCTTACATTTTTAAACTGTCATAACTCATTTTTTGCAAATGGAACACTGTATATTTATTTAAAATATTTCATTAAACAATTATCTACATGCTGATACCTTATAGTGACTACATTTCTTCAAAGGTTTCAAGAGTATTTAGTTTACTCAAAAAATATGCAGGACTGCTCATGATTACTTAATTATAATGAGATAAATGATACAAATTAATTAATTTGAGTTGAAGCATTTGGAGAACCTGAAAAAAATAATGATAAGTACTAGAACTTCAATGTTTTTATATCAATTCTATTTGAATCGTGTCGATCATATTGCTTAGTTTTAAATTTTAATTATAGTTTCTCTGTTTATAAAATTATCATATTATTATTGAAACTAAATGTATTTATTGTAAATTATCGTATACATGATTAAAAAAATAAATAAATAAATGTAATAACTTTCCACTCTAACAAACAACGGCCTAGAAAAGCACCATTTCTTAATCTAACAAAGTTTGGAACTTTTCCACTGTTTCTTTGGCTACCTACTTCAAATCCACAGGGGGCATGGATTCAATTCAGGGCGATGCTTAGGGTAAATTTTAGTAGGAATCATTAAGCCTTTTAGAAGTTGTTAAACAATATTAACGGTCAGGGCCGTTTCTAGAGATTTGACTGCTGGTATGGAAAATCTAAAATGCCAGCTCCTACTTCAAAAGTATCAAATTAATTTGTACAGTATTTCCAACAAAGAGACTAAGGTAATGGTAATTTAAAATTTAATTATATAAAAAATCATATAAAACTGCCATCGTTGTAGCTAGACGCTTTGGCGACAGGGCAAGCATCTGATTTTGCGCCCCCCAAAAGATTTGTTTCCCTCGAAAATAAAAATTGATGAGCGGGAGGGAGAAAATCGGAAAAATTAAAATCCTTCATATTTAAATTTTGCGCCTCCAAAAAAAAACTTTTTCCCTCGAAACCTCGAAAATAAATATTCATGAGGGGGAGGGGAGGAGAAAATCGGAAAAATTACGCCCCTTCATATTTAAATTTTGCGCCCCAAAACAAATTTTTTCTCCTCGAAAATAAAAATTGATGAGAGGGGGGAGGGAGAGAAAATTGAAAAAATACGCCCCTGTTACCCTTGCACACCTGTTCTACACGGCCCTGTTAACCGTACAATTATTTTGTATACTCTACACTCAAAGAAAATGATAGATAAATTCAACCAAAAAGAGCATATGAAATCGCGCCTATCTAGTTTCATAGTTAAATCAATCAGAAAAGAATAGTCATACAACTTTATTTGTGTTCGTAAACAAATAGTAGTTTAATAATCATATCTTCTTGTTATTAAATTAGTACAATGACATTTTTTTATGTTCACTAACCATTTTCAATTTGGTCTACAATTAAATAGTACAACGACTTTGTTTTTTGTTCACCAACTAATTTTTAGGTTGATCTACACTTTATTGTATGAAGAAGTTTTTTTCGGTTAGCCAAAATCTCAGTATTGAGACATCAGACCACCCAAACCAAAGATTAGAGATCGTTTATAAGATCCATCCAAATATATCGATGATCCCTGAGAGAATTTGAACATTGCAATCATGTTATTAATTTTCTATAAATTCATAAGAGTATAAGATAATGCATGATTGATTATTGTCAGTGATTTGTATGTGGCGTCATCTGGGAATAATTTCTGTAATAGACTACGTGGTAAGCAAGCAAATTTTATGGTAATTCTTTTAGAACTTCTAGAAGACGACAATAATATTGGTTTGTCTACCAAGTACAATAATACAGCGAACTAATACTGGGTTAGAATTACAACTCGATAATAGTTAAAAATAAAATATACTATTATCTAGTTTAATTTGACAGAATTCAACAAAATAATAGTCAGACGAACAAAATAATAGTCTTATTCATCTATTTTTACTTCCACGTCCAGTGGAAGTATAGTAACGACAAAAAAATTTTAAAAAATTTTTATTGCCCAAATAGGCTCAAAATGTCATGAAACGTCGAGATTTTAAGTTTGAGCGAAAAAAAAATTTCTGTCTGTCGGTCTGTCTGTCTGTCTGTAACTTTTTTTTGTGCGCACGTTTACTCTGGAACCGTTTGAGATATTGACTTGAAATTTGGTACACATATGTACTTTAACGAGATCTAGAACTAGATTATATTTTCATCTTGTTCCGTTGAAGGGTTGGGGGGTAAATTGGGGTAAATTTGGGGTAAATGGGTAAGTCAAGCAGGTAAGAGTCCATGAAATTGATATTTAGTATATACAAGAGAAGCTGAGGTCTCAAAAAAATTTTTGGCATTAGCCACCCCCATTACCACCCCCACCTCCTCATTAAAGGGGATGAAAAAAAAATGTGATTTAGTGCATGTACAGGAACCAGAAACCTCAAAATATTTTTTTACTTCATCCACCCCCCACTACCACCCCCCTATCACCACCCCCACCCCACTACCGATGTGGGGTATCGTTTTATGGGTTTTTGGGGTAGAGGATTTCAAATATTATATTATTAAAGTTCCATAAACAATTATTTTCACATACAAAGTTTTTTCGTTGTGAGTGACTTGGATAGAGAATCTGGATGTGGAAGTAGTGATTCCTTGGGCAGCGGTTTTTAAGTTAATGTTTGTTTTGTTGTACGACAACTTTTTATTAATTAAAATAACAATCACCTCTTGTTTAAAAATACCATCAATATAGTTTGGTTTAACAAAATTAACGATATTGTTAGTTTGCATTTTTTTTTTGTTGAATTTACCCATACTATTTCTTTGAGTATACAACAGATATACTGCCCTGTTAAGCATAGAAGTCGTATCTACATTTTTCAATATTTTCAGCTTATGACATCTACAACTTGATAATAAGTATATCTATTTTCTTGTTAAGACTCAAAGTATTAGATTCTGATGTACAACATATCGTAATATATTAAATTTAATTATTACTAAAAATATCAAGTTCGATGGCATATCAAATTATCTAAACTAGGTAGAGTCTCAAAATGACGATTTTGTCAGTTACGACTTCTATGTTTAACAGGGCAGTATAATCGTATTAATTTAAAGGATCTATATACGATCCAACATGATGATGGAGTCAATCTTTGAAGGTTGCCATTCCAACTCTTAAAAGCCTTTTACAGATTTACATTCTATCAAAAAATTATAAATTGTCACGTAAAACATGTTTTCTTTTCAATAAATTTTAACCTTGTCTTAAAATTAATTAATTCGGTATCAATAAAACAATAAATAGGTTATGCCAACAAAAAGTTTTTTCGACAGATGTTCAAAATGATAACCGTCAATTTCAATTCCAAAAAAAGTGCATTTAAGACTCTGAAACAAATTTACTGAGACATCTGACATAGAAATCATGTTTATTTGTTTCAGTTTGTTTCCAAGAAATAAGATTATGTAATCAAGAGTAGATGTTTCCATGTTAAAAAATCGATTTGAGACTTACAGGGCACGAAGTAGGACTAGGACCCAAAATTTAAATTGTTCGTGTGATGGGCCCCTTCAAACCGCACAACTTTTATTTCAAGCATTCGAAAAATTCTTGGTGTTATTATTTATGAATTCTTCAGTTATGTAATGGCAAGATCCCTTATAGCGTTTTCTAATTCATTTGCATTTTAGAATGGTCTTCTTGCGTATACCTTATTTTTTAAATATCTCATAAATTTTCATCCATGGGAGTAAGCTCTAAGGACCTTGCCGGTCAGTGAAAATTTGAATAACTGTCAATTAATTGGCCTCAAAAAGTCATCTAAGGAATTTTTCACTTGCTCCATCCTACTGCAACCACAACTTTCTTTTTTCTTCTACTGACATGAATAAATATATTAGAAATATCATTTCTCAAAAAAATTAAATATACTTCATAATTTAAGTTATTTCGAAAAAATGGACCCAAAAAGTCTATATGAAGAATATTGCACCAAATGTTCAGTGTAATGTAGTACCTATCAGAGTTAAATGAAATGGTTCCTAAATGAGTTGTGCTAAAATTTTCTGAAATACTTGATATTAGGTAACTAGAGAACAAAGAGTCTCGCCGGTTAAGTATGTAGAATTGGGCCCAGCGGCGTATTGGGTTATTCATTCACACGAATGTTGATTTATGAGTAGTAATGCTCAATAAAATATAGAAGAGTATATTGTATTTGATCGGCACATTTCTAAAATCGTAAATATCGCTCGTAGAGAAAAAATTTTCATATCATTGTGTTAGTGAACGAATTCTGAACAACTTTCAAAATGACCGTCTGTCCGTCCGTTTGTCCGTCCGTCCGTCTGTCCGTCCGTCAGTCCGTCCGTCCGTCAGTCCGTTCGTCCGTCACGTTTCTTGTAAGCACGATAACTTAAGAAAGAAAAGTCCGATTGTATTGAAATTTAGAAAGTAAGTTAGTGTTAGCTAGCCTATTGTTTTTGAACGAAATCGATGGGTAAATAAAAAAGTTAATAATTATTTAATTTAAAAAATATATATATTTTCTTAATTTTTTTCGCTTGTACTAAAATGGAAATCTTGCGAAATATTATTTCCATAATATATTTTTTTTGTTTATGAATTTTACTAATTTATATTTCATAAAAGTACGAGTTGAAATATGTATGATTGTCGAAAGATATAGGTATATCACAGACAATCAATTTTCATAGTAATATGCGGTGGCGCAGCGGCTAAAGCTTTGCGTTGCAATCCAAAGGTCCCGTGTTCGAATCCCACACAAGTTGGGATATTTTTATTTTTTTATTTTTTCATGTAATTTCTTTCACGCCACTTTCGATCGGGGGTAGAGAAATTCAAATTAAGCGGTGCGTGAAATATCTGGGGGTGAACCTAGTCAAACGACTGACATTCAACATTCACATTAACGAGACGATTCGCAAGGTCTACTTCATGTCCAGGAGTCTGTATCCGCTCCTGGCGCGGGGTAGCGGACTCAACAGGACCAATAAAAAGTTGTTGTATACGATGGTAATCAGGCCGGCTATCACATACGCGGCGCCGGTGTGGTGCAGCATCCCGACCACGACAATGCGAAAATTAAAAGTACTAGAACACAAATTTATGCGCCTCATTTCAGCCTCTGATAGGTACACCTCCCTCAGAGATCTCTATGCACGTTGCCACGACATAACCCCACTAGCGGACTACGTCCAAGAAACGTCTCAAAAATTCTATCAGTTCAAACTGGACGGTAGCCCGCTTACCCGCAACATCACTCGAATCAGACATCATAATGCCATACTTTTCAATATAAAACACCCCCTACCATACCAGGCGTTGCCTATCTTCCGGCAACTCCCTTAGCCACACTCTCTCCTACGATAACATACCTTTCCCCTATCTTTATCTTTCAACCCCTTTCTCTCTCCCTTTCATGTTTTTGCAATTTTGTTCTTTTATCCATTTTGTTGTTTTTTGTCCCTAAATCCCCTTCAGGCCGAAACTTATCCAAATCCTAATTTTTTAAACCACAGCTTTTATCTTTCCATCTTACCTTCCTTGTCGGCGATCAGACCGCAAGGCCGTCATTTGTTCGAACGGGTTTTTTCGTTCAGTTTTCCCGTGTCAATAACCAAAATTGTGTAGTGCCCGTTCGCTAATGTTTTTTAGTGTTGTGTTTATTTTTAATTTACTTTTAGGTCCATGTAGACAATAAAATATTTTAACCTAGTTTTTAAGTCCATCTGCGGTGGACAGGAACTTCTAGCCCCCCACTCGAACTATCTCTAAGCTGAGTCGGGCCCACCCCGCTCAGCCCCACACCCACCTCGACGTCACCTGTCCTGGTCGTGTGGCTGGCTCCGGGTTGGGCTCCGAGGAGGTACATATTGTACTCTATATACTGAATAAATACTGTTGATTGATTGATTGATTGCGTTGCAATCCAAAGGTCCCGTGTTCGAATCCCACACAAGTTGGGTATTTTTTTTATTTTTTCATGTAGTTTCTTTCACAACAAAGATGGTATCACAAAATTTAGGATATCCAAAAACTAACATTATTTACAAGAAAACTGTGAAGAGTATCCTATAGAATGTGTAACAATTATATATAAAAAGCTGAGTAAATTGGCGAAGAGTACGTTTTTAGCTTGTTTTACATTCCTATACGTCATTTAGTATATTAAAAAACGATTAAATGTTTGTTTTTATATCAATCCCTTGAGTGACATCTACCAAATATATTATTTAACACTGACATAATTATCGTGTGTAAAAATTACTACAAAGTCAGACTGGTGGAAGGTGCTTAAAAAAATATAAACTTAGGCAATGAACAATAATAACACAGGCACACAAAAAAATTGAGTACGAAGACCTAAACCACTGAATTCCTACTCATTTGGAAAAAATATACTACTACTTTTAACTTGACTCTAATTTTTTTTTGCTTAACAAGTATTGATTTTATTAGACAATATGGTTAGGCCATTTTATTCAATCCACAGTAATATCTCCTCAGGGAGGGACTTATAGCGAAAAATGTTTAAGACAAAAGTTGTTCCATTCAGAGGGAGACATCTTTTGAAACATTTTTCCTAAAAATGCTCTAATTCAGAGATGTTCACTTGCAGGTTTTTGAAAATTCAAAAATCAGAGTGGGGGGGAGAAAAAAATGTGTGGTACGAAAGTTATGTCATTTTTTTCGTAGAATCAGAATACGCCATCAAAAATGGAGAGCACCATTAAAAATTCAATAAAATCAATACTTCTTAAGCAAAAAAAAATAATAATTGAGAGCCAAGTTAAAAGTAGTTGTATACTTTTCGATTATTAGCTCCCAAATAAGTAGGAATTAAGTGGTCTACGTCTTCGCATTTATTTTTTTCTTTTTGTGTGTCTGTGTTCATTACCTAGGTTTATATTTTTAAGCAACTTCACCAATCCGATCTTGAAGTAATTTTTACACACGATAATTATGTTAGTGTTAAATAATATAGATTTATTTGGTAGGTGTCACTCAAGGAGTTGATATAAAAACAGCAACCTCAAAAATGAAATTTTTTTTTTTTAAATACTAAATGACGTAATAGGAATGTAAAAAAATGTAAAATATAAAGCTATTTTATATCAACGCCTCCTATTAATTTCATTTAATTATTTATCTTCAATGGTTTTGAAAAAAATTAATTTTAAAGTTGATATAACTCTGATAATATAGGGATAGAGGTTTATTAACTATTTTATTGAGCATTCCTACTCATAAGCAACATTTATGTGAATGAATAGCCCAATGGCCCACTGGGCCCGATTTCATATTCTTAACCGGCGAGACTCTGCAATAAGAACTGCCGCGTTTTATTCAAAATATTTATTTATTTGGTAAAAAGAGTTTGACTAAACGTGTATCAAAGTTACTGTAGTATATTGCTTAGGTTGAGGTGATTATTTTTAGAAAATTTCTAGTAGTAGAATAATATTTAAAAATGCAGTTCAGGAATTATGCGTAAAAACGGTGAAGAAATTTTATTTTTCAAATCGAACAAGATTGTTATTAGGATATAACGCTGCATCATAAACAACTTCTTCAATGAACATTTTCGATATCTTCAAAAATAAAGGTAATTTACTCTTCAACTTTTAAATAATTTTAATTTTCCAACTCAAGCACTCGTACTAACAAAAATGTATGTAACAATTTTTTCATTTGGGAGCATGTACTAACAATTCTATCAGTACACCTCAAAAAAAAATATATCTAATTTTCATTTTGATAAAATCATACACCATTATATTGACTAATAGTATAAAACAAGACATTCTAATGGAAGTTGATGGATGAGTGACAGTGCGATCTAGGATCATAAAATGTTAATTTTATTATGAACAAACCGTCGGTCACTAATGGCAGTTTGTGTGTTTAACAAAGAATACCTAATATTTATTATTATAGTTTTAAGATAATTTTGAAATGATACATCGGTAAATAAATTTTGAAAATTTTCCATTGGGAAGGGACTACACTAACACATTATAAGGGTTTTGGGGAAATACCTACTTTGCTGGATTCTCTTAAACAGTAGATGGTGATTTAACAATCACAAAAATGTACCGAATATAATTATTATTTTAGGTTAAGTTATCACGAAATGTAGACAAAATGGTCACTGCTAAATATTGACTGTTGAAATTGGTCAATTCCTGTGGTCAAAGACAGTACTTATATGTGTGCTGAGTGTCTTATGTATTATGTGTTGGTATTTTAAAGTTATATGCACACATTAATTGTTTGTGTTGTATATTATGGCTTCTTTTGTTTTGATTTGTATAGTGGAGACTTAAAATTTAATATATTTAGAACAATGATTGTGCTGTATTTGCAGGTTAAGTTGAAGAACGCTCACTGAACGATACTTCGTCTTTTCATAATTTTTGTATGTGTATGTGTTTTTGCAGATTACTTGTAAATTGTAAAATTACAAATGAATAAAGACGTATTATTATTATTATTATTATTATTATATAAAATTAGACAATAATAATCCAACCTTATTTAGCATAATTATCGTGTATCATAATGATGTTTTACTTTCTAGGTTATGAAGTGACCACAATGGATGAAGCAGCTAAGGAGGGCCAGATATTTGTAACTACCACAGGTTGCAAGGACATCATCCTTGGGAAGCATTTTAATAACATGCGAGACGACAGCATTGTTTGTAATATAGGACATTTCGATTGTGAAATTGATGTTGCGTGGTTAGAAAAAAATGCCAAAGAAAAAATCACTATTAAACCGCAAGTAGACCGGTACTTCTTGCCCAGTGGGAACCACATCATTGTCCTTGCGGAAGGACGGTTAGTGAATCTTGGTTGTGCTACAGGACATTCCTCTTTTGTTATGTCGAACTCTTTCACAAATCAAGTTTTAGCACAAATTGAATTGTGGACCAAACCAGGACAGTACACACTAGGTGTTCATATGTTGCCGAAACAACTCGATGAAGAAGTAGCCAGGCTTCATTTGAATCATTTAGGTGTCAAATTGACACATTTAACGGCCGAGCAGGCAGCATACTTAGGAGTGCCAATAAATGGACCTGACCATTATAGATATTAGTTCGATTTAGATCTGGTTTAGGCTGTTACTTAAAGTCGGCTAAAGTTTTAATTCTCGTAAGTTTGTTGCCATTAGTTTTTGTTTTTTTAATAAGTACCAAAAAATTGGAAAATTGTGTAGAATTTTTTTACATTCGATCTATGTACAAGTCATCCAAAATATATTTTTAATTAAAAGAAAATGTATGTTTTTTTTTTCATTTGGTTCAATCTGTCAAATTCATATGCTGCTAAAAATGAATCTACTACTCGTATGTGGTGAGGAGGCTTGAGACATTCAATAAACTGATAGCTATACCGGTGGTAGCCTGTAGTGGTAGACAGTAGAGCAAAAAATGAGCAGTATTTTGATCAAAGGATACAGCAGATAAAAATTTACCTGAAGCGGCACAGTCGCACACTGAGGACCAAAGGTTCAAAACCACCTAGAGGCCACAATTGTTTTACAATCCCAAAAATCCCGGGATCCAATCGACTACAATCCCGGGATTTACGGTATCTAAATATTGCCGGGATTTTCGGGTTCAAGATTTCGGGATTGCAAACTTTAATCGGTGGCGATGCCAATCCATCGGTCAAGCCAATTTAAATGTTAAATAAAACGTTGTAGCATTAAAAGACTGTTTCATCTTGTTTTACAATCCCAAAAATCCCGGGATCCAATCGACTATGATCCTGGGATTTGCGATATCTAAATATTGCTGGGATTTTCGGGTTCAAGATTTCGGGATTGCAAACTCTAATCGGTGGCGATGCCAATCCATCGGTCGAGCCAATTTAAATGTCAAATAAAACGTTGTGGCATTAAAAGACTGTTCCATCTTGTTTTACAATCCCAAAAATCCCGGGATCCAATCGACTACGATCCCGGGATTTGAGGTATCTGAATATTGCTGGGATTTTCGGGATTGCAAACTCTAATCGGTGGTGACAATCCAGCGGTCGAGCCAATTTAAATGATAAATAAAACGTTGTAGCATTAAAAGACTGTTCCATCTTGTTTTACAATCCCAAAAATCCCGGGATCCAATCGACTATGATCCCGGGATTTGCGATATCTAAATATTGCCGGGATTTTCGGCTTCAAGATTTCGGGATTGCAAACTTTAATCGGTGGCGATGCCAATCCATCGGTCGAGCCAATTTAAATGTTAAATAAAACGTAGCATTAAAAGACTGTTCCATCTTGTTTTACAATCCCAAAAATCCCGGGATTAAAATTAGGTGACTTTCCTCGCCACGTCTCTTTTGGAAAACATATTTCTCGAAATGATTTTAGACTATGACTTATATATGCCACACAACTCTATTTTTGATTTATTTTCTTAGTTCAATCAATAGGTACTTTTTCTATTCTTTGCAAAAACAGCGTAAGTCAATTTTCATTTTTTAAAGGGTTTGGGGATGCCTACCAAGTATTTTGCCAAGTTGGCGGGGTTGGGGTTAGCCGCTATCTTTGCTAAAAGTCAAACGCAAATATCTCGAGAACCATCAATGCTACGACAAAAATGGTAAAGACATTTTCTGTTTAGAATTAAATTCTGTACAAGGTGCCTAATTTACCTTATTTTCGTAAAACAAACCGTTTGAAAGTTACAGCGCGTCAAAGTTAAATTTTTATTTGACATTTTAATGTACGATTAATAGTTCACGAAATAATCCGCAAAAACTACTGTTTGAAAACTTTGACACGTAGCTCGTAAACGGTTAGTTTTAAGAAAATAAGGTAAATTGCGTAATTTGTACAGAATTTAGTGTTAAACTGAAAGGGTCCTTACAATTTTTGCCCTAGCATCAGTGGATCTAGAGATATTTGCATTTGACTTTTAGCAAAGAAGGCGGCTGATACCAACCCCGCCAACTTGCTAAAATACTCGGAAGGCATCCCCGAATCTTTTAAAAAAGAAAATTGACTTACGCTATTTTTGCAGAACGGACCCACTTTTTTTATTTATTTATTGGGCTATCTTATCAATCAACCTTTATGTGGAGAAATAAACAGGACCGGCTTTAGATATTCTTAAGCAATGTCTTGTACTAATTGCAAAACTGTGGAAACAAAAGAAGAATCACTGGTTACATGTGATAAATGTCACTGTAAATGATGCCAATCATGTGCCAATCTTTCCAGCACCGAATATAGAGCAGCAATTCTCAAATCAGCCAGAACACTGATATACCTATGTTCTAACTGCAGATCAACTACAAGCCTATATCATGAAAACAAGACACTCAGTGAAATGCAAACTGACATTAAAAAAATCTACAATAAACTTAATGAACTATTGAAGCTTAATGTACAACAAAATAATACCACTAATACAGTTATAAATGGTCAAATCATTGAACCACTACAAAATGAGCTGAAAACCCTAAGAAATGAATTGAAACAGGACATCAAAAACGTCAAACAAGAAGTTACAAACTTAAAAGAATCAAATATAGACTTGGTTAAGTTACTTGCAAATGTCAATACACAACACACTTATAGCACAGCAACTGAAAATTCACCTTTACCGACTCCAAATGCCCCAACCTATTCACAAAAACTAAAGGTGCCGGCCACAAAATTAAAAACAAATACTTACCAACAATCAACAAAAAAGAATTACGTAAATCGATTACCTATCTCCAACCATAATGCGGTTGATGAAAAGGAACATATAGAAATCTCAGATAAACAAAGCGAGGATTTACAAACCTTTACGCTAGTAAAGCGAAAACAAAGAAAACCTAAACAATTAGGTACAAATAATGAACTGACTCACATAAATGAAAATGATTTCGAAGGAAGAGAAACTATCAGAAAGTCTACCAAAGAAAACGAGAAAAAAGTTTGGCTATTTATATCACGAGCAAAGGAACATGTAACAGAAGAAAAAGTACAAAAATATATAAATGCGAAAACCACCAGTGATCTGAAGAATATTTCAGTTAAACAACTTGAAACATTCTACAAAAAAAAGGACAACAATTGTTTTTTAGTAGGCGTAGGCAATCCTCTCTAAAAGCAACGGTGTATGAACATTCATTTTGGCCAAAGGGTATTGCATTTGAAAGGTTTGATTTCAGAAGAGGACAACATTTCCTTGATAACCCCCGCCAAAGAAAGTGTGGAGTGGAAGACAGCTCATTCACTACTGAAAATTCGGTTTTTCTGAATCATTAAATAAAAGACCAACCGATAAATCCCGAACAACTCCCCCTAAATCTAAAAATTTCTCAATTTTTCATCTAAATATTCAATCTCTTCGAAACAAGAAGATGGAATTTGAAGCACAAAACCATATTTACGATGTTATCTGCCTAAGCGAACATTGGATGTCTCAAAATGAAATTACTCAAACTAAACTTAACAATTACGATGTTATTAGTTATTTTTGTAGGAAGCTTCATATTCATGGGGGTGTAGCAG
The DNA here is from genome assembly GCA_936432065.2 of Rutpela maculata. NCBI lineage: Eukaryota > Metazoa > Arthropoda > Insecta > Coleoptera > Cerambycidae > Rutpela > Rutpela maculata. The sequence goes on from OW386288.2 coordinate 22,165,040, forward strand.
TATTAATCAATCGCAAGATTGCAATTGACTTCGCTAGAAGGGAGGATATATGTCTGCTATCAACTGAGATCCACTGTGAAATATGTGCGGTACAATCTGAGAAACATAAGCTATTAATAATTACTATATATCGATCTCCATTAGGTGATTTCAACACCTTTCTCGATACACTTACAAAGGCTTTAAACATTATCAGTAGGTATAAACAATATACTGTCATAATAAATGGTGACTTTAATATAAACTTCAACAATAAAAATAATTATCATACTGTCACCTTTACTGATTTAATAAAAACGTATGGTTTGTTTATAACAATAGATGCAAATACTAGAGGGAATTCTTGTTTGGACAACTTCTTAACAAACTTACAAAGTACTTTTCAAACTTCTCAAATTGACACAAATTTATCAGATCATCTGGCCATTACAATTAACTTTCATATGAACAGTACCGAAAATGACAATATTACAAATTTTAAGCACAGACCTGTAACAGATGAGGGTTTACTTACTCTAAACAATCTTGTAGGGAATATATGTTGGGATTTCATTGACGATCCAAATATAAATATTGAAATTAAATCTGAAATTTTTATGACTTTCTTGAGCAATGCAGTTGATCTGGCCTTTCCAGAAAAAACATACAAACAAAGCAATATACCTTGCACGACCTGGTTCACCAAGGAACTAAGTGATATGAGAGATATTTTACACTTTATGCAGGAAACCGTAAAAGCTACTAACTCTCCGGAACCCAGAGAAATAATGCAAAAATATAGGAAAAAATATAACATTGCACTCGGAAATGCTAAACTCAAAGCTAATGATACGTACATTAAAAGTCATTCTAATAAATCTAAAGCGATCTGGCAGGTGGTACGAGCAAATACGAATACGCAGTCAAAAAATCGAACGGCAGACAGCAGCATAAGTCCAGATGATTTCAATAATTTCTTTGCAGATATTGCTAAGAATATTATTGATGAGCTGCCTGATAGTGACTTTACCGCAGAAGAATTTCTATATAATAATGCTAATACAATATCTCACGCAGGCCTGCGAGAATTTATTTTCAGTGAAATAACTTTTATTGAAGTTAGGGACATAATATTCAATTTAAAAAACAAAAATAGTAAAGATTATTATAACCTTAACACTAAGATACTTAAGAGTATAGCCAATATCATTGTTATTCCTCTTACAAAGTTATTTAACTTATGTATAAGACATTCCATCTTCCCAAAAGCCTTTAAAATTTCCCGGGTTGTGCCAATACACAAAAAAGGTCCCACAAATTTACTTGATAACTATCGACCAATTTCGCTCATTCCAATCATAGCAAAAGTTTTTGAAAAAGCCCTAAAATTCAGAATATGTTCTTTTTTTGAAGGAAATAGTCTGTTTAATAAAAATCAGTATGGTTTTCGTAATGCACGCTCAACCACTATGGCTACCAACAAACTAGCGGAAGTCATAAACATTGGATATGAGACAGGATGTTGCGCAGGGGCTTTGTTAACTTACCATGCACTAATTCAATCAAAAATATCATATGCAATTCATGCTTGGGGTCACGCTCCAAACATGAAACGCGTTTTTGGATTACAAAGGAAGGCAGTACGAATTATAAATAAGCTAGGGTATAGAGAAGATTGTAGACAATCTTATATTGATCTGAAAATTCTCACAGTACCATCACTATATATCTTACAGTGTCTCATATATGTTAAAGATAACCTACCAAATTACGTAACTCATGAAGAAATTCACTCATACGATACAAGACATAAAGCAAATATTTACATAGACTTCCACAGAGTACATAAAACTAGATCCGGAATATCATATTTTGGTCCGAAGTTATTTAACCTGCTACCATCCCCTGTGAAACTGTTGCCTTCTAAAAGTTTTAAATATGTAACAAAAAAATATCTTATATCCAAATGTTTCTATTCTATGGAAGATTTTTATAATAATGATTTTTCAGACTGGCAATTTTAATACCTTGAGAGAATATACAACTCATTGTATTATTATTTTATATTTATATTGTATTTTGTTTGTATATGCATGTATTGTATTGTATTTATGAACCCCTTGTTTTTTTGACTTGTGTAAAACTGTTGTTTCTTGGCACCAATAAATTTTCTATTTCTATTTCTATTTCAATTCAAGTAAAGGAACTATAAGAATTACCTAGTAATTGGAAGTACAATATAGGAAGTTGTTTCTTAAACAGTTTTAGTTTTTTTTGCCTAAAATTTTGCTTGTTAAGTATTTTAAATTCATGATGGCCCGTTGTATGTCAAACACGAGAAATCACTCTAGGATCAGCTTCTAAGCTACTAAGAAATACCCAGGTATAAATACATATATAAATTTAATACCATTGTATTATTAGGTATTATCACAAAATACTCAGGTATTATTGCATTCTTTCTACGATTTACCCTCGGTAAAGGTATTTGCACAAAACTCTCTATTTAGCGCCTTTCGTTTATTCATTATCTTTTCTGTAGGATGACTACCCTGTATATTTCTTTGAACTAAAACAACCACACTTCAAATATTATTTTCTTCTGCCGCTTCTTATATAATTAGTTATTTCTAGAGTGACCACCCTGTACATTTTTCACTAAAAGTATGTCAGGTTTCATCATAGGTAACTGCGTCAACTACAACAATATTATTTTCACAATAATTACTTTTTATAGTGACAAACCTGTATACTTTCATGTTTTTCTTCCCTGACATACCAAATATTATCATCCGTCACACTTTTTTATTAATATTTATAGAGTGACCACCCTGCACAACGTTTTTACATTTTTTCTGACAGATGTGTTAACTATATGCGAAAAGTTATCGTCCTCCGCGACACATTTCTGTGTTATTATTTTTTTTGGGTTACCCAATATATATTTTTTTCACATTTTCTTCTCTGGTAGTTATGTTAACTACATGCGTTATGTTATTGCCCTTCGTCACATTTTTCATTATTTTTTTTGTAGTGACCAAACATAAACACATCACATATAACCTCCCTTCCTGTATATTTTTCATACTTTTCTTCCTCGGTCGTTGTTAACACAAAATACGCATACGAAATATTATGGTCGTCTGCCAAATTTTTTCTATTAGTTTTTTAGGGTGACCACTATGTAAATATTTTAATGCTTTTCTTTGACAGTTATGTTAACTAGATGCAAAGTATTATTGTCCTCCACACCACACAGTTTTTCATTATTTCTTTATGGTGACCACCCTGTAAGTTTAATATTTTTCTTCCTTGTCTTAACTACATGCTAAATCTTCCATCATATTCTCCTTATATATATTATCTATTTTTTATGAGGTCCACCCTGTATGTTTTTCAACAGAAATACCTATAGCCCAGTTCTTCGTTGTCAGTAGTGTCAACTACCTACCAAATATTATTCTTCTCGTCTTCTCCCACAAGTGGTTTTGTAGATATAGCGCCAACAGCCTGATAGACGCCAGACCGACAGGCGTACGGAATTAAATGGCTTTAATTTTCGTAATCTACATACTCCGGAGAAATCTGGGAGAGTGGTTTTTCTACAATTAAAATACTTCCCTTCGGTAAGCGAGGAAGTAAAAACGACTTAAAAATCTCAAAAACTAGACAACATTCAAATTTCGTAGGAATTACATTAAAAAATCGCTGCCCAAGGAATAACTATCTCCACATCCATATTTTCTATCCGGGTCTCTCCCAACGAAAAAAATTTGTATGTGGAAATAATTGTTTATGCTAAATACCAATTTTATTGACTCGTACTTGCTTGATTTACCATTCCCATTTACCCCAATTTACCTTCCTTCAATGGAATAAGATCAAAATATAATCTAGTTGCTCATCTCGTTAAAATACATACGTGTAGGTACCAAATTTCAAGTCAATATCTTAAATAGTTCCAGAGTAATCGTGCGCACAAGAAAAGTCACAGACAGACAGACCGACAGACAGACAGACAGACCCACAGACAGAATTTTGTTTTGCTCAAACTTAAAACCTTGACGTTTCATGACATTCTAAGCCTATTTGAACAACAACAAAATTTTTTGTCGATACCATTATTTATACTTCCACTGGATGTGGAAATAATAAACAAATTAAGAAATCAAATGTATTTTTAACAACTTCAGTATCGATATTATAGAGGCATAAGTTTCAATTAACCTGATATAATATGTTTACGGATATTAATAGCTATGTTATATTTTTTTGTCAATAATGTTTCGGATATATGGGTCCTCATCAGCACAACGAAGTTTAAAGAATGAGGAATCACTACTTCCACATCGATTTTCTATCTAAGTCACTCACAACGAAAAAAATTTGTATATGGAAATAATTGTTCATGAAACTTTAATAATATATTTCAAATCCTCTACCCCAAAAATCCATAAAATGATACCCCACATCGGTAGTTGGGTGGGGGTGGTGACAGGGGGGTGGTAGTGGGATGGGTGAATGAAGTAAAAAAATATTTTAAGGTTTTCTGGTTCTTGTACACACATTAAATCACATTTTTTTTTCATCCCCTTTAATAATGGGGTGGGGGTGGTAATGGGGGTGGCTAATGCCAAAAATTTTTTTGAGACCTTAGCTTCTCTTGTATATACTAAATACTAATTTTATGGACTCTTACCTGCTTGGTTTACCTATTTTCCCCAAATTTACCCCAATTTACCCCCCAACCCTCCGACGGAACAAGATGAAAATATAATCTAGTTCCAAATCTCGTTAAAGTACATATGTGTACCAAATTTCAAGTTAATATCTCAAACGGTTCCAGAGTAAACGTGCGCACAAAAAAGGTTAGACAGACAGACCGACAGACTTTTGCTCAAACTCATGACATTCTAAGCCTATTTGAACAATAAAAATTTTTAAAAATGTTTTTGTTGTTACTATACTTCCACTGGGTGTGGAATAATAGATGGATAGTACCGTACTTGGCATATGCAGTCTTCTTGATCCAACGGACCATGTTTAAAATTTAGATGAAAGTAATTGGGCCATGTGTACCTCTCTAACCTTAGAATGGTAAAACAAAAACAAATTATAAGTTCATGAGTCATGGGATGAAATGATAAATCATGAAAGACAAAGTGGGTGCATTATGCCTCCCAAAAAAGAAACAACGAGGTAGCTATTGAAGCCGGTGTGTCGAAGATGCTACTTATCATCAGCTCATGGTGATTTTGGCATATGCAGCCATCATAGTATACAGGGTCATTCACGGAAAGCGGGTATAAGACGTTTCTTGGGATCTGTCGAGTTTAGAAATTTGAAAATTGGTATGAGGGGGTTTTTGGATATGGCGGATCCAACGAAAATATTTTCATGCTTGTGCTACTTTCGCTTATACCGGATGTAGCACCTAACTTTGTTATTTTAAATGGAACACCCTGTATTTTATTACATATTTCGATTCCTCATAAAATTTTAGCTTAGGTTTATGCACCATAACATACTCTTAAACATACCGGTTTTCGAGATAATTAATATTTTTGGAGATTTTTGACGGTTCCCACCCTTCGGAAAAAAATCAATATCTTCTATCATGTAGCCGATTAGGAAATTTTCTTTTCACACTCTTGCAAGTATCCTATGACCTAACTAAAAATTCTCTTATGTTTTCACAATATCATACAGAGTATTTTATTTTCACGGTCGAACATTGTTTTAGTTTAAACGTCAAAAAGTCATTTTTTTCAAATGGAACCCCCTGTATATTTTCACAGAATCTAATAGAGGATTGAATTCTGTATCGATTGATGTTATCATTCCCTATACCTATCTCTCTTTGTTTTCTTATTATGAACGAATATTTGTTAAACGTACAAACAAAATCAGCACTGTTTGTTAGTAGGCAATACAAGTCATAACTTGGTTCCTTTTTTATCATAAACGAGAATAATCGTGTAGATAATTGATAATCATTTGTTTATTATCAAGATGACAGCTTCAAAAACGAGAGATTAGATTTATAACAAATACTTTGGGACAAAAATTTACAAAATTAATGAACACTTTGATTATAAATATTTAATGCAGTAACTGTTCAAAATGCTCTCCACTTGCACTTACAGTGGCTTGGCTAATTCATGGGGATTTGTTATAATGTAGCCCATTCTCTGTTCTTTGGATCTTCTTTGGTAGTAGCAGGAGTGGCATAAACAATATTTTTAATACCCCAAAGGTACAAAGTCTAAGGGGGTCAAATCGGGGGACCTTGCTGGCCATCTCCAAGGTCCTCGGTAGCCAAACCATCTATCTTCGAACGTCGCTACTAATTCGTCATAAACTTCCAGTGGACCGCAACCATTCATTTGAAAATACATAGAATTATGAATATTTAGGGGCAAATTATCAATAAAAGTTACTGTTCGCAAAATCTTCGCATATTTATTGCTATTTAAATTCTCCTCGTAGATATGATACTATCAAAAATATTGTTTATGCCACCACGGCTACTACCAAAGAAGATCCAAAGAAGAGAATACGGACTGCATTTCAGTAAATAAATACCCACGAAATTCGCCGAGCCGTGCCGTAAATTCCAGGATATTGGCTTGTTTGGAGCAGAATGGAGAGCATTTTGAACAGTTGCTGCATTAAATATTTATATTCAGTGTTCATTAATTTTGTAAATTTTTGTGCCAAAGTATTTGTTATAAATCTAATCTCTCGTTTTTGAAGCTGTCAAAAACAAATAATTATCAATTATCTACATATTCTCGTTTATGATAAAAAAGGAACCGAGTTATGACTTGTATTGCCTACTAACAAACAGTGCTGATTTTGTTTGTACGTTTTACAAATATTCGTCCATAATAAGAAAACAAAGAGAGATAGGTATAGGGAATGGTAATATCAGTCGATGCAGAATTCAATCCTCTATTAGATTCTGTGAAAATATACAGGGGGTTCCATTTGAAAAAAATGACTTTTTGACGTTTAAACTAAAACAATGTTCGACTGTGAAAATAAAATACTCTGTATGATATTGTGAAAACATAAGAGAACTTTTAGTTAGGTCATAGGATACTTGTAAAAGTTTGAAAAGAAAATTTCCTAATCGGCTACGTGATAGAAGATATTGATTTTTTTCCGAAGGGTGGGAACCGTCAAAAATCTCCAAAAATATTAATTATCTCGAAAACCGGAATGTTTAAGAGTATGTTATGGTACATAAACCTAAGCTAAAATTTTATGAGGAATCGAAATATGCAATAAAATACAGGGTGTTCCATTTAAAATAACAAAGTTACGTGCTACACCCGGTATAAGCGGAAGTAGCACAAGCATGAAAATATTTTCGTTGGATCCGCCATATCTAAAAACCCCCTCATACCAATTTTCAAGTTTCTAAACTCGACAAATCCCAAGAAACGTCTAATAACCTGCTTTCCGTGAATGACCCTGTATATTCTGACATTCCATATGTGTACCATTTGGTAGGATATGCTGCGTTCATAGGGGCAATTTGTTTTCTTGAGAAATAGTTAATGAACAAATTGTTAATAAATTCTGGAAATAAGTAGTGGAATAACTCTATCAAAGGCCCAGTGGAGTAAATAAAAAACTGAAAGAAATCAAAGTTACCATTTTTACCTTTATATACACATAGAGACGATAATACAAAATAGTTTCATAGATAAGGAAACAATGTATAGGTAGCTATTATATTAAAGACCCCAATTTAAAAGTCACTCGATGATATCATGGACCAGTTTATACTGCTATAACTGAGAACTGCGATAAAAGATATCGGTTTGTATTCTGAAATGTTAAAGGGGTCACTATATTTATAAAATATTATTTTGTAATATTTAATGTATCAGACAAAGTTTATCAATACGTGGATTCCTGATTTCAAATGACCATAACAATGTAACAATGATTGTCAATAAATCTTGTTAGTTTTCAAGGTCAACGGGTAGAAACACTAAGAAAAGAGATCAACTTTAAAGAATAAAAATATTGTACGCTCCAGTGGGTGTGTGCTCTATTCTGGCTCAGCGCGCCAGCGATCAGTTTAGCTAATGAATAACATTTTTAATTGATTACTTCTGCAATCGGTTTTAATTATAGCTTTTTGAAAAGGAAAAATTATACTATATTGATTTGAACTTTTATTAAGTTCTAAAATGGCTACTGAAAATTGTTGTACGTCTCTGTCAGTTAGTCTTTACGTACGTACGTACATATATACGTACGGAAACACTCTACAGGTCTCAGAATCGATTGGATAATTGTGAACAAAATGTTTTAATATGAAGATCAAATTTTAATAAGTGTAGAATTTTTTTGGGGACTATGTCGATAAAATGTGGGAACTTGCAAGGGTAAGTATAGCAAGCGGGTAACTTTTCTTTTCTTATCCTAACTTTCGAAATATATACCAAGTATATCGAGAAGAAATACAGATAAAGGGCGAAGACTACTTATGGTTAAGTGATTAGCATATTTCTTAAAACCATCCTATATACAACACATGCACACAAAAAAATAAAGAAGATCATGTACTTTTTTACCCATGTTCTTACATGTATTTTGGGTAGATTTAAAAACTTAAAACGACCAAACCACTTATATGAATTCTAAAACTAAATCTCAGGTCAGAATTCTCCCATCATATTAGAATTTTACATAAACTCAAAAAATATAATATGCTTCTGTCCCAATAGCACCCTCAACGGAATTAAAAGGGGCATACAATAATATGGAATTAATTCTGGAAAAAAATAAAATATCAGGATCACAAATGGCAAATATGTGGTGATTTAAAAGTTTTAAGGATTCTTTTGGGACAGCAGTCAGGATTTACCAAACACCTGTGTTTCTTATGATGTTCAAAAGAACATCGGTAAACCCTGGATCTAACAATATCATTACTCGTATTAGGGCCAGTATTATAATGTTAGATTAAACTGTGCAGTTTAAACTTAGAACTTCGAACACCTTCTATTACATTAATATAATTTCTTCGTCGTCATTAGACAATAAATAATAATAAATAAATAAGAATTAATCAAATATTTCGATTATATCCATCATATTACATATAAAAACAAAATTAACGACATTCTAAAATAGACGTTTTTTTCAAGGCCGTAGTTTAATCCGCACTCCACGGTTTAATCCGATATTGTAAAACTGGCCCTTATAATGTTAGATTAAACTGTGCAGTTTAAACTTAGAACTTCGAACACCTTCTATTACATTAATATAATTTCTTCGTCGTCATTAGACAGTAAATAATAATAAATAAATAATAACTAATCAAATATTTCGATTATATCCATCATATTACATATAAAAACAAAATTAACGACATTCTAAAATAGACGTTTTTTCAAGGCCGTAGTTTAATCCGCACTCCGCGGTTTAATCCGATATTGTAAAACTGGCCCTAAAGATCCACTAGTGGAACAATCGAAGGTTTTTCTCCCACCGCTTCATATTAAACTCGGTCTTATGAAGCAATTTGTTAAGGTCTCTTTAGTTATCTGAACGAAAAAATTCCAGCCATTCCTGAGGCAAAATTGAAAGAAGGAATGGACCACAAATTCGGACTATGTTAAGGGATGAAGTATTTAGAGAATATTATTTAGGTATTAAGCAAATCATAACTTACACACTTTTTTATTTATTATGAAAATACCTACTTTCTGTATATTGTTGCCCTAATCTGGGCACGCTAATATACTAGTTAGGTAAATACTTTAAAACACTTATTATTGGAGAACCAATCAAAACAACTACTCTCCTAGCTAATACTGACGAAGTATTGAATTACATGATAGGATTCTTAGCATTTTAAAGAAAAAAAAATATTGAAAATACTTAAATCATTTATTTACATTTAGTCATTCACACTTTTTTTATTTAAAATGAAATTATCTACTTTCTGTATATTGATACCTTAACCGGGTCACGCTAATATACTACTTAGGAAAACACTTTAAAATACTCATTATTGGAAAACCAATCAAAACAACTACTCTTCTAGCTAATAGAATGTAAGGTTCAATAAAAATTGTTGCGAATGAATTTCAATAAATAATTTAAGTATTTTCAATATATTTTTTTGCCTTAAAATGCCAAGAATCCTATCATGTAATTCAATACTTCGTCAGTATTAGCTAGAATAGTTGTTTTGATTAGTTTTCCAATAATGAGTGTTTTAAAGTGTTTTCCTAAGTAGTATATTAGCGTGGCCCGGTTAAGGTACCAATATACAGAAAGTAGATAATTTCATATTAAATTAAAAAAGTGTGAATGACTAAATGTAAATAAATGATTTAAGTATTTTTAATTTTTTTCTTCTTTAAAATGCTAAGAATCCTATCATGTAATTCAATACTTCGTCAGTATTAGCTAGGAGAGTAGTTGTTTTGATTGGTTCTCCAATAATAAGTGTTTTAAAGTATTTACCTAACTAGTATATTAGCGTGCCCAGATTAGGGCAACAATATACAGAAAGTAGGTATTTTCATAATAAATAAAAAAGTGTGTAAGTTATGATTTGCATAATACCTAAATAATATTCTCTAATCATGATAAAAGCAAATAAATAAAAAATAATTAATTGTAAAAAATGAAGTATTTGTTACCAAGATGAATGACGTCGAATTTGATTGAGTTAGTTTCAAAAACGTCGTGGAGAATTTATTGGGAAATTCAAAAAGTGATGACTGCTATAAATTGGGATGTTTAATGATTTTAAAATTACATTTCCTAGATTCTCATGTTGATTACTTCCCAGAAAATCTCGGAGATTATAGCGAAGAGCAAGGTGAACGTTTCCACCAAGATATAAGAGAGATGGAGCGTCTCTACCAAGGAAAATGGGATGTAAATATGATGGCAAAGAACATTTCTTTACGAACTCTCAAGGGTCGAGAAAATCTCGACCTTTATTTATCTTATAAACTTATTTGGGTTAGTCTTCACAGGTTTTTTGAGCATGCGTCAAAATGTAAACGTTTTAACGTGTGAATTATATTCGATTTTAATGACCAAAAATACGTGCTGGTATAATGACCTGCTCATTTAATTTTTTTTATTTTACCTGCACATGCATTTTTGACAACTTTTGAGGTGTTTTTTGAAATTTTTCTGAGGTTATATCAAAATCCTGACATAAGAAAATTCTGACCTCGGATTCGGTTACAGCGCCCCAAAATACGCATAAAAATATGTTTCAACTCATTTAATCCTGAGTCAACTCATTTAATCCTTCAATTTACTTTTAACCCGTTTTCAGGCTTGCTCTAAGCTGTTTTTTGAGCTTACATGAAAATGTTGACGACATGTGATAATTCTGACCTCGAATTCGGTTTCAGCGCCCCAAAACACATAGATATGATGGTCGGTAAAAAGTACATGACCTTTTCTTTGTTTGTGTGTGCTTGTGTAATTATTGTTTGTCTATAAATTGCAATGATAAATTGTCATCAAAGGCATATTGTTATTACTTTATTACAAAAGATTTATTTTTAATATTTTAAACATAGGAATATTACTTAGAAGAATATTTTACATTACATTATACATTAATTACAATAAGGAGTGGGCTATTGGGTTGGGTACTGAGTTTAGGGGCACGCCAGAGATGTTGAGAAAAATTTGTTTTTCATATTTCTCCATCAATTATTAAAATGCGGGAGCCCGTCAGAGAACTTGACAAAAATGTCAATTTCAAATTTCCCGGCGATCCAAACCACGTGACTTCCAACATGGCGCTGAGGGCAAACATCCGGCAATCCTTTATTTTCATTCGTTAAATGAGTTTTTTTTCGGTTGCCTTGGCTACGTTTCCGCGAGTTAATTAAAATAAACCCCATGTTTGCCCTCAGCGCCATATTGAAAAATAATTTTGACAGGTCGTTGGATTGCCTAATAGGGCATGTGCATCATATAACTAACATAGGTAACCTCAAATTTTAAGTTTTTCAAGATTATTCTCATTTTTAATGTTTGTATACTCATTTCAGCTTGGAGTAATACTGGCTCCAAGCAAATATTTAAAAATTGACGCAAATAATGTCTCAATATTGTTGATTAATAAAAATAGACTGCTAATTACAGGTTAGATTTCCAACCTATTTTATTGGGAGAAAGTATTTAGAACTTCATAAACATTACACTGAATTAGATTTTAGTTGAAAGTATGGAAACCAAGCAGAAATTTTAATAACAGCTAGGAAATACTCATAAATCTTAAGAAATATATATTTTTGAGGTTAGCTGTGACGTCACGTGTACATCAGGGCCGGATCTAAGGGGGGGGCAATGGGTGCAATTGCCCCCCCCCCTTGGACCTTCCCTCTTCTGTGCGAAAATCTCAAACGTCCGGTTCGGAGGTGCCGCTTTGGCGAAATCACCCGGCATATGTTTTTTTACACCATTTCCAAGTAGCAAAGTAATTTTATAAAGGTTGTATAAACTACTATAAAATAAATTTATTTATTTTGCTACTTGGGTTTTTTTATCACGTACTTTTCAATATTTGTCAATTTGTACAAGTGCCCCCCCCCCTTAGGGAGCTCATGGATCCGACCATGATGTACATGCCCCATCTATTAAAAAGCACTGTACTAAAAATCTTGACTGGGAAAAGGCAGTTTATAGCCAAACTGAAAAAAAGATATTCTTGTAAATAAATGAATACTACACTTCTATTGAAGTACATTTTTAGCTAAAACTTGTTTATTAGGAAGATCTCTCTTCACATTGGCTAATAAACAAGTTTTAGCTAAAAATGTTCTTCAATAGAAGTGTAGTATTCATTTACTTACAAGAATATCTTTTGATCAGTTTAATAACATGAGCCAGTTCGCTAAAAAATGTTTTTTGCTGGAAATTTTTTTAGCACAATGCTGTTTTAGTAGATGGAGTCACTTCGATATAATTAAAAATGATTGCAAAAATAATTACATTTATAACCGATGCGCACTCATTTCCTGTATTTGAAGCTTCGTCTCGATGTGTTCTTTCAGGCGTGATTGTAAGTAGGTAGAGCAATAGTAAAGAAAGTACGAACGCCAAAACTAGACAACCAACACAACAGCCCTCTGTACTTTGCCTTATTTCCGCCCACATTTGATCGCGTTGCTCCCTCTTAAATAGAAATCTTGCGAAATGTTATCTCTATAATATATATTTTTTTTGTTTATACATTTTACTAATATATATTTCATAATAATATATCTAATGCGTTGAAATGATTCTCGAAAGATATATAGTACAGGCATTCAATTTTTGTAGTAATGTGTGATGGTCCAATGGCTAAAGTTTTGCTTGCAAAAGGAAGACCACCAGGGTGGAATTGTTTCGAACGGGTTTTTTCGTTGAGTTTTGTTTTCCCGTGTCAACAATCCAATTTTTTTTAGTGCGTGTGTGCAACAATTAATTTTAAGAAGGTTTATTTTAATTATTTTTAATATCTTTATATATTATATGTATATTGTTTATTGTTAATGTTAAGTTTTTAATTTTTAAACAGGAGCATTGACTCAAAAACAATCGTTAAGCCGAATCGAACCTGTCCCGTCCAGACCCACGTTCACCACGGCGCTGCGCGCCGTGGTTGTCTGCCTGGCTCTGGGCCAGGCTTCGGGGAGGCGCATAATTGTACTTTTAATTATAATAAATTCTTGTTCAGCTTCAGTCTTGCAATCCAAAAGATCGTGTGTTCAAATCCCAGACAGGTTGGATGCTTTTTTTTTTCAATTTTTTTTTTCATATATTATTTTTTTCACAACAGAGTTGGTATTACAAAATTTAGGATGTCCAAAAACTAACATTATTTACAAGAAAACTGCGAAGAAAATCCTATAGAATGTATAACAATTATATAAAAAGCACAGTAAATTGGCGAAAAGTACGTTTTTAGCTTGTTTCATTGTGTCTTATATACTCGTGTTGTATCCTCCATATGATAAAACAAATAAGGAAATCGTCTATAAAGATATTGAAAACTAGATAAAAGCATTTCTTCTTAAGGCCGACATTCATTAGGTATTTCTTATCAACATACATGCCATGAACGCTGCAATTCATTATTTCAAGGCAAAATTAGAACGTATAGGGTGAACCATCTGAACTCTTCGCAAATACGAAAACGAAGAGTATATTGTATTTGATCGGCACATTTCTAAAACAGTAAATATCGCACGCAGACAAAAACTTTCTTATCGTTGTGTTAATGGACGAATTCTGAACAACTTTCAAAATATCCGTCTGTCCGTCCGTCACGTTTCTTGTAAGCACAATAACTTAAGAAAGGAAAGTCCGATTGCGTTGAAAATTGGACAGCAAGTTAGTGTTAGCTAGAGCAGTGGTTCCCAACAAGATTTGTTCAAGTACCCCCTCATCGGTCGCTATACTTAAAAGCTTAAATTCTTAAAATGAAGATTATGTAGAATCTACCACTGTAAGTCAAGTAAAATACAAAACAATTGAATATCTCAGTGACATTTCGCGGACCCCCAAGGCATCGTCCGCGGACCCCTAGGGTCCGCGGACCACCTGTTGGGAAACCCTGAGCTAGAGGAATAATCCTATTATTTTAGGTCAAAATCGATCAGTAAATAAAAAGGTTATTAATTATTTAAATTCGAAAAAAAATGATTTTTATGTTTTTGTAATTGAATAGAATTGGTGAAATGAAATTGGACTTTTGGTCAAAAACGGACCAAAACTGGTGCTTTTCAACAAGAAAATGTTGGCACCTTCTCAATCTTGTGGTTTTTGTACCAAAGATTAGTCTCCGTGAGTGCCAACATTTTTTTTTTCTCAATGATACAATTCCGTTGAAGCCAAAACAACGCATCAAGAGATATGGATGGCAGCTAGAAGCGGCTTTCTTTCATACCTAATTTATAGTGATGGTTCTTAGAAGACTAATACTTTTTTTTCATTGTTTCATTTAAGCAAGTAAACCGTAAACCGTTAAAGAAACACAAAATAAATTATTTCGGGAATGATAATTGATAAATAATAGTACAACTCGCTCAATTTCTTATCTAAATGAACTAAAAAAAATTGTAATAAATAAGCCATTAAACAAAATAAGTAAAATAAAACTCTCTGTAGTACTTAGTGCAGTAGTTAGAATTAATCTAATTAATTAATTAAGAATTAATAAGTTTGTTTTTAAAAATATTTATTTCTTTTGTTTCTTGTTACTGATTTGTTACGATGAATATTGTTTGTGATATGTCTTTTATAAATAAAGTGTAAAATTATTATTTACATTATTTTCAGTTATTTTAAAAAAATCAGTTTCGAATCGAATTAATTCCTTTCTCTAAAACCAAAAATAATTTCGAATATGACGTAATAACATAAATTGAAACTAATTAAAACCTTTATAAGAAAACATTAACGCAGTTCATGTACAGGGTGAGGTAAAAAAATATTCAAGGAAGTTTTCTTTCTTAACAATTTTTTCAAAACAATTTTTTTTTTAATCACTCTGTACACTTATATTTAAATGCCTTAAAAATATCTACAATTTGATGTGTCCAACATGGTCATCACTAAAAAAATAAGAAAGTTATAAGCCTGGGGGTTTTTAAGTGGCGCACCCTGTATATGTTATATTTTTTAAGAGTAGGGGCGGCATCTTAAAATGGGGCGGCAAGCATGTTAAAACCATCCCTGGGAACACTCAATCAATGCTTTGGGGTATACGGAAAAAGTGTTACATATTTGTAGAACCACCGACAACTGAGGATAACACCGAACGTGCGTTTTTCTTGGCTGTTGAAAATGGCCTTGCAATAAAAATCCCGGCAGATTTACAAAACATGCTCCTAAAGTAGGTAGTTGCGTTAATTGTCGATCAAGATTTTCAAGATCTCGAGACTTTTGCTAGAAACGACGACCTGCCCTCTTTTTTTTTTAATCGCCTTATTTATTTTAATCTCCTGGCGAAGTTTAACCGACGGCTATTCTACCACTCAAGCAGGACGTACACACACATAGACAACATCACAACACCCATTCCCTGCGACATTGCCATCTGCCGCAGCCGAGACTCGAACTCGAGAGGAGAGCGACTAGGCCGTGTTGTCTCGCACACAACCGCAGTCTAGCCCACTGCTACCGTCTCGGCAACACGTGAAAAACGCCACTACACATCCATACCCTAGCCAGGATTCGAACCCGAGACTCCGTGGTCGTAAGCCTAACAATTCCAATTCCAATTCAAAATATTTATTCATTTTTATATGTTAACATTGCATTAAGTATTTCCCTTAAGCACTACGCCACCGAGCCGGTGATAGAAACTCAAGATTATCCCAATTATTATGGTATATTTTCAAGTTCAAGCTGGATATAAAATTTTGATCGTGTTATGTCTAAAGTAACCATTCATTCAGTTCCCCTTTTGATGGAGCTGCCCCCAAAATATCCCCCATTCGCGTGGTTTCACTAAAAATGTTCCCCATTCCCGTGGTTTCACCTCCCCCCCGCTCATCAATTGTGAGACCTGGACAAAAAATGTTTTCCCTTTCTATCCCCCCGCTCATCAGTCATCGATTATTAAACCTGGAATTTTTTCCATATATCCCCCGTTAGCAAGATTCAAATATGATCACTTTAGTTTATGTCTGACGTCCATGATTGCTGCAGAAAGAGACCTATTGAGTTCGAAGAATGTAACATATTACCCATCGCGACATCTATGGATAGTTCCTTAGATTAATAAGACTATTTAGCCAACAGGCTGCTATCCCCTAAAATACTTCTGTTCCATGGTCACTTCTGTTCTAACTCTGTTAATGTTTTGGTTTGACACTACGAGATGGCACACCTACAGCATATTTAAAAAGACCAATCAAAACGCTAACTAACATTGCCGTCCAAATTTAACGTACAAGACTTCCACCGTTGAGTGAAAAGTTATCCTCTTCAATCAACTCTTCCACTCACAAAGTCTGTGGATTTTGTGTTATTTACAAACAAGTCGGTTAAAGTTTAGGCTTCTTGATTTCCAAATCATAAAGGGTTTAGATCACAGGCTTAAAGTTGAAATAAGACCGCGCCATCTAATGGTGTTGTAAGGGACATAATACTGATCAGTACAGATTTCTTTTTTTATTATACCAAATATTTCGACAATTGTACTTATTTCACATAGCTGGCGCACAGGAACTGACAAGCGAAGCTTCTTCCGTCGTCAAAATTTTCGATCAAAATAGTTGACAAAATGAAATCTAACCTTTTTCTTTTTAGTTTTGAGCAAACAAGTTTTTTTGAATAGAATATTATTATTTTTATGCCCACAGGTCCATTTATAACTTGGAATACTAGGAACGAGAATCAGGAAAAGGTAGGTAGGTAATTTGTTTTAAACTTTCAAATTCTGGTAACTCATCAACATAGTATATTTAAATCAAACCATCTGCAAACAGTAGGTATTTAACGAGGCGAATAAAAATTAACGAACAGAGATCCCCAAAGCCTACCCGAACAATAGTGAGAATCATAGTATATGTTTTAAGCTTATTGGCAAATTTTGCATAAACTACACTCGTCAAAACATCAGCCGGCAGCTAAATCATGTATTTAACATTTTAACGTTTGTCAAAATGGATAATTTCTTGCAGAATTTTTGTGCTAACGGGAATTAAATTTGATTCTGGAAGCTATTGTTAACATAAGGATACCATGTAGGGATTGCAATTTACCGGAAATTTTCATAACCGGTAAATCGGTAAATAAAAATGTAAATAACCGGTTAACCGGTATTTACCGGTAATTTTTAGAATGAATGATTAGGGTGGAGAAAATGGCAATTATCTTTTTCCATGTACAAAATTATCTAAATTTAACAAAAAAAATTTTTGTCCACGACTATTAAATAATGTACTCATTATGTATGTTTCCTCAAGGATAATGCTATCCATTATTCCCTGCAGTGAATAATGATTTCAGTATTCACTAGTGAATAATAAGGACAGTCAGTTGTTTATAAGAAGTCACGGGCAGGTATTTTTTCAATTCGAGTGCAATCTCGCAACTTTTTAGTAGAATTTATGGCTACTTTCTGAAACCTTAAGTACAATTATTCGTTAACTGTCATAGCTACAACTGTGTGAACAATTTTACTGTTATTATCAAATTTATGAATAGATAACTTTATTTAGCGTATCAGAAACAGACCCTCTTTTATCATACAAGTTCGTTTTTTTTTATTGAGCAGGCTATGTGTCATAGAACGGCTTGTCAAATTAAATTTAAACGTCAACGTTATTTACAATAATTTTACATATTACTCAAAAAGAATAATATAAATAATTCGTTAATTAATTTCTTCAGTAAACAATTTAACAAAAATATCTAATAGTCGTGGACAAAGTATAATATTCTACTCGCATATAATGGCTACTCTGGTGATTTACGACATTCGCCTACGGCTCGTGTCTTAAACTTCACCCTCGTGAATAATAGCCATCATTATATGCTCGTTGAATAACATACTATTATATACGTATATTTAATATAATGAATAAACTAAAGGTTTTTTATCAAAAGGAAAAAATATAAATGAAATAAATTTAAATAAATAATTATTCTGTAAATAACAAAAATATTAACTTAAATAACAAAAATTATAAACATAAACTCAAATAGGGCATTTACTGAATACCTAATCTAAAAATACAATATTTTTCAAAAACGACCTCTTAAAAGAGTTACTTTTTCAAAGCTATATCTGTTAGTCGTCTGATATTTGTTCATAGAATACCACCAGCTGAAGATGTCCTTCCTCAATCGATATTGGTGGGTCGATAAGTTAATAAGAATTGGTAATAACATACTTCTAAATGTATTCCACAGATATTTGCGGCAGTGAAATATTCAATTTCCTATCGTACGATATTGTCAACGTCTCTCTTACTTGTATTTCTTAGAGCTTGGTGTCTGGGTTTTACTTTTTATAATATTATTTATTTATTGTGCTCAGTGTTGGGACAGTCACTCTGTATTTAGTGAATACTAGTCACTTACATAAATAGAAACGTTGAATACGTGACATATCGTAAGTTTCGAAATTACCGAAATACCCGGTAAAAAATTAAAATAACCGGTAATTATCGTCATGTGTTTTTTGTCCTAATAACCGGTAAACCGGTTAACCGGTTAACCGGTATTGCAATCCCTAATACCATGCAAATATAAAAATTGCTTTGAATGACGTTGAATTGTATAAGGTACCCACAAGTGACAAATTATACTGATCTAAAATGCCTACCATGCATAACATACATCTATGGATGCATTTAACTCACTTTGTGCAATGATAAATGAATTCAACCTACCGTCAATGTGTACAGTCCCTCGTCGAACAATTCTTGATCTATGTTCATTATACATTAAATTCAAAAACAACCTCATTTAAAATGTTTACCAAATGATAATTTACTAAAAGACAAAATTGTAACCTCAAAAATTTCACTTTAAATTATTTTAAAATATGCAACAGGTAGAAAAAGTGATTCTGACTTTATTATTAACTCCTCAAAACTTTCCCCACTTGACCAAACAAAAATACCAATAGTAAACCTCTAATTTACAGCAGACACTATGGGTTTTGGTCCATTGTGGCCGTTCTTCTCATGATTTGTGATTCTCTGACTTTATTCATCTATCTATATATAACTTTCTGTGTATCCATAACGCAGAGTTCTCATAAGGAATTGATCAATATATTAATGATTTCTAATAGCTTTGTGGGTAATACATTAAATTGTGATTGTAGTATCAGCACAAGTGGCACTTCACTTAAAGAGGTTTTCAGTTTTATATGATTATTTAATAATTAGACTGATTCGTAAGATGTTTTCTAAGAATAAAATTGATTTTAAACTATCCAGTAAACACACACGTGAATAACATGTAAAAAATTATTCCAGAAACATCATTAAATCAACACTCAAATGTCGCCGGTTTCAACTGTAACTGCACCGTTTCACGTAAATTTAACGATAAAAAACCGTGTTGAATATTCAACCAGTTATTGCATGTGTAAAAATCAACCTACTAACGTGTATTTTTCATTCACAAAACACCTTTTAGGTCGAGGCGAAGAAAGGCCAACCCAGGGCCACGGTGTAACAAATAGGTGGTCCGACGTACGGCACTTTCCTATTATAATAATGGCTTCATAAGTGCATGGTTTCTATTTACTTTAGTAGATGGCGCGAGCAATAAGGTCCTACAATTACCTGGGCATGTGCATCGTATAACTAACATAACCTCAAATTTTAAGGTTTTTTCGTTTATTCTCATTTTTAATGTTTGTATAGGCATTTTTAGCTTGAAGCCATATTGGCTCCAAGCAAATATTTAAAAATTCACGCAAATAATTTTTCAATATTGTTGATTGATAAAAATAGACTGCTAATTATAGGTTATATTCCTAACCTGCAAAAAGTGTCTTATTTTATTAGGCAATCCAACGACCTGTCAAAATTATTTTTCAATATGGCGCTGAGGGCAACATGGGGTTTATTTTAATTAACTCGCGGAAACGTAGCCAAGGCAACCGAAAAAAAACTCATTTAACGAATGAAAATAAAGGATTACCGGATGTTTGCCCTCAGCGCCATGTTGGAAGTCACGTGGTTTGGATTGCCTAATTGTGACAAACTATTTAAAACTTCATACACATTACCAGGCAGAAATTTTAATAACAGCTACGTAATACTTGTAAATCTTAAGAAATATATATTTTTGAGGTTAGCTGTGGTGACACGTGCAATGCGCGTGTAGTGTTGCATATATTCTTTCAATGTTTTAATTTAGCTACTTAATGTCAGTGGACTCTTGTTTCACTAAACAAAAAACAAAAGGCCGGGAATGTATGCAACACTATGCACAGAACCTGTAAAATTATCTATCTATGCGTAAGTAATGAGAGAACTTATTGGTCCTACCATCTATTACATTATGTACAAAGTAAGCACTTATGAAGCCACTGTGAGGGTTGTTGTCGCATCACCTATTTAATACACCCTGCCCAGGGCCAAGCGAACCCTTAACCAAATACACGTGATTACTGGGTATGTTTTCATATATCGGGGTTCCTAGCAATTTTTCAAACTTAAATTCCCTGACTTTTCAGGTTTTACAGGACTATTGGAAGTTTTTTCCAGATCTAATAAAGTGACTGTTTACTGTTTAATGAAATGCTGGAAGATATATTTCGTAGTTTTATATTAGGAGCATTAAAAATTTTCACGTTTTTATGAAAATTCCTAAAGTTTCTTGATTTCTCAATGAATTTTCCAAGAATAATTAGATTCTTAACCCTTTCACTGCGCACTACTGTTTCAAAGCCACCCATCATATTAAGCATTTTTTTACTGCTTGTTTACATATTCGTCAAGAGCAGCGTTATCCATTTTATGTAATGGAAAAGTACCCATCGTTTTGCATGTTTAGCGTGTTTTTCTTTTTTTTTTTAATTATTGTGTAATATCTCAAAATATATTGCTAGCGAATGAACCATTCTATCTAACGGAAAAGTACCCATCGTTTTGCATTTTTTTTGTTTTGTTTTTTCTTTTATAGTTTTTATAATTGTGTAATATCTCACAATATCATGCAAGCGAGTTTGTTCGGGTAGAACAACCTGATCCTATTTTTATTAAGAATGCGAGTATACCTCGTCTAGAGCAGTTAACCAGTCGGCGAATATATGCGTCAAGAGCAGTGAAAGGCTTAAAATATTTATTAACGTTAAATATCCACTATAGTCCAATCAATGAATGCCCAAAAGGGGACTGTAGGGGGAGAGTTTTCCTGTTCAGGAATGTGTTGGGGGTAGTTAGAAGGTAAACATACTAAACCCCTAGTCCCGCTGCTTTAGGGGGGGAGGCGGGTTGGAAACTTAAAAGTAGTAGTAGTAGTTGTCACGTAATTTGTAAGCTCATTATTTGCTTTTTGCATGTTTTAAATATTTTCTGCAAATTTGGATATTTTTTAGTTTGATTAAACTTTGAATTTAAGCTTTTTCGACAATTCTTGTTAGAAAAATTTTCCGATAAAAAAATACCTAATATGATTTCTTGATTTTTTTCGATATATTTTGGTATCCAGGGACCGAAACCGAAATCCGCACCGTACTTACGACTTTAAAGTTCAAAAAATATGGTTGAAATCAAAGATTCAAATCTTTTAACCCTGATGTAGAAATACCAAATTGTATGGTGAAAACCATATTATTATCTAAGTCGATTCGTCCATTATAAAGATTATATAGGTAAAAGGCAAGTAAAAAGCCAAAAACCAAAATCGAAAACAAAAACCGCACCGTAATTACTAATTTTTTCTAACAGAAGCCGAATTGCCGCGGATCTGTAAACCGAAACCATAACCGAGAATCGAATTGTTGCTGTCTTGACGACCGAAACCGTAAATGAAAACCAAATTGTCGCTGCTATGAAAACTGAAAATGGTATACGTTATTTAACTCTAACCAAAATTAATTTCGGTTTCGGTCGCTGTTGGTATCGCAGGTGGTTTTGCATTTGAAGGGGGCGAATGGTTTTTTGGCCATAAGTATAGACTCTAACGTGTTCTATCCTTGAGGAATTAAGTTTAATTCGGATAAAACTAACTAATAAGGGTGTGACACTCTTAAGTGGAACACGTATGTAATTGAGCAAGATGAAGTACATCTTACAATCTCTTATAAGAAAGTGAAGTGCTGGGCCATACTCATGACCATATCAACATTATTTAACTGATATGATAACAGACCGTTATGTAATTTTCAGCTAGTTTGTTAATGTTTAAAAATTTTTATAGAAGCGATATCAATATACATTTGAATTTGGTCATCGCTTATTGCTAACTTGGATGAAACGAAAATTTGGCTAGAATTAACTGTTTTTAAATTCTTTTCCAACTTTTAGATGTATCATAAACAAATATTCTCTTTTGATGGAATAAATTTTATTGTTCTCCATATTTTAGAAAATTTGCCCTTCAAAATTGTGGCACAGCCAGTGAAACTTAGATTAGGCCTATAATAATATAATATAAGGGAAAAAATATAATATAGGTAATGGAAAAAAATGTGATTCAAATTTTCAGAAAAAAAAATTAAAAATAAACTGCCAAAAATATTTGTAAAATATTTGCAACACATTTTTTTTCAGTCAGGCGGAAAATTTAAGCAACAAACTTCCTCTAGAGAGTTAAACCAAATGTCACCAACTGCAGCTGCATGTGCTATACCTAACACACCAGGGAAAGTAGAAACGGATGAAGTATTTTTGCAATTAGACCATTAATTTAATGAAAAGAATATTAGCATAATTTTACTTTTTACCTAATTTTGCTTTTGGTTGCCATGAATGTGAAATCTTAAGGGTGCTGGTGCCGTGCTTAAGAAAATGATTTCGTAGTTCGAGAATTTCTCTTACATCCCTGAACCGACTCAAAAATTTTTTTGATAGGCCTTTAGAGACAACATTATAGAATGATACAAGACTATTGAAAAGTCAAAAAAAAAATTTGTTTTGATTTTCGCACAAGTAAAAAAATTATTTCTTTTTTTAGTTTTAAATAGCCTAGTACCATTCTATAAAGCTGTCTTTAAAAGAATATCAAAAAATGTTTTCAATCGGTTCAGGGATGCAGGAGAAATTCTCGAATAACGTTCACGAAACCGCCCACCTTAACGAAAATTATTTTACCCTTTTTTTTATTGTTTAAGTTTATTCAATAAAGTATATCAGTAATTTTTAAAGTGACTAATAAGAAGGAATATGACAATCGCATACAATGAATATTGTGCAGTATATCTTTGAGGCTTTATTATAGTCTAATACCTTCATCTTCATCTGTTATTCAGATAAGAAATAGTTTATATAAAAGATAACATGTAGGCTAATAGATCGCGACTAGGTTGCCTAGCCATATCTTGATTTAATTTGGAAATTGTCAGGCAAAATCGAAATATTGTCTTTAAACGTTTAAAGCAACGAAACCATTAATCCTACAGCAATTTTTCAAGGAAGCAAATTCATCATCTTATAATCGTTCTAATAGATCCCTACCAGTTTTTTCCTAGAACCAACGTTTATCTAGATATTCGCAAGAGATGAGAAAAAACACGTTTCCTTGGAAAATGTAAATTTTCAGTTGTATCGCTTTTAGCGTCCTTATTTTTTTGTTGTAGGGCAAAAAATAAAAGATAGCTCGACTCTTGTAACAGGTTTTTGAAGTAAAATTCTACACGTTAGTCTTTCCGAATTTGCATTAACAAAGGCTTTTTTTAAGCATATCTGACGGAATCGGGACACGTGCAGGTCGATTTAGAATTAAATTCTACATCTGTTAAGTTATCTTTCGTTGTTCCATTATTTACGGTTGATTGGTTATTAACAGGGAAAGGTCGACTATCTCTTCTAACACAAAATCGCGATCGAGAAACGTCAAACGAAAAATGCCAAAAATGTCAATTTTGATCCGTTTGTGTCGGGCCGAATTTTCGAATTTCGGCGTGCGATTTATGATGCGGATCAACTACAAGTCTTCCTCTTTCCATATCAACATGGTACGGGCGTCGCAGTATCGTATTTTTGAAAATATGAGTGTATTTAGATGTCAGGTTTTCAAAGAAAATTTCCCTTCGGATTCCGCATCTTTGAAAACGGTTTTTCACTTTTAATTCAGAACCTGTGAGATAGCTCAAAAATAAAAACTCCCAAAGGAAAACTACATAATGTGAGGAACGTTTTGCCCCGTTCCAAATTTTACTGTGACACTTGGTTTGGGCCCGGCGGGCCTTTTAAGATGGCGGTGTCTTGCACTTTTTTGCTTAAAATGTCCATAACTCCTAAATGGTGGCTCCTATGGCAAAAAACTGCGACCTAACGAATTTGTAAAGAATATAATAAGCCACAAGTCTCTTTTTTATTTTTTGCTCTACGACAAAAAATAAGGATGCTAGGAGCGATACAACTGGAAATTTACATTTTCCATCTCTTGCGAATATTTAGATAAACGTTGGTTCTAGGAAAAAACTGGTAGGAATCTATTACAAAAATTATAAAATGATGATGAATTTGTTTTCTTGAAAAATTCCTGTAGGATTAATGGTTTCGCTGGTATATACGTTTAAAGACAAAATTTAGATTTTGCCTGATGAAAAAAAGAAAAAATTAATTAATTTTTTTCAAATTAAATGTCATGGGGTCAAGATAAGGCTAGGCACCTTGTCGCGATCTATTAACCTACTTGTTATCTTTTATAAAAATTATTTCTTATATGAATAACAGATGAGGGTATTAACTTCTTATGCCGGATCTTGTACTATTATAATCAGCTCTATTAACTAGCGGCTACTATGGGAGCTAATAACAATTGATGATGCCTTCTCTCGCTTTTTATGTATGTTGAAATTCTCACAAAAAAGTTACAATAAAAATAACATTGAATAAAATTACACTGTAAATATTTATTACTTGAATGACATAAATTGTTAGTAATATACAATTCTAAAATTTAATATATTTTTGTTTTGTATTGATCTGGTTAGCTGTCACCTTTAAGGTACTCAATTACCTTGAAACTGCGTATTTCAGTGTTACTGATTTAATATATTACACTTACTATTTCGTTATTAAATATACAGTCTTTATAAAATTCATTTAAAACCTCATTTAAAAAAATCTTATCATATGGTCCTCTTAAATCTAAATATACACAGATAGTTTTAATATAAACATGACTTAGAAGTAACTTTGTGTAATATAAACAAACAGTCTTATATACAAAATTTACAAAATAGGTTTTAATTTTTAATCTTTCGATAATTCCAAAGTAATTGAGTAGGATAGTGGATTTTTACATAATAATTATGCCTACAGAATCTTGGACTAGAAATTAGAGATAATTTTATGTTTTATGTTCATTCTGTATTATGGGTACATCACAGGGATAGTAGGTATACAATAATAACAAATGTATAATCTGTTTTGATTCATCTGTAAATTTGGAACAATATGTATATTTGACAAAACACAAATAATAAAGTACACCTGCAAATAGCATATCTATGAATAATTTATAAAAAAACACAAGTTCTGGCATCTTTCCTAAATTATATATGCTAGGCCAAATATTCTTTAAGTGAATTTCAATGTCAAGGTAAAAGAACTTTATTTTCAGTTGAACAAAATTTTGTATGAAAATAATCAGGAAAAAAGTTACACGTTTATTTTGTGATGTAGTAATAAGGGAAATAACCACTTTCAAAGATATTTAAAAAAAAATTCTTAATATTAAGTTGCAACCAAAGACAGTAAGCACCCACATGGCTAACAAAAATATATATCAGTTACAAATATCAAAAATAATCATGATCTTTTATATCTTGTTTTTTAGAGTAATAAAATAAAATGTGATGTTATCAGCACACAAAGAATAAGTGTTTTTTAAAGTAGTATTAGTAAATTATAGACAGATTTACATGTGCATGAATTTAGTGCCAGTAGCTGTTGGTTAAGGTTGGAGGTCCAGAAACATAAAATCAAATAATTGAGATTAAAAAGAGACCAAGAAATATCCACAACATAAAAAATGGAATTAAAAGTTAAACTAAATGAACACAGACATTATTCGTCAACTCACAAACGAAAATGAACTCTTAGACCACAAGAAAAATAGTTTAGAGGAAGCATTTAAATCTTTAAACCTGAACCTTTGACCGTATAGAGTCTACCATACCAGTATATCAATTTTTAAAATTGTGGATATTCTTGATCATTTAAATCAAATTCTGTTTTAACGTTAGTTATGCTTTTTGCTTCGTGCTCCCCCACAGACCAATTGCTAAGTAAATTTACAGTCTCTTACAACATAAATAGGCGGAATTCTGTTCAGCATATTCGCTTCACTTGTGACAATGGTATATTGGTCTAACTTCACATAGTTGAAGATTAGATTACGAACAAACTTTTAATTTGTTTAATATTAATAAAATTAGATTCTCTCTTTGTATAATAACAGTTTTGATTAATCTCATTGAAGTATGTTGCACTTGGCAACAAACTGAATTTGGAATAGTGCGATTTGCATATGCGGTAAAACGAATCTGACGTCACAACATTCACAGTCGACATGTAGTCACGTCAAACAAGCTATTTACTCCTGTCAGCGGTTCAATAAAATTAGTATTTTGGGTGTTTATTCATTCGTACATTTGTCCCAACTTTTGATTTCTGTAATTACATATTCTAATCTAAATATTGCTTAGTGCCAAAATGTGAATCAACGTCTCATTTTATTAAGCCTCTGTCAAGAATAAATAATGTGACGTCACTATATGGATGTCATACAACCTTTTTACCACGTATGTAATATTGCACTATTTCAAAGACAACATATTTCTATGAGATTAACACGTTAACGACGGGGGTTATTTTTCAAACATTAATTTCGTACGGTTCTTGTCCTTGGGGTCAAGTGCCTTGGTACTAAGGCATTATTTAATAACGTTACTTGACTCCGGTGTCAAGAATGCGTTCTAAGACTAAAATTTTAGTAACTCTAAAATGGAACACTGCAATCTCGATATCATTATGAAAAATAATTATTAATACTCTCCAAGAGCTGCCGCTAGTGCCGCACTTGTCTTCAGAAACAAGAACCATCATTGAGAAATGGGAAAATTTTTAAATGAAATGTATGTATGCTCACTTGGTTATATATTCCCGTCCACAACTAATGTACTATGAAATTGATCCCCATGTGTAGAGAATGACCTGTTACTTGACCCCGGTGGTAAGAACCGTAGTTAACGTGTTAATAATTAAAATTATTATTATAACAAAGAGAGAATCTAATTTTATTATTAATATTTTGTCTTATATTTAGCATACTTTCTTAATAGTTTTAAAACAAGATTAAAAATTATCTCTATTTTCAATAATCAATAAAGAGTCCACATGATCAGACAAATTATAAAAAAATTTCGAGTCGAAACAAAACCGTCCGAGACAATAAAAATACACTCTAAATCATAGTATCACTCCATATTACAGCCTTCTTTGACCTATCCACACTAGCGAGATAAGTAGCATAAGGACACCAAGCAGTCGCAGTAACAGCTGACGAATGTTCTTTGAGTATTCTTTCAACTTTCCCACTGGCAATCCCCCAAATGTACACACTACCATCGGCCGAGCCTACCGCAACATACTGACCGTCTGGGCTGAAGGTCGCTCGTGACCAGTCGCATCCAACCTTGAAGCCTTCACAACTAAAAACAGTAACCACTTGGTTCATTCTTAAGTCGAGTAGTTTTAAGGTGTCGTCTCTGACACAACAAACGAGGTATTTTGCATCCCTTGTCAGATCCAGTGAAGTAACTTTGCCATTCAGGATAATATTGTTAGCACTGGACTCTGATCGGCTATCCCAGAACCGAATGCTTTTGTCGAAATGACCACTAATAATTATCGACCCGGCACTGTCAACGGTCACTAAGTCGTTGCAACTAGAGCCGGCAAATTTCGTTTCTATACAAGCTCTACTTCTGAGGTCCCATATTTTCAAAGTACGATCGTGACTTCCCGTAACAACTTTAGAAGCCTCGCCTAGAAATTTGGCAGCCATTACCTTACCAGAGTGGCCTGTCAGCGTGTGCCTTAATCTCTGGTCAGCAACCGTCCACACTCTAGTTGCGTAGTCATTAGAAGCGCCTAAAATTAAAGTACCAGAAGCGTCGAAGTCGACTGCCATAACACCTGCATTACTACCTACTAGGGAACCTCTGCTATCACAGGTACCTTTTGAGACATCCCACAGTTTTAATTTTCTATCGGCACCTCCCGTGGCTATGATTCGTTCAACAGGATTCCATTTTACAGCACTAACTTCGCCTTCGTGAGCATCAAATTTCACGGTATATCTTGTTGGTAAAGTAAACTCGCATAATGGCCCAACGCCTTCTACAAGCTGCTCTGGAGAAGTACCCCTGGTCTCTTTACAGGCCTCCTCGATTTCTTTCTGCATTTTTTTGTACCGGTTTTTTAGGAAGTTATCATTTTCTTCGTTCATTCGATCTGCATCTTTGGCTTTATACTTTATTAACCTCTCGACGAGTTGGCGATTTTCATCTTGGAGCTTCCTTAATTTATCTTCGAGAGAAGAAAATGCCAATTGTAAAGCTTGATGTTCATCCCGCAAAGTGTCATTTAGGTATTTAAGCTCTTTGTTAGCTTGGTCCAACATAGATACCTCGGCTTGTAAACTTGCTATTTTCGCTGTGTTATCTGCTAAAGCTACATCCTTGGACGCTATGATTTTATCTTTCTCTTGGACTGAAGCATTCAAATCAATAATTTGTTGTGCATTTTCACCTTTCCTTCTGTGTAGTTGTGTAAGTTCTTCAGCATTAGCTAATAATTTTTGTTCGAGCAGTTGGATTCGCTCCTGTATACGGACATCCCCTGCACCAGAGTTATTAGAACCTAAGCTGGCACTCTCTAGTCTTAATTTTTCGCATTGTATGGACAACTGTAAATTTTCCGCATATAACCTATTGGAATTTTCAAATATTTTATTGTGTTGTGCTATTAAGTCCTGGAAGAGTAACGTTTCACTTCGATTTCTCTGTTGTAATTGGGTCAGTATAGTGTCCCTCCAATTACTACACTCAAACGTTGTCATTTTATTAATACTCACTTATTAAAGTTCACAGGTTTAAGTCACATCGAGTCACATTTTAACACTTCATAATGTGATATTTCCAATTAAGGTAGGCATAATTGGATCTAAAACAAATTGAAAAAATTAAGATGTTTTCATTGCTCACTTCCACATTCTCAAAAATTTTGCAACAAAATTTTTAATCTTTCACAAATCACTTTCACGTTTAAGATTACTGAATGATTCTATAATTTAGAATAATTTTCGTGGCTGTCCGGCGTTAAAAGAGCTCATTAACTTTCTTAAAAAATCTAAATTGAGTTTAATTTTGAGGAAGCATTTTACCTTTATTGTGCATCTGCATAATGTTGAACAAATATATACTTCGTGCAACTGGTAAACTTCGCTAAATACATCCATGCAAAAGTACATGCTACACTGTTACAAAAATTTAATAATTACGGATAAAGCCTTCATCGGCACAGTTATTTCAGAGCTCATTTTGACGACTTATTTCTTTCTTCAGACACTGAAAAAAAACAATAAGTACGGTTCTGTGTCAGTCTAACCTATTATTGAGGTACTCGTAAGTTGAGATGATTTTTTTGGATGTTTATTATTATTAATAATATAATAACTTTGTGGTAATTATATATTGTATGAACTTACATGTCGTGTTTACTGTACATTAATACTTGTAATGAAACATTATTGATCTGATCAATTTTTATTTACTTTTACGTGTTGCGTTATGTACTAGGTGCTGATAATGAAAATGTGGGGTGATGATTAATAAGACTTTTTGTACTTACTAAAACTATTTAATTGAATAAAAATATTAACTCTGTTACTGACAAGTCGCAGATGGTAGCGCCCAACCAAAATGAAACTGTCATCCCAGGTCCCACTAGCCCAAAGGCCAAAATATCTAACTCTACCCTCAACAGCGTTGCCAAATTGTTACCTTTCAGATTTCTCTCCATAAATCCGGTTCATTGTCAAAATATAATATTGATATTTTCTAATCATAGTGGAATGTGAAATTAATCAGTGACGTAAACGAAGAATTAAGAAATGTCAATAGGTCACGATTGTTTCACTATAATACTCCTTCCTCTTTTATACTTAATTATTATATTACCAATTTATTGACAAAAATTGCTAACTAAATACGGGTCTAATTCTAAATGAACACCATGTAAACATCTATTGATAACACAAATCACTAGATAAAGAATAACAAAAGAAAGAATAGATCAGGAAAGGGAAAGTGACTTGAATAATGTTCGCATTTGAAACCTAAATAAAATAATCCGAAATTTTAAATTCCAACGCTATAGCCAGGGAGATAGCGACAGATTTTTCGCGTTAATATCCATAAAGCTAGATTTTTTCCCAAGAAAAGTTTAGATAGTATCTATGATGAAGGTGCAATTCTACCAATCTATAAGTCTTGCAAAAATGAGTAAAAAATTAAACAACATTTTGCAAAAAGAGATATCGATTTTCTGAAATGTCACAAAATGCCACTTTTGATTCGTTCGTGCCGAGCCGAATTTCCGAATTTCGCTGTACAATTTACGATCAGGTTTATCTGGAACACTTCCTCTTTACGTCGCGACTTCGTACGGTGTTTTTCGAAAAATATGAACGTGTCAAGATTGCATGTTTTTGCAATTTTTTCGGCTCCGAAATGCAAGCTGTTTTTTGCTATTTTTCGCAGATATCTTCGAAATTGCAGACATGAAGTCTGATCGAAGGAAAGGAATAAGTATCAAAAACGATTATCACAAACTGTGCATCATTTCTCAAAAACATATGCAACAATTTTTTTGATGTGTCTGCATTAGTCATTGGTGCTGCTACACAATCGTCTGCAGCTCGACCACAGAAGACCTATACCAGAAACGACTCTCTGGCCTTCCCGCCAAATTGAGTTTTATGCGCATATGTCATATGTTGCTGGTATTATTGTCAAACTATAAATTCGCCAGCGGCGGCTGGTGAAATTTCAATATTTTTTTTCTCGTCTGTGGCGCATGGGACCCATACGAAATTTGGGAAATTACATCTAGAGAAGCACTTCTCTAATGACCCCTAAAAAATTTTGAAAAAGCAGTTTGCGAAAAAATTTTTGAAAATTTGCTAGCCTCCCCTGGGTCTAGGGACCCCTGTTTACTTTTATTTTTTTTTGTCATATGCATTTGACTTTTCATAAAAATGCATCGACAGATTTTAGAGTTTGTGAAAATATTTTCATTACTAACTGAAATACAATGAATTGAAATTTTGTAATTTACAATTTAACAAATTACAATATTTCAATTCGTTGTATCTCAGTTAGTAATGAAAATATTTTCACAAACTCCAAAATCTGTCGATGCATTTTTATGAAAAGTCAAATGCATATGACAAAAAAAAATAAAAGTAAACAGGGGTCCCTAGACCCAGGGGAGGCTAGCGAATTTTCAAAAATTTTTTCGCAAACTGCTTTTTCAAAATTTTTTAGGGGTCATTAGAGAAGTGCTTCTCTAGATGTTATTTCCCAAGTTTCGTATGGGTCCCATGCGCCACAGACGAGAAAAAAAATATTGAAATTTCACCAGCCGCCACTGAAATTCGCAGGTTTCTAAATTCACCGGTGGAGCGTACCGGTAAGCAATAACATTATATGATTGGCTATTTTGAAAACCAAAGCCAAAATCAGCTTCGAATTTTATCTACCAATGCGTCTAGCGGTGAATTTAGAAAGGTGCGGATTTATAGGTTGACAATACCACCGACAAGATGGCCGATTTATCAATGAAAGGGTGCGTTTGCACGCACTCAGTAATTTAGTCGAGTCGCTTAGTAATTTAGTACTCGACCAATGAGGACAGCGTGTTTTAGTCAAGTAATTTAGTGGAAAGCAATTACTAAAATACTGGACCGTCTCTCTACTCGACTAAATTACTGAATGCGTGCAAACGCACCCAAACATCGAACGTGCCTCCGACAGTGACGCTTCTGGTATAGGTCTTCTGTGGCTCGACCACTAGCAATATTAAAAAGTAAATGAAAGTGATTATTAACACATCTATGAGAAAACTGTCTGTTCTTTAATATTAAGTCATTGGTGCTGCTACACAATCGGCTGCAGCTCGACCACTAGCAATATTAAAAAATAAATAAAAGTGATTATTAACACATCTATAAGAAAACTGTCTGTTCTTTAATATTAATGAAGAATATAATTGTCATTATTTGACTATGTATTGCCATTTTGGCAACGTCTACTAAAGATTTAGCCACCTTTCAGCGGAGGTAGAATGTGATTTTTAATCGAAATAGTGCATAAACTGCTTGTAGAGAAAAAATCAGCTTTGTAGATTAATATTCCGCGGTGGAAAATGCAAAACTTCTCCGCGAACTGCAAAAGCCCGGAGCGCAGCGGCCGCGGTCACGCGCTTGCATTCCAATACGCGTCTAGCGAGTCTTTAGCAACATGAGACGATCAGTAGACTGTATTTTTTGGATGTCTTATTAAATTAACTATTCCAGAAAAAAATTTCAGCTTTGTAGATATAAGTAAAAAATGTTTGTTTTTTCCACACTTTTCGTGGGTGGTAGGCCTGACGTGGCAACGCTTTCGACGCGGTAGAATATTGTTTTCCAGAAAAAATGATTTTTCTCAGAAACGTTTGTTTCGAGGCAGGGCCAAGATTAACAGAGCGTCAAAGTAGTACATGATATTAAGTGAACATCGTATATGAGATCGATTTCAGTTAATTACCGATTAATTACGGTGACAAAATGGAGAAATTTTGCCGAAAAAAAGTCCCAAATCCCGCCCCCTTCATTTTTGTCGGAATTTGAAAAATAGAAAAAAGGATTTTAGCAAATTTAATTCTATTGGAATTAGCTAGAGTAGTCTTTTGGCGTAGGGGCCAAGATTAAAAAGTTGCCAACTGTAGAAGCTCAAAATTTGCGATTTTTTGCCGTACATGGCCGACATTTCAGTAGTTATCTCCGAAACGAAAAAAAAAAGTCAAAATTCTGATGGAAGCAAAAGATTCGTAGTGGAAAATGCTCGTTTGACCTTAGTTTTTATTTCGAGCTAACTTCCACCGTTTCAGAGATATTTGCGAAAAATAGGAAAAAACAGCTTGTATTTCGGAGCCGAAAAAATTGCAAAAACATGAAATCTTGACACGTTCATATCTTTCGAATCACACCATTGGGACGGCCGTACGATGTCGCGACGTAAAGAGGAAGTCAGATAAACCTGATCGTAAATTACACGACGAAATTCGAAAATTCGACTCGGCATGAACGAATCAAAAGTGGCGTTTTGTGACATTTCAGAAAATCGATATCTCGTTTTGCAAAATGTTGTTTAATTTTTTACTCATTTTTTACAAGACTTATAGATTGGTAGAATTGCACATAGATACTATCTAAACTTTCTTGGGAAAAAAATCGAGCTTTATAGAAATGATTTCACAAAAATTGTCGCTACCTCCCTAGCTACTATATATATACTTGGGAGTTTTTAAAAAATTTAAAAAACCAAAGAAAGTGCGTTTTGCGACGTTTCACCTAAAACGCTGGTAATAGATGCGTCGGGACCAAAGTTATATATAGGATAAAAAATCTAAAAAAAAAAAATCAACGACGGAATACAGCGTGTCCCACTTTTAATGGCCCCGCCTCTCCATGTCTCAGTTATTATTCATCTGATTTCAACCAAATTTGTATCGGTATCAAAAGCCTTTGTCTTTTTTTGAGTAAAACAAAACTTATTTCAGTCATGGTGTGCATTTTTATTAAGAAAAAAGTCTGCAAGTCATATATTAGACTTTTTTTTCAAAAAGCTAATTAATGCAATATGCAATATTACAATATATTAATTAGCAATTGAATGTGAATTTGAATAGAAAATCAGGGAATGACTATTTTTCGAAAAACAATTCGCTTTCAAATTATTATTATTTAATATTTGAAAAATGTAATTTTTAAGGGTGCGTAACTCTAACCATAAATCCAAATTTTCAATGTTACTCCAGTCGAATTAGACATAATAAAAAATTTTGCGTACTGCGGACTTTTTTTTGTGGAAGTTGTTTAAAAAAGCATAATAAGCAAGTACAGAAAACTATACCTGCTACACCATGTGCGTCCCCTATTTTTAGGGGTTGAAACTTTGAAATTTTACTTATGTGCTCATATCTTTTTCCCTATTGCCCGTAGGGCTCTTTACCAAGTTACACTTTTTGAAGATTCATCCCTCCTCTACATAATATATATATTACACATTTGCCGTAGGACAAACGGTTTTGGCTGTACGAGGCCGGAAAGGTCGCGCTGTCCGAATTTGAGGGTCTTCTGTACAGGACAAACGACTATTATTTCCAATCTACAATACTACACGTACTAATGCCCTTAAGGAGGGATGATGATTTGTGAAAAAACTTTCATCGAATACCGCGCGGTTTCCATGATACAGGATGTTGAAATTAAAAAAAAAAGTGAACCTACTTTTTTCGCTCATTTTTCTTTCATATATGTACGACTCTAATATAAGAAAATGTACGTTGGTTTCATTTTAATACATTCGTTGGTTTAGGAGCTAGACAGCAAAATATGCCAAAAATGGCTATTTTGGTATTGTTGTATTAAAAAAACCAAAACCAGTATAATTCTGGTAAGTGTTTTTGTTTATCCTAAAAGTCCAATTCATTGCGCATAGAAAATGTGTATTTGTATTTAAATAGGATCAACACTTATTGTGTAATAACGATTTATGTCATGTGTTCTCCAGTCTCCTTTTTCAGAATTTTTTTTTGCGGCCTTATGGTTCATAGTAGGGCAGAAAGCAATATACACGTGGATAGGGCACATAATAGGGTGTTAAAATGGGTCTCTTGTTAAAATGCGATAGGACATGCCGTTTTCGAGTAAAACGCACTTGTTTGCAAAAAATTATTTAATATTTAGTTTGAAATACGAAAATTTCTTTAAATCAATGATATCATGAGAACTGTGGCAACATCGTAAACGTTTCAGCTTCGCAATAGCCAGTAACGGACTCTAAAAATCTTACAGAAAATATCCACATTTCTTATCCGCCCTATCATGTTACAAAATTTGACAGTGTTTTATTTTAAAATTAGCCCCTTAAAACAATTCTGGATTTGAAATAGAAAATTTTGAGAAAAAAACACGTTGGTTTAGTTTTGGAAACAAAAGTTTGAAGTTGAATTTTTCAATTTTGTTCTCTCCCTATATAGGGTACTCTTTTACAAAAAAAAAAATTGAAATGGGTTCATCAGTTTCTAAGATACAGGAAGAAATATATCACATATATATTAATATTACCTCATTAACTGTACAGAAAAGTGTTTTATTATAGGTACAGTTCCACTAGAAGATTCTGTTGAGGTCCGAAATAAAAGTAAATAGCGTATTTAGCAAAGTGTATATTAAGCACATTCATCAAACTGAAAATTAACAAGAACCTTTTAACAAGAACTCAAAAAGACGCTTCTTTTTTTTATTATTTTATTTTATGAATGTTCTGACTATCTATCCCTTCTTATGAGTAAATTGTGTGATTTTTAAGCGGAAATAAAAAGAATTGCGTTGAATTTTCCTTTCAGAGGTTCTTCTGCGAATAAAAAACTGCAAAAGAAATCGAAATCAGTTGCTTGCCTGTGTTTTTGTAGTTTAGCATTTGGAATTGGGACTCAAAGTTTGTGTGTATTACATTCATTGAAATTATTTGCATTAATAATCTTCAAATTAAGCTCCTATCTAAAACTCACAAAAGCACCTAAAATGGTCAAAATGGGTAAAATTATACACAAACTAACAATCAGTCAATCTATTATTACTCATCGGTTTGCAGTGGCGTAACGTTTTCAGTTTCCAATCGATGGTCTCGCCAAAATTAATTAAAAAAATATGTTCCAGAGATTAGAGCAAATCTTTGATTTTCGAAAGATTATATAGACTAATCTTTCTTATTCAGTAAAAATGACAATTTGCGCTATTTGTAGCAGCTTGCAAAATACAAAGAACAAATAATAAAGTCTAGAAAGCAAAAAAACGGGGGCACTCACGAATAATTCTTACAAGAGATTTTCTTTTTTATATACTATAGAGTGGCATACCCCATTACTAATAATTGATGTTTTCCACAAAAATATCGTGTCCGCTACGGGCGCCATGTTGAAAAATTGACAGTCAAAATAGGTTTTCTCTTGGTAATACCTAATTTTAGGGTAGAACTAACAAGAAAGGAGATATTTCCTGTTAGTTCCTAAAATTAGGTATTACTAATATTGTATAGAAAATGGAATATTAAACCTATTTTTCTCTATTATTAATATTTTATTACGATTTACAGCCATTAGTATGGTGAAAATTTGTGCTTCGCTGCACATTTTTGCAATTATCTCTTTCCTCATTGCTCCTTTGTAGTAATTTGGCTCTAATATACATCATAAAATTTCCCAAAACTTTTGTTTATGGTTAATTGTCATTTGCAGTCCGCTCATTAAATATCCCATCAAACACAAATGGCCCATCAGCGGGCCATCACTGGCCCAGAAATGAAACTTCTGGTCCTGTGATGGCCCAATGGAGGGCCGACCTTTTGTGTTTGTAAGGATTCTAGTAATGGTAATGGCCAGCATGGCGTAGAACATTGTACTACAGGGTGTCTCATTAATAATTGGTCATATGCTAAGTGAAGAATCCTTAGCCCAAAAAAATGAAGATTTAACCTAAAACACTTAGATAAAATGTGCCTCCTTACTGAGATACAGAGTGTTGAAGTTAAAAATTAAGAAACTATCTTAAAATTAAGTACTTAATATTTCTTTACCATGTTTGGTAGATAGTGTTAGTGGCCCAAGACACATAATATCAGAGAAAAAACTGGTTCCTCACTATTGCCAGGAGTTCACGGTAGCGGGGTGAATGAGTTTACCCCCCCCCCCCCCCCCCTAATTTGTATGCCACTGGCCAAATATTTGTTTTCTTGTTTTTTTTCTATTTTTCAATAATTTTTACGCAAAAAAAGTACTCTTAACTTAATACATTGCTCCAGAGTACCTATTTCTAGAGATATTTGAATTCGAAAAAGCGGCTATATGGTATTTTAAATTTCAGGTTACTCATCTCACAAATAAATTTCTAACCACTTTGACACCTAACGAATGCCTTATTGTTTTTGTACATAGCAGGCTAAAACAATAATGTTTTTTTTACTTAGTAGGCTAATGATATTTATTTTTCCTAGAACTGTCAAAAGTTAGTTTTGCCGTAATAGGAGTTATTTAACAGTTCACAAAACTTATTTATTGATAATAATGGCCCGTCATAATGATTTGTCGAA
This sequence comes from Rutpela maculata, assembly GCA_936432065.2. Taxonomy (NCBI): domain Eukaryota; kingdom Metazoa; phylum Arthropoda; class Insecta; order Coleoptera; family Cerambycidae; genus Rutpela; species Rutpela maculata. The sequence goes on from OW386288.2 coordinate 22,203,147, forward strand.
TACTGAAATGCGAAACATCGTATGTATTTATGAATAAGAAAATTACAATGAGCGTGCTGCTTCTCGAAGATATTTGGAATTATATCCCAACAGAATTCAACCAAATCATAAAACTTTCAGAAATGTTTACGAGCGGTTAGGGGAAACTGTCAAATTTCGTTCCACACGTGATGTAAGCCGCCCAAAAATAATTAGTGTCGATCAAGAGGATGACGTTTTAGTAAGAACTGCTGAAGATCCCCATCTGAGTACAAGACGTTTATCGGCAACTGTTGAAACAAGCAATACTTCAGTTTTTAGAATACTCAAGAAAGAAAAAATGTGACCATATCGTTTCGCCCCTGTTCAGAATTTGTTACCTCAGTGAGTGGAATTTTCACAATTTATTCGAGGTAAACAAAGTGAACACTTTAATTTTATTAGAAATATTAGCTTTACAACAAACCCACATTCCCCCGCAGATGAGTTTTTAATTGGAGAAATACTCATATCTGGTATATGGAGAATACACATTTACCCAGAGAATCATATTTCCAGTATGAATTTAAAATTAATGTGTGGTGTGGCTTTTTAGGACATCGTCTGTTGGGTCCATATGAACTACCAACAAATTTGAATAGTAATTCATATTTAGAATCTCTTCAAACTGATCTTTTTCATGAGCTAAAAAATTTGTCGATAAATTTAAGGAGGAATATCGAGTTCATGCAAGATGGGGCCCCGGCTCATTATTCTATTGCAGTCTGTAATTACTTAAATGATCAATTTCCCCATCGATGGATTGGCCGAGGAAAATTTTAATGGCCACCTCGTAGCCCAGATTTAAACCCGTTAGATTTCTACTTTTGGGGTCATATGAAATCATTAGCTTATGCGCAAGCGATCATCAGCTGTCAGGAATTATAGCAACAAGTACAGAATGCTGCCGATTTTATCAGAAACCAGAGTAACTAATATTTTTTAAAGTAGCAGGCACCTGCCAGAGATATTACCAAAAAATTTTTTTTCAAATTTCTCCCCCTGCTCATCCATTATTAGGCGTCAATTTGGTACCATGGCCCATGATTTGAGGTGGGAGGCCTGACTGTGGACCCCTGGCAATAATGATATTATGCTTCTTGGACCACTAACACTATCTACCAAATATGGTAAGGAAATATTAAGTATAATCTTAAAATAATATGTGAAAATAATTTTTTAATTTTCAACTTCAAGTAAGGAGGCACATTTTATCTAGATGTTTTTGGTTTTTTTTAGTATTAGATTATAACGTCCATCGGGCAACACGCATCCCTCGGGCTGCCACATGTTACTCTCCATGCGTTATAATCTATATAACGCATTTGGTGCATAAATAAATATTATGACAGAACCGCGAAAACTCGATTAGCTTTTCAAGAGGGGGAGAATGTGATGTTATGAAGAAAGGTGTATGGGTTCCAGCAAGAGTAGAGAGCAAGTTAGAAAGTCCTAGATCTTACATGGTTAGAGATGAACATAATAATTTATACAGATGCAAGACTGTATTCTTGAGAATATCGTATAATAAGTATTTGTGAATTTAAAAGAAAGGAGATATTATAAATTAGAATAAACTAAGTAGCTTGAGGTTTCGACTGTTGTAGAAAAATAGATAGGATTAAGCAGCTTATTGTCAGTTGATATTTCTTATAATAATTATACCAAAGTACGAATCGTTTCAGTAATTTAATATATATAGATAAAAAGGAATAACAAAACAGCCACCTTGGCAAATTCTAGCTGTCTTTGTTTATCGTTAACGATCGAGCCCTGTGGAACTCCTTAAAAAATGAACATTCAAAATTCGCTCTGCATATCTTATTTTCACTGACATGTTGACGATTGGTTAAAAATGAATTAATCCAGTTAAATGATTGTCCTCTAATTAGTTACAGAATTAACAATTTTCTGTGACTGACGTGAAGTTCACCAATCAAGTTGACATCATGGTTATTTTCAAAAGTGCTGTAGTACTATTTAGAATACTAAAGAATCATATCAAAATTGTGATAAACAGGCAAAGTGTACATATTTTTACATCTAGTTTTTTACATGCTAGATTTCAAAAATACAAATTGGAATTTTCCGATTTCAATTTGTATTTTACTTATTCTGTTCCCTCAGAACTTTAAAACGAATGCACTAATTTTGAAGATTTTCCATAAACGATAGATCATTTTCGAAAAAGGTTCTTAGTTACTGATCATCTGATTGAACACCAGAGAGCGCCGCAGAGCCAACATAGCCTTATAAATAAGATTCACTAATATAATGATTCTATCATAACTTTATAATGAATGCATGAATTCTGAAGCAGTTTTCTGTAAACGTTAAATAATTCTTCGGAGAAAGTTCTTAGATACTGATCATCACACTGAATGATCAGAGGGTACAGCAGAGCCAACATAGCGTTATTAATAATCCACTGATGTAATGATGTCTGTCATAACTTTAAAAAGAGTGAACCAATGGGTCTCGCTGGTTAGGTATATATAATTGGTCCCAGCGGCTTATTTGGTTATTCATTCACATGAATGTTGCTTATGACTAGGAATGCTCAATAAAATATAAGGTTTGTTCCAACCACAGCCCCGAACCAGTTTGGGAATCGTCCAGTACATGCGCAAAGTGAATTTAGAGCTCTAAATTCACTTTGCGCATGTACTGGATGATTCCCAAACTGGTTCGGTGCTGTGGTTGGAACAAACCTATGCAATAAACCTCTATCCCCTATATTGGTTATGGGGGTAAAACCCTCAACTTTGAAATTAATAGGGGACGTTGATATAAAAGCTTTATATTTTTTTACATGTTTTTTACATTCCTATTACGTCATTTAGTATATAAAAAAAATAATTTAATTTTAGAGGGTGCTGTTTTTATATCAACCCCTTGAGTGACACCTACCAAATAAATCTATATTATTTAACACTAACATAATTATCGTGTGTAAAAATTACTTCAAGGTCAGATTGGTGGAAGATGCTTAAATATATAAATTTGGGTAATGAACACAGGCACGCAAAAAAATTAAGTGCGAAGACCTAGACTACTTAATTCCTACTCATTTGGAAGCTAATAATCGAAGAAATATACTACTACTTTTAGCTTGGCTCTCAATTTTTTTTTTTGTCTAAGAAATATTGATTTTATTAGACAATATGGTTAGGTCATTTTAATTAATCCACAGTAATATCTGCTTAGGAAGGGACACTGGCGAAAAATGTTTCAGACAAAAGTTGTTACTTTCAGAGGGGGACATCTTTTGGGCAGAACAATTTTCCACCCCCCACCCCTGATGAGCGAGGGGGGGGGGTGAATTTTTAATAGCACTCTCCATTTTTGACCGCATATTCTGATTCTAAACATTTTTTTCCGTTTTGAAAACTTCAAAAATTTCCAAGAAGTTTTCCTTCTAACTTTTCATTGGGTATATTGATAGCCTATTTTATGGTGAAATCTGATTCGTGACGATGCAAGCTTCATTTTGATACCAAATAAGTGCATACAATTATATTATTTACATGACTTTACAGACTTTTATCAAATATGGAAAGTTTCCTCTGCACATCTCTGCTTTTAACAAAGGCTAAGTTTTATTTTTCCAAAACACAAGGCAAAGAAATGAGGCGGAATAGGTTCATGATTAATCTGGTTCATTATTCACTACTGAATACATACATTTGTAAGACGAGAAAAGGCCTGAATGGTCAAAAATCAATGAAAACATTTCTTGAGGTTCTTGAGAAAATAATTAACACATGTATGTTCCTAATCTTTTCATCACTTTAAAGCTATTTATAATCTTTATTTTAATAAATTATCTACTTATCTATAATATGACCTTGTTACTTAAACATATTAAATTGACTATAAAACAAGAAGACTAGTAAGACGTGCAAAATCTGAGATAAAGTCTTAAAATCATAGTGTAATAAAGAAATAATTTGTATTGTTGACACAGTAATATCTAAATATTGATGAAATTTTATTGTATATGATATTATACAAATTTTATTGCATTGCTTTAAAAAATATCATACAACTTGAAAATCATTATTAATTTTATAAGTAATTCAATTTGAATCATACTATAACACAAAATATGCCCTCATCAGTTCAGTTTATTAACTGTAGTAACATTAACTTACATTTTGTTGAAAACAAATAAATAATTTAACAATTAACATTTTTTATGCGTTTATACAGTATCGGAAAGTTTTGCTTTTGGGATTGCCTAGTTTCAACGACTTAACCGACCGCCCACAATAAAGGCGTCTACCAGTACCCTAGCAGGGCAAAGTGTAACACGCCCCTTAATGTACATCATTGCTTGCTTCGCTTGCTCTTATTGCCGCACCAAATCAAACGCTTTCCGATACTGTATATCATTTATGTATCACTATATTTTATATACAGGTTAGTTGTATATAAAGTATAGTTCACAACTCACTCTAATGGCTATTAATACCTCGGATAGTTCTCTCGCTCGCTCGAGTTGTAATCTCCATCCTCAATAATCATTGTATAATATACAATTAACTATTTGCAATCACAAAGAAAGTACATAGTAAATTAATTTAACTGTTCCAAATTTAGCAGAATAAAAGACAGCATTAATCAAAAAGGATATTTTATTTTTTATTAAAAATACTACTACGAAACTGCAGTCGCAAACAAAAAAATACAATGATATTTAATAAAGAAATATTTTGTTCATTATTTGTTATTTAATATTAAATCCTTATTTTTAGTTTGTTATCGATGGCGGTTTCATAGGCAGAAGTAAAAGTTTCCCAGTCTCTGAATCAATTTTAAAAATCGGGTCTTCTTTAATCCATGTCCTCTTTTTATCTGAATTCATAATTAATTAATAGTACAGTAACTAGACGTTTCAACTTCGGAATAATGTCATATGAAACGGTTTTGTTCATTTTTGGCAACTTAATAATAAGTGCATCAAAGAAAAGTTTCTATATTATGCGGCAGCTTACTAATTTATAGGGGGTGGATGCCACCTCTTTTAGGGGTGGCATCCACCCCCTAAAAGGGGTGGCATCCAAATGGTACATATTTATGTAGGGTAGATAGTTTCGAAGATATTTAGTTTTATAGATGGCTCCGGACGTTTTTAGGATGATATATTTAGTTTAAAATGTTGAATATCTTAGTAACTGTGACACTTCCATCAAAAATTCTAAGAAACAAAAGCAAAGATAATCAATTTTTAAATAAAGAAGTTATGGCCTATTCAATGTGCATTTTCACATTTTTTTAAACAAAATGTCGTCATTTTATTATCGTAATTGCTCAATTAATTTTTTTTTTCCGAAAATGCTGTTCTTCATTAACATATAGCATTACTAGTAGGAGAGCCAGCAACGGATTTACTTACATTATTTCAGCAGAAAGAGAGTGTGATATTGGTATTGTTCAGTTACACTCTCTTATATTTGAATGGTCTTTCATAAGCATTTGGAACAAATTTGAGGCCTCGATCGGCTTCAATAAAACCGGTCGGGGAAAAGGTCTTTGAAACGAAAAGGTTTAAATTTGACGGTCTGTGTCACTTAGTAATTTTTAGGTTAAAAATGGAAACAAAATTTGAATTTGAATTGGTTACCAAACCCAGCTGTGTCGGGGTGCCAGACGTTCCATTCCGTGTCTAGTATGTTATGACTGCTGAAATAACATAAGTAAATCTGTTGCTGGCTCTTAGTCCATACCTAGATGCACAATTTATTTTGAACGTTTAAAAACATGTTTTAGAAAAAAAATTCCGTCCGCCATATTAGAGCTCTTATTTTGTATTTTTTTAATTCTGACTTTAGATTCACAATCAGCGATCTCAAAAACATAACTGTCCTACTTTTCAAAAATAAATTAGCAACATTCTTTCAAATATTCAATAATCAAATTTAGGGGTGGTTTTCACCCCTTGAGGGTAAGAGCAAGTATCCAGACCATATAGAAACTGAAGCTGATACCTTTTACTACAATATATAATAACCTATAAAAATTATCATTACATAATTATGAGATTATTCCGAAATTTTACGTATTTTTTACCTCTACGTACTGTACTATAAAGGGATTTGAGCAATATAAATATTAATATTGAATGGAAGCATAAAACTGAAATAAAAAAGTTTAAAATTTTTAACTTTAACATGACAGTTGACATAGACTAGACTATTGTATCTGTCTGAGTTGTTTATTTACATTATTAGTTTCCTGCTGTATTAACAAATTAACAAGGATGCATCATCGGCATACATTATTGTATTGTTAAACCTGAAGTCATTTACATATTACATACATTCGGTATGTAAACATTCCATATACGTTGTTTATTCATGATTTAAAAAAATAAATAAAAAATTGCTAATTTATTTTTTTTAAATCGTGATTTTTTAAAAAATTTTATAAATAAAAACGTTTGTTTGACTTCTTCACATTCTGTATTGTATTTTCTTAATAAATAATACAAAAATCTCTATACATAACTATATTAAAACTAAAACTTGGCTTAAAAGCTGTTTCTACTTGGCTCCGCAAGTCAAGAAGCCGCTTGCGAGCTCGTTGGAAATTGTTGAAACTTGCAAATCCAGGTCGACTATACAGGGTGCAATTAGTTTGATGTCTTTAAAAAAAACTGGTGGTGGGGAATGGCTGGACAAACAAAAAAACCATATTGTAACATGGCAATGGTCTAAAGCCCATAGTTTTGGAGAAAAAAAATAAACAATAATTTCGAAAATATTTAATATTGTTTGAGAGATAAATTATGTCTGTATAATTTTGTCGATGAATAAATCTTATCTCTATCTCTATCTCTAGCAATGCAATTTCACTTTTTGGTAATTTGCTGAATCTATCAGAAATAAAAACAAATACCCACTGTCGAAAAAAGAAAAAAAGGCTGCTTTAGATATAGTTTCCCAACATTTTTCTGGTAGTGTTATTACCGGGATCTCAACTTGAATTATTTATTGCAAAGTAAGTACTGCGATTTAAGAGCTGATATTCGGTGTGGAGTGTTTTTTTATGCATAAACACACACTTCAATGAAATAAAAAAAAATATGGGCAAGTTCCCCATTATTTTGTAGGCTAGAAACATCTAGTATGCTAAGAACGCATTTCCTTATAGGCCAGTCCAACACGCTGTCACTTTGCTTTGTTTGTACTACAGCAGCTATCTTTTGTTGGTAAGTTGGGGTTTGCGACAGGCCTAAAGGGCACCATACACGTTCAGTAATCTCATTACCTGAATTTTCGCGTTTTTTCAATCATACTTAATTCAATAATTATAGCTAGATATGCTTTTTTCTTAAATAATAAACATGTAAGGTGTGAGAAATAATGACAGGGAATGACGGGGAAATTTTTAGTAATGTTTCTGTAATGATCTGTTGGAATGACATTATTGCTGAACGTGTATGGTGCCCTTTAGGCCTGACAAAAACCCTAACTTACCAACAAAAGATGGCTGCTGTAGTACAAACAAAGCAAAGTGACAGCGTGTTGGACTGGCCTATTTTATGAACGTAAATAATTTTGTCACCTCTTTGACAGATACCTGTCTTGTGACATTATTTAAGTTATAAAACGTGTTTATTAATCAAAAACATGGTAAATTTTACAAATATCGAATCAGCAGACATGCATTACTTTTATGGGCTTGCTGACAGGAACGCGTACGAAGCCAGACGACTGTATCAAGAGCGCTTCCCAAATAGAATTGTTCCTGATGTTCGGACGATTTCAAGCACCCAGGTTATGTGAAACAGGAAGTTTTGAGCCAAATAATCACTTAAAAGGAGCACCTCGGACTGCAAGAACTCCAACAATTGAGGTAGCTGTTTTAAATTCAGTTGAGGAAAATCCCGACATAAGTACGAGGAAAGTTGCCAATAATTTAAATGGATGTTTAAATGGTGTTCTAGTATGGAGGACTCTACATGATTATTTTTTATATCCCTATCACATTCAACGGGTTCAGGCTCTACTTCCTCGAGACTTTCCATTACGAGTGAATTTCTGCCAATGGGTTCTCCAAAAAGTTACCCAAAATCCTTTATTTGACACGGACATTTTATTCACGGAAGAAGCTAGTTTTACGAGAAACAGTATCAGAAATTTTCATAACAATCATTTTTGGGCCGAGAAAAATCCGCATGCAATTGTGGAATCTCATCACCAGGTACAATTCTCATTAAATGTGTGGGATGGAATTATTGGAGATTACCTAATTGGCCTTTTTTTTCTACCAGGCAGATTAAATGGAAATAATCATCGCCGGTTTCTTGATAATTTGCGAATTCTGTTGGAAGATGTTCCTATTTTAATTCGAAATCGCATGTGGTTTATGCACGATGGTGCACTTGCCCATTTTAGTGCTCTGGCTCGCGAGTATTTAAACCAACAATTTAATAATGGATAGGTTGTGGGGAAACAGAGTCATGGCCAGCTAGATCCCCAGACCTAAACAGTCTGGATTACTTTCTTTGGGGACATCTCAAGACTTTGGTTTACAGTCAGCCAATTCAAACTGAGAAAGAATTGTGAAACCGCATACTAGTTTCCTGTGAAGCTATAAGGAATACTCAAGGAATTTTCCAAAGAGTATGAGAGTCAATGGGAAGGAGGGCTGAAGCGTGCATACTTGCAGGAGGCGGACATTTTGAACAATTAATTTAATTTTGGTATTTTTTGTTCAAAATAGTTATGTTTTTGAAATTAAAAAAAAATTCTTTTTGCGCGTACTTATTACTAAAATTAAATAATAGTTACTAATAAAATTATAAAAATCTTGCCTAGATGCTTTGGTTAGCATAAATTATGTAGTTGAGTCTAAGAGAAAAAATCGCATAAGGACAAGCAAATGAATGCATTTTATTTTTTAAATCGAAAACCATCCGCCGGACGAAAAAAGTCAAGGGAAAATTACTTGATTAAAATAACGATTTTAATCAAATGATTCAAATCAGCTCAACCCTGCATGTTGGACATAGTATAAGTAAACCTCTTTAAATAGTTTACCTTAAAGTTTTTTAATTCAGAAGCTGGAATGCTTATTTTACTGGATTATTAATTATGCAGTAACAAAAACAGTCATATTGTACTTTTTTAATAATAAAAATTAGGAAATAGGACCATCTATCCAAATCCTATCCAATAATAGTTAACATTCATCAATTCTTATTAAAAATATGTCCATATAATTAACACAATAATTAATTGAGTACTCTTTAAGTTGTTCACAGTACCTATAGCATATTTCTTACCTATTCCTAATAAATACATTAACTTTATTTTAAACATCTCGAATACAAATGAATAATATACTCAAATAAATTCACATCCACTTTTATCAAAATGAATAAATTAATATATATGAATTATCTTACATTTAAGATATAATTAGGTACATAAATAAATATTTAATGTTTCAATGTTGCTATAGAAAAATATCAATATCTAAGTTCCATTTACCAAAAAGGAAAAAACGGCACTTTTTAAAAAAATAATATAGAAGGTATATTTAGACCTAGTTTCTGTTATCACAAATTAAACTTAAAACGCTATTATATATGTTATATATACATAGATCCAAATTTACCTCATGCTCTCAAAAATATATATTAACAAAAAATTAATCACATATATACATTAACATTTAACCTGCAGAATTATTTGGTCTGTTTATGGTTATTTTGTTCGGCGTGTACATGTTCATTATGTCTAACCTGAAAAAGAAAATGTTTATTTATAACTAGAAGCCAAAAGAGCAACAGATTTTTGTGATGTAAAACTCTAAAATCAATTCCAGAAATATACTCAATGTTCTCGCATGCATTTTCAGAAATAAATAAATAAAAAGAGGCAAAAAATCAGATATTTATTTCTCAATGTGAATGACTTAATTTCAGAAATTAAACCTGTTGTCCGAATTGTGACACTTGGTCGCAGGTCGCAGGCATTTTATGCTAAAAATTTCGAGGACATTAGTAGTTTAATCAACATGTCTGATTTCCACGAATCTATTGTGATATGTAATGCACAAAAGGGTTTTTAGTCCCCAGTACAGCGTCCTTTTTTGAAAATGATTACAAAAGTGGTAAAAATAGTCTTAGCGGCTTCATTTTAACGAGTCTACCACACTGTAAAATTTTCAGAGTACGGGATGGGCGCTTTTCCGCACGCGCAGCACCTAAACCTGTCATTCTAGCGCGGTTACGATTTTTTATTACAAAACTCAAATGTCTTATTTTAATTGAAAGATTATGCGTCAAATCAAAAGAAAATTTTTTTGTCCGAAAAAAAAGAGGGCGTGATTGTCTAGTCCGACACCTGCAACATATCACTCTAGCGCGTACCGTTTTGTTATTGCACAACACCTAATTTTCAATTGCAATTGCTCATAATTGCCTAAAAAGATAGTTCATAAGTTGTCCGACAAATTTTCAGCCTCGTTTTTTCAGTCCGATAACCTGAATATGTCAGTTATGGCAGGTTATGTTTTGCGATTGCAAAATTTCGGACAAAAATCACACGTGATAGATTGGTACGTTTTTGAACTAAATATAGCGCTGTCCGACAAAAATAGTGGATCATATTACTAGTCCGACAAAAAAAAAAGGTTAATACGATGCATCCTTAATCGAATTTTTATTTTCGTGTATAATTAGCTGCAAATATTATGTAAATTAATGTTGATATGTTGTATTATGATTTTATTTAATTTATACTCCGATAGAGGATAATTGTGCAATGTATTGTAAATAAATTAGCACTAATAAATTAATTAATAAATAAAATTAGTTTTTTTGTGAAAAAAATTATGAAAAATGATCAGACCTGATTTTGCTCATAACAACTTTTATCTTTTATTAAATTCATACCTTTAGAGAAGATAATTATGCAACTTAATAAATAAATAAATACTCATTAATGAATGAATAAATATATTAAAAAAGCTCTGGCTTTCACTTCAAATAAATTTTAGTGTTTTTTTTTGTGAAAAAAATTATGAAAATTAATCAGTCCAAATTTTGTTCATAACAACTTTTATATTTTATTAAATTCATACCTTTAGAGAAGATAATTATGCAACTTAAATAAATAAATAAATACTAATTAAAGAATGAATAAATATTAAAAAAGCTCTGATTTTCAGTTCAAGTAAATTTTAGTTTTCTTTGTGAAAAAAATTATGAAAATTAATCAGGCCAAATTTTGTTCATAACAACTTTTATATTGTATTTAATGCATACCCTTATAGAGCAAAACTGTGCAACTTAGTAAATAAATACTAATAAATGAATAAATACTTATTATATATATCGGTTAATTTTAGTTATTTTTATTAAAAAAATTATGAAATAAAATCAAACCATATTTTGTTCTTAATAACTTTTGTTATTTAATGCGTTATATAAATTAATTTATTGAAAATGTCAACACCATCAAGCACTCCATAATTAAAAAAAATAAATACACCAATACACCTTTTGATTAACACTTTGATTTTTATAAAAGTCACATGGAGTAAAACGTGAACGAAGCCGGCAAAGCAAAGCATATATATAAAAATGGAGCCTGGCGGACCATGAGGCGATGAATTCATCAGCTGCTCTTCCCGCGCACCCTCTTTAGTATAGTTTAGTGCGCGCGCTTTGGCACTACTTTCAAAAATTTAAAAAAAAAATTAAATTTTTTTAATTAGTTTTTTTTGTCGGACACCTATTTTTTTAATATACATATTTTATTTGAAAGTGAAAAAAATTAACATTATAACTTTTGTAATCGCAAAACGTAACCTGCCATAACTGACATATTCAGGTTGTCGAACTGAAAAAACGAGGCTGAAAATTTGTCGGACAAGTTATGGACTATTTTTTTTAGGCAATTATGAGCAATTGCAATTGAAAATTAGGTGTTGTGCAATAACAAAACGGTACCGCGCTAGAGTGATATGTTGCAGGTGTCGGACTCAACAATCACACCTTCTTTTTTTTTGGACAAAAAAAAATTCTTTTGATTTGATGCATCATCTTTAAAATAAAATAAAAAAATTGAGTTTTGTAATAAAAAATCGTAACCGCGCTAGAACGACAGGTTTAGATGCTGCGCGAGATAGGCGACAAAGACAGACGACAAACAACCGAGACAAGAGACAAAGAGCTAGTTCGCAACGTGCGACAGATCAGTGCATTAAAACCGTTTGCTGGTGAACTTACAGGATATTACAAGGCCCGCAAGTAACAAAATTTTTAAGATAAAATTGATATATTGTTTAATTTATGTTAAGGTCGCTCGAACTTGAAAGACGCACTCTATATTACAGTTTAGTTATTTAAGATATTTACAAAAAAAAAAAAACTGAGAAGAGGATCCTAACGAATGTGTAACAATTAGGTATATTAAAAGTTCAATAAATCGACATAACTCACGAGGAACGTGAAAATATAGTAGAAAATAATTGCGTTACCCGGCCAACAACCACTCATATACAGTTTTCTTGAAAACTGTTAATCCTAGAAAAATGTTTCAAATAAAAAAGTGGTGTCCATCGTTTATTTTCATTTCTTCTCGATATAGTCTGTATCTATTTCGAAAGATTAGAAAGTTTTTTGCTTGTTCTATTTGTCCCTGCAACAGCCTGACATAACTGTAGAAAAAATCATATTTTCTACTCTTATAGAGTGAGTTGAAAGAAAAAATAATTGTTTTATTTATCCAATAGACACCGAAAACGGGAAATGGTCAATGAAAAATCGTATGACCGTGTTAAATAATTATTTATAATAAAATAAAGTGCTTGACGGATCATTATGAAATTCAATACGGTTCTATTCTGATGATAGACGAAGCGATTAAAAAAGCACTCAAGTGGATTCGTTAAGAATTGCGACCTGTAGTCCTATAGACTGTTTCCGTACGTACGTACAGACCAACGGAGATCTATGAGTATAACAATTTTCAATGCAATTTTAGAACTTAAATAAAGGTCAATCAATCTAAAAATGGTATCATTTTATTTTATTTTATTTTTTATTTATTATTTTGTTTTTTTTTTTATTTTTACCCTTTTCAAAAAGCTATAATGTAATGAAAATCGATTCCTTGCAGAATTAAACAAGTAAAACACTTTTATCTGCGAAACTGAATGCTGATTCATTGAACGAGAATAGATCACACCAAGTGGGGTGTGCATTTTTTTTATAACTTATATTATTAGAAGATACAGGCCTGTTTTTGTATTATTTATACAAAAAATGTAAGAGTATGAATAAACCTCTTGTTTGACAAGCGAAAAAAGAAGGGATATTTTAAGCTGTCAATATCACAATATTTAAAACAGATGAAGAAATATTGCAGGTTAATTACAAAATAATTTTAATTTAATTTGTTTTGCGTTTAACTGAGAAAGAAACGGAACCAAAAAGAATTGGAACAGTAATTTTAGACTAGCATCTTTTTAATTCACTAATTCTATTAAAAAATTTCATCTTCTTGAGATGAAGTGTTAAGTTTTGTCTGAAATTAAGTAATTTTTAGTTTCTTCACTGATGAGGCCATTATTTGCAGAGCAAATACAGTATTAATCCCTCGGCGACAGCGACACTACTGCTCCAGGAGCAGACGCGAAACAGGCAGTGAGAGACAGGGCGAGACAACCACCGAGCTGCGCGTCGATGTCCCACGAACGGAGCTGCATTGAATTCCATTGAACCGGTGGTGTCACTGTCACCTGTCTCGGTCTCCCGTCGCTGTCGCTTGTTGCGAACGACTACCTTAAATTTAACGTTATAGTAAATGTCAGAGAATATTTACAATACCCTGTCAATTCATCAATCCCTGCAGAGAATTAGTTCCGTTTTCGACAAACTCGAGGAAGCAGTGGTAGTAAAATGTCTCAAAATATACTTATACTCTATACAGGGTGTTTCGAAAAGATTGGGACAACGCTTAGCCGTAGATACTTGACATCAAAACAAGTCGATTTGACCCAAAAAGTAGTGGTCTAACTCTTTTCGTTTTCAAGATAGACGGTGGTAAAGTAAAAAAATTGTATTCGTAATTTGTCTCTATCTTGGAGACTAGAATACGTATCTACTTCAAAGTTGGTAACGGCATATTTTTCAGGTCGCTAATTATAATGGTGATATTCCCGATGTCATATTTTATAGATGGCACTAGTTACAGTACTTTTATGTGACACTTTAAGTCATAACTTTTTTGAGGTTAGGTTTTGGACTTCGTCTTCTATTATAATCGAAACGCAATTTAGTTTCCTAAAAAAAAATGTGTACTTGTTTAAACGCGATAAAATGCACCCTATCAGAGAAATACGCGATTTACAACTTTGTCACACAACAATTCGAAGAAATTCAACACCCTGGGTGTTTTGAAAAGATTGGGACAACTATTAGCGTAGACTCTTGACATCAAAACAAGTCGATTTAACCCAAAAAGTAGCGGTCTAACTCTTTTCGTTTTCAAGATACAAAGTGGTATAGTAAAGAAATCGTATTCGTATTTTGTCTCTATCTTGGAGAATATTATACGTATCTACAACAAGCACTATTGACGATTTCAAGACATCATACTTGAGGTACACCTACTAGATAAGAAACAGCTTTTAGGTACAATTGAATTTCTTCGAGCTGGTGTGTGATAAAGTTGTAAATCGCGTATTTCTCTGAAAGCATGCATTTTATCGCATTTAAACAAGTACTCCTTTTCTTTAGGAAAGTAAATTGCGTTTCGACTATAATAGAAGATGATGTCCAAAATCTAACCTCAAAAACGTTATGGCTTAATGTGTCACGTAAAAGTCCTGTAACTAGCGCCATCTACAAAATATGACATCGGCAATATCACCATTGAATTAGCGACCCGAAAAACATGTAATTACCAACTTTGAAGTAGATAGAAATAATAGTCTCCAAGATAGAGACAAATTACGAATACAATTTTTTTACTTTACCACCCTATATCTTGAAAATGAAAAGAGTTAGACCACTACTTTTTGAGTTAAATCGACTTGTTTTGATGTCAAGAATCTACGGCTAAGCATTGTCCCAATCTTTTCGAAACACCTTGTATAAATAGATTTGAAGAAATTGCTAAAATTGGTACACTTTTGGAGGGTAACACCGAACATTCAAAATATTTGGCCGTGTGACATGCAGCGCCTACGTCTGCCGCTGTAAAACCCTACATTTCAGCATTAAAGTGTAAAGTGTAAATTTTTTTTATAGAAGAGCAATCTATATGTTATCAAGAAGTTACAGTGAAGTTTCGTCCAATCTGTAATGTGAACGTTTCTTGAAAATTAAGTCTTAATTTTGAAAATGTTTTTGTCTCTTTTTTTTTAATATCTCAGGCTCTATTCATCGGATCCGGACAAACAAAAGATCAAGATGTTTGTAATGTTTGCATAGGTTCAAATCCGGCAATGCTTCTTTGTTGTTTTTTGCAAAAAAAAAGAACAACTACGAAAATTTCTAATTTTACACAAACCGAAATTACTAAAGAAATAATTAATCTTTTTTTATAAAACTTAAAATTTTGAGAAATTTTGAAAAAATTATATTTTTAACTTTTATTTATGAAAATTAAAATTGGCTGTAAGAATTTCAAAATGGCGAACAGAGGCATGAAATTCCAAAAATGCAAAAATATGGGTGTCCCATTTAAAAATCAAATGTAGGAGTCACTTCCGGTAAAACCGGAAGTAGTAGAAACTTGACAGATGGATAAAAACTGTTGTTTTAGTAACATGTGCCACTTGCTTAGTTTCATCTCGATCTGTGGAAAAAAAAAAGAAATAGTGGCCGGAAAGTGATCTCGTTGACACCCGGTATACTCAAAAATAGGACACGATGATGCAACTACAAACATCGCTGATTCTTCCTATTATTGATATCTTGACAGACGTTTTATTACTTATGCAATGTTCTAGTTGGCCTCTCTTTACTATATGACACGTCTGACAGCATTGTGCCATTTGTCACGGTTGTCTGTTATGTGTGCGGCCCCACCAAAATTCTTATACATACAGTGTGACCCATTTCAAATGGAAACACCTTCGTAACTCAGTTATTGGTCATCCAATTCCAACCAAATTTGGATCAGTATCAAAGGCCCTTACTATATCCTTTTTGACTAAACCGACACTTATTTCAGTCATTGGCGTGCATTTTTATTAAGAAAAAAAAGGTCGGTTTTTCGACAAATTTTATTAGGCATTTTTTTGTTGAAAAACTAATGCAATATTATTGATCAGCATGCTATGTTCAAAATTTAACATTTTGATTTTTGGTTTTCGGATTACGGCCCCCTTAAAATTACCTATTTTAAACATTAAACAATCAATAAATTGGTAACGAATTTTTTTTTTTTTAAAAAAAGTCATTCTTTATTTTCTCTTTAAATTCATTTTCTCTACCACCCCATATCATCAATACTTTCAAATTCGGTAATTCTTAATGCCCGAATAATTTACAGCCCAAAATTTTTAACAATTTTCAATGAAAATTCTTGACCACAAAATTTAGAAAAGTTACAAGTCTGGGGAGTTTTAAGTGGCGCACCCTGTATAATTTTTGTGGGGAAATATTCATGATGTTTTGGAATTATTGTTTATCATCAGGTAGCCATCGATTCTTCTTAGGTATTTGAAATATTGAACTCATTAACTCCGATATACTTACTTGAGATTATGTGGTAATATTGTTTCATCTTGTTTGAATGTCCTTACTGCTATAATGGAAAGAGTTTTTAAAGAGGGCTGGAAGTCTAAGACATACATGTCACTGTGGTCTATTAATTTGTCCTCCATATCTTCCCAATGGTTATCCACTGACTTTGATGACTGTTCAGGGCTGTTAATTTACAACAAAAAATTAGTTTTTAATATTAATTGCCGCAGTGATAATTATTTCGTAACTACGTTTTTAAGCCATTTAACTTGTCTCTGTATGAGATTTACTTATGTCATGAGAAGGCAAACTCAGATCTTAGTGCTTTTTGCATTTTAGCTATGTGCACTGAAAGAATGTGCATACGAAATTTCAACCTTCTGGAACCTTTTCCGAAGTAGAGTGAATGCATTAAGTGCCTCTCTGAAATTAACTACATTCCATAATATGGCCGATTATCTTTGAATACAAATAGTTTACTAACCTGGTTCCACCAAATATGAATATTCTATCACCAACTGCAACGCAAGCCTGCCGTCGCCTTTCACATGGTGCGGTCCCTAGACAATTCAACAATTTCCAAACACATGTTTCAGGATTAAATTCATACAGGTCATTGAAGTGTTTTTCTATGAGAGAATTATAACCCCCAAATATGTACATTTTTTCATTGTATACAACTGGAAAACATTCAATTAATAAAAAAAATTACCATCTGTGCCAAACTTACATGCTGAATGGCTTCTTCTCCCATATGGTTTATCACCCGAAACGCTACAATTATGCCAAACGAATGTTTTTAAATCCAAGTACCACAATTCGTTACAGTAAATTTCTTGTGCTCCAGCAATATATTGATACGGTGGCAGCAATACGGTTCCACGACCACCAAATATATACATTCTATCTTTTATGCAAACACTTGTGTGAAAATCTCGTAATATTGGTTCTGGGCCTGAAACGAGAAGCGACTCACAAAATCCAATATTCACAATATAATGCAAGAGAGTCATATTTAATAACTACCAAAGAAAAAATATGTGTTGTTCGGTAGTACAGCACAAGTAACACAAAGCTAATTCCAATGGGCTCATTTAGCATATTTTTTTTTATTATGGTTTTTAAAAGATTAGGCTACTGTCTATGTCCAAAAAAAGAGGGTGAAAGGAACTAAAACGTTAAAGGGTTTTTATTGTTTCTTATGTTCAATTGACCTCAAAATATGAGAAAACCGCGAAGTGCTACCATTTAAAGGCGTTTTTGAGATCGAAGTAAAAAGGTCCACTTTTCACATTTTTGAGTTTTGCTCGAAAACTATGCATTTTTCCTATAAACACGTCAATAGAAAAGTTGTAGAGAATTAAATTTCAAATCGAAATGGCACCTTCAGAGGTCAAAATAATTTTTTTTTTACAAAAATACGTCCAAAAAGCAACAAAAAAAAAACGTAAAAATGCAATTTTTTATTTCTTTTTTATTTTAGCCTGTAACTTTTTTTCGGGTACATTTAGGCATAGACATTGCTGCATAAAAAAAAGCTGGCGTTTTACCCGTTGAAATGAGATTTTGTAAAAAATTTTACAATTAATAGTGACCGAGATATAGCGTTTCAAACTTTTAACTTTTTTTGCTAATTTTTACTATTTTTTTTTTTTTTCACTTTTTTCTGAGTGAATTTAGGTATAGACATTATTATATTAAAGTGAAAGCTGACTTTACGCTCGTTGAAAGGTGGCTGGTAAAAGTCTCTACGACAAAATAGAAACCTAGATACAGCGTTTCGAAGACTGTTACTTTTATTAACTTTTTTCTAATTTTTACGTTCTTTTTTATATTTCGACCTATAAGTTATTTGTCAAATACTTTAAGTACAGATATTGCTACCCTACCGCGCAAAGGAAAAACGCCATATTCGCAATAATATTCAAATTGACAATAAGGCGTTTTTCCTTTGTATGGTAGTACATTGAATGTACTCGAAGCATTCTTGTTTAAATGGTCTGCAACAGAAGTTTATGTGATCAATAGTAACCAAGACAGTGGCGGTCTGGCCAGGTCGGCTAGTCGGCAAATGTGCCGACTGGGCCCTAGTGCCGTGTCTAACGAGGGGCCATTTTGGGACGAACTATTTTTTTTTCGGATTTCTCCCTCCCGCTGATCAAAAAAATTTTCGCTCATCACGTTTATATACATGAGAAGCAAAAATATTCAAATCGCTGACGAACTGAGTTTGAATGTTTATTGTAAAATGCCGACTAAGCCCTAGACACCCAGACCGCCACTGAACCAACATACAGTCTAGATATAGTAGATTATTGTACTTAAAAAATAACTTTTTACATTTTTCCACTTGTGTACTTTATATCACGTGATTTTTTTTTTTATTTTTGTTCAAATAACTACTTAGAAAAGCTAGATTAAGTTCATTTATTCATAATTGTATACCTATTATACATTATTTATGTTTCTAATTTTTCATTATTTATGAAATTATTCAAATGCTGGATTAAACATATTTTCAAAATCAAAGTCGATTTCTTCATCGGCATCTACGTGAACATGGCTAAGGATAATAAGGAGATAAAACAATACTTTAAGATGGGTTAAACTTACGTACAAGAAGTACGCCGGATATCCGGTATTCAGTATCCGGCCAAAATACTATCCGTTGCATCTCTAATGCATACTTTTGTGTTAAAATACTCCAATAGTTGTGAAATCACCATAATCAAGTAGATCTCTGTCAGTTTAGACAAATTTGCTTTTAAATAGACGGGTTCTAACAAAGTAAATGCACCTTCAAGACAGACTTTCGGATTCAATAACGTCAGCACTTTGAGCACGTCGGTTCATGTTTAAAGCAGTTTATTTTTGAAACTACTTATCAGATCGACCACAAATTTTCAGTGTTATAATTATTCCACGATTATTTCGCACAAACGTACTAAAAAGTGAAATATGAAATGTGACTAAATGACACCATTGGCTAATGACCTAAGTCTTCCGACCTATGTACATTACATTATATTTACAATATGTGCTAATTTAAAACAAATATAATACAGCTTATGTTTATAATGTTCTTACAAAAAAAAAAATAAAATAAAATAAGACGGTAGTAATAATAATAATGAATAATATTGTGAATGTATTTTATATTATTGTTGATCACGTAATAATATGAAGGATTCATAAATTGTTTGGATGGGATGGTATTGTTCGGTTACAATACTTAAATTTGGAGATATCAGAAAATATGGGGTCAAAAGTTACATTTTTGATAAAAAAAACCTAAAATGCAAGTTTCTTACCAACTGTATGTATGTATGACCAATGCATCTTGTCCAAATTTAGCGAATAAACAGACCTTGCATACGAATCAGTATCCTCCTCATAACCACCAAATATAAACATATAATTTTTCCACATGCAGGCTGTGTGTCCATCTCTCGCAGAAGGTATATTACCAGTTGTTTTCGGAGCCGTCCAACAATGCCAAACAGTATCAAAACAGAATAATGTTGAACAAGAAGCTCTATCATTTCTTCCACCCCATATGTATACCTTATCACCATATACTACTGCCGTGTGACCATATCTAAGGGAAAAAAATAGGGACATTAATTTCTTTGAATAAAAATAGTGTTTCAATATTATAAAATAACTCTTAGTAACAAACAGTACTCAGTGCGGGGTGAAATTCACCCCGCTAATTATGCACGTGCGTAAAGCGGCAGATTTTTAGGGGTGGCCAAGCAAAATCAGAATAAAAATTCGCTCGGCTGCACATCTTGCACTTATAACTTTGTGACTTGTATAGTAAACCTCGGATTTAACAGACACTCAAAAAATGTCAGCGCATTTGACCCATCAAACAGGCATCAAACACACAAAACATATGAATGGACATAATTTATTATGCCGCTATCGGTTGTCTTGTTCCGTCCATCAAGGCGGGGCGCGGTAAGTTCTTTTGACCTAGATGCCTGCTTGTTTACATTATTTTTAGGATTTGACAATGATAAATAATAAGTCTTAAGAAGTGTATCTTTATTATTAGAGGCAGAAATTTTAGGTTTTTGTAAAACGGCAAATACTTGTCACTGACAGTACTGTAATAATAATTTCTTATAGTAGGCCGATTTCAGGTTGCAATTTTAAATTATGAGGGAAGACTCAAACCTCAAACGTGTTTGTAAGGATGTCGTGTGCAAAAATGATACAATCATACCTTGTCAATGTGATGATGCTAAGCTAAAACTTGGTGGAATATACACAATACAATACTTAGGACACCAAAACTATTACTTGTGGCTGCATTTATTCAGATTGTGTAGGTTCATCTGCCAGTATTGAAAGATTTTTTTCCAACTTTAGCTATATTCAAAATAAAGTCAGGAATAGGTTAGGTTTGGAAAAAGGCTCAAGAACGAGTTTTTTTATACTCCTCCTCAAACACTTCAAATTTTGCAAAATCGTATCCACGAAGTTTTCGCAAGTAGAGCTCCTGCTATGTTGCGAAATGTTATGCAAAACACCATTGAGCGAGCCAGAAAATGTCAAGAAAAAGGGGGGGATGCATTTCGAACATTTGCTACCATTTAATTAATCTTTTAACGAGTCTTTTAATGTTCTTTATTGTTAAAATAAATCAGACAGCATACTTCTTTGATTTGCAGCGTTGTTTTGATGACAAAATGAATGTTTTGAATCTAGTTTTATTCAATTTCCACGGCATTCTTGAAAGCATATTTTCTCGATATTTTAATTATTATCCACCAAAGAACTTGTGTAATAATAATAATAATAATACCATTTATTGTATAAAACGAACAATACAAAAGGATAAAAGACACAAACAGTGATTCTCACTCTACCCTAACACATTTTAAAATAATTCAGGTACCTACGATACTGTATCCAAAGTTCTAAAGTTAAAAATAATTACTTACTGACTAATAACACTACAACGTGTAAGAACTAAATATGTTCTACAGCATTAATGAATATACTAATATTTATACATTTTCTGTGAGAATAAAATAGCAGTGCATTAAAATTTTTGTACATTAATATTTTCCAAACAACCTGTAAGAAGACAATTTTTTAATTTTTGTTCAAAGCAAGACTCGTTTAACTGAAACATATCAGGAGTTAGGCGGTTGAATATATATGATACTATGTAAGTAAAGGATGCTTCCATGGCAGTGGAACTATGCGCTGGTATGGTAACTTCATTGTTGTTCCTTAGATCTCTGTTGTGGTTATTGTTTCTAAATTCAATTTTATTATAGAGATACTGTGGTGTCCGAGTACCGATAATTTTCCGTATGAGGCAAGCATAATGTACAAATCTCCTCTCATCAAGTTTTAGCATATTTAACTCTCTCAAGTATGGTGAAATGTGAGTGTGTCTAGGTGTCTTGCATATATATCTTACACAACAATTTTGAATTTTCTGGAGGCGATACTTGTCTTCTCCTGTGAGGTTGGGACCATAGATTGAGTCTCCGTAAGTGAATAATGATAATACTAAAGGTTCTACAAGAAGTAGTTTAGTTTTAATAGGAAATAGGTCTCTGAACTGGTATAAATGCTTAAGTCTGAGAAATGAGCTTTGACATAGTTTAGATACATGATCTGTAAAGGTTAAGTGCGGGTCGAAGATGATCCCCAAGTTTCGTGCAGATTCCACTATCTCTAATGTGGAAGATCCTAGGCGTACTGTAGAGATTTCTTATTAAGTTTACTTTGTATGGTGAACCAATTAGCATTAACTGTGATTTATTTGGATTAACTGAGAGTCCATTGTTTTGGGACCACTTCAGAATTTTTCCTAAATCATCTTCTAATTTATTTATTTTTTTCGTCAAGATCAGATGGGTGCACCGTTAAAAGTAACTGTATATCATCAGCATATAAATGCATGTTTGAGTTAAGTGGAATATATTGTAAGTCAGCAGTAAAAATATTGAAGAGCAGACTAGAAGGCGCATCATAATTACAAAAATTTTCTAGAAAAAATCATTCGCTTGATTATAATGTTTAAGTTTTTTAAAGTCATAGCGTTTGAAACCTACACCTTTTGGCCAAAAAGTTGGGTCGTACATTTCTTCTTTTTTGTGAAAAGGTGCACTTACCATGAAGCACTTGTTTGATCCCTCACCTGCGGTTAATTCTTTTACTTGAAGTTCGATGTCCTTGAAGGTAGGTTTTCTTTTAATAAATTTTAATATTTTATCTTCTGTAACATGTTGTTTGCAGCGGTAGATATACAGCCACACTTTCTTTTCTATTCCATCAAAGCCTGCTTGATCTTCTTCCATATTTGTGCTTCCAGTTCCAAGCATTTTCTTTTGGCTTACTCTATTTTTTTTATATGACACGACTTTAAAATTGTCTTTATGTTGAGCATTGCTAGCTTTCTCCCGAGACTGAGCTTCGTCGAATTGAGGGTGGGTATATTTATTAATTTGAGCCTCGATGACGGCATGGTTAACCTGCTCCAAGCTTATGTTAGTTTTTCTCCCTTGTTTAAGGTTGTCTATAGTTTTACTAGTGCAGTTTTCTGTGGTAGGTATTTTGGCAGCAACTGCATGAGCATACATGTTATTATCTTTGGATGTTGTAGCCACCTCATAATTGGGTTTTCTTTTCCATTGACTAAGTTCTTCGAGCAATGCAATTTGATCATACATTAGCTCAATTTTTTCTCTAAGTTCGGTGCTTATGGCCTGAAGATGTTCATTTTCTGATAGGATAGATGTAAAATTTAGACTCTTTTCAGCTATCTTTTGGCAATTTTCACACCAGAATTTTAAAATCATGCCCTTCTTTAGCTCCATACATTTGGCTTCTGAGGCTGTCAGCCCCGAGCAGTTTATACATAATTTTTTATTACAGCTATCACAAGGCCATAGCTGTGTTTTATTTTCGTTATTCCCACAGTTACTACATTCAGACATAACCAATTTTATTTAAGTACATTAAGAGTACATTAACATTTGCCAAGAAAGTCATGAAATTTCTAAGCCGGTCCTGTTTATTTCACTACAAGAACACACTGTTTTTTTATGATCATAAGTTGTAGATAAGTTTTTATTAATGTACAAAAAATGAAACAAGTTGTTGTTAGAGATGTAATTTTCAGTGTTTTCACTGCAAATTACAGATTTGTTCTCGAAGTAAACAATCTGCTACTATACCACTGACTACATTGAACTTTAAAGTTTGTGTAGTGAGAAAGTCAGATTTAAAAAACTCTATTTTCCACTAGAAAATTATATTTGTTGAGTGTAACACAATCACTTCTCACTTCATACTCATACTCTGAATGATATTATGAGTGTATATGAGTGTATTTGGGTTAATATCAAACCTATTTTCGATTTGAAGGTATCACTGGATTTGTCGTGAAAATTAGTATTTTAGTAACTATTGAGTGTCTAAAAGATGTTGCCATTTGAAAAAGTTAACATAATTACAAATTATTGATTTCGGAAATTTTGGTTTGTCATAGCTACTAAACTAATTCGAAAAATCTCACGTTTACAATTTTCTCTCTTTGTTTTGGTCCATTTGATTGATTTGAGTGCATTGACTGTAATCTAGATGCAAAAATAGCCCTGAGAAATCAAGTAGTCTCAAACATTTTTTAAAACTATGCAGTCATACTCAAAATCATCTCCGGAATCAAAAAATGTAAAAATATACAGGGTATTCTATTTAAAATTTCAAAGTTGAGATTTCCGGGGAAACCGGAAGTGATGGAAAAGTGTCAAATTATGAAAAATTTGCCGTTTTTGGTATATATTATCCCTGTCAAATTTAAGACTTACATCTTAAAAACTCATGGCTTGTCTAATGATTCCGTTGACACTCGGTATATATAACTTCAAAGTATATATACCATATATATATACAAAGGTTTTTTTTATTTTTTGTTCTCTTCTGATTAATTTACAATATTCAATATACATTAATTTTATTGTACAATGACTGATTTTGTAGTTTACTATTTTGACATAGGTGCATATATTATCTAAAAAAATGTTTTTTAAATTTTTCGTTTCATTTCATTGATTTTGTCCAATTTTGTCCATCACTTTTGATTCTGTCCGGACGGAAATAATTGGACAAAATCGTCCAATTTTGTCCTCTTGGACACATTCAAACAACCCTAGGTACAGGACATTTTAATTTCGAAAAAACTTCAGAAATAGTTTTTTTAAACTTACATTGCCATATCTTGAAATCTAATTGAGCTATCGATCTGATTTTTTTAAAAAAACTCCAATATCTTAGCTTTAATCGCCTCGCTGCATGTATATGAAAATTTTCAAAAAAACCGCTGCCCAAGAAATCACTACTTCCACATCCAGATTTTCTATCCAAGTCACTCACAACAAAAAAAATTTGTATGTGGAAATAATTGTTTATGAAACTTTAATAATATAATACTTGAAATCCTTTACCACAAAAACCCATAAAACGATAACCCACATCGGTAGTGGGGTGGGGGTGGTGATAGGGGGTAGTTGGTAGTGGGGGTGGATGAAGTAAAAAAATTTTTGAGGTTTCTGGTTTTTGTGCACATACTAAATCACAATTTTTTTTCATCCACTTTAATAATGGGGGTGGTAATGGGAGCGGCTAATGCCAAATTTTTTTTTGAGACCTTAGCTTCTCTTGTATATACTAAATACCAATTTTATGGACTATTACCTGCTTGATTTAGCTATTTACCCCAAATAATTTACCGCACAACCGTTCAACGAAACAAGATGAAAATATAATCTAGTTCTAGATCTCGTTAAAGTACATATGTGTACCAAATTTCAAGTCAATATCTCAAACGGTTCCAGAGTAAATATGCGCACAAAAAAAAGTTACAGACCGACAGACAGACAGAAAAATTTTTTCACTCAAACTTAACATCTCGACGTTTCATGACATTCTAAGCCTATTTGAACAATAAAAATTTAAAAAAATCTTTTTGTCTCGTTACTATACTTCCACTGGATGTGGAAGTAATAAAAAAGTTTGTCGCTTAGTCAAAATATGAGTACATTTTTAGCGAAATAATAGTCGAGTGTTTAAAAAAAATAATAAACAATTATCGAAATAAACAAAAAAACCATTTGTGTACTTGAGTTAAAAAAAAATTCAACTCAATAGCTCAATCAGATTTGAAGATATGGCAGAGTACATACTAAAAAACACGATTTTTATAATTAATCAATATCTCAAGTTTTTTTCGAAATAAAAAATATCTGTACCACAAAAAAATATCGTAAATAGCCATTTCTTATGTAGAATTGTTCACTTTATAAAAACTGTAATAGACTAGTTCACAAGTTCAAAGCCGTGTTAATGCTTGATAAAGCACGTAAAAATATGAGTGAGGGCTCATTGGATTCGGAATGACGTCTAGAAAAATGTGCAAAAGTTTCAAACCTGCACATGAACAATTGCAAAAGTTATAAACAAATGAAGATTGAAAAAATAACGAGTTTCGTTTTTTGCAAATAACTCGAAAACTATTAATATTTAAGAAATTTTAAAGAAAGATTCTTAAAGAGGAAGAAATTTCCAATAAAAAAGTCCCAACTTCCGAAACTCTATCTTTATTATTAATAATTTTAATTTAATGTTGAAAATACAGCTCCGCGCGGCGGACACTAAGCCGTTACGATGCTCTGAAACCGGCCGTAATAAGTAAATATATTTTTTTATGGTATAAACATTAATTTAATTTTTTTTTTAAATTATGGTATAATTTAGACACTTAAAGGAACAATGGAGAAAAATTGTTTCGCCGATTTTTCATAAAATGAGCTTATTGTTAATTAACAAATTTTTTTAGAGTTTGCGTTTATATTTCAAATCGGATAATTGTTAAACAAAAGCCACTAAAATTATTTCACTTCGTGGAGATCTTGTGTCAACTATACTTTATGGAATTTGACATTGCGATGTTTTTAATTGTTATAGTTTATTAGTTATTAATTATTTAACCTAACAAAAAACTTGGTTGAAAAAGTTATTACTGTTATTATTATTACTGTTTTTATATTCAAAAATACTATAAGATTACATAGACTTTAAATTTTTATTGCTATTTGTTTAAACAAATTTTATAAACAAATAGATAAATTACGTATTTTTGAAAAAGAAAAATTTTCCATTATATTTATTATAAAATATTACGATTAAAAAATAATAATTTTTCTTAAATTTTTTTTTTAATTCTTTAAGTATAATCATTTTTTCCTTTTTTCATCATTTAAACAAATTATTAAGAATAAATTTTATTCTTAAAATTTATTATTTGCAATTCTCTACAAGGCGGAAAAAAGAAAATTTTTTGTTGTTAATATATTTGTTTACTTAATAAACAATTTGTTATTAACAATCGCCGAATGTGTTTACATTTTTTTTAGATAGAAAAACAATAACAAAAACAACCGTATACATAAATATGCCAAAAAAAATTTTTTAATATTTTTTATAGAAATTTAAATTAAATTTTTTTTTGACATGTTTATGTATACGGTTGTTTTTGTTATTTTTTTTCTATCTAAAAAGAATATAAACAAATTGGGCGATTGTTAATAACATATTGTTTATTAAATAAACAAATAGATTAACAACAAAAAAAAAAAAATATTTTTTCCATCTTGTAGAGAATTGCAAATAATGAATTTTAAGAATAACATTTTTTCTTAATAATTTGTTTAAACAATGAAAAAGGAAAAAAATGATTATAATTAAAAAAAATTTTCATAAGAATTTTTTTTTTAATCATTTTATAACAAAATGGCAACATTTTTTTTTCAAAAATACGTAATTTATCTATTTGTTTATAAAATTTGTTTAAACAAATAGCAATAAAAATTTGAAGTTTATGTAATCTTATAGTATTTTTGAATATAAAAACAGTAATAATAATTAAAATTTTTCATTTTTTAGTTTTTGTTAGGTTAAACAATTAATAACTAATAGACTATAACAATTAAAAACATTTCAATGTCATAATCCCATAAAGTATAGTTGATAAAAGGTCTCCACGAAGCGAAATAATTTTAGTGGCTTTTGTTTAACAATTAGCCGACTTGAAACATAAATGCAAACTTTAAAAAAATTTGTAATTAACAATAATAGGCTCATTTTATAAAAAAAT
The DNA here is from genome assembly GCA_936432065.2 of Rutpela maculata. Classification (NCBI taxonomy): domain Eukaryota; kingdom Metazoa; phylum Arthropoda; class Insecta; order Coleoptera; family Cerambycidae; genus Rutpela; species Rutpela maculata. Next base: position 22,231,064 of record OW386288.2, read on the forward strand.
CGGTGAAACAATTTTTTTCCAACAATATTGTGTCTAGATAATACCATAATTTTTTAAAATTTTTAAATTAATATTTAATAACATAATAAAATATTTTTGCTTATTATGGCCGGTTTCAGGGCATCATAACGGCTTAGTGTTCGCTGCGCGGAGCTCTGTTTTCAACATTAAATTAAAATTATTAATAATAGAGGTAGAGTTTCGGGAGTTGGGACTTTTTTTTTGTAAATTTCTTCCTCTTTAAGAATCTGTCTTTAAAATTTCCTAAATATTAATAGTTTTCGAGTTACTTATTTGCAAAAAACGAAACTCATTATTTTTTCAATCTTCATTTGTTTATAACTTTTGCAATTGTTTATGTGCGGGTTTGAAACTTTTGCACATTTTTCTAGACGTCATTCCGAATCCAATGAGTCCTCACTCATATTTTTTCGAGCTTTATCAAACTCGGCTTTTAACTTGTGAACTAGTCTATAAAGTCTGGTCCAGTTATACACTGATTTTCTTTTCTCGAGAACGGAGAGATTTCTATGGTCTATTTCGCTCCACTATCAAGCAAGCTATTACAAAGGCAACGTCCATGAATGGAATTAATTTAAAATGTACGCTAACTCTGTTACTATGATCTGTTACATGACGTCACGCGTTGTTTGCTCGCCTAATGGATTTATTCACACTTTAACATTGAATACCCTCTGTAAAAGAAAAAATAAGAAAAAAATCCTTCACACACTGCGTTTTGTATTAATAGACCGTGGGATAGTGACAGATTTTTTTAAACGTTTGGTTCCTATCTGGCCTTTTAGGAGCCTTTTGTGCCTGATTTGTGTTAACCATATTCGTGTTTATCAAACGGTTATCCAGGGCCCCTCAGCGGAAAACAGAAAAGAAAATTTCACGAAAATGAGCAATTTCGAACGTTTTGTTCCTATCTGGCGTCAAGTTAGACTTACGTTTTAAAGAAAAACATCCGACGGAAGCTCATCGCCAGACAAATTCCGTGGGCCGGAAGGCCCGAAATTTCAATCCGAAGTTGTAAGAAAAATGGTCAAAATCAAACGATTTGGTTCTTATCTGGGAATTGTAAATATAGGTAAATAGATTATAATTATCGCGATATAACAAACGCCAGACAAATTCCGAGGGCCCAACAGTGAAAAAATTATTGTTCAAGTTGTCAACTATTCTGCGAAAATCAAACGATTGGTTCTCATGTGAAATGATTTTTTTTGTAAAAATTAACCAAAACGAAAATGTATTGTATCATTCACAGACCTCTTTAGTGGGCCAAACATATTTTAAATCTTAAAAGAAGTGCACGAAAAATAGCCATTTTTTCAAACGATTTATTCCTGTCTGGCATTTGGATTTTAAAAAGATATTGTAATAAATAAACCATATTTCAAGTCCCAGACAAAAAGCGTGGGCCAAACATATTTTAAATCTCAAAAGAAGTGCACGAAAAAAAAACATTTTTTCAAACGATTTATTCCTGTCTGGCATTTGGATTTTAATAAGATATGGTAATAAATAAACCATATTTCAAGTCCCAGACAAAAAGCGTGGGCCAAACATATTTTAAATCTTAAAAGAAGTGCACGAAAAAAAAGCCATTTTTTCAAACGATTTATTCCTGTCTGGTATTTAGATTTTAAAAAGATATGGTAATAAATAAACCATATGTCAAGTCCCAGACAAAAAGCTTGGGCCCAGCCGTAGATATGTTGAGTGAAAGTATCAAAAAATCAAAAACAGTCGTGTAAAAATCGATGCATTTTCAAACGATTCACACTCGTCTGGCATTTCATTAGCTTGTCATTGTAAAAGAGTATTATACACATCTAAACAAATTTGTTTCGCGTCACTACTTAAATGCCGCAAGCGCGGATTTATGGGGGTAATGGAGTAATTACCCCCCAAGATTCCGTAAACAATCAACAAGGTCCAGATCCGCCCTTGAAATGCCGTTTTTTTCTCACTTGAAACTCATTTGGAATTTGATTTTCTTTATCACTGGAATCAATATAACTGTCACTTTCACATTCATAATCCCTCGATCGAATAATATTTACAATAAATAAGTTACATACCAGCAAAAAGACAATTATTACATATTAATGTATAATTTACAACTCTGCACTACACCATATCTGAAACTGAGAGTCCTCGTAAGTCCGTACCTGTTTCATTCTCCCTTGGCGTAGGTAGTCAACCTTACAAAAGTGATTTCTTCTCTCATTTTAATGCACGCAACATGAGACACGTAAGATGCGATGTGGTAGAAACATATGTGGTACGCTGCTTTTTATACTCCCCGCTCGTCCCGGAGTGGTTTTTATTTATCGTTTGCTAATGGGAAACTTGCCCATTTTTTAAAATTTGATTAAGGTGTGTGTTTATGTATAAAAACACGCCACACCGAATATCAGCTCTTAAATCGCAGTACTTACTTTGCAATAAATAATTAAAGTTGAAATCCTCACTACTCCTCACAAAAAGCACTGTGACGTCAGATCGAGAAACTAGTCTCGCGTGGGGTCCCACAGATGGTGTACTTTAGCCGAGCGGTACGTCTTCACCCTAATTAATAGACTAGGTGGCGGTTGGCTTTGAGACATCCACATATTTGGTCTTTTGCTCCCCAGGTAGCAAGGGTACGTTATAATGACGTCAAAATCTGGTGATTCTGGTCAAAAAGACGTCAGGGCACTAAAAATCGACGACAGAATGACGTCTTATAAATGACATTAAAATGACGTGCTACACATCACGTCATATTGTGGTCTTTTTTCGGTGTTAAATTTATTTATATTTTATCGGATTACAAACTTTAAAACTCGCTAATGGCATTTTGTTATCGTAAGCAGAGTGTACAGTTTAAAAAAAAATAAACCGTGTCGTGAGGGATAAGTATTGGCGTTTTTATTCGAGGATATAATGTTTTTTAACATTATCCAAAATAAGGTCAGTATCTCAGTGGGTTGGCGCGTCTAGCTTGCACTCTGAGCGTACCTAGCGAAGTGGGTTCGAGCCCCACATGGCGAAAAAATTTTTCACTGGAAATTTTCCCCAAGAAGTGGTTCAGATTCCACTATAAACTGTCGAAGTAGTACATGATATTAAGTGAACATCATATATGAGATCGATTTCAATTAATTACCGATTACGGTGACAAAATGGAGACATTTTACCGAAAAAAAAAAAAAATGTCCCAAATCCCCCCCCCCCCCCCCCTCTAATTCCTTCATTTTTGTCGGAATTCAAAAAATTAAAAAAAGAGTTTTAGCAAATCTTATTTTATTTAAATTAGCTAGAGTAGTCTTTTGGCGTAGGAACCAAGATTAAAAAGTTGCCAAATGTAGAACCCTCAAAATTTGCGATATATCTACAGCTGCCCCCAGATTTTTGTCTGGCACTTGAAAAATGGTTTGTTTATTATAATATATTAAAAAAAAAAACAAATCCCAGACGAGTGTAAATCGTTTGAAAATGCATCGTTTTTTACACGACTGTTTTTTGATTTTTCGATACTTTCGCTCAACATATCTACGTCTGGGCCCAAGATTTTTATCTGGGACTAGAAATATGGCTTATTTATTAACATATCTTTTTAAAATCCAAATGCCAGACAGGAATAAATCGTTTGAAAAATGGCATTTTTTTCGCGCTTTTCTTTTTGTCTGGCTATCTAGAGGACCCAGCCAATTCATCTGGGAATCTTAAATTGAAACTAATTATTGCCTAATATTAACAAAAAAACAAATGCCAGACGAATGTAAATCGTCTGATTTTCGCGGAATAGTTGACAACTTGAACAATAATTTTTTCACTGTTGGGCCCTCGGAATCTGTCTGGCGTTTGTTATATCGCGATAATTATAATCTATTTACCTATATATACAATTCCCAGATAAGAACCAAATCGTTTGATTTTTGACCATTTTTCTTACAACTTCGGATTGAAATTTCGGGCCTTCCGGCCCACGGAATTTATCTGGCGATGAGCCAGTGGCGGCTGGTGAAATTTCAATATTTTTTTTCTCGTCTGTGGCGCATGGGACCCATACGAAACTTGGGAAATAACATCTAGAGAAGCACTTCTCTAATGACCCCTAAAAAATTTTGAAAAAGCAGTTTGCGAAAAAAATTTTGAAAATTCGCTAGCCTCCCCTGGGTCTAGGGACCCCTGTTTACTTTTATTTTTTTTTGTCATATGCATTTGACTTTTCATAAAAATGCATCGACAGATTTTGGAGTTTGTGAAAATATTTTCATTACTAACTGAGATACAACGAATTGAAATATTGTAATTTGTTAAATTGTAAATTACAAAATTTCAGTTCATTGTATTTCAGTTAGTAATGAAAATATTTTCACAAACTCTAAAATCTGTCGATGCATTTTTATGAAAAGACAAATGCATATGACAAAAAAAAATAAAAGTAAACAGGGGTCCCTAGACCCAGGGGAGGCTAGCAAATTTTCAAAAATTTTTTCGCAAACTGCTTTTTCAAAATTTTTTAGGGGTCATTAGAGAAGTGCTTCTCTAGATGTTATTTCCCAAATTTCGTATGGGTCCCATGCGCCACAGACGAGAAAAAAAATATTGAAATTTCACCAGCCGCCGCTGCGATGAGCTTCCGTCGGATGCTTTTCTTTAAAACGTAAGTCTAACTTGACGCCAGATAGGAACAAAACGTTTGAAATTGCTCATTTTCGTGAAATTTTCTTTTCTGTTTTCCGCTGAGGGGCCCTGGATAACCGTTTGATAAACACGAATATGGTTAACACAAATCAGGCACAAAAGGCTCCTAAAAGGCCAGATAGGAACCAAACGTTTAAAAAAATCTGTCACTATCCCACGGTCTATAAGTAAAGATTGTAAAAATGCTAAAATTATATTTTGTGCAACAAGCCTATTGCAACATGAGATACGAGTTCTGATAATAAAATAATTACAAATTAAATTTTAACGTTTACAATCATAAAAGTTGTTTGAATTAATATTCGAACGTAAATTTGAATTTACTATTGTTTTATTCCACAATCAAGCATGAGAAATTATCACGGATATTTACACCAACCAAATTTAAAGGACATTGATAAAAAAAGCTTTAAAACTGACATTATTTATTATGTAAATCTTAGGCATAACCATTTTTTGTTGGCAAATAAATATTATAATAATACTTAGTTATCATTTTATGCAGTCATTTATTAATTTTAATATTTTTAGAAAAAAAAAACATTTCTCATGGCAACTGGCCAGAATTCTGTTCTCTTAGTTAATATATTATTACAGCCTTGATACAGACAACTTTTATTTTTATTTAAATTTCTTCAAAATTATGCCAGTGCGTAAAAAAATAACTTACGTCAGTATCTACCTAACTTTTTACTTTTTAATCTAAGAGGACGGAAAAACTTAGAGTACTTAAGTAACTTAAAACAATCAAACAATTATTTTTTTAAAAGAGAATGAAATCCAGAATGAAAATATTTAGTTGCATTAAGTATTTAAAAAAAAAAAATTATCCATTTAACAGAAACGGTGACATGGTAGGTGGGTACTTATATTATCTAGTAAAGTGAGTTTAAGCCCTACTTGCTGCAAAATAATTTTAAATTATAAACCATCCCCAAGAAGTGGTTCAGATTCCACTATAAACTGTAGGTCTCCTCATTCTATACTTCGGAGTGTTATTTTAAGGTGCCTTTCTTAACAAAACAAAATAAAAATTTCAAACAACACAATAACTATTTTATACCTCTATAAGAGTACTAGGTAGTATTTTTTTATTATCCAAGACAGTTTGGAATGGAATTATACATATTTTATGTACTATATTGTTTCTAACTGAAATTATGCAACCTTATATTTAATGTTATGCATCCGTCTACATCTTTACCATTTAAATACCACAAAAAGTTAAAAACCACTTCTTAATACTCACTGGTTTACGAATTATATATAAACATAGAGTTAAGAATGATGTATCTTTTAAAAAATAATCACACGTTACAATTATTATTATCGTACTCATAGCAACAACCTTTTGGATACCCTTTTCTAGACTATGAAGTGTGGGCCAAAATTCACACATTTTTCAAGGTACCTATGAACAATTTAACAAATTCGAGAACAAATTTACCCAACTGTTTGGACTCAATTTATTTAGAAATTTTTACTTATACTTATGTTTGTTAACATGTTTAGTTAAGTACAGAGCTTTCAGGTATTTGCAGTTTTAATTTTAACTCCAATTTTAATGCCTTTATGATATGTACTTAACATGATCTATTACTGTGTCTTATTATTATTTGACTGAGATATAAAGTATGGAAAGCAATAAATTAAAACACATATACAAAATAACCAAGTCCCTATAACTACAAGTATACGTGCCTTTTGTAGGGTAGAATATCATCATTTTCAAAATAGGGCAAATCACTGACAGGATGTTTGGTCCATCTAAACGTCGTTGTATTTAAAACATGAACATCCATGGATGCATACTCCCTTGAATTTTCCCCTGAGCAGAACCCTCCAAATGAGTAGATTTTATGTCCAACACCAACAGCTACATGATTAACCCTTTTGGGTCCACCTTCCAAGTGCAAGATCCAGCGCATTTCGTATTCAAGTTCACATCAACAATAACACAACTGTAATTGTAAATACTGTTTTAAATCTGTTTGAAAGAACTTGAACTTAACATTTAGGTTATAAATATTCACTACTTTTTGTATGCTAATGGTGTATATCATGTACGAGTATGAAATCGACTAACGTTTCCTCTTTTTTAATATAATACATACTAGGCTGGTAAATGTTAATGATAGGAAAAATTCCTAAAAACAACTTATTTTCGTAATTTCTTTCTTTTTCTTTTGGATTACAACACGACCTTGATTTATGACGCTGAGGCTGACAGATTATGGTTGCCAAGCCATGGGCGGATCAAGTATTTTTAACTAGGCATCACCGGATAAAAATAGCTTACACGGTAATATTAATAATTAGGTATCCATAGGTTACTACGTACCACTTATTGTTTGGAAACCACCCAAATTATGTATTAGAAATTGCGCAATTTGCACGGATTCACAGATTACCTGTTTTCTTTTATTGTAGAGCGATTAGCTTCGGCATCCTGGATGAAAATACCAATGTGCGCCGCTGGATGCTAGTTTCTCGTATAGCTAAATCAAAGATATATTTTTATTTTTATGATAATTTATTAATTTTATTATCAAACACAATTATAAAAAGCGAGATAAAAAGCTTTTAGATTTTAGGTTTATATTCGAATACGAGTATGTTTACGATATGCTGATGATATTATAAACCTATTCTATTAGGTACCTACCTACAATTTTTGTATTCATTATTCCTAAAGAGCCTCATACCATTGATTACTACATAAAACTAAATGATATACCCTTTCTGGATAAACGAGACTCATATTTTTCATATAAATTTAGTTAAATCCCGGAAATAGATATACAGGGTTGTCACGCGCAAGATATGCCTGATCCCATCATCATTTATCACTTTTACCCGGAGATTGATATTCGGGGAAATCACGCTCAATAGATGGCGCCTGTAAATTCCAAATATTAAATATGTCGGATAAAGTGGGCAAGGGTGTCGCTGTATCGTGGTCGAGTTGGAAAACTCAAGCTTCAAATTGGGAGTATTCATTTTGGAGAAATTTTTTTAAGGAGTTTCCTGTACTTAAAATGAGAGTTGGGAATTATTAACCTATACACCCGCCCACCCCCCAAAAAAACCCTAGCGACACCCCTGAAAGTGAGGAGTATATTGCAGTTGTTACTTGGTTGACATTACGTTATTTCTGTTTTACGTTGAATTTCCTTAGTTTTCTGAACATTTTTCATTCATTCATTCATTCATTGGGTTGTCATTGTGAAATCCTTAATTTGTCTCACTCCATCGTGGGTATTAACGGGGGGGGGGGGGGGGGGGTCGCGGTTTCCGGCTTTCATGATTATGTACAAACTTAAAGCTTATAAAATTTTCTACAAAATGTGTCATATACAATTTTATCGCCAGATGCGTTTTTCTATCAGTAATTAGTGTCCAAAGTTGAGCTAAGTTACGTGGCTTTCAAATTTTCCAAGTTTTTAGTCCATAAAATTCAGTTTAATGCCACATTCGCACGGTGGGCCATACTTTCGTGTCGAAACGTTAGTCAAACTGTCGTCTAATGCTAGATTCCTTGCCGATAAAACGGACAGAGCTTATTACACGTGTACAACCCCGAACGTTGTTATACTCTTTTTGGTGCGATTTTGGACAGAGACGGATAGGCAGGTCATTAGGCGGTTTGTCCACTACATCCGGTTCCGAAATCCGAACGCGGATGACGGACATTTACATGTGATGTCGAAAGTTCGTGACGGAAGATATCTGTCCATTACAGTCGTTCTCGGACCACTAGTAACCATTCATAAAACATAAAAAACACACATAAACGACAGTGTTTTGCTCTTTGATGCATCGAACCGTCAATAACTCGGATCGGATCAAGCGGTGTATCCGAGGTAGCAGAATATTCGGAGTCCGAGATGACGTATCTCTGATGTCGGACGTCGTGTGGACAAACAGCCAATTTGATTACATAGGCAGCTACTTCGGTCCGTCATTTCGGATCTCGGAATCGGATGTAGTGGACAAACCGCCACACCGCTTGATCGGATCCGAGTTATTGACGGTTCGACGCATCAAAGAGCAAAACACTGTCGTTTTTGTGTGTTGTTTATGTTTTATGAATGGTTACTAGTGGTCCGAGAACGACTGTAGTGGACAGATATCTTCCGTCACGAACTTTCGACATCACATGTAAATGTCCGTCATCCGAGTTCGGATTTCGGAACCGGATGTAGTGAACAAACCGCCTAATGACCTGCCTGTCCGTCTCTGTCCAAAATCGGACCAAAAAGAGCATAACAACGTTCGGGGTTGTACACGTGTAGTAAGCTCTGTCCGTTTTATCGGCAAGAAATATCCGTGTCTCATAAACACATCTACAAAAACAGACCACCTTCAAACAAGGCATAATATTGCTGTTCCTCAAATCCGAGGCCAAAGCTATCCAGAAGGGAAAACATTTGGAAAAACACAGACACACACATCCATGGGGATCGAACACAGTACAATAAACAGTAGAACCAAGCCTGCTCGCCACGCAGCACGCCGTTGCACTATGCCATCGTGCCGGTATATGGTGATAAAATGAGATAATTGTTTTTTAAATAGATACCTAATTTCGTTGCTATATCCAGGGCCGCCGACAGCTTAACCGGACCCCGGGGCTGTTTATTATTGAGGGCCCTTCCCTCTTTCAAGGTTTTGTCATTTTATTGTTTTCATTAAGTTTTAGATTTATTAAGTTTATTATTAAAAATTTACCAGTACTCCCAACAAACACCAAAGATCGGCCCATCAGCGGGCATCACTGGACCAGAAGTTTCATTTCTGGCCCAGTGACGGCCCGCTGAAGGGCCAACCTTTTGTGTTTGAAGGGATATGATAGTTATGAATATAATCAACCAAAAGGCTAAAATTTATTAAGATTGAAATATTCATATAATAGGGAAGATGCATGAAATTTTAAAATGCTTGAAAAGGTGATTTGCTCTTAATTTCCATTACGCAGAAAATGATTTATAGCAAAAGAAATTCAAAATAAAATTTATTTTCCTTAAAATTAATATTTAGATTATGCTGTGATTTGTAAACAAAACCACGTGACTGCAAACGGTTTCTTATTGGCGTGAAGTCAATGACGACATCCGTTAGTCGAATAATTTGTCCAAAGTAGACGCAGTGTCCTAATCTCTCGCTGACGTCTGTCTACGAATTAATTTTGGAGAATCTTGAATGCAAAATTACCATATTTGTAGTGATACTCTTAGTTTTACATTTAGGCACAATGCAATATTTGTAATTCATAAGTTATAATAATGTTGTTCACTAGCTCATTAACCAAATAATAACATAATAACGCCACAAACAAGAACTTGGTAAACTGACTGTAAACAATAATAAACAGTAAACTGACATTTGACAAACCCATCGAAATTGCTTTAGATATACGAAACAGAAGCATGTTTCTACGGAAAAAGAAACTTCCGTTCACTATTCCGTCCTTGGCTGACAAGATCTGATTGGTTGAAGAAAACGTCCGATTGGCTTAACCGTCTGTACACAGACCGAGAAAAAGGATGGAATATAGTGCATGCAAGTTTCTCTCTCTGTGTCACTTTCTCTAGTCGAGTGCACCTTCCAGTTTGTTATTAATTTCGATGGACAAATCATAAGGGGAAACGTCACAGTTAATGGCGCCAAATAACTGCCGTTTTGAAATATCCAAATTCCTCACCGATAAAATTATTTATTTTATCGCTGTATTAATATTTAAAAAATCGTAAATTTTACATTTTTATAACTTTTTTTTGATGCTGTATCGATTTTCATTATAAAAAAAAAATCATACAACTTCTCTATTTCGTTTTTTGAGAGTCGCCAAATGAGCACGACTGAATGCTTAGCCTATATGACGTATGACGTTTTTTCCCCGCGCCTCCCCTTGTCAGCGGCCCTGCCTATATCACCTATCAATATATCAGGGAGACTGCTATAAATTTGGGTGCTAACACTCCAATATCTCTATAAGATCCAATATAAATTATGTTAAAAATAAAGTGTTACTGCTATATGTGTTTAAGACAGAGATCTTTTGTGTTCTTTATTGTCATTACTGTATGACGGAAAATAACTTCCTGTCACCTTCATTGTAGACAGGCGGCGTCATGAACATAAATATGTGATAAAAAAAAGTCAATTAACAGAAATATTTAAATCTTACATTTTTTGCCTGATGCTGCCGACCATTCGACTAAACATAGCTTTGACAGGAGCAAGAAAGTCCCGTCAGAGGTTGGCCCGCTGATGCGCCTGCAGGACTAGATTTTGTGAAAACACAGCCTAAATATAACAAAAAATAAGAAATTAATTTTAAGCAGGTCTTTCAAAAAAGAGTGTCGCTGGCTTCCGTACTCATTATCACATCTTGGATGTTGTTAATTAGGGTTAAATTGTGATAAGTTACTGCCCATGTAGGCCCTATGCTTAAGATAGTATACCATAATCCGTCATATTGGGCCTACTCAATATAAATTTATCGTTATTTATTGAGTAAATAATCACATCTATTTAATAAAATTGTGAGTGTAATCGATTCGCACTGACTCATTTTTAAACTTTGATGGCTCAATTTCCGCACTTTTCTAAATTCACCGGTGGACGCACCGGGTGGACAAAATACGAAGCTGATTGGCTATGCTTTTCAAAATAGCCAATCAAATAATGTTATTGCTTACCGGTGCGATCCACCGGTGAATTTAGAAATCTGCCCTTTCTTTAGCCCCGATGTTCCTAGATATTCTGTGAAATTTCTGAACGTAGCACCCAGTCAAGATTTCTGAACTAGGTGATGGTGTTATTCATTTATCAGATTTGTTTAACAGCTGTCAGCTGTCAAAATGCGATAATGGGGAAGTCTCGTTTATTAATTGTGTTAATTTTGCACATTTTTAACTTAAAAGTTATGGATTAGCAACTAAAATATGGTGAGACATCTAGTTTTCTATGTGAAAGTTGAATTTGCAGAAATGTATAGGGTATAATTAAGTTGTTAATGTTTTCACGTCGTAATGATATCACATTCATTTTCTTATTAAGTGTATGTTGTATTTTGTTTTAGGGTGCAAATATTTCCCAACTAGAACGAGATATTGGTTCAGAACAGTTTCCCTGCAACGAGCATTATTTTGGTTTAGTTAACGTAAGTGTCCTAAAATGCCCCAAAAACATTTTTATTAATTTTCCTTCGTTTCAGTTTGGTAATACGTGTTATAGTAATTCAGTGCTGCAAGCTTTGTATTTTTGTAAACCATTTAGGGATAAAGTCTTAGAATATAAAGCAAAAAATAAAAGGACAAAAGAAACGTTGCTTACATGCCTCGCAGATCTGTTTCACAGTATTGCTACACAAAAAAAGAAAGTAGGTTCTATCGCACCAAAAAAGTTTATAGCAAGGCTACGAAAAGAAAAAGGTAGATAAAACAAAAATTTATGTTATATAAAATTACTGCTGATTTCTCTTGTTTTCAGAGGAATTTGATAATTACATGCAGCAAGATGCACATGAATTCTTAAATTTTCTTATAAACCATATTAGTGAAATTATTCTGGGTGAGTAAAACAACTTTTAAGATAATTTATTTAACAAATTTGTCTGTATGTAATTCTTATAATTAGGTATGTTTGTTTAGATTATAGCCGAAATATAGATAAGCTCGTTTATAGCAACTCATTAATCTTAAATATATCTCATTTATATTTAAAAGAACTTGGCTAAAACTATATGATGAAAATACTTTTTTCAGCGGAGAGGCAACAGAATTCAACTACAAATAATGTAAAATCAAAAGCAGCAGGTGAAAATGGTACCACCCATACTTCTCCTGAGCCAACGTGGGTACATGAAATATTTCAGGTTAGTATTTTAAAATAAAACAACAATCTTTATATTACTTTATTTAAAATTTTCAGAGCTTATCTTTGTCAAGGTTTGCCTGTTCCATTCATATCAGTTGTTTTAAAACTTGATTTAACTCATTGATATTTAAATGTTATCGCTGACTCAATCGATAAAGTTTCGCCGCAAGTAGTTTCTTTTTATAAAAAATAATAATACAAATATTCCAATGAGAAAAAAACAATTGCAGCTGTACCTATAAAGGATTAAAATATATATATAACAGAAATAAAAATAATAGGATTATACTCGAAATTATATTATTAAACTAAAAAAAAATGTTCATGCTTTTTAAAATCAAATAATATTGCTAGGAAGTTAGAATGTAGTAACTGTGAGTTTTGAGAAAAAAAAAAATGTTAAAATAGGTTATTGACGTCTGTTTCAAGTTTCATGCGACTATAATACTTATGCCTCAAAACTCTATTATTACAATATATGAGGGAAAAAAAAATAAATAAAAAAACTTGGGATTTCTTATTTAAAAAAAAAATTTTTTTTAATCCATCATATTTTGCCTTTGACTCTTGAGGAATTATTAATTTTTAAATTCTCATTACTAATAATTATGATTAAATGTGTTTTGGAGTATGTTTAGTCCCTTTTCAAAACTAATGCAAAATTTAGCCGATATAATATAATCGACACACGTTTTATGTTCCAGCAATTTGGCACTCATTTTTTTTTTTGTTTTCACAATTTCTTAGGTGTCCTACCTTATCCGATGGTTGCTCATGACAATATTGCTTTTTTGAAAACAAAATATTTATTATGCTTTGTAGAGAAAATGAAAATATTAATAAAAATTCGTATTTTGGGTCTTCAGTCCTGAGATGGAATATAGAATGACCAGTGTGAAAATGAATATGAAAACAATATTAATGAACCAAAATAAATAAATCTCCATAGATAAAATTTATGCATTGAAAAAATGATTTTAATTAAAAATAACAATTCGCTATAAGATAAGAAAGATTACGTAATATTACATCAGTAATTAAAATACAACAATGTAGATGTCGTGTATATTTGATTCCAAGTCTGTGTTTGAGACAGATTTGTTTGCAAATTTTTTTTATTGTTTATTTTTGCAGTGATAGATTTATGATTTACTTAACTAAGACAAATATATTTAGGCAAAAAGTGGTTATACTTTTAATATTTAAAAATAATGAATTACATGTTTGCATTTATAAACCGTAATATATTATTAGAAATAGGTCAGAGGACTTTGTTGAGGGTCAGGATGATCGATAATGTCAACACAACCTCCACTGAAATATAAATTTAGCGCTTAAAGAAGACTTAACGAAAACAAGATAAAAAAAATATACCTATATATTTTTTTAAATATTGACTGTTCTGTTATTTAACTAGTGGTATGAACTACTTCATTAATTACCTGATAATTGATCCAGATTTTTAACATCTCTGAATTTACCATCTAGACGTTACCATACTTAAATGCTTAAAAAATATGATTTATTGTATTTTATATAAAAAAATTAATTAGGAAAGACTTATCAGTGAAATAATGTGTATACAGGGACAATCGTTGTCAGCTTAAACTCACCGCTGTTGGAGATGCTCTGTTTCTAACATGCGCCACTACAAATAATGTTAGAAACGATGCATGTCTGTATGTCCGTATGTATGTAACAGTCTGGCCGACATACCGTTGCTGTTTTGCATGTCAGCTATAGCTGCCATTAGCACTGGTAACCGGATCTCAGTGCTTAGTGCAGGTGATGGCCCTTTTGACCCTAATTTTAACCTCCCCACAATAAAATTGTGGGAGGTTACTAAAATTTTTTCAAAAATCGGAAATTGAGATAACATCAAATCTTTACGTTTTTGGGGTCCCAGGAACCAGTGGCGGTCTGGCCAGGTCGGCTAGTCGGCAAATGCCGACTGGGCCCTAGGGACGAGGGGCCATGCTTATCAAAAAAAATTTGGTACGGGAAAATTTTTTTTTAGATTTCTCCTCTGCACGTTAAAAAAATTTTTTCCGGATTTCTCCTCCCCGCTCATCAAAAAAATTTTGGGACGACGTTTAGATATATGCGAAGCAAAAATATTCAAATCGCTGACGAACTGAGTTTGAATGTTTATTGTAAAATGCCGACTAAGCCCTAGACACCCAGACCGCCACTGCCAGGAACCCAAAGGTGAAACTTTGCGCTTGGCTACCTGACTAGCAAAGTAGAAGAAATTAAGTGGTTCTTCTATGGTTATATTTAATAATTATTTTAAATAAAGAGTATTTTCACAGTTACCATTTAAGATAAAAGTTAATTTTATTTTCATCACCATTGTTTTTTAAACGAGAATGGAGGTGTTATTGATTTGTTTAGAGTGGCACCTGGTAAATATAAATAAATAAATAAATAAATAAGAAATTTATTATGTGCATATTAAAGACAAATACAGAGTGGATCCAGTTTGTTTTAAATATTTTAGAAACAGTTATAGAAGCAATATTTTTACTACACATAAAAGGTGAAAGTTCATCCATAAAGACAATTTACAACTTCACCCTTTGGCTTAAATATCATATGATAAAAGATATAAATAATACATATAAATAAACAAATAATAATATATACAAATTCAAAACAATAACTAAATGCAACTCACAGGTTTAAATTATATAATTCGCGTTTCGCATAATTTCTGAATTGATCAATTTTCATATTGAAACAATTGTTGGGAAGAGCATTGATAATTTTAGTTGCTATGTAAGTAAAGCTTGAATGAAACAAAGTTGTAGTATGCTGAGGAATATCTAGGTCATCCCGATGTCTGGTTGTAATATCGTGTACATCAGATCTATATTTTAACTTATTGTACAAATATTTAGGCACTTTTTCAGTTACGATTTTAAATACGAAACATAACAAATGAATTTTTTGTCTTTCATCCATCCGTAGCCATTTGATTTCCTTTATGTGGTGACTTGTTGGCTCTCTTCTGGGTAGTTGTAAACAATATCTTATTCCTGCATTTTGTACTCTCTGGACTCTTTTTTTTGTTTTTTCTTTAAGGCACGGGTAATACACACAGTCACAATAATTAAACAATGATAGCACTAATGAGTCAACAAATAAAAGTTTAACATTTCTAGGAAGAATATTTTTATATTGATAGAAAGATTTTAGTCTCATAAAAGATACTTGAAATTTACTTTGCACATGTTGTTCGAAATTTAAGTTCTCATCCATTATTAGACCAAGATTCTTTACACTTGTTTTGTACTCTAGAGTTTTACCTTTTATTTTGACTTCACAGTTCAATTTTATTTCATTTAGAAAGTTTTTAGAGCCAAATGCAATCAATTGTGATTTTGTGGGGTTGACTTGAAGGCCGATATTGGTTATATAGTCCACAAGGTTATTGACGTCTCTGTTTATGACTTCAGTGGCCGCTTCTGTGTCTTCGTGCTTGAAACTATAAAGAAGTTGAAAATCATCGGCATACATATATATTTTGCAATGTTCTAAAATTTCAGAAGCATCAAAAGTGAAGATATTAAACAATAATGGTCCTAATATTGAGCCCTGAGGAACTCCTGTTTCAACAGCACATGGCTCTGAAAAAATATTAATATTCCGTTGTTGAATTCTGGTAATAACACTCCTTTCATTTAAGTAATCTGAAAACCATAGTAAACCATTTTCTCTAACACCATTAGAATGTAATTTAGCTAATAAAAGTTCAAAATTCACAGAGTCAAAGGCTTTTGACATGTCCATAAGTATTAAGATAGTTGCCATATTTTTATCTTTTGCTGAAATAATGTCATCTACAATACAAGATAGTGTTGTTGCAGTGCTAAAACCTTTTCTAAATCCAGACTGTCGGAGTGGAAATAAGTCGTACCTATTTAAATGGTCATATAATTGATTATACACTATTCGTTCCAAGATTTTTGATTCAACAGGTAAAATATTTATTGGGCGTAGATCCTTGATCTCTTTCACTGTATCTGTTTTTGGAATTGGCTGAATTATACTTGTTTTCCATTCTCTAGGTATTCTACCCATTTCTAGCGATATGTTTATTATATGAGTTAGGGGAAGCAAGCAATAAGGAAGAATCAGCTGTAGCATGTGTACTGATATCCCATCAATGCCAAATGATTTAGATTTAATTTTATACAATGCCTTCTTTATATCTTCTGCTTCAATTAATGTAAAACTAAAATTTGGTATGTCATCTTTTTCATTATAGTGATCTATTACATCTCTGCTTATTTGAGTTTTCGTCACACTTGTTTGAAAGAAGTTGCTAATAATTTGTGGATCATTTATATTCGGCGGTAACTCCAGATTTGCATATTTTCTTCTTATTCCAAGTTTTTGTACCTCTGACCATATGTCTGCATTTTTGTTTTGATGTTGTCCAAATCTATGCCCATAATACGCAGCCTTTTCTCTATTTATTGCTTTTTTCACTTCTTTTCTAATC
Organism: Rutpela maculata; assembly: GCA_936432065.2. Taxonomy (NCBI): domain Eukaryota; kingdom Metazoa; phylum Arthropoda; class Insecta; order Coleoptera; family Cerambycidae; genus Rutpela; species Rutpela maculata. The sequence goes on from OW386288.2 coordinate 22,248,159, forward strand.
TCTTGATAATAAGTACGTGTTCCATCTGTTTGATTTTTGCAATATGTCTTCCTTGCTTTTTCTCTTTCTCTCATTAGGCATTTTATATTAAATGTAATCCAAGGTAAATTCTTTCTTGATCTTATTTTACTTGTTTTAAGAGGAGCATGCAGATCAAAAATGTTTACAATTTTTTCATTAAGGAGTTTTAACTTATTATCTACATCTTCTGTCATATAGATATCAGTCCAATTAATTTTTTCGGCATCTCTATAAAAATTTTTGATGTCCATATTCCTATAATCTCTATATGTTTTCACTCTCTCCCTCTCTGTATCTCTCTCCATGTTTAATGTGCAGTAAATTAAATCATGATCACACCCCAAGTCTGACATGTCAATTGTTCCTGATTCTAAAGCCTTCGTTGTTATGTCTGTAATTATTAAGTCAATAAGAGTACCGGTTGTTTCAGTTGTTCTAGTCGGTTCCGTCACTAACTGGTTTAAATTAAATATCTGCAATAAGTTTGTAAAGTGTTGTGTGGCAGGTACATTTTTCAACATATCTATGTTAAAATCTCCTGTACATATACAGTTATCATAGCATATTATTTCACTAAACATCTCCTCAATTAGCTCCATTTTATAAATCGGTAACTCGTGTGGTATATAAATGGATCCAAAGGCAATTTTCTTCCTTTTTAGACTAATTTCGATCCAGACTTGTTCAATTTCCTCTTTCTCTATATTATTCAGTTCAATCAATTTAGTGTTTAAGTACTTTTTAGAATATATCGCCACACCTCCAGCGTGTTCTTTTCTATCTTGCCTGTAAATCTGATACCCTGGAATATTTATATCACAGTTTTTTATACATGGTTTTAACCATGTTTCGCTAACACCTATGAGATCAAAGTTAGATTGAAGTACATAATTTTTAAAGTCAAAAAATTTAGACATAAGAGATCTAATGTTTATGTGAGCTATGTTCATATTAGTATCTTGGTTACTATCACCAATATCGTTATCTATAAAAAATCGGTTTTGCTCTTCTTAATCTCTAAGTTTCTCAAATATGCTGGACACTCTTTACTCCATGTGTGATGATGGAAATCCACTCGCTTCATGTTAAGTTTTTCTACTGCATATTTGCAGTTTACACATATAGCTTCATTGTCCACAATGTCACACTCAAGAGTATGGTGTGACGCTCCACATTTGGCACACACTGTCTGCTTATTGCACTGTTTTGCAATATGGTTAAAGCCACAACATTTAAAACAAATTGGAACATCTACTGCATCATACACTGCACATTTATCCCAGCCAATATTGATTTTTCCACTTTTCAAAACTTTAACATAACTTTCGCCATCCAGTTGTACATATGCAATAAAGCTTCTTTTATTTCTTTTACTTGGACCAACATGTGTTACTTTAATTTCTGATTTTTCTTTTGATAAGATATCTTCATTCTGTACATGCAATAATTCTTCTATTTCTTCTGGTACATTCGTTTCTGTAATTCCTACTATCTTTATCTTAGGAAGATGTTTTTTTGGCTCACTTATATGATACTTTTCACCCATTTTACTAGATGCTTCGGCTTTGAGTTTTTCTGCTGCTGATTTGCTTTTGCATTCAATTATCACCCCTCCATCACGAGAATTTTTCATGCACGAGACTGCTATTTTTTTAGGATCAAATGAATTCTTTACTACCTGTCTTGTTTCATCATTTTTTTGATTTGCATTTTTGGGTTTAATTACCACTACTGGATCAGCTTTCTTTTTCTTTGCCTTCTCTGAGTATGTTTCTACTATATCTTCTTGAGTTTTTATTACTTTACTAATGTCACTTTTGATTTCATTATTTTTAATATTTATGGCCACTGAAAGGCTTTCAATAATTTTCCCCTGCGTTTCAATGATGCTTCCTTGTTTTTCAATTGTATTTTTCTGCATTTTAAACTCATTTTGGATATCATTTAATTTACAAATTACTTCTTCTAGCAGTTTGCTGGTAGAGTTATCCTTACTTATTCTTTCCTCAAACTTCTGTTTACATTCTGCACATAAAAATATAATCAATCGCTTTTTCAATGTGAAAGCTCTAACTTCAGAAGCAGTTAGGTTGGTACATTTTTGACATTGAGTTGTTTCACACCAATCACATGGTATTAATTCACTCTCCTTTTCTTTACAAGTATCACAATGAGTCATTGTAAAGAAACATTTACAAAATTACATTAAAATATTTAGAGTCCGGTCCTGTTTTATTTTAATCAATGGGTAAATAAAACACAAAAAATTGACTATCAAAGAAGTGGATTAACTGATAATTTTTTGCTAATGTCCATATAATAAATTTCAGTTCAGCACTTTCAATTGTCCTTCATATATTGCATAAAATGCAGTCTTTGTGGAAACATTAATTAACACACCATTTAAGAAAACTTTGGTTTCACTATGAGACAAAAAACCTAATTTTTTAACGACTTTTAACCTTGTTAAAACTTGAAAAAACTGTAGACACACTTCCAGCATGTAGAACTCTAATATTTATATTTTTATGTCTCGTCTATGAAGTGTAAGACCCAATTTGGAGGTTTATGATTTGTGGTGAAACACCTTATTTTCCAAAGATTTTTAAAAGTATTATAAGGTATAATACAGGGTTTGCGATTTACCGGAAATTTTAATAACCGGTAAATAAAAATGTAAATAACCGGTTAACCGGTATTTACCGGTAATTTTTAGAATGAATGATTAGGGTGGCGAAAATGGCAATTGTTTTTTTCCATGTACAAAATTATCCAAATTTAACATTTTTATATACGTATGACAAAAGATTTTTTATCAAAGGGAAAAATATAAATGATATACATTTAAATAAATAAATATTCCGTACATAACAAAAATATCAACTTAAATAACAAAAATTATAAACATAAACTGAAATAGGGGACTTACTGAATACCTAATCTGAAAATAAAATAACTTTTAAAAATAGCCTGTTAAAAAGTTTTTCAAAGCTTCATCTGTTCGTCGTTTGATATTTGTGCATAGAATACCATCAGCTGAAGATGTCCTTCCTCAGTTGATACTGGTACCTACCAGTATCGAAGTTAAGAATTGGTAATAACATACTTCTAAATGTTTTCCACGGATATTTGCGGCAGTGAAATATTAAATTTCCTGTCGCAAGATATTTTCAATGTCTCTCTTACTTGTATTTCTTAGGGCCTGGTGCTTGGGTTTTACCTTTTATAATATTATTTATTGTTAAAAGTACTCAGTGTTGAGATAGTCGCTTTGTATTTAGTGAATACTAGTCACTGACATAAATACGTGACATATCGTAAGTTCACAATTTACCGAAATAACCGGTGAAAAATTAAAATAACCGGTAATTATCATCATGTGTTATTTGTCCGGTTAATCAGTTAACTGACTAACCGGTATTGCAAACCCTAGTATAATACCAATATAAAAAACTAATAGGGTTATAAATTTCATGAAAATATTTTTCCTTTAATATAGACCCTTGTTTAATAAATACAAAATTATTCGAACTTTTATCGTAATTTATCTGTGTTCCTACTCTTAATAGATTAATATTGAAATTTTACTAACCGTCAATTACTTTTGATATCATTTGTTTTTCTTTATTAATTCTTAAGCAAGGAAATAAAAGTCATATAAATTATAAAAAATAAACATTTATTTCATTGTTCAAAAACATACTATAATGAAATTATTTTTAAGATTTTATACAAGCCATCAAGTGGGTTAACTAACTAGTCCAATTATACCTCGAAACCTAGCTAGAGTGAATCTATTTGAATGATTTTTTTTGCTGGATTTCTAATGCCATAAACTAAAAAGTTTACGCACTGAAAATTACCGCAATTTCGAAAATCCGTAAATTAAAAAAAAAATTACATTTTTTAGAAATCTCAACAAAAAATACAATTATTGGAATTTTTAAATATTTCTTTTAAGAAAATAATGATTGTTATAGTTTTCGAGATTGTTTATAAAGAATTTGTAAAAAAATGAAACTTTAATCTGTAATTTTTAAAATCTATATTGTCGCATTACCAGCTTTTTATTTTTAAGGGTGGAAACCAACCCTAAAAACTGAAAAATGAATTACTCTTCTAATTTTACGAATAAATTAACGAAAATCCACTGACTTATATTTTTGAGGTTGCTGAATATGATTGTGAGATCAAAACTTATGAGACGAAAATATTAAGGGTTGAAATCACCCTTAAATACTGGAAAATTAATAATTCTTCTAATGTTACAAATAAATTCACGAAAATCCATATACTTATGATTTTTAGGTCACCGAATATGATTATGAGGTCTAAATTTATTTAAAAAAAAAATGGTGGATTAAAAATGGTCACAAAAGAGTATAGTAATATGTCTAATTTTATTAAAAATGCAGATTGTTATTAATAAATCAAATTAATACAATTAAGTAAACTAATAAAATAACATTTTTAATCTGCACTCCAAACATGCAATGCAACGCGGTTTTTCTGCGTATTCTTCGAAAAATAGCTATTGCTACCTACTCTACCTAAATGTCTATAACATATCAAATGCGCGTACAAACTGAAAAGTTTCAACATTATTTCAAACTCATATCTCTGGAACAGTTTGTCGTGGAAAAAAAATAAAAAACCCAAACTCTTCGTTTTTTATAAGCTTCATTTCATTCTTATGTTATGATTTTATCAATCTTATAGTTTCTGATATTTCAATTTTAAATACATAATTTTCTTGCGTATGCGCCATCTTTAAACCTTTATATCTCTGGAACCGTTCGTCGTAGGAAAGTAAAAAAAAAACTATTCATTTTTGCACTCTTACCATTTTTTATAAAAAAATATTTTCTGAGCAATTTCCAAAAACTCGATTTTTTTAAAAAAATTATGAAAATTTTAATTATTGAAAATGGGTACAGAATGAAAAATAATTATTTTAAATATTCTAAAAAAATTGAGCATGTTAGTAATAATATGCATTAACAATATATAGAAGGATTTTAAAAAAAATTGAATTAATAAGAACTTAGAGTAATAAGACTAAAAAAATTGGCGCCCAAATTTTTAAATGCGCTACTTTTTTGTTTGTAACTTTTTTAGTTTTCAGTATAAAAGGTCGTAATACGTCTCAATCGAAAGAAAATTTTAATACCGTTAATTTTTATAAGAATAACAATTTTTCTCATAGTGGTAGATTTTGAGTAATTTTAGATTTTAACGTCGTATATTTTTTCTGAACGTTTCGGCGTCATTTTGAAAATACCGTATTTCCAAAACTAAACATTGGAGCAAAAAAAAAAAAGAAACAGCCATTCGATTTGTTTTCGTAAAAACTTTAAAATTGTACCCTTGCATTTTTTTAAAGTCCACATTTTTCGAGTAATTTAAAAAAAAAAACGTATAGGAATACTGATTTTAGGGGGTGAAAATTACAATTGACAATATAGATTCTTATGTACATAGTTTATGAAGCATGTTGAAGAAAAAAATTTGGAAGTTCATTACATCGTGTTCGGCTAGGATTTAAAAGCTTCATTTACTGTAGTATTCATTTATTTCTCTTTTTGGAGCTTCTGCCATCCTCAAATTGATTTTAAAAAGTTTCATTTTTTTACAAATTCTTTATAAACAACCTCGAAAACTATAACAATCATTATTTTCATAAAAGAAATATTAAAAAATTCCGATAATTGTATTTTTCGTTGAGATTTTTTTTTTTATTTACGGATTTTCGAAATTGCGGTAATTTTCAATGGGCAAACTTTTTAGTTTATGGCATTAGAAATTCAACAAAAAAAAATCATAGCTGGGTTCCGTCATTTTTCATTTTTAAAGACTAATTGCACTGGACTAAACATACCTTAAGGTGATTTGGTATTAAGGTAATATTTCTCCTCTGTTAGGAAGAGGCCAAGTCATATTAATAATGTTTTAAGCCATTTCTTTATTTTACCGAAATAATTTGCTGTTCCCTGTCCAACACACGATGAGGCGTCGCAACCATTCCCATGCCTAATGCCTCGTTTGAAATTAATAGCAATTACAACTTTATTTATTTGTAACAAATTAAATTTTTCGATTTAAGGGCTGATATTTGGCATAACCTATTTTTTCATATAAATAAACGTGTTCTAGTGAAATTTAAAAAAATATGCAAGTCGCTTATTACTGCAAATGGTTCTTCAATGTTTCTGTTAATTTGCTCAAAATCTCTTAACGAAAAATAACGACCAAAGCTCTCAGTCGGGACAATGATAAGAAAGAGCCTATCTTCTCTTTAGTTAAAGTATCACAATCATTGAGACATCAAGTTGTAAACTTAAAAGAACCAATCTTATTCATGTTTTAAAATATTCTTATTTTAGATGACAGAATATCTAGCCAACTTTATAAATCAATCTGGTAATTCTTCACATCTGAAAAGATTTTATTTACCTCCCAAAGAACAATTTTGGTTTCTTAAATATATACAAGGGTGCTATAAAACTATTTATAAAATGTCTTGAAAAATCTATTTTCCTGTAACAATATCCTTAATACCATCATAAAGTGACTTGTAGATTAAAAGGGCCCACCCTTATAAAGGTTGTTAAGGCCTTTTTAAATTCCATCCTCAAATAATTTTATTATTGCATTTATTTTTTCTAAACTGATTTAAGCAAACACACCATCAGACTTATGGTGCGGGAGCTAAGTGGCTTTTTCGGACACTCATCGTTACAAGCATTTTCTATGCGCTGATTAATTCTATCGAACTTAAATAACGACAAAATAGACTTCTGGCATATGTCAGCCCGTCGAGTTGGTCATGGTTCAAGATATAAAAATCAGTGAAATTATATCATCGTTACAAAGCCAATTTTTTTTGTGTGTGCACATTTTATGTTTAGAATGAATAAAATAAGATCGCCAGAAAGTGTGGGCCATCAGGGGCGCAACCAGGAAGGTCAAAGAGGTAAAAAAACAGAGTTCTATAACATGATCGTTACAAACTTTTTTAAGGTTGAGCACGTTTATTTAAATGTTTTGAAGACAGAAAAAAATTCCCAGAAAGAAACTCCCGTCAGTAAGGCTAGCCAGAAAGAAAATGTTTAGGATTTTTGAAGAAAATAGGATTTTTTTTCGCATATTTCATCTCAGAACTCTAAACTCATCGTTACAAGTTCTGGCTCCTTTTTAAAACGTAAATATAAGCTCCTTGAACAATAGAATAGCCTCCCCGTAAAGTTCTTAGTGTCAACAAAAGCACCATAGGCTCTTAAATATACAGGAATTTAACACTTTCAGCTAACTTGACTCCGTACCGTGCCTCAGATGTATTGTATCATTATTACCTTTCTGGCTGCGCCTCCTGACGGCCCACACTTTCTCGCGATCTTATTTTATTCATTCTAAACATAAAATGTGTACATACAAAAAAAAATGAGCCTTGTAACGATGACATGATTTCACTGATTTTTAAACAATGTTCGTGATGCTCCTGACAGGAGGTGCCCCGCCAGAAGTCGATTTTATGAATCGTTATCATCCATTAAACCATAAAAATATTTCAAAGTTCATAAAACGATGAGCTGCCGAAAAAGCCACCTAGCTCCCGCTCTATTATTGAAAATAAAATGGAATTTGAAATTAATAAAGCGTAGAGTGGCACTATAACCTCTCTAAGGCCGATTTCAAAGGTAATAAAAAGACATCAGGTATGACAAAAAAATTAAAACCAACGGCAGTTTATTGTTAAAACTACAAAAGAAAAGCCCAAAAAACAAGGGCATCTCAGAAATAATGATTTTAATATCCATACAAAATTTGCATAGACGCGTAATCAGCAAATTTAAAAAAGTAGGTGGCTTCTCGGTTCCCATGGTAATTTTCAGTCGTTTCTTGTAATTCTACCTTAATTTACTAAAGAAAAAGTGATAATTATTAATAATTATAATTGTGAGATTGACCTTGAATATTTTTATATAACAAGAAAAACATGGCCAGCCAACTAAAAACCTAATTGTCTTTTACAGTCCTCTCATTAAACTGTATATTCTAATAATGGTAATGCCCTAGAACATTTACTCTAAATGAAGTCCTTTTAGTCTTTTTGTATACTATCACAAATAATCCCTTCCTTACATAAATGTAAATGCATTTGGCGAAGGTCTCATAGATAAAAGTTGTAATAAAACGTTTGGGATTTAAAAGAACCGCCTCCAAGACGAACCGCGTTGGCATTTCGTACAAAAAACCTAAAACTTAACCTCAAAATAATTTGACAGTGTGACGCACGCGTATGTTTCTAAATATACGTGTACACACATGCATCAACAACACGTCAGGCAGACATCTTGTTTATTATGTTTATAATAAATGTTTTATTGAGGTTTTAGAAAGTGTTTTATGGAATTAAAATTTGCCTTTTAGATTTATAGAGGCCTTTTTTTCTTCATAACGGTTTCATCACAACATTTGTCAAGGATGTTTTAAGAGTCTAGTTTTGTAATAGCCTTTAATAAGTACTAATAGGCATTGAAAATGTCTAGTTTTAAAAAGGATTTAAAATGCATTTATTGCAAATATGCTAAAACCATAAAGAATAAGTTAAAGTTTCTTTAAATCTAAATTTAATTTAAGACGTTAGTAAAACTAATTAGCTTTATGGAGAGTTTTATGTAGGTATGATAAACCCATTACAAATACGTATTATCCTAGAAGCAAATTAGCTTTATAATGATTAGGTCTTACAGAATGCTTTAAAACTTATATAAGAGCAAGTATACTTGAAGCCTAAAAGGCCTTAACTACAACATCAATAAAGCACAAGACTATTTCCTAACCCTTACAAACCTTTCTTAAAACCTCCTCAAGTCCAAATGACTTTTAAATTGTTCCTTGGGCTATAATGTGTGCAGATGTTTATATAGGACCTACACCTGTTTTATAGTGAGATAGATATAAATAAATTAATAATTTTTTTTCCAGGGTATATTAACAAGTGAAACGCGGTGTTTAAATTGTGAGAATGTGAGCAGTAAAGATGAGGACTTTTTTGACTTACAAGTAGACATCGAACAAAACACCAGTATAACTCACTGTTTGAGGTGTTTTAGTAACACAGAAACTCTATGTAGCGATAACAAATTCAAATGTGATAACTGCAGTAGTTACCAAGAGGCACAGAAACGAATGCGTGTCAAGAAACTTCCTATGATCCTAGCATTACATCTGAAAAGGTTCAAGTACATGGAACAGTACAACAGGCATATAAAAGTTTCACATCGTGTGGTTTTTCCGCTAGAATTAAGGCTTTTTAACACTGTAAGTAACCAAATTTTTTTTTATTATCATATTTGAAACGATTTGAAGTATTGTCTAAATGTTGGTTGTGGCATTTTCTTAATTTTTCTCTATTCTTATTGGGATGCTCTGCCACATGTATTCTTCTAAACAATGTCTGAAATCTACAAAATAATACAATTAACCAGTATTTTACTGAAAAATAACCTCTACGCCTGTGACTTTTACGTCAAAAGAGCAGTTAGAGGGTGTTTTTTTGACAAATAATGAATAAGAACAAAATTATAAAAATAACGTATTTTACTGACGTTTCGGAAACCGAATCTGTTTCCTTTCTCAAAACATATAAGTATTATAAGTGTTTGTGTGCTGTGTATATTAAATACACAGCTTTAAGAATATATTTGTTATATTCAGTATCCATAGATACTTACTGCTTACTCAGATCTGTTGATATATCTAGTTGATAGCGTTATTTTAAATAATGTTCAGTTTGTTAAGTTCTTCTTTTACCATCGGCAGCCAGGTTGTGCAAACATCTACGGAACAATTCCACACGCATTTATCCTCATTCAGTAATATTATAGCCGATTCTGGGCTGAAGGACCTCGGTCAATTGCCCTTTGATTATCAGTCAATAAAGATCATTATTATTATTATAGCCGATTCTTTAATTTTGCTTTTCTTGCTATCTGTCTCTTGTTAAAATTTTTGCCGAGTCCCAGTTTATTCTGTGTCCGTTCTCCCAAGCGTGTTCGCAAATCTTCGATTTCTGAATCTCATTCTTCCTATGCTCACCCAATCTCACACTAAATGTTGTGGATGACTCACCCACATAATGTTTATTATACTCACATGGGATACTATAAATGCAGTTTTTTGAATTTTGCTCATGGTATACATTGAATCAAAGGAAACAAAAAAAGTCATGTATAATAGGTGTCAAGAATCAAACAGTTTTTCCACAAATATTTTTATTATTCTCGAAAAAATGGTAGAAAATGTGTTTTTGTTGAGGTATAATGTCAGTAGCTTTGCGTGCTTTTCTATTGCAGTGCAATGTAAGAAAAAGCATTTTTTTCCTTATATGTGACTGTTGTAAGAAATAAATCTGCAGCACCTGCCATCTTTTCTATTTTTGTTCTTATTTTGTTCCTAATTTTTTGGATTTAAAAGAAAATTGAAAAAAAATATGTTTTGGAATCCTTACGTTAGGACCGAGGTTAGGACCTTTTAAACGACACTATTTGCTTGGATCAAAAATGGTTTTTAAAAGTTTTAGATTTTGCCTAATTATAGTGAAATTTCATGTTTATAGTTATAATTATTTTGAAGATAAACTACTGTGAGGCACAGGGACAGACGGACGCCTATGAGGATTCCATTTTTGAGACGGATCGCTAAAAACAGTGAATCTGTTAACAAATGCATATATGTGATAAATGCATCCTTAAAATATAAATTACAAATTTGTGTCGTATGAAATCAAATTTATCTCAACATTTATTTTATGATGTGAAAAAATAGCTTGTTTTACAACAGGAAGCTTAGGAATTATCAAATAAATTGATAGCTATGGTACATATAATTGTTTTCATCTAATGTTTTGATAGATTTTTTGATAAATAAGTATAAATAACTATGTGATAATATAATCTACGATTCAATCTGGTGTTATATAATTTCCAATAAAATCATATCCGTTTACATCAAAAAATGTTTTTGAATATATCTAATGTAAATAAATCTATCAGCACACAAAACTAGTAAATAATAACTGAGTCAACTCTAGTTATGAGAGATGTATAACAAGCGAGCATGGTGTTCCCTCATGAAATTCACAGCAGTTACATTGTTCTTACTCACATGTCTGTTCTTCCGTCTGTCACCACCTTTTAACTTTTAAACTAAATGTTACATGTATGAAATTGGCACAGTTAAGTAATATACAATTCATTGTAACGAAATCTTTATGATGATACAAATAAAATGTACAAGAATTATGCATAATTGAAATGTAAACAACTGTGTATAACACAGTCTGTAGAGCAAAATAATTCCTACAAGGAATTTCTTGCTTGTATATTGTAGAGGGAGAGGGAGAAAAATGTGGCACAAAAGGACGAAGTTCAATTTCTACAATAAGGGTATTACAGAGTCTGTTTTCCAAATACTACTGTTATATTTTATTTGAAACATGAATGAACCAATTTAAATGCTAAAAATATGTTTAACCAATGGCTCAATCAATAATTGAACTACTCAAAGACAATTATTTTTGTGCCTTTTGTGTTTCAACTAATAGTTTTTATCAATTAAGCAAAAGTACCTCGATGATCCTTCCAACTTTTTTATGCTCACCATAGAAAATTCTAAGGATTGTTTCCCTCATAAATTATAAACCAATGACATTTCTCAAATTTTCAGATTTCAATCAATGACAACAATTTTACATTGAATAAACACAAACTAGCTTCTTTTAAATTTTACCAGCGAATAAATTACGTCTAGCTTTTAAAACATAACTGATTTAATTTACTCCCAGTTGGACTAAAAACAAAATAAAACATTACAAATTCAAGAATTATTATTTTATTTATAATTACTATGTTCCAACGGTGTATTTATGCAAATTTACAAAAGTATTTTTAATATCAAACTGACACAAACTGTCAGATTTACAGTCACGATCGCGTAACAAAAGTCAAATAAGCATCTACCTTGTCCATTTCCATGGCTACGAGACAAAAGTGGTTTAGAACGTGTCGCTGTCAATTAATATAATAAAATAATAATGATTGTTACTTAACTTATAAAAAAAAAAGTATATGTATCTATATATAAAAACTTGAGCTGAGAAGTACACTTCTGTGCAATAAACTCCCGTTACACTTGAAAAATCAAGTAATCCAGTTTTTCTAATATTAAGTGATGTGAATCAGTCTTTTTGGAATTTAGATTTTTTATTATCATATAGGTTATAAAAATGAAATGTCATAAGTAAGGTATTTGGAAAAATGTTAATGATTTAATGATTTTGATTTATAACAAATGTAAAAATTGACATTGAAAAATTGTGTCCGAGATAAGGCCAGATTCTGACAGCTCAAAACATTGAAAAGCGGTTTTCTGCATGGCTGCTCTGCACGTGTCTGCCTGTGATAATTTTACTTCCACGTGATACGCCATGCTACACCTGGGCCATACACGCTTATCCATGCCCAAACATTAACAGAAAATCGCCCGGACCTGTTCCGTGGAGACACGTAGCGTTCGTGAAACCTGGTATTTGCAGGACGGTACATCCGAATATGCCCGTCATTACAAGACTGAAAAACTTTTTCATCGGTAAACACAACATTGTTCCAAAACTCCAACGGGCGATAGACATAATTTAAACAAAACGGAATGCGGGCTTGCTTTTGTTCTTCTGTCTCAAGCCTGTATTTATTGTTTTTTCTGTGTTTCACTGTATATATGTAATTAGGGAATACCTGTTTATATGCAGTATAAATAAATAAATAAATATAGTCTTCTTGGCACTTACACAGTTTTTTAATTCCGATTTTTCTATCCTTCGGCTAGCTTTGACCTCGATGCTGGAAAATTTGTAATGGACACAGCGTACTGCTGTTTGAAACGGATTTTCCCTCAAATAACCAAGGAGCGCTTCATCTTGAGCGAGATTTGAACTTCTCGGTCGGCCTGAACCGTCTCATCTCTTTTCCTCCTCCCACCTTTTCTTCACACTCATAACGGTACTTTTATTTAAGTGATAAAGGTTAGCAACTGCTCTGATAGACCATCCCTCTTCAATTTTAGAGAGAATTAGAATTTTTTCATGTTCAGTTAATTTCGGCATTTCGAAAATATGACACACTGACAAATAAATAAAGAATGACTTAATATAGCGAAAAATATGGGATTTTATTGCACAGAAGTGTATGTAAGGAATTTGTTCATTTGGGAAATAATCTTGAGCTTTAAATCTCATCACACAAACTGCGGGTAGCTAAATTATTTGCAAAATTTTGCTTTTAAGCAAATGTTCTCGACTTAATAATTTGCACAAAGAGCCCTCGACCTTCGGTCTTGGGTAAATTATTAAGTCTCGAACATTTTCTAAGCAAAATTTTACAAAAAAAAGCTATCCGCAGTTTATCCGATAAAATTCAGAGCTCTCGGGATATACCCTGTGATAATTACTATTCTGACATGATAATTAATCAAGATTTCTAAATGTTTAATGATTTTCTGCAGTCTGATGATGCACTGAATCCCGATAGGTTATATGACCTCGTAGCTGTTGTGATACACTGTGGCAGTGGACCTAATAGAGGACATTATATCAGTATTGTTAAAAGCCATGGTTTCTGGTTGTTATTTGATGATGACCAAGTTGATGTAAGTAATGCTTGTTAATATTATTTTTACTCTATCAGTATAATACCCATTTTGGGAAGAAATAACGCCATATTCAGTGATACGTAATTAACAGGGAAAACACATATACTTTATGTAGTGAAGTTTAAACACATTTTGGATTTGACAAAATAATTAAAAATTAGTTAAACTGCATTTGAGAGTTAAGAAAAGAAAATCCCAAAGGTTACAGCTTATTTATAAAAGTACGTATCAACTTTCCGAGGCTGTTGTCTAGACAAGCACCTCGCTTTGTGTAGGTGTAGATCTGCAAGTTAATTTGACTTGCTGACATTTAAAAGAAATTATAGTAAAGTGCAGTTGGTAAAATCGCTTGCGTTCATTATTTATGAGAGAATATTTTTTCCTACGGTATGTCCACAGTTAGAGTGAATAAAAGGGTAAACTTTTTATTTCTCATTTTACGCAGAAAATTTATTTTTCATAAAAAGTTTTGCTTTTGTTAAATAGAGGATTGCCATGGAGTAAAAATCACCCTCCGAGATTTCTTCGGATTTTCCCGTTTCAGACTATGTAGATTACGAGAATTAAAGTAATTCAATTCCATCAGTCTGTGTGCGTGTCAGCCTGTTTGGTGTCTGTCTGTTAGCTCTATATCTACAAAACCATTTGACGGAGAAAGATAATATTTGGTTGCTAGTAGAAGTATTTAACACAACTGGCAAGGAAAAAAGAATATGACAAAATACAGGGTGGTTGCCCTAAAAAATTACTAACCACAAAACTATGGTGGAAATAATATTTGGAATGTGGTTGATATAGGGTAATTATCAAGGAGTACATTTTATACAGTTTTAGTGAAAGATATATAAAAAACAATTAACGAAAAAAATACGACTGAGGACAATAAGATTTCGCATGTAGTTAAGGTGGGCGATGCCATAAACGTAATTCTACAATTTCTCCTACATCCCTGAACCGATACAAACATTTTTTTCTTATGCAAAAGTCAAAAAAAATATTTTTTTGTTGATTTCAATATTCTGGTATCATTCTATCAAGTTCTCTTTAAACGCTTATCAAAATATTTTTCAATCAGTTCAGGGATGTAGGAAAAATTATCGAATTACGAAATCATTTTTTTAAGCATAGGACTGCCACCCTTAACATAACTGTCAAGGAAGAAAAATATCAAATGATATTTGGAGTATAGTAAACACTATCGAGGAGAAAATATGATATACTTTTAGTAAAAAGTATACAGGGAGGTAAATTTTTAAAAAATAAGAAACGACGGGAGGAAAATAATATTTGGAATTTAGTTGTCACTATTAATTGAAAAAAATCTGATACACATTTACTAAAAAATATACAGAGTGGTCATCCAGCAGAAGAAATAATTAATAAATAAAGGATGCTATACAGAGAAGAAAGTTTTGTGTAAATAAATTTAGACTTTTTTATAATGTAATTAAGAGGAGACAACACCAATCACAAAGTTTCATCGGTAAAGCTAAAACTGAAATGGGGCGAAGGGTAGGCAGTGTGGCTATTATAGGGCGTCTGCACGTGACGTCACAGCTAACCTCAAAAATATGTGTTTCTTAAGGTTTAAGAGTATTAAGCAGCTGTTATTAAAATTTCTGCCTGGTTCCCGTATTTTCAACTAAAATCTAGTTCAGTGTAATGTTTATGTAGTTCTAAATACTTTGTCCTAATAAAATAAGACTTTTTGTAGGTTGGAAATCTAACCTGTAATTAGTAGTCTATTTTTATTAATCAACAATATTGAAATATTATTTACGTGAATTTTTAAATATTTGCTTGGAGCCAGTACGGCTCCAGGCTAAAAATGCGTATACAAACATTAAAAATGAGAATAAACCTGAAAAACTTAAAATTTAATTGGTTACATGATGCAGATGCTGCTGTAGGTGGCACCATCTATTAAAAAGCACTGTACTAAAAGTCTTGACTGGGAAAAAGCAGTTTTTTGCCAAACGGCTTGCGTTATTAAACAGAAAAAAAGATATTCTTGTAAGTAAATGAATACTACTCTTCTATTGAAGAAAGTTTTTAGCTAAAATTTGTTTATTACGAAGATTTCTCTTCACATTTCGTAATAAACAAATTTTAGCTAAAAACTTCCTTCAATAGAAGTGTAGTATTCATTTACTTACAAGAATTTTTTTTTTTCAGTTTAATAAAGCCCGCTGTTTGGCTAAGAACTGCTTTTTCCCAGTCAAGATTTTTAGTACAGTGTTTTTTAATAGATGGTGCCACCTACAGCAGCATCTGCATCATGTACCCAACATAACCTTAAATTTTAAGTTTTTCAAGTTTATTCTCATTTTTAATGTTTGTATACGCATTTTTAGCTTGGAGCCGTACTGGCTCCAAGCGGAGCCGTACTGGCTCCAAGCAAATATTTAAAAATTCACGTAAATAATTTTTCAATATTGTTGATTAATTAAGCAATCCAAACCACGTGACATCCAACATGGCGTGGAGGGCAAACATTCATTTTCATTCGTTAAACGTTTGTTTTTCTGTTGGCTTGGCTACGTTTCCGGAATTTAATAAAAATAAACCCGTGTTTGCCAATTGTTTGCCAACCACGCCGTATTTAAAAACAATTTTGACAGGTCGTTGAATTCCCTAATAAAAATAGACTGCTAATTACAGGTTAGATTTCCAACCTACAAAAGAGTTCGATTTTATTAGGACAAAGTAGTTAGAACTTCATACTTCATTACACTGAACTAGATTTTAGTTGAAAATACGAGAACCAGGCAGGAGTTTTAAAAACAGCTGCGTAATACTTTTACACCTTAAGGAACACATATTTTTGAGGTTAGCTGTGACATCACGTGCATATGCCCTATAATAGCCACACTGCCTACCTTTCGCCCCACTTCAGCTTTAGCTTTACTGATGAAACTTTGTGATTGGTGTTGTCTCCTCTTAATTATAATGAGTGTAGTAGTGGCAGTAATTACAATAAAACTGACTGCTTACATAGGCTCATGAATTTGCCATGGTCTGTTTGTTTAGACATTCCCTAGGTAGCCTCGCAAAGTCGATACACACCTTAAGAGACAGGAATATTTAGCCAAATATACAAGATGTTAATAAAATTGTTAAAAAATATAATAACGATTGTATAATAAACTTTTTAGATATGTTTTTCCATGTTTGGAAAATATGTCTCAATAATCCTTTAATTTTTTTTACAATATAAGTTATCTTCCTTTCTCTCCTTGCAAGTGTTTTGTTATTTTACCGTTTTATATTTATTTTTAGAAAATAGATGCTTCAACGATAGAAGATTTCTATGGCCTCACTGCAGATACACAAAAATCATCAGAAACTGGTTATATACTTTTCTACCAGAGTCGAGAAAGCTTATGAACTCCTCTACAACTTGCCTTAAAAAGGTGAGGGATCCTGTCCAAGTACAAATGACCCTCCCTCTGTGTGTCCTACGTCACTTTTCGAGACAGTGAATTCAGCCGAACCGAACCATATTGTAAATAAAAGGCAAAAAAAATCAGGAAATTATTTATTGTATTTTTTTAAATGTATTTATTTAACATCCGTACTTTTGTGTTATCGATGTCAAAATTTTATTAATTTTTTTACGATTGGTGTTTAGGTGATTTTTTTATTTTCTCACATTGTAACCTCAAAAGATATGAGGTGAGGTGGAGTTACTAAACTCGAATTGTTTTCTTGATAGTTGAGTTTGGCTCGATGATATAAGAATTTTTTTTTTAATTCAAATTTGTATTAATTTATTTTATTTCTAATTTTTGTACATTTCAAAGAAGTTTGAGGACATCAGGAGTCTCATTTTGAAAATACTCAATTTTACTTCATTATTGTGGTAAAGGAAATTGGTGTGGATGTTATTTGTTTTTTCAGAAATGGTGCGTAATTTTATGTAAAAAAACATTAGCTAGGAGTAAAACAACAGTGGTGTATGCGTACTATTTTCAGTTTTTTCGTATATTGTCAGGTTTAAGTAAACGTTGATATCTTAAACTTTGTCTGACAAATTTGCCTACATTATATGAAAATATATGTAACTAGCAACTTTAATATTTCAGGTAATACTACATTTATAATACTTTTTTTTTTTTGCAGTGATCTGTTTAGATCTAATTTGTTTAGTTGCGGATATGTTGCGTGTGTGTGTTTTTTTTAGTGTATGGCAATTATTATTTATATCTGAGAATACTCCAAATATTAAAAAAAAATAAATAAAAAGTATAAGAGGCCAAAACGTGTGATATAAAAATAAGAATGTAGTATCAATGGCTAATTTTTATCTTTAACTACTTTTACAAGACTGTCACTATAAATCTGCTTTGAATGATCATTTAACATTACTAAATAATTACACCAATAGTGGAGTCAAAGTAAAAAGTGATTGCAAGATTCGCCTCCTTTTGGGTGTACATTGGGAGCAAAGGAAAGGTGCATAATTGATTCCGTTGATCTCAAATTAATCTATGGGAAATTCTAAGGAGAGCATATCTTTCTGTTTTGCGAAAAACCAAGAAAATCACCCTATAAGGGTTGAGAATATTATAAACACCGATCTAAAATCATCTCTATACGCTAAACCCTCAATTATTCTAACAGCTTTTCTTTGTAGAGATAATATTCTACATTTTGATGTTGCATGACCCCATATTACGACTGCATAGGACATATGAGATTGTATTAGCGCAAAATATGCTGTGATTAATGTTGTTTTAGAGGCCACTCTAGTGAGGTTCCTTAATAGGTAAACAGATGAAATCAGTCTCTTGCACACAGCTTTGTGTGATATTGCCAAGTTGATTTGAGTCCAGATGAACGCCCAGAAACTTCACAGACCCATCATTATTTAAAGAATTTAAAGTGTAAAATACATTAAGGTAGCTTTTTCATCGTTGAGAGAAAGTTGATTATTTGAAAACCAATCAGTCAGATTCGACTGGGTCTCTTTCAGTTTCCTGTGTATGGTATCTTTTTGGTGGTGTTTGTATATAATATTGGTGTCGTCTGCATAAAGTGTGAAATCCGTACTGGGATTACATCCAGAGATATCATTAATGTAAATCAAAAACAACACTGGCCTCAGCACGGAGCCTTGTGGTACACCATGGGTGGTGTTTAGGAGTGACGAGTTCTCTCCATTGAGTTCCACAAGCTGTCTCCGGTCTACAAAATAAGAGCACATTAAGTTAAGACCCTTTGGAGAGAATTTATAATGAGCCATTTTATCAATCAGAATATCGAAGTAGACACAGTCAAACACTTTTGACAAGTCACACATCGGACTTCAAGTGCATTCCTTGTTGTGATAGCCATCCTCAATGATGGAGACCAACTTATCTATTGCGTCAGTTGTTGAGTAAGACTTTCTAAACCCAAATAACGATTTATTGAATAAATTATATGTTTAAAAATGTGTTACAATTCTTTGCTTCATTGCTTTTTCTAATATTTTGCTAAGGATAGGTATAATAGTAATAGGCCTAAAATTATTGCAATCATTTAGGGAGCCTTTTTTATGTAAGGGTATAACTTTGAATTATTTGAAAGCATCTGGAAATTATCATTTTTTATAGGTAGGTTAAGGAGTTTGGTGAGTGGTATGGCTATTTCGTTTCCAATGCATTTTAATATTTGTGTATTTAAACCATATATATCTTGAATCTGTGTTTTCTAGACTATAGATAATGTCTCGTTTCGATAATTGATAACTCAACAAAATCAAAAGTAGAGATTGTACAATGTGACTTATCTAAACTTTACAAATGGTTCTCGGTATTACTCATATGAGGCATATCATCAACGATATCTTGAGCAATGTTTACAAAAAATAAATTGAAGTAATTGACTTTTAAATCCGTTTTGACAGTGTTGTGTTTTATTGTGCCACCATCAATGATATTCCACATAGCTTTCTGCTTGTTGGCGGAATTTTGAAAGAAGTTGTTAGCATTAATTTTAGCACTTTTGAGTGCATGCTTATATTGGAGACAGTACATATTGTACATTGGCTTATACCCGGCACTGTTTTTGAAATATCATATATGAACAAATCATATTTAAACAATGCCAATATATAATAATTATTTCAAAAACAAAACAATTATTGTAACTCTGATTTTAATAATAATTGCAACAAAATAATCCTTTAGCAATGAACATGAACTCCACTATACTATGCGGAATAGAAACCAGGGACCGAAACCGAAATCGAAGTCCACACCGTACTTACGACTTTGAATTTAAAAAAATATGGTTAAAATCAAACATTCAAATTTTTAAAACATGATCTAGAAATACCAAATTGTATGGTGAAAACCATATCTAAGTCGATTCGTCTATTATAAAGATTATATAAGGAAAAAGGTAAGTAAAAAGCCAAAAACTGAAATCGAAACCGAAAACCGCACCGTAATTACTAATTTTTTCCAACAGAAGCCGAATTGCCGCGGATCTGTAAACTGAAACCATAACCGAGAACTGAATTGTTGCTGCCTTGACAACCGAAACCGTAAATGAAAACCAAATTTTCGCTGCTATGAAAACTGAAAATGTTATACGTTATTTAACCCTAACCGAAATTAATTTCGGTTTCGGTCCCTGATAGAAATCACCCTTAACGAGGGGATTGAAAATCAATAATTACGAAAAACATTAAAAAATAAGCATTTGGACTTATTTTTCACTGTTTTTCATAATTATTGATTTTCAATCCCCTCGTTAGAGGTGGTTTTCTATTGTACATAGTATAGTGGGGTTCATGTTCGTTACTCAAGCATTATTTTCACCAATTATTATTGAAATCGAGGTTATAATAATTGTTTTCTTTTTTTAAATATATATTGTTTAAATATTTTCAACCCGTATAGGGGTGGTTTTCGCATTTTTTCGCAAAACAGAAAGATATGCTCTATAGAATTTCCCAAAGATTAATTTGAGACCAATGGGATCAATTTTGCACCTTTCCTTTGCTCGCAATATGCTACCCAAAAAGAGGCGAATTTTTGACTCATTTTGCGGTCACTCTTTCGAATAGAATTATTTTGCTGCAGCAATTTTGTGGTTTTAATTTATTATAGTGCAGTGTAATGAGAAGTTTTAAATTAAATATATCCATTACTTGATATAAAATTTAAACAATTGACAGCATTGACATTTTCCGCTGTTTTCCTTATTATCTTCGTTCCTAGTAATCGCATTGCAAAAATAAAAATTCCAAATTGTTCGCAATAAAATTTTGAGCAAAACTGGAACTATGAAATATTTTGGGCTAACATTTGGCGGGAAGATTTATTTCAATAAAGGTCATAGTTTCACCAACTTTCGTTGAATTTTATGCATTATTACATTAATTTCTTTAAAGTATCCAAAGAAGGCAGTTTTCAATGATTTTTATTTTTGTGATGCATTCCTAGGACTGGAGATAATAAAGAAAATAGCAGAAAATTTCTTTGCTGGAACAAAATTTGTTTAAATTTTACAAGAAACAATGGACCGATTTAGTCCAAAACTTCTCATAGCACTTGTTATTACACCTGCAATAAAATTGCTGTAGCCAGAGAATTCCTTATTCGCCTATTTTGATGCTTAATTTGACTCCACTGCAAGCCACAGTAAGGAAACTAATGGAGCATTTACTATGTGAAAATGATGCCTTCATACTAAACAAATCCTTTTTTATCCACTATGAATTAAAACTGGGCACCCAGAGATATTTAAATAACCAAAATATTCACCATGTAACTGCAATAGGAATTTTATTTTTGGAAATTTTACAATTCAACCTCGCCCTAAAATGAAACAAACTCAGCATTTTTTACGGTGATCATAAAAATGAATCATCTGTCCATAACGACCAAATAAAATCTTACAAATTGACAATGTAAATGAATTATAAAGAAATCATTTAAACAGTTATTTAATGTAACTACCTAACTTGCCTATATGTTTAGTTTTTTGGAATAAACTTTTGGTTAGCCGGAATAAAAATACTTTTTAGAAAAATATATTGTGATAATTAATTTTAATTTTTGTATTTCAGGAATACTTATTGTAATTTTGACAGCATATTTTACAGTTGATATAGGAAAAATTTCCCCGTTTATGGTTTTCTGCAATTGTGTAAATGAAAGTTTTTTCGAAATGTCTGAAACATCTAAACAAAAAATTCTTGAGTTTTTCGTGAGATACATTCCTAATTATATAATAAACATTACATACTTCATCCAAGAATTGAAATTTTTGTCTAACTGTTTCAGAAAAATGACCCCCCCGCACGTTTTAAATGAAAAATGGCTTCCAGTCAATTTTTATCTAATTCTAATATGTTGCAATTCGAGTCGCATTGATCAAAAGTTCTCACGGGTACAACCGTCGAAAATGGCTTAATTTCGATCTACATAGGTTAAAAGATGAAAAATGAGGTAGTCCTATAGCTATAATGAAAGCTAATTAATTAAGCAAAGTTTTCAGGTATACTTATTTATTTGTAGGATTACTTTGGTGCTTTGAGCTCCCACAATTTCAAAAGCAGTTATGGGGGTGGATTCTGTAATACTGATATAATTAAAAGTTAATAGAGAACTATGTATTATTCAGAAATAGGTAAAGGAAACTTTCCAATAAACTGCAGGAAATTTTCGGGAGTTTTCCAGAATGAAGTTTTGATAAAAATCAGAGATGGCTAAATGAAACTTTCCACATGAAAGTTTCCTGAACGAAATTTTGATAAAAATGAAAGTTTTCAGTAAAATATTTGAATATTCCGGAAGGTCCCAAAGGAAACTTTCCCGGAATTTTGGAAACTTTCAAATATTCAAATATTTTATTGAAAACTTTAATTTTTATGAAAATTTTGTTCTTGGAACTTTCAAATGGAAAGTTTCCTTACCCATCTCTGGTATTATTGCTACTAGAAACAGGCAGCTTCTATTTGCATTATATTTAAGCGGTAATCCCCAGTCGGGTTGAGACAAATTTTGACATTTGACGGAATAAAAACGATAATTTTGAAACTTGGCAAAAATGTTCATTAAGGTTTACTATTAAACATACTAAAAGTCCCTAGCTCAAACTGTTGTGCTCCATCTTGGTAAAATGGCGCTTTGTTTCAGTTTTTAGCTTTTATCTCTAACTATTGGCGACATTGGAATTATGTTTATATAAAAAATATAGCTTATAAAATTCTACAAGAAACGTTATATGCATTTTTTTTCGTATCTATTATTATACTCTTTGGAAATACGAGAGCAGAGTGTATATTGCATTTCATCGACATATTTCAAAAATTCTAGATATCACTCGTAGAGAAAAAATATCAGTACGTCCTTCTTAGAAAAGTCCGATTTTATTGAAATTTGGACAATAAATTAGTGTTAGCTAGAGCTTCAAATCCGCTGGGGTTCTTCCCAGCAGATTTGAAAAAAATCGGTCAGTAAATAAAAAGGAAACTTTTACGAAAAAATGCACGTGAGGAGTGTTGTAAAACCTTTTCACCACTTCACGTGTATTTTTTCATAAAATGTTTCATAACCTTTTTATTTACTGATCGATGTTTTTCAAATACGCTGAAGTTCTTTCTCTAGCTAACACTAATTTATTGTTCAAATTTCAATAAAATTGGACTTTCCTCTTTTAAGTCATTTAGCTTAAAAGGGACGTGGCGGACGGAGAGGCAGACAGACAAACGAACGGACTGACAGAAAGATGGACATTTTAAAAGTTTTTGCGAATTCTATGACAACATACTGATATGATATTTTTTCTCTACTATCTGTGTTTATAATTTTTGAAATGAGTCGATAAAATGCAATATACCCTTTGCTTTCGTATTTCCAAAGAGTATTTATAATAGATACGAAAAAAATGCATATAACATTTGTTGTAAAAAACTTTATAAGCTTTATTTTTTATATAAACATAATTTCGATGTCGCTAACGGTTAGAAAGACATAAGCAAAAAAACTGAAACGAAGCGCTATTTTCCAAGGTGACAGCGCGAGTGCAAGAGATAGAGTTGGGGACTTTTAGTATGTTTAACAGTGGGATTTACCGAACATCTCTGCCAAGTTTCAAAACTATCAGTTTTTTCACTTTAATTTTTTCTATTTGATTGGAGTATAAGGCTCACCAACACATTGAGCCCCGGGTGGGTAAAAATTTGACCTTCATTCCAAATGTCCCTCTGTACCGCGAGATTTATGCACTATCTACGAATGCATTGAACGGTAATTGTAAGAAAAAAATGCCAGGCCGGAGGACCATAAAATTGTTTATACACCGGGGCTCAACTAAACATCATCCAATAAATAGTGCGGGGTAGAGTTAAGATAGCAGATAGAATTACTATTAAAATTATTCAACACTTTTGACAGAGTATTTTGCTATGGACATTCTAGGGCCAGCATTTTCTCACTTTGGGACGTGCCAGTTGCTCTTGTCTACATTCTGACGGCCAATAAGACATCCGAGTCACACTTTTTCACATCCAAGTCGCAGTTACTCACATCTACACGCCCAACACAACATGCAAGTTGTGCATGATGTCCAGTAAAACATCTATGTAGCATCTTTTAACGTCTGAACCTCCAAAGGAACATCCGAATGGCAGTTTCGCTCGTTCAGATTTTCTATTGCACAGACGACTGGTGGTTTTCCACCTCCAGGCATCGAATAAAGCATCCAAATCGCAGCTTTTCATATATGAACCCAGTCCTTTATTTCTAGATGTCCGACTAAACATAAAAATCTTTTTACATCTAGGCATAAAAAACAGAATTTGGTGCCTGTTTCTGAATAAAATAAAAATGAGCAGTTTTGATAGCTCGTGCTCATAGCAATTGTTAGAATCCACCACCAGGGATGTACCGGATATCTGGTTCCGGTGGATTTTTTAAATAGATCCGGCCGAATTTATTATTTTTAGCAAATATCAAATATGTTTTTTAAAAGTTTAATACGAACCAAACAACTAACAGAAACAAAAACAATGGATGTACTCTCAAACTTATAAATATAACAAAAATAAACGATTTCAAAAAATTTAACAAAATACAGGTATTTTATGTTCAGTTTAATCAAATTCATTGCACAATAAACTAAAAAGCAGTCAGAATAAACCCTTTTTGCAAAGTCTAACTATATTTCTTCTCTAGACGTGTACATGTGAGAATATCCATGCTCCATGCACGAAAAATCTGTGGCTCTGCGCACATCTAAAATCTGGCCGAATTTTATCTGGCGAGTTGGGGACAGATTACTACATCTGGTTATCCGGCAAAAATCAGACCCGGTGCATACCTATCCTCCACCATATTTTTAAAGCTTTGGGATTAAGAAAGTGAAAATAATTCATAGCTTCTTTTTGCTGTCGTTACCTCCTACCTCTTAACTCTACCCCGCACCGGGTATGTCCCGCACTATTGGATCATGTTTAAGTAAGCCTTGGATAATTTTGATTATCACTTAAATATAGTGCAAATAAAAGCTACCTGTTTCTAGTAAAAATTAGACATAATTACTTATAATTATATCAGTATTACAGAATTCATCCCCACAACCTCTGCTTTTGAAAGTGTGGGAGCTGAAACCACAAATAGAATAAGCACATTTTAAAACTTTGCTGACAGATTTTTTTGAATTAATTAGCTTTAATTATAGTTATAAGCCTTTCATTTTTTCATCTTCTAGCCTCTGTAGATCGAAACTGAGCCATTTTCGTGGGTTCTGTCCATGAGAACTTTTAATCAGCATGACTCGAATTGCAACATGTTATAATTCGACACGAATCGACTGCGAGCCATTTTCCATTTAAAACGTCCTTTCCATCAAACCACAATCCTTTGAACGATGCGTCCACATGTACTTTCTTATTTTGAACAGTAGAATATGTGGTCAAAGTACAAGAATTATTTCTTAAGCACCCTGTATATGTTAATGTGTGATTTTAAACACAATTTCAAAGAACGACTATTAAAAATACCATTTAATAGGATATCCAAGGTATTTAAAAAGGAATTGGTACCTGAGGTTTTGTCAAATATGGAGTGTTTTCCATTGTTTGCTATTTATTGGAGAATATTTTTTACTGCTTTCAAATCCTTCTTTTATTTTAAAAAGTATTATTTATAATCGTTTTTTGGTGACCATTAATGAAATTGAACAGTTTAATTTTTATTTTCAGATACCAATTGTCACCAGTTATATTAAAAATGTAGGCAGGTTAGGTCAGCACCCTTATCACATTCTGTTATATTTATTTTTCGGTGAAATTACAAACTTGTAAGTGCTCCAGTGATTCAGCAGTAGCGACTCTTCTAGTGCAATTCTAGACTGTTATAAGGCAGCCGTCAAATAAAAGACATTTTTGTAGATACTTTGACCTTTTTGCTGCTGTTGAATAAAACAACATAAGAATGTTTAACTGTTGGGGGTGAATTTTACTTGATTTTTGCAAAGCGTACAGAGTTTTCACCATTATTGCCATATTAAATTTTACTTTTAAGAAATTAGCAATAATATTTATTTAGATGTGTATAAAACGTAGCACCGGTGTATTTTTTGTAAAGACATTAGGGCAGGGCCGTCTACTTCGGGACCACTCTAAAATGTTAATTTTCTCATGTCGATTTGGCAACTTCTTCTTTCCATTTAGATAAGGTAAACAGTTAAATACTAATTAAAATAAGTTATTAAACGTTCTGCTTAAAATTTAATATAAAGATTGGGTTATATTTCTTTTATCTGCAAATGTACAGTATTCAAGTATACTTTATTATCAACCCGCACACTACCGGATTTGGGTGACAGGGCCTGGTACTGTTTTTTTTATTTTTCTTCATAGTGTAATACATAATTTTTGCTATTAAGATAATTTTTTAAACAGCAGCCAAAGAAAACATTTCAAACCATTCTTACTGAATAACCAACTCACAAATACATGCAGATATTTTCTTGGTGTTGCTCAGGATTCCATCACAGTAAATCCAGCATGGAACACGCATTTATATCCCAGTGACTAGTTTAGTTGAGCATGAATAGAAAATGTTCCGACACAGACTAAAAGTCTGTATAATCTGGCCTATAACTTCCCACCAATATGTACAATAAAAATGAGTTCTACTATTTTGGGTATTTAGTAGATAACTTTCAAGGAAACGATTCGTTCTTTTAATATATTATTAATCCGAGTCTGATCGTGCTAATATATTAAACAAGAAGTTCCCCCTACGAAACACCTTGGCAACTTCTCTCAAGATGTTTCGTAGGAGGGACTTCTTGTTGATATACTAGCGTGATGAGACTAGGGTCAATAGTATATGAAAAAATGGAATGGTTTTTTTGAAAGTTATCTGCTAAATACCCAAAATAATGTTTTTTAAAAAATGAAGGCAGAAATACATTTATTTTTAAATTCATTAACTTATACAGTGTGTGCGATTGTCATAGTCCAGCCTCTGGATATGGCTTATATTATAAGAGGCAAACAGGGCTTAAGCGAGGATTATAAATCTGAGGGCTGGACAATATTCGCAAAAAGTAAATAGTCCATATTTATCGTTCCTAAGTTTTGTTGCCCAACCACTGCTGTTGAAAATGGACATTTTTAGACTTGGAACTTCTTAAAATGTTTCAGCTGGAGGCATTGGAAGTGTTAATAATGTTTTAGCTGTTCATAATTTTTTTTTCATATTAAGTGTGGACATTAGAACTAATTTTGTTATTAACATTTAGGGTGGTCCTGTATTTCGCAGCTTCATGTTTTCGGTAACGTTATGAAAAGTAAAATTCACTTTCCTTTTACTACTTTTTCAAAATGTACATTGTTTTCCAAAATAATGTCAAAAATAATTAGTGCATTAATATCGAAAGTACTGCTAAGCAGATTTTATTTTTGTTCTGTAAATATTATCGTTAGTTATAATAAATTAAAATAATTATTTTTTGGTCGTTTTATTTATTACCTAATTATCCTGTTTATAACTTTTCATTATTAGCCATTGCTTTCGCACAGAAATATATTGATAATATGTGTAGATATTTTTCAGGTGCATCATTTCATAAACTTCGGTTTCCAGGTTTTTCTTAAGCAACAATTTTTTAAATAAACAGTTCACTTTGAAATGACAGGAGATGTTGAGGTAAGTTTTCCATTTTTACTTGTGCAACAAGCAATTGTAATGGACTTGTTTCCGATAATTTCTTTTCGTTATTTTTTTTATAGTGTTCAATAAAATTTCAGCTTCATAAGTATATCCAATCCTTAGATATTCAATGTTAAAAACTGGGTTTTAGTTCAAAGCGCTTCGCCGATTCGTGACGTCATTTTGCATAAACAAAAATTGAAAAAGTACATCATTTCTGTTCATAACTTCTTTGTTTTTTACGCTATAGAAATAGAAAAAAAAATAATTTGAAAGCCTAATTAATAGTCTTTCATTTTTGTTCTTACCACTTTTGACGTAAGTGTCATAGTTTCTGAGATATTTAACATTTAAACTAAATACTTCGTCTTATAGACGTTCGGATGCCACATTTATACTTCCAGATCTCCAAAACCATTCACTCTATATACAGAAATTAGAAAAAAACAAAATTCATCCTCAATTTAGTAGCTTTCTTGTCTCTAGCATGTTTGCGCTCAATGTACTGCTTTTCGGCTATTTGACGAATATTGTTTTTAAATAACTTTTTTTAAGCTAAAATCACAATTTTCAAGTCCTTATAACTTAAAAGACTATTAGTCCAGTCAACGCACAGTGGTCGATTTTCTATCTTTAGGGGGACAAAAATGTAGAAATTTGTAAAAACGCTCCACATAGTTTTAAGAAAACAGGGAAAAATAGTGAAAAAAATGTAAGCACCAAGGGGGTGGTTTTTGAGAGGGTTGAAACATAAATTTCGCTTAAAAATTCTAAAATTTTGTAAATTTAATAATATCATACCTGTGAATTCAACAAAAATAGTAAAAAAAAATATATGAATCAAGGGTTGAGGGTTTGAGAGGGTTGAAATATAAATTTCTCTTAAGAATTTTAAAATTTTGTAAATTTAATAACATTATACCTGTGAATTCAACAAAAATAGTAAAAAAAAAAACTGTATGAATCAAGGGGGTGGTTTTTGAGAGGGTTGAAATATAAATTTCGCTTAAGAATTCTAAAATTTTGTAAATTTAATAATATTATACCTGTGCATTCAACAAAAATAGTAAAAAAAAATCTATGAATCAAGGGGGTGGTTTTTCAGAGGGTTGAAATATAAATTTCGCTTAAAAATTCTAAAATCTTGTAAATTTAATAATATTATACCTGTAAATTCAACAAAAATAGTAAAAAAAATCTATGAATCAAGGGGGTGGTTTTTGAGAGGGTTGAAATATCAATTTCGCTTAAAAATTCTGAAATTTTGTGAATTTAATGATATTATACCTATAAATTCAACAAAAATAGTAAAAAAAATTCTCTGAATCAGAGCACCCCTCTGATTCAGTTTTTGAGTGAGTTGAAAAATTAATTTCAGAAATCTGAAATTTTGTGAATACGATAGTAAATCTGTAAATACATCAAAAATAGTAAAAATATCTATAAGCCCAGGATGGTATTTATAAGAGGCTTGAAATTAATTCTTTGTTGTCAAAACAATAGAAGACATGCAAATAAATACTACGGTCGTGATTTTTTTAATTGTATATTAATATTAACACTGTTTAAAATTCTATTTCTATTTTAAAATGAATCTAAATCACTTTCTGAAGAATCCATTACTGATGACTCATCTGAATCTTGGCGATCATGCGATAACTTCTTGGTGGGAATTTGAAGCAGGGGTAATAAGTTTACTTTCCTTTTCGGTAAAGGTCTTAAACTGGAAATAAGCGGATCTGATGATATCTGCAGCGCATGCAATAGATCTTCAATATTTTTTTTCCTGCTCATTTTTCGGGTATTGTGTTCTCGAAAGTAACGGCATTCTTTTTGCCTTGCTTCTAAAGCTTCTTCACTCAGCTGTCCTATTGGGAGCAGAAGTGTGTCCATAACGTCAGCCCCATGAATTAATATTTTATGGACACTAGCTGGCATTTTATACCATGGATATAATTTGACAAATAATTCTGCTGTGTCGTGAGCATACTTTTGAAATGACTCAGTGTGTAGCTCGTAACCACAAGATATTGCTTGTAAAATGACTGAGAATCGTGATATCAAGGTTTCGTCAACCCCGGTAATTTCTGCGGCCCTTTTAGGCTCTTGGAAAAATCGCTGGGCTGTGTTGCCGTCATTAGTAGTTCCACTGCCCTGTTTAACGACATCCACAAGCAGACCAGTTTCTTGACGAAATTTTGTAATAACCTCTTTTTCTTTTCTTCAAGTGCAGCTTTGTTATCTAGGCCTCGAGCCTGCCAGGTTTTCATATCTCTTCGGTATGAAATGTGTAATATGCATTCAAAAAATCGGATATGTGCATGTAGTGTAGATAATCCGTATTGAAACGTACTCGTATTGCAAGGCATTTTCATAAGGGCTTTTATGTCGTTCATTTGGCTTGGTTTTGCTTTACAAATATAGCAGCTCTGTGTTGATGGATTCTCAGCTAGAGCATTGGCTATTTTCCCATCCAGCATCGTATTTAGTAAGATATGATGTACATTGATATCCTTCCCTTCAATTTTTATGCAGGTTGGTGTAAGTGTTAAGATTTGGCTTTCCATATATTCATTTTCCTGCATTATAACGTCTTGCGTCTCTTTTATAAATTGAATTTTTATTGGCATACAAAATCGTGTTGACGAGGCCCGAGGATTCATCCAAATTATTTCTTCAGAATTTTCAGTTTTTGTAATAACTCGTAATGGTACAATTGACGTCAATAATATATCTGAATCTTTAGCATCTGAGCTCTCCAGAAATTTTTGCTTGTATACCGAGTGGCCAGAGCTCCCAACAAAGCCCCATTTATATAAAATTTCTAATGCTTATCTTTTATAACGCGAGTAATAACCTCATTCTGAACTATTGACAGACGCTGAACGACGTGATCGAGAAGACTTTGTAATTTCACTTCTCCCAAATTCTCAGTAATTTTTATATCCTTGGGGTAGCACTTTTTTTTAGCTAATAATACTTTTTTGTATGCAGGATAGATGTTGCAATTTTTCTCTTTTGTCCTTTTCTCATTTTTATGTACTGTGATTTGGTCATTTTAGTATCAATAATAAATGCCACAGCTTTTTCCGGAGTGTATGCTCGCCAGATTAATTTTGAAGGATTTATTCTCTTCATTGCTCTTAACGAGCGAGGACTTGTCAATGTGGCTTTCTTCATTACATGAGCAACATTTCTCGGGCCTTTTTTAATGAAGCTTGTTTGAGTCGCAAATAGAAGTTCTTCGGAACTATGACTCCATACCAGATTTTTCGTTCGCCTTTTCTTTGTTCTTGTACTCGTGCTTTCGAATTCTTTTCTGGCTCGACGAACTAAACCTCTAGTGGGTGTAACACTACCTAGATGTTGCGGAGTGCCTAATTTTATTTCTTCTCCCAGTCAACCTTCATTTTCTTTTCAAAAAGCTTTTCTTATTTCTTCCACTTGCCTTCCATCGAATTGTAAAATTGCACGAAAATATTTTAATTTTGGCCAAAATCTCTTCTTCTGGAATACTTGGTATTAGCAATTTGATGAAATCAACCATCTTCTGCTTCGCAGGTATCGTATTTGCCTGAGAAAGAAGGCCTTCCGCAGAAAGAAAATCAAACAATTGATTTCTTTTCACTCCCAGATTGACACCTGGAAACAAATGGTTAAAAAAAATTACTTCCCTGAACCCATGCACATTGCGAGTAGTATCATTTGATAGATAGATAAATGTTTAATAAAACTTAGGCCAAATAAATGTAAATCTTTTTTTTTTCTACTCTAATAAAGTTTAAACAACAGTTAAGAAAATGATTTTTTCATTTAATTTATAAAAACCAAAAATATAAGCAGCCAAACATTATATAGACTTAAAAGTTATTTCAAAACTTACTTGAAGGACCAGCAGCCATGGCGAGATAGAAATTTTCACAATAAAACACTATAGGGACTTGTGGAAACAACTTTTACACAACCATTTAATAGCGGCGACTAAATGTAAATGAGCATATTCTTTCCTGTGCTCGCTTACCTGCTTCAGTACCGCCCTATACTTCCAAGAATTCCCATTTCTGTTGCATGCCCTTCTAGGATAATTGTCTGTCTATAGTTCTACAACAGATGTTTTTGATTTCAAGGAATTGCATTTTGTGACAAATGTCCCCGTAAATTAGGTATTTAGACCACTGTGCAACGGGGGTTTCACCTCTAACAGTGCTAATGAATGGATTTTGATGAAACCTTGTACAATGGGTTTGTAATGGCTTTAATAAAAAAGTTAAAAAAAAGATTAGAGTAGGAAATGATCGGAAGGGGTAGAAAACTCCCCTTCTATCACGGTTCCGTAACTTGTAGAATTGCATATTTTTCGAGATAAGGCCACTCGAAAATTCCTGAAAATATAATGTCAAATATAGGGGTAGTGTTTCATGTTTTTCCGGAAAAACTCGGTGAAAACGCACTTTACAGACAAGTTGCAACTAAAAAAGTCTTGTATTTCGATGATACATTCACCTGAATTTTTTCAGATGTTTTTTCAACTTTAAATTTCCCCTCCCCCATTTGCAGGAATTTTCGAGTGGCCATATTTCGAAAAATATGCATCTTTCAAAAAAATTGACAAGAGTAAAAACATCTTATTTTGGACAAAAAAAACCAAATACATTGCTTTTTTTCCATTTTTGACCTAATTCTACAAGTTACGGAATCCGTGATAGAAGGGGTATTTTCTACCCCTTCCGATCATTTCCTACTCTAATCTTTTTTTTAGCTTTTTTATTAACGTCATTACAAACACATTGCACAAGGTTTCATCAAAATCCATTCATTAGCACTCAAGTTAGAAATTTTGGTCATTTTAGCACTCCGTTGACTGGACTATATCAATTTTTATGAAAAGTTGCATACCTTTTCTTCTTAAAATTTTATTTTATTTCACCTTAATTATTAAATCTCGCTAAATGTCGCCTGATCAGCATCTACAAAGTGACATCACGCGAAGTTCCCCCCGTTTTCGTGTGGTCCAATTTTAGTAATTTATTTAAGGGCTTAAACGTCCGAATAAAAACCTGAAAATTTGGGAATTGACTTAAAAATTGTTCTTCTTTCGATTTCTAAAATTAAACAAAATGTTGAACGGGCCTACTGCTTAAATTTTGTGTAATGCAATTATTTGCATTCATTTTAAATAAATAATTGATGACTGTAGCCGTACTCAGTGGCGGTTTTACCACTGGGCGGGTGTGTCCAGGGCGGCAGTGAAATTTTTTCCTTCTGAATATTCTTTTAGTCGTTTTTTTAGGTAGTATATATATGTTATATTTTTTAAGAGTAGAGGCGGCATCTTAAAATAGTGCCGGGGCGGCAAGCATGTTAAAACTGCCCCTGGCCGTACTTTTACTTCCTATACGTGTCTGAGGACTAAAGGAGCGCATAGTTTAGGTCAGAATAACACCAAACCTACCAGTAAATTAAAGTTAAATCTTAAAGAAGATTTTTGCTTATAATTTTCAAACTACTGTGTCATTCTGTAGCTCAGTAGTTAGCGTGTCTAGTTTCAGGGTGTAAACTTTCTGGAAAAGTCAGGGAGTTTGATTTTGGTCAGGGAAGTCGGGGAATTTATAGATTTAGAATAAAAAGTCCGGGAAAATTTATTAAAACTACTTATTATCCAAAATTGTTCCCAACCTGCAACAGTCTTCAGTTAACAAAAGTAACATAAGTTGCTTAAATTACTTTGCCACAAAATTGTACGATGAACATTCATGCATACCTGTATACCGGATGACAACAATATATTACTAGCACCCCTCCTTTGCCCCTTGTTTTACAAGATATCAAAATGAAACTCGGCATAGTGAATGTAGACAGACGTAAAATGCCACATTTTGACATACTTGAAGATTTTTTCAGACTTCCGGTTTAACCGGAAGTGACACCAATTCTTGATTTTTTAACAGAACACCCTGTATATTATTGCATTTAAAGCATCCTGGGAAAATTCTGAGTGGGTTTGAACCACAGTCGAAATCTATATCTAGAAGCAATTCAAAGCAATAAATATATATTATCTTTACTAAAAAGTTCCCATAACTCAAAGTTTCTCTAACTCGAATGGATTTTTAATCCCCTTGGGGATTCGAGTTATGGAGGTTCGACTGTAGTTTGGTGAGTTTTTATGCCGACTTGGTTTTTGACTTTTCCAGACCGATTCAATGGTACCATCAAACCCAAATTCCGTTGAGTATTAAACTCAAAAAATTTAATATTTGTTTTTCATTATGATAGAAAAATAGTAAGAATAATTTTTAAATTAAGCCATGAAGACAAAAATTATTTGACAGTTATAAGAAATGTTATTAATAAACAATAGTATGCAGGTATTCCATTTAAAAATCAGAAATTGGTGTCTACCGGCTAAACCGAAGTCCGTGAATACTGCAGAAATCTAAGTGGTTTAGAATTGAAAGAACATGAGGCAGACAAGAATTTTTGCATTGATTAATCAGTACAAAAGTATATATTCTCAATTTTTCATTTATACCATAGACACAGACATTAATATAACTAGCGCTATATTTGAAGACTTATCTTAATACACAAATATGGCTTCACCGCCTTTATTCTCTTACTGCTGGCACAATATTCCTCGCAAATTTTAAAATTTGTTCTATCAATATTTGTTAATGTCTCAGCAGTTTATTATTTATCTGGCTGTGATTCGGTAAGCTTTCCATTTAGGAAAAGAAAAGGTAGCGGTTTCAAAAAAAGCAAATTCTGAAAATTTCCATTCATTTGACTAACTTAATGAAAATGGCACATGTATTATTGAAGATTTCTTAATAAATTCACCCAGTTTTTTCATGTTTTTATATGGTTATCCGGAAATTAAGGGAAGTATGGATCATTTACAAACCCATTTATTTGCAATTTGTATAATGGTACATGAGATATATCAGTTGTATATAATTTCCAATATGAGTATTAATTTAAAATCTTACTTTTTAAATTTGTATTACTTTCAGGGACTTACCACCTTTGGAAACCGCATTTCGTTGTCATATTGTAAGAGCATATTTACGTGCACCATGACACAGGAAAGACGGTAACACAATGCCAATCATGATGACAATAAATGCTAAGTCAGGCTCTGTAAATATAGTTTTAGAAGTTTGCAAATGCAAAACTTCACTTTGCATTCATAGCATAGCATATATACGCCAGTCACTAGAGTAAAAAAGCTATGAAATATTGCGAAAGTTTTTAAATTTTAAGACAACATTGTAGAAGGTATAAAAATAATAATTCCGGTTTTTGCACCCTTTCCGCCCCCCGGAACATTGTTTAATTAATAAAAAACACATAACTTTTTGAAAAAATTCCGAAATTTATGCAAACCTTGGAGAATATTTTAATAATTTTAGACATCTTCTATCAAGTTTGCACACTGCCACGATGACCGGAACATTACAAATAGTTTCTTTATTAACTTTACTTCGATATATTTAGTCGGTTAAAAATTTCGAAAATTATGCAAATGATCGTTTATATAAAAGTCTAAAAAAATGGAACTTTGTTTAGAATTGCATTTTTCGCATCCAATTTTTTTTTTTTTTAGAAATATTTTTATTTATATTTTTTATTTTTTTTTTTTCCGGTCATCGTAGCAGGGTGCAAACTTGATAGAAGATGTCTAATAATTATTAAA
Source organism: Rutpela maculata (assembly GCA_936432065.2). Classification (NCBI taxonomy): domain Eukaryota; kingdom Metazoa; phylum Arthropoda; class Insecta; order Coleoptera; family Cerambycidae; genus Rutpela; species Rutpela maculata. Next base: position 22,283,748 of record OW386288.2, read on the forward strand.
ATGTTCTCCGCGGTTTGCATAAATTTCGGATTTTTTTTCAAAAAGTTACATCGTTTTTTGTTAATTTAACAATGTCCTGAGGGGCGGAAAAGGGTGCAAAACCGGATTTATTATTTTTTACCTCCCCCAACGTTGTTACAAAATTTAAATACTTTCGCAATTTTTGTCTAACTTTGCACTATGGAAGTCCGGTGAGTGGCCTAGTATTTGAGCAAATGTAAATGTATCATAAGCTGTTTAAGTGAAGACAAGTGTACACAGAATAATATATAATATGTGCTTTCTGAATACATCTCGAAATGAACGCTGCTCCGTGTCGTTTCATGTTCTCCAAGAGATTCGCTGCATTGGTAACCAATGATTTAACGTAGCACGTAAAGCACTCCAACTTATTACATTACCTTTCTATGGCTACAAAACTGTTATAAACAATTTTTCATTTTCAAAAATTAATTCAGACTAAACTACATTTCCCTCGCTTATACTAGTATTCTGTCTTCAATAATAAAAAAGTTTCCTCGATACACACTTTTTCAATGTAGCTACTGCAAAATCCATGCGATCTTAAACAAAAACATTTTTTTGCACCAGGTATTTGGTACAGTTTTATATATGGCAATTGATTCATCATGTTTCAAAATATGCGACCAAATTTTCAAGTTGACTCAATTATTAGAAACAAAGTTACTGAATGAGAAATGTAAAATACTGTATTCTCAAGAAATTTTATGAAAAAGTGCCGAATCGAATTCGGCAGGTCATTTTACATAACAATACAACTTCAGTTTCTGAATATTCGTGAGTTGCAAAGGCCACTCTTATTTTAAATATATAAATATTAACATATATTTCCCTTCACATTTATTTTTCAATGTAAGTTTTAAAGCAGAGCCCTATTGGAAAATATTTCTTCTCTTTGAAAGAACAATAAAACAATGTGTATCGTTAATAGTAACTCAAGTTATGAAAAATAAAGAATGTTAAAAAAAAACTTATTCGCGTTTGCTTGATGCAACTTTAATAGGCCCCTAGTGCAAGAAAAATGAAAAAACAATTATTTTACGGTAATAGGACAGGAAAACAAATAAATCAAAATCAACTTAAAAAAATTAAATTTCGATTTCTCTCATTTTTCAAGCCGAGATTTCTGAAATCCATTGCCCTGCAACACTTCTAAAAATAACATTGCAACTAATATAGGATATTTCTCCTCATTAATTTCTGTTACGTAAAAATATGGCAATTAAAAAATAAACAAGATAATCACAAAAAAGTTAATTTATTTATGAAAGAACTTATAAACTTAAGCAATAAACTCATATGGTATAGGTGCCAGTTGCATCGCTGGCGTCTTTCCGCTAACGATGTGTGCTGGCCTAGGTTGAGCTGGTTGCCTTTTAAGTTCTACCTTAATGTTTTTTTCTTTAGCTTCTTTGCGAAGTTTTTCATTTGATTTTACACGCTGTAAGAAATCTTCACGGCATTTGGAGTGAATTACGTGTTCAATACGGATATTGATTCTCTTGGGGATAATTTTTCCTCGTACCCTTTTGTTTACGATAACACCCAATGCATGTGCTGTTACGTTGAATACACGGCCAGTTTTACCATGGTAAATTTTGTAAGGCATACCCTTCTGTACGGCACCATTACCCTTAATATCAACTATATCGCCGACTTTGTAAACTTTCATGTAAGTGGAAAGAGGGACAACTCCATGTTTCCCAAATTTGCGAGAGAATAAATCTCTCGTTCCTCTACGGTATCCCTTCGAATTAGTCATTTTTCAGACCTACAACAAGAAACATGTTAAAAATATAAGGTTAGAAACCACATGGTTTACAATATAAACAGTTTTTAAGACACCCGCCGTATTCTAATACTTAATTACAACATTCTAAGTTTAAAATATTTCATTTAAATATACCTTTCAAAAAGAATTCTAACATAAAACATATATTTTAATATAACCTACCTTTCCACGAAATCAGGAACAGAAAGAAAGGAAACGGAAAATCGAAATGGCCGACAGATCTCTGACTTTTTGATGTTATCTCTTTCTAACATAAAATAAAGATTAAAGATGGGCGGTACGGTTTCTTTAGTGGATTCGGTCTGTTTGGAACCGTTCAGCTGGATTCGTTCTATCGGATCCACTTCAAAATGTTTACGCAATTAGATAGGAAACTAAAAATTGTCCAATCGCTTTTTCCTATTATTATACTCTTCGCAAAAACGAAGAGTATATTGTATTTGATCGGCACATTTCTAAAATCGTAAATATCGCTCGTAGAGAAAAAATTTTCATATCATTGTGTTAGTGAACGAATTCTGAACAACTTTCAAAATGTCCGTCTGTCCGTCCGTCTGTCCGTCTGTCCGTCCGTCTGTCCGTCCGTCACGTTTCTTGTAAGCACGATAACTTAAGAAAGAAAAGTCCGATTGTATTGAAATTTAGAAAATAAGTTAGTGTTAGCTAGAGGAAGAACCCTATTGTTTTTGAAGAAAATCGATCAGTAAATAAAAAAGTTACTAATTATTTAATTTAAAAAAAAAATTTTTTTGTTAATTTTTGTGGCTTGTACTAAAATGGAAATCGCGAGATATTATTTCCATAACAAATTTTTTTTTGTGTATGAAGTTTACTAATATTTCTTAGAAGTGAAATATGTATGAATGTCGACAGATATATATTACAGACAATCAATTTTCCTAGCAATAGGTGGTGGCGCAGCGGCTAAAGCTTTTCGTTGCAATCCAAGGGTTCCGTGTTCGAATCCCGCAGGTTGGATTTTTTTTTCATTTTTTTTTCATACAATTTTTTTCACAACAAAGTTTATATCACAAAATTTAGGATGTCCAAAAACTAACATTATTTACAAGAAAACTGCGAAGAGTATCCTATAGAATGTGTAACAATTATATATAAAAAGCTCAGTAAATTGGCGAAGAGTACGTTTTTGGCTTGTTTTTATATAGGTAAGTTATGACGCGATGACAGTCAACTCAAACTTCAAATCTCTCTAAGCACCCAGTCAGGGTCAGGAGTAGCCTATTAGGCAATCCAAACCACGTGACATCCAACATGGCGTGTGTGGACGTCGAGAGCAAACATTCATTTTCATTCGTTAAACGTTTGTGTTTTTCTGTTGGGTTGGCTACGTTTCCGGAATTTAGGACAGGTCGTTGGATTCCCTCTAAAGCCCAGTTCAGATAGTCGCGAATTGCGAATGGCGATTTGCGAATATTGTTCTGATTGGTCACCCGCCCACATTTTCGTTTAAACTGACCAATCACTCGGCGATCAGAACAATATTCGCAAATCGCTATTCGCAATTCGCGACTATCTGAACTGGGCTTAATTCGGTGTTTTCATAAATTTTAAAATCTCATTAACTGGTGAAGGTAATACTTAATTATTATAACTAAAAATATTTTAATTTCCACAGCCAGTTGAGTAATATCCAAGAGAAAGTATTTTTAAATTTGATTTAAATAAAAATATTACCGCCCAAAACATTAAGCTGTATTGTTGACGTCATCGGTCATAAACACCTAACCTCAAAAATACATATCTTTTAAAAATTTCCGAGTAATATGTCACTATTATGAAAATTCCCGCTTGGTTCTCGTATTTTCAACTAAAATCTTGTTCAATGTAATGTTCATAAAGTTTTAATAAATATCTTCTCCCAATGAAATAAGGAGATTTTTGTAGGTTGGAAATCCAATCTATAATTAGCAGCCCATTTTTAGTAATCAACAATACAACAATTCTAAAAGTTGAGGTTATGTTAATGCAACCGATGACGTCACAGCCCGTTTTGTATAATACCCGTTCAGTTATTCACTTAGAAAATAAATAATTTTGTTGAAATTTTAAATTGATGGATGCAAGAATGGTGTTTAAATATTGGTAAGTGATTTAATGTATGGAGTACATCATTTTAATAATATCAAAAAAGCAAATTTGCATACAGTGAAAACACCTAATTCTCCAGTCGAGAGAATACTCATTTTAGGAGAAAGGAAAAAGGAATGATATGAAAAGAGATAAAACATTCACATTCTCTGCTCCCTGATTCGAGAATATAGTCCCAGAACCAGGGTGTATTTAATACAGCGTGACCAGGACACACATATCATAGCAGATCAATGGAACGCAGACCCGGTTCGATCGACATCGTGGATTCGGTCAGACCCGTTCCACCTCCGGATTCGTTTACTTGGAACAGGTCCTCCCGGACCGCCCATCTCCAATAAAGATTGTTTGTCTGTCCTTAATGGTAAAGACGGAATTTCTTTTACGGACAGATACATAGATTAAAGAATATTATGACCTCAGATAAACAAAGAAATATATGGATAAATAATACTCTCCGTCTCCGCGTAAGATATATCACGTATTCATTGTTTACATGTCTATCGAGGCGTTCATTGGTTCTCTTCCGAAGGACGTTGACAGTTGTTTACATTTTCTTGTGCCGCCATATTGTTTTATTGCTTTTAACTCTGTTTTTATCCAGTTATAAACAATTTTGTATTGATTTTGCAGTTTAATCACGTTTTATACGGTTCAAAAATGACTAAGGATTGTTTAATTTACTAAAAGACCTACAAAAGGGAGTAATCTCGTTCGTTTTATATGCAAGCATAGTTGTGTACATAGTCGTAGGTTAGGGTTATAGTTAGGTTTATTGTCTTATTGTTTTGCTGATCTAGCAATAAATCATTTTTCCTTCTGCCTCTCTCGTCTTTACACTCAAGTAAAAAACGTAAAAAGACAGTTGTGTGATTATCAGATAGATAGATAGATTAATAGATTTAGATTTATTTCTCTAAATTTAAATGTTACATAAGTATACCTATTTAAATTTGGTACGAGTATTTCAAACTTTACAGAATGTTTACATTATTACATAATAATAGACTGTATTAACTTTTCAAAATAATAATGCACTGGGTTCGATCCCCAGCTTTAAAATTGGCAACGTTGATATGTAATGGATGTATATCTGCGTTTTTCTAAATGTGTAACCCCCTTCTGAACAGTGTTGACTTTGAAATTGTTGGGGTTGCCTGATATATGTGGTACGTTATGTTGTTATTCCGTAGGCTCCCAGAAAATATTACGCTTAGAAAAAAGTGACTCGCTGTCCTACAGGTAACTGACCAAAATTTGAAGCATTTACAATTATGTATGCTTTAATCGTTTCAAGTTTGATGACTTTTATGTATCCCGGACAGGAAAAAGATGTTTAAGAAAAATGTTTGTTTCCTAGTAGTATCGTATCAAGGGTGTCTCATATAATTTGCTTTTTAATACTAACAAGAGTCGAGTCGAGGCTACTCTCTGCTTTATCTTTGCTTTTACTGGAATTAATTCAGAATCGATACCTACAGACCCGACGAGAGAGGGTGATGCCCCCGGGCTTGTCTAGGGGGCCCGGAAATTTTAAAAATTTTTGAGGGTCCATATTTTCTCTCCACGGTCCTGCCAAGATACCGATATAAATTAAATTTACTAAGTTAGAAAATTAACTGCAATTTATTATATTTTTTAATAGCCATATCAGATTGAAATAATTTGATGCGTTGTATCGAAAACAGATTTGATAAAGAATCTGTTATCTTTATCGTAACTATATTCAACAATATTAAAATTAAAAACTGGTAGTAATGGTGCGGGGAGCTAAGTGGCTTTTTCAGGCACTCTTCGTTACAAGCATTTTCTATGCGCTGATTAATTCTATCGAACTTGACAAAATAGACTTCTGGCTTATGTCAGCCCGTCGAGTTGGCCATAGTTCAAGATATAAAAATCAGTGAAATTATATCATCGTTACAAAGCCAAGTTTTTTTGTGTGTACACATTTTATGTTTAGAATGAATAAAATAAGATCGCCAGAAAGTGTGGGCCATCAGGGGCGCAACCAGAAAGGTCAAAGAGGTAAAAAAACGAAGTTATATAACATATCATCGTTACAAACTTTTTTAAGGTTGAACATATTTTATGTTTTGAACACAGAAAAAATTCCCAGAAAGAAAATGTTTAGGATTTTTGAAGAAAATTGGATTTTTTCCCGCATATTTCATCTCAGAACTCTAATCTCATCGTTACAAGTTCTGGCTCCTTTTTAAAACGTAAATAAGCTCCTTCAACAATAGAATAGCCTCCCCATAAACAAAGTCAACAAAAGTACCATATAGGCTCTTAAATATACAGGAATTTAACACTTTCGGCTAACTTGACTCCGTACCTTATCTCAAATGTATTGTATCATTATTACCTTTCTGGCTGCGCCTCCTGACGGCCCACACTTTCTGGCGATCATATTTTATTCATTCTAAACATAAAATGTGTACACACAAAAAAAATGAGCCTTGTAACGATGACATGATTTCACTGATTTTTAAACAGTGTTCGTGACGCTCCTGACAGGAGGTGCCCCGCCAGAAGTCGATTTTATGAATTGTTATCATCCATTAAACCATAAAAATATCTCAAAGTTCATAAAGCGATGAGCTGCCGAAAAAGCCACTTAGCTCCCGCTCTATAAGGTAGTGCATTATGTAGAGTATATTTGTTTACAATATAGAGATTTAAAAGTAATATGATGTTATTTTTATTTTATGTATATGGTACGGGTAGCGTATGACCAGATTCATTATACAGTATCGGAAAGTCTTGGATTAGGCATGCAAACAGAGCTGCCTACGCACATGTGGTGAGGAAAGCAGGTGGCACGAGTAGGATGTGTTATACGATAAAAAAAAATAGCCTAGTTGTTTCGCTCTCGCTTGCTCTTATTGTCATACCTAATCAAACGCTTGCCGGTACTGTTGAGTGATAAGTATGTAAACTTTTAGATGAATATGTTATACTGTAATATGAAAAAATATTAGTTGGTTTCAATTATATAATTGAAGCATATGCTAACATATATAGATGTTTTCATTTTCTTGACCGTTGATATCAAATTAACTTGATGCAGTTATATCCTGGGTTATCGGTCTTTATAATAAAATTACTCTTTTCTTACGTTTCGGTTTATTCAACCATCGTCAGAGAACTACAATTAAGTGAAGACCAATATTTTTTTAAATGCTATTTTGTATACACATACAATTTAAATCCATGTGTATAAAAAATAGCATTTGAAAAAATATTTGTCTTCATTTAATTGTAGTTTTCTGACGATGGTTGAATAAACCGAAATGTAGCAAAAATAATAATTTTATTATAAAGACCGCATAACCCCAGGATATACCTATATCAAGTTACTTTTATATCCTAACCAAAAGTTAATTTTTTTTTTACTCAGAAAATGTAGAGTAACTTATCGTTTAAGAACCATTTAACTTTGAGAATTGACAGTTCAATACTTTCATTTCTCTTCAATAACACATTTTGTAAAAATTCTAACCAAACAGTACTCTTTTTGTCTCAATAGAGTCGTAGTACTATTATTGTCAGTAATAGTCGAGAACATTAATCGATTATTTTAAAAATTTTAACCCCCTTATATGTCTACGCCTCTGATTAGGCGACTCCATAAACCTAAACATTCCTCTCCACTCTGCCCCTTTTAAGGTTATCCTCCCTACACACAACTTCTGTGTACTTCAAATGAGATTATTTATCCATATTTCTTTGTTTATCTGAGATTATGACAGATATTTAGTGTCGATGTAGTAGAATTCTCGTTTTTATTTTGGTAATAATTGACAGAAGACGTTTCTAAACGTAAACAAGTTTCTAGAATTATTTTTGTTGGGTAATATAAAAATATAAAGTTAAACAGTTATAAAACAAGAGTACAATAGACATTTCATTTATTAAACACCACCATGGATAAGAGCAAATTTAGATTAATGGAAGATGAAATGAGCAGGTATATTATTCACAAAAAATTTCATAATATACAATTAACCTAGACACACTGCTTTATATTTGGCTATCTTTAACATAACATTTTTTTTTAGGTTTGAGGCTGAAATATCCGGCCAGCAGTCTATGATAAATGGGTATGGACCTACATTTTCAATACCAGGATTTGGCAACATTCCTCCACCTCCAACTCCACCGATATTAATTCCACACCAAATTAGTAGAGCAGCCAAACGATATGAGAATGTCTATACATCACAACCAGTTATTACAGCTCAACCGGCAGTCGTATCAGCTAAACCAACATTGTACGCACCCCCAAAGATAACCACTACACAGGCCTCAAATACTCAGTCATCTGTCGATTTCATGGCACTTCAATCAGAAGTGGAGAAGAAATTGAAAAAGTTAAAAAACGAGAAAGTTAGCGCTGAGCTCGCTATATCACAAGGTATTCTATATTTTATGCAAATATAAGGCGAAATCATTTTGCTCTTATGCATGTAACGCTTTCAGTGTTAGTTCATAAGGTGTCAAATAATTTATTTGTGAATTATTTCAGGCAAGGCTAGCAGTGCTTTACAATCGTTTGGACCTGAAGATTATAAAAGAAAAGGTAGTAAGAATAGAAAGTTGATGCGCACCGCTGGTGGGCAAACTTGGGAAGATCAGTCGTTGGCTGATTGGCAGGATGATGATTTTAGAATTTTTTGTGGTGATTTGGGGAATGATGTTACTGATGAGCTTCTCACAAGAACATTTAATAAATTTCCTTCCTTTCAAAGAGCTAAAGTTATAAGGGATAAACGAACAAACAAAAGTAAAGGGTATGGGTTTGTTAGTTTTAAAGATCCAGCAGATTTTACGAAAGCAATGAAAGAAATGAATGGTAAGATTTATTTATGTTTTGTTCTTTTTTAACTCTTCCTTTCTCAACATTTCTGTAAAATTTGTCTGTGTTTTTATAAAAAATATAAATATATCTTGTTGATTTTAGGTAGGTATGTGGGAAGTAGGCCAATAAAATTGAGAAAAAGTTCTTGGAGAAACAGATGCATAGATGTAGTAAAGAAAAAGGAGAAAGAAAAAGCAGCTTTGTTAAACCTGCTCACGTCAGGATCCAACAGATAATTATAATTGTAACAGCTTTGTATATAACTAATTTTGAAGATAAGCTTTACTGTGTTCCTATATTTCTCCATATTTTGAAGTAATTAACCAATAGTTGAACAAATAAACCTTTCTCAAGAATAAAAGTCCATTGGTATGATGGTCAGATGCACCATTAACCAAATTAATCTAGTGATAGTACTTATTCTGAGCAATATACATATTAAAATTATAGCTGAACGTAGTTCTGAAAAATAAAGTGATTTATAATAACTCGTGTTACTTTTATAAACGCTTCCTTAGTTGATCCTCTCTTGTGGATTTATATGATGGTAGTCAAATTGAAGCTGTAAGCATAATATCAAGTTTCAAAATAATCGTTGGCGTTACTATATTGGCAAACCTCACGCATCTTGCGTTGCAAAATCTTCATGTAACATTTTGTAGAGTAAATATTCTTTTCGTGGAAACGTTGAATTGAGAAAATACACCATGTATTTTCTCATTAACAGCAAGCCGAGCCAGATTTGGTTAATTATAATTTTGTAGACTGATTAAATTATTCAAACAAGCTAAAAACGTACTCTTTGCCTGTTCACAGAACTTTTTATATAATTGTTACACATTCTATAGGATACTCTGTAGTTTTTTGTAAATAATGTTAGTTTTAGACATTTTTAATTTTATAGTACGTACTTAGTTGGTAAAAGACTCAGGGTAAAATAAAGTGAAAATAAAACAAAAAAACTATACCATACCACATTTGGGTTTCGAACCCGGGACCTTTGGATTCCGAGTCAAAAGTGTAAGAACTACACCACCACCTTACATGTAAAAAAAAATGTTCATTTTTACATTATAAGACACGAGCTAAAATCATATTTTCACGGTTGTATATTACATTATGAAATGTATATTTGTAAAATATATAAATATTTAGATATTAATATGAAATATCGTTTCACCAGATTTCTATTCAGTTACAAAAACATAAAAATCAAAAAAAAATTTTTCAAATTTAAATCAATAACATTTTTATTTACCGATCGATTTTGTTCTTCCTCTAGCTAATACTAACTTACTGTCCAAATTTCAGTACAATCGGATTTTTCTTTCTTGGAGTTATCATGCTTACAAGAAACGTGACGGACGGACAGACGGACATTTTGAAAGTTGTTCAGAATTCGTTCACTAACACAATGATGATAATATATGTCTTTAATCTACGGTTAAGACTGATTGGTATAATGCGCAGATCACTGCTCAAATTGGTACCTTCCAGGAGTTGATTTATTATCTAAACCATGATACCATTGTATATAGACTACCTAGTAGTATAACCTTATGGAGATTTCGTTGGATGTGAAAGGAGGCTACGTATAGATGGCACAACGATCGAGGGATGCCAGCGATTTAATTGGTGGAATGAAATGATTCTTATTGGTTGAAATCTCTTGCCTTGACATTGAGCTAGAGTATTGTTCTGCTTGAAAATACACAGGTCCGCACTTAGTTTCATTCTTCGTCCATTCATTTTGATTGATAATTAACAGATCAAACGACTTACCTGTAAGGAAATTTGATCCTAATTATACGAACAGTCCTGTCCGAAATTATTACCACTTGTAGTAGTGCTAACTTCTACCAATACCGTACAACGTTTAAAGAATTTTTCTTCGCCCGTAGTTATCCTGTCCCTGCGCCGGCCCTGTTGTGTCTTACTCGACGCGCCACCTATCGTGTTCATATCACATCCTCACTGTAGTTTAAAGAATCCTGTATCTGTAGATCGTTTTTATATCTCAATCATCCGATGTCGAATTAAATTTTTACTATAGGTATTAGTGATGTGATATGGGCGATTTTTCAATCACTCTGTCAACAGTAATTGCGAATATTGCGATCGTGGTTAAAGCGAATGCAAGTGGCATTGATGTTAGTAATTTTTCTTCCCAGATCTCACAATCGATGAGCGGGGGGGAGAAATCTAAAAAACATTTTTTTATCCAAGTGCACGATTGACAGTTGTTTTCTGTTTTGTACTTAAAATTAATCCGAGTATATTTTATTCGGATGAAATTTTAATACTCGGAATCAAGCGAGTATTTTGATACTCGGATTAACCGAGTATTTTAATTCGAATTCGCCCAACACTAAATGGGGGTTTCGTTATACGTTATACATACGTATACATTTTTGGGCACTTGGGAGGGGTGTAATAATTTCGGACAGGACTGTTCGTATAATTAGGATCAAATTTCCTTACAGGTAAGTCGTTTGATCTGTTAATTATACTTCACAGTCCTGTCCTCATTATTACCACTTGTAGATGTTTAGAGAAAAAATAAACGATCTATAGAGCTGGAGGGTTGTTTTGGAAAAAATACGTTTTATAAATGTATTTCTATCGTAGATATAAAACACGTTTTTCGTTTTACAGGAATTGATAACACTTGTTATCGCAGTTACTTAACTGTAAACTTACTTGGAAAATAAGAATACAAAAGTTTATCCTAGAAACAAGACTTGAGAAAGTCTGCAAGCAGTCTTATTATTTAAGGCTGAACAAAATGATACTGATAGTAAAAATAAAAAACTTCGTATAACTACTCGGCTTGAGGTAGCCGAGTCTTTTAAAATCCCCTGAGGAAATGAGTTTGTATCGACATATTGGTAGGCTTATTATAAAAAATCTAAAAAAGTGCTGAATTTACTTGACCACCCAGACCTTTTGCGGGCTGCGCTGAGGTTGCAGCGTGTCTAGTAGTACAGCTTGAATATATACCAACCCTTGAATACGTATCAACACCACTTTTGAAAAAGTACCTTTTTGACCTAGCTGCTTATTGATTGCACTGCTGCTGGGTTATGGAGGCTTCTTATAGGTAAGAATTAATGTGTCATTATCACTAGTTCTGAAATCTTTTGTCTTTTCTATGTGGGCAGTAAGTAAACTCGCAAGGCACAAATTTGTCCTTTCATTGAAGGGTATAATGATTAGCGGTTGGTATCTTCCTTTTCCAGTAGTCTTAACTCTATCAGGGACATATATTTCAAACCTGTCCTCGAACTTTTTTATATGTTTAAATTTTATTTTGAAAAGGTTTGTAACCGGTGAGCTGAAATAATTGCTAGCAGTGTGTCACCGACTTACGACTCGTATTTTCAGAAAACAATTTGTATGTGGGCTTTCTCCAAATATATCGGGACAAGATTAGCTTTTTGAGGTTTTATATTATAGATTCCTTTGAGGAATCTATTAATTCTTCGTTTTTATTGGCGATCGGAAAACTGAGGTATAAGAGCCGATTTGCAGCTGTTAATTGCTTAATAAGACTTACCCTCAGAAAGAATATCACAGTTTCACATGTTTTTTGTGAATGTTTTAAGACCATTTTCAGCAGCCAAAAATTCCAAATAGTTCATATGGTATGCTGCTTCTTGCGGAGGCCAGTGCTAGATTACCCTATATGCCAATTACGCACATGCGTAAAGTGGCAGATATTTAGGGGCGGTAGATATTGACTTTCAGCCTACCATTAATGACTTTGTCGCATGAAAATCATGGCGAAAACTGTTTTAATACATATTATATTTACAATTACCTAATTATTTCTTATTTATTTGCTTTTATCATGTTTGGAAATGATTATTTAGGTATTAAACAAGTCACAATAAGTTACACTTTTTTTTTCCTTTTTTTTATACATTCAATATGAAATTAGCAACTTTCTTATTATTACTAGAGGCGGCAATTTTAGGTTTGCGTAAATAAAGCGGCAAATACTTTAGTTCATCACTGATGACGGAGGCCAAAAAACCATGAATAATCTCGTCTCTGCAGGAAGCACCCCAAGCTGTTGTAAAAACATTGGTATAGGTAATAAGTTGATGATGTAAAGATCTCATAGAACTGTTTGCATTTGGTATGTGACTGACCACCGTAGTGGGTCTTTCTTAACCTGTTGTTTGATAATCATTATTCCCTTGTAATTTCCCTTCCTTTTAAGACCTAGCATTTTTTACCTTTCTAATATTTTTGTATACAACCAGCTGTACCCTATAGCTGGGCATATAGCTATTAATGTACTAATTACTTCAGCCAGGTTTCGAATTTTACAACTAGAACATTTCAAAAAATTATTCAGTAATTTAAAATTTTGACGCATTTCTCTCTCGGCACTGATATTGTTATATCTACCGAATTATATTCGAAGCCTAGAAATTGTCATGTGCATGTCTTTTAGTGTTAATACTCTCTTTTCCTTATTGATTGCGAAACCAAGTGTGGATAACTGACTAAGTATTGCCTCAGTATTTTACACCCTTTCACGTCACTGGCTGTGAGGAGGGAATTCTGTGAGATTAGCTTTAAAAGCTGTACGATAATCTTCAATTTTAAAATGAGGTGGATTAGCGAACTTGTTTAGGTTTTTTAAATTTAGAATAAACCTGTAATCACCCTTGGTTTTTGTTTAAAAGAATACGAGGAAAGAAATTCCCCCTTTCTGTGAACACAACTTTCTATGGCCCCAATATTTAATAGGTGACCAATGCTTTTTTCAAAATTTGATATATCATTGCCCAGATTCACTTTCGGCAAACAATTTTGGTTTGGGATGGATGTAAAAGTTTATTTTTATACCTTTTATCATATATAGGATAATTGAATTATCTGTTAGTATTTGCCATTCGTTAAGTGATTTAAGTCGACCAGCATATTTGTCTGTTCCCTCTAGTAATAATGATGTTTGGGTTTCCTTCTGATGTCTTCTTCTTGTGTCGGTACTTGAGTCTGCGTTCTGGTTTCTACAATCCCCTTCCCCCTTCTTTGTGTTTCTTTCTAATGTTGGGATTACTGTGCGGTGCCATTACAAACCTAATATGTATTGACATTGCTTAATGTAAGTCACATAATAATGCGCCTGTTTAAATTATTTCTGCCCAACGAGCTGAAATGTGAGGAGTTCTTAAGGCATATTACCTAGTGGGTCTTCACCCAAAAATTATATTGTCATTAACCTGCTCGATAATATGTTGTTCGATAAGCACTACGTCCTCATTTGGTAAGTCACTGGTTCTTGAGTCAGTCAAGACTAGAAACCGAGTCAGAACCTGAATTAAGGGATTATCTGTGGTGCAGAACTCGTTATTTAAAGAAGGGAAAATAGTGCTTCGTGTGATAACACTAATTATTATCAATGGCCGAACAGCTTCAGGCTTTCCCTGAAAAATGCAACACTTTTGTCATCTATGGATTTCTGAAGGATAATGATATCTATAATTGTTTCATACTATGCCAGCAGTATATTATATTAGTTTAGGGAGTGATTGCTCATATCTCTCCCTTAAAAATCGCCCCTGGATTCCTTGGTGAACAAAGTATTGGTACTTCACGTGATCAGACCACTTTGTATAATTATTATTATGATTTACCATTGCAATAAAATCGACTAACTAGAACTATTTCCATGTGAAAAGTTTAGGTACTTCATGTGATCATACCACTTTTCAAGTTCTCTTAAACTAGTCCGTGTTCGCCATTTTGCGGAAGCTAAAAAACCTAAAAATTCAATGAGATACTTGCTTGACGAAGTCAACTCCATTTTCTTTTGTAACTTCTTAATTTCCTTTAACATTTTCGTATTTTTCTTTCATTTTCTGGTCGATTTCTCGACTTTTTTGGAAGTTTTTTCCATTGTGTTATATAATTCGTTGTTTACGGAATGGTACAAATTAACAAAGTGAGGATGTGATATGAACACGATAGGTGGCGCGTCGAGTAAGACACAACAGGGCCGGCGCAGGGACAGGATAACTACGGGCGAAGAAAAATTCTTTAAACGTTGTACGGTATTGGTAGAAGTTAGCACTACTACAAGTGGTAATAATGAGGACAGGACTGTGAAGTATAATAATATTCCATGTTGCTGTGTTAATATTTTCGTGTTTCGATTTTCCATTTAATGAACAATTTGTCTTAGATTTAGTTGAATTTGAATAACGATACGGGATATGTAGTTTTTAAGCTGATTCCTCATTTTTGGGGAATCATAGGGACGCAAAGTGCCATTTTTAAATTTTATTTTATAAGTTTTGCTTGAAAGTAGAATTTACTACTTAGCTGGAACGAAACGTCAACCTTGGGCGCCTTTCTAAATTCACCGGTGAGTGCACCGATCTCGACCGGTTTCTCACCGAACCGTTTCAAAATTAACCAGTCACCAAAAATAAGATGTTTCTAAATTCACCGGTGTGATCAGCTGTTTGAACCGGTAAGGTACCATATCCACCAGGTTTTTGAGTTGGAATTTCGGTGAATATGTCAAGAAGAAATAAAAACAATACACTGCGCATGGCGGTTTCTTTATTCCGCATGAAGGGAACTGCCCGCGAAGTTGGAACCAAAACAAACCCACTGGTAAACCGGAAAGCCTCACCGAAGCGTTTCAAAATGTTTAATCAACCGCATGCAACCAAATATTTACCGGGGAAAAATGTTTCTAACCGGTTCCCTCCACTGGTGTATTTACTGGTGAATATTGAAAAGTGCGGCTTTATTTTATTAGCAAGTTTCAATATTCGTAACTAGAGATGAGTTGCTATTTAACAACCTGTTATTTTATAACTGTTATTTGTAAATAGCATTAACAGACTGTTATTTTTGTTCGAAAATAACAGGAGAGAAAATAACAGAAAATGTAAGTTAATATTATTATGGGTATCTTGAGTCATCGGCTCTATGTACACAGTTTTAGTTGTTTTTTTATTCATAATATATTCAAATCTTTTCAATTTTCTTCTCCGTGTGTATATTTTCGATTACCCGCACAGCGAGTTTAAAAATGAAGGACTGTCAGAGTTGAATATTTTTGTAGAAATCTCAAGCCATCCGCTTTATGTAATGACTTTTAGCTGTTTTTTAATCATAATATGTTCAGAGCTTTTATATTTTCTTCTCCATATTGTATATTTTCGTTTACCTGCATCTCCAATAGTGTCATTGCATACCCTGCGTTTGGCGTGTTGGCGGTAGGAGATCGGCGAGTTAAATTGTTATTTAAAATTTAATCTTAATCACAGCAAGCGGTGGGTTTATATAGCATAGATAAACTACAAATAAATCCATATCTCAGCAACAAAAATATAATTTGTAACTATATGTATGTATGAATGCTGGAATTTTTTTATTAATTTAACATGAAATAATAATAAAGGTTGAGGCTTAAGAAATTATTTACGTAAATCAAATTATTTATATTTTATTTATATATGAACGTAAAGAAAATTAATTAATACCTCTAGAAAACACAAAAATCAAAGAATTTTTCCTGCCCGTCGCGTCGCACAGTGCCACGAATCGTAATTTTTTCGTTCAAAATATCGAGCATTTGTTTCGCAACCGATTAGGATGAATGTTTTTTAAAATACTTGTTATTTAATTTCCAAAAAAACGTAAGAGAGCCGATTTTTTAATTATGCAAACCAAAATTATTGAGCTTAGACAAAATGGTCATTAATTTTTTATTTAAATATTAATAAAAGTTACAAATAAAAACTTTTTCTTATCCAATTTACATAAATCTTGTTACTCGGGGGGGGGGGGTTCTGAGGTCGCTGATTACGAATTTGATATCCAAATTGTCATAAATCAACCTGCAGATGGCGGAATCAATGGCGACTATAAAGTGCTAAAAAATGATGAAAAATGAAATATTTTTGTTAAAGTTTAAGCCGAGAAGTTTTGAATATTTCTGATAAGTACTTCTAAGTTAAAGTAGACTAAATTTTAAGTTCCAGGAACAAATTGAAGATGGCGGATCCAATATGGCGAATCGTAATTTCTTATCCAATTTACATAAATCTTGTTACTCGGGGGTTTCTGAGGTCGCTGATTACGAATTTGATATCCAAATTGTCATAAATCAACCTGCAGATGGCAGAATCAATGGCGGCTATAAAATGCTAAAAAATGGTGAAAAATTAAATATTTTTTTAAAGTTTATGCCGAGAAGTTTTGAATATTTCTCTTAAGTTAAAATAAAATAGGCTAAATTTTAAGTTCCAGGAAGAAATTCAAGATGGCGGATCCAATATGCCGGCAATAAGATGATAAAATACTAACCTAAAAATAAATTAAATGCATTAAACCAAATAGGCTATTCCTAAGAATTATTAAAAAATTTAAAAAGGAACAAATTTTCTGAAATATATCCAATATGGCTGCCAATCATAAGTATGTAATTCAATCCTCCATTAATTTTGAACATAACCTTAAGTGATTCATATTAATATTTCTTTTTTTTATCTGCTAATAATACTATTTAAATGTATTTAGGATATAATTAACAATAAAAAAAAATTCAACTCAATTAGAGTATTAATATTATTTAAACAACACAAACCCTTTATATATGTTTTTTTAGCCATATTATATTATCTATTAAAAATTAATATTAGATATATTTCACACTTCTGTGTGGGGGGGCATCGGATCTAGGGGGGGGGGGGGGGGCACCGGGCCACGTACTTCTCCCCATCGATCTGTTATTTTTAAACTGTTATTTCAAAATAGCAGTAGCAGTAGTTTAAACTGTTATTAAAAAATAACAGCTTTTACCCATCACTAATTTGTACGAATTATGTCCGCATGCACAAAAATTTCTTTAGTGTAAGATATATGTTGGAAATTATAATTATAAATATTGCCTAATTACGTAAAATACAGCTAGGATCTGGTTAGGTAAATTGGAAAATGTAGGTGTGCATAATTTATGCCATGTATTAGCGCTAATATATATGGATATTGTTTAAATTTTAAAATTAAGTTATTATTTTAAAACGTAACCACATTATTAATTTCGAATTAAACAACAAGAACCTTTTTTAACAAAATTATGGGAACACATCAAAGTTTTCGCCTCGGTTGTAAATATGTCCTTGAACGTAATAAAATGTGTAGTAAATTTCCAGATACTGAGAATTCTACCAGTTGGAACCCTTTGACGTGCCGCCCACCAATTAGAATTGTTGTCATTGAATAATCGGTTTATTACAGTTTATTGGCATAATATAAAATATTCAAATTTAGTAAATTGAATAGTAGTTAGATGCACTTTTATATTTTAGTCATAAAAATTTAAAAACTTTAAGACGTGATAAAACAATTTTTATTCGTAGAAATGTAATAAATAATTCCCTTGTAAAAATAACGAACCAAAAATTACTTTGTTAAATATCACTAAATTTAGTGGCATTTAGCAAAGTAATATTTGTTTTCGTTATTTTAAATGTCGGATTACGCATTTTCATTTAGCTTGCACAACGGTGTATTTAATAGGTACCGTGCGTGTAATTTCCATTAGGCATGTATATGTACATTCACGTAGCGCGAAAGATATGACAACACTGTTGCCGTAAATTCCTCAGTCGAGCGGAGATCCCAGCCACAGATCAAACAAACCAGATGTTTCACTTATGACGTTTCATGGTTTAGATAATAAATCAACTCCTGGAAGGTACGAATTTGTGTAGTGATCTGCGCATATACCAAGCAGTCTTAACCAGCGAGTATAGACACAGGAGGGAGGTGATGACACGTAACAATAATTAAAAGTCACCTAATAAATACTCAAAAAAACCACATAAATGTATAACAATAAGAACTCTAAGCTTCAATAGAATACACTGCATTCCAAAATAATTAATATCACTGTTGTATCTGATGACGACTTCCATCTCTGAGATTTCAGTACTAAACACTCTCTCCTGTGATATTGTACTCGCTGGTCTTAACTTCCTTGTCAACCGCTAGGTTGCTCTGTTTATGACTTCTGCGCAGAATCCTGGAAGGTAAACGTCACACGACAAAAAATGAAACTGGTTACATAGGGAATACTATTAAGTGAAACATCTGGTTTGTTTGATCTGTGTCCCAGCTCTGTTATTTCATTTCAGCCAGCTGGCACGCGCGATGTTGTAATTTTACTCCCTATGCCCCCACGCACGGTATACCCTGGCTTGCACACAGTCACCTGAAAAAACCTTAATCCGTTCCTGTCTCGATAACCACTAGTTCAAATGAAGTCTGCATAGAGGTCTCATCTGCACGGGTTAAAAATTCATTACTTTCATTAGGTCCCTGTAGATGACGCTTGAAATCGTATCCAACAGTTGATACACGCGCGTTATACTACTATCACAGAGTACAGTACCTACACAGAGGCGAAGGCTTTGGCGGCTCCTTTGATTTTTGATGGCTCGTTTTTTGTGACCTTGAGTACCAGTTACGTCTACACTGAGAGAAATATGTTTTTAATTTTTTTCTGTACCCTACATTTAAGGATACACTGAAGAAAAAATGTATTTCAATTTGGATAGAAAAATATTACCATTTGAATTGTTTACAAACTGCGTTTATTTTCAATTGAGTTAGGCCCTAGCAAATTTTCTGAAATGTAATTATTATAATTTGCTATAATGATACCACTTGATATTTTTTTGTTTCGATTTCGAGCTAAAAATATTATTATAATGTGACGAAGGAGTATTCTAATTTCCTTACCAAGGAAATGTATTTTTCAAAAAAAACTATATACCGTCTAAAATATTTAAATAAGGCGCCATTCTGATTTCCGACCGCCCGGCCGGCCAAATTGGCTAAAGCAAAGCAAATACCCAAGCAACACACACAGCAACCAAGCTTTATTAGTTTTTATTTCTCAAATATTTAAATAATAATTATTGTTAGTGGCTCTATGAAATATTTTGAACGTGAATCTTTGTTTTTTCTATTTAGTTCAGCTCTATTTGAGTGTCTTCATTCCAGACTATATAAATAAAGTGAGTAGAAAGAAATGTATAAAAATATAACATAACCTTTTAAACTTCATGTTATGAAAAAGAAAAACGTATCTGACTGATTGAATACCTATTTAATTATAGTTATTATAATGTGTTCGAAATGATGAAAATTTAATAAGATGTTTTATACTTTCAGAATGTAAGCTAAAAAGGAAGATTTATATATATTCCAGTATTTTAGTTGACAATCGCTGAGAAACCTACAAAATAAAATATTATATAATTTGGCGAGAATTGAATAATATTGGAGAGAAAATGTGAATCATGTGAAAGTATTATCAAATCTGACAATAAATCGCTAACGTTTTGAGAAATGGTGAATGACTAGTACAAATGTTGGTGTAAATATTTCATAACATACTGAGAATTGCTTGGTTTTTGAGAGAAATGCGTAGACAAAAGGATGAGTTCAAGGCACTCAAAAATCTTGAAGGTATATGTAGTTGGGTGTAAGAAGTACTCTCCAAGAAATTTGCAGGATAAAAGCTTTTTGCAAAGGTAAGACTTAGTTGTCGATGATCAACCTTTTTTTCAATATATGCTCACCTGATTAAACATTGCTTAATGAATAATTGCCAACATGCAAATTCATTTTTCAGGTTATGAACTCTTAGCGTAGCATCTTCAACAAAAACCATCGACTCCTTGGATTACTCATTGTGACTGTGTTACCAATCTAGACAAAATCGTTCACTACCCATCCGTCTTTCCTTTCAATTTTTTAGCAGTAAACACGGTGGCTATGTTCGAAGGGTTAACTGTTATAAATTCTGTGAAAAATACCATATAAAGTGAACAATGAAGATCTGGAGTATTGAACTACTTGAAATATGTAAAAAGGTGTACACGTCTTCCAGTTTTTGACCCCTTGCCTATGATATACCTATAGATGGAACTATACAAACCATTGTAATTTGTACAAAAACTTCTTTTTATCGTGTCTTGTTAATGTTATACAGTATCGGAAAGCGTTTGATTTGGTGCGGCAATAAGAGCAAGCGAGAGCAAAGCAAGCAATGATGTACATTAAGGGACGTGTCTGCTTTGCCTCTGCTAGGGTACTGGTAGACGCCTTTATTGTAGGCAGTCGGTTAAGTCGTTGAAACTATGCAATCTCACCTGTAGAACTTTCCGATACTATATGTCTAACACGTATTTTATTACTTTATGTAGGTAGGTCAATTGTTAAATATCCCTTGTATTTTATTAAATACACATTCACTTTTTATTATATTTTATTTATCACTTGTATTATTGTTGTTAGCAGTAAATTAAAATAGTCGATTATGTAGAACTTATATATACATGCATCTTTGCATCTAACTGAAAGTAAAACAAAATATATTTACTAAATATCAAATTATTTATTATCCAACGTTCCATTAATACTCAGAAGAAGAATTAACAAGAAACTTACTGGAGATATAAAGAAAGATCTATATTGCAATAAAAAATAAATGATATTATACACATACTAATATCTAAGTAGTAATAAGTAACATTTGTAATTACATAATTCAAAGAATATTTGCTACAATTTGACACTTTCAAAACCCATTCGGACTTTATTTATGTGTTCACTGACTGGAGGATCACTTTCAGTCTTAATTTCATAGTTTTTGAATGTTAAACAATCCCAACACTGGGTTTTTAAACACCACACAACATATTTTAAAAGGACGTTTAGTTCCAAATCAATCAATGACAGCAATACTTTAAATTTCCTTGATTTAAGCACTTCATCAGATATCTTAATGTAGTCTGTGTATTTTTCTCTTCAGATACCTGATTTAAAAAATACTATTACATTTCTTTCTCCCTCAGCATCAGCTCTACCGTCGCTCAACTGAAATTTAAATATAAATGATTATTAAAAATGCTGACAAATTAATATAAAGTGTTATTTTTTACCATGAATTGTTTATTGTTTGCTTAAGCAGTAGTTATTATTATCACAAGCACTTTTAGTTCCACATTTAGCTTTTAAAGTTGTATCCCATAAACATCTAACTGGATGGATCATAGTGGTCTTGAATTACGGACTTTCCTGCAACATAAATCCACACTAAAAATAAAATTCTTAAATTAACAAGTAACAACTTACCATTAATAAAATACTTGGAATATTCCAGTAAAATAATTCCTTTTAATTGCTTGGAATCTTTTAACCCTAACCTCTTCTGGTTGTAAATCGACGTTATTTTATAAAAACTGATGTTTTCTCGGATTGCCACACTTCAACAACTAATAATACAACAAAAACTGGTCATTTTGTATGACATAATGTTCATAAAAACTCTAATATTATGAAAAATTCCAGTCAGTCGCCATTTGACAGCAATGACAAGTGAATTTAGAAAGTGAGGTTGATTGATATACCAGTTAAAAAATGGCGATGCGTATACAAATTTGGTTTTGGCGGGAAGGCTTGCTTTCGCCTCTGTGTAGTTACTGTACTCTGTGCTACTATGTAGTCTATATAGGTCGCGTGCGCTGACGTCACAGATTCTGAGACCTTAGGAAAACAAACAGCTGTCATTAAGTGACATGCCGATTAAACGTGTTGTTTTAAAGTATATTTTGCCGTTTTTGTGATATTTTAAAACTTAATTTTGGATTATTTAACATCCACAACTATCCTTAATTATTGTGTCTAGGAAATTTTGCTCGTTAATATGGAGATAAGTTTATATCTTACGAAATCGTCTCATAATGTAGAGGAAATGTATGGAAAAAGTTGGTGTCATCGAATTAAATCGCTTATATTTTGAAAAATGATGACTTCAGTACAAATATTAGTGTATTTCATAATATTTCACAAAGGGATATTGTGAATTACTTGGTTTTTGTGAGAAATGCATAGACAAAAGGATGAGTTCAAGGCATTAAAAAATTGAATTGAAACTATTTGTGGTTGGGTGAAAGCAGTACACTCCAAGAAATTTA
This sequence comes from Rutpela maculata, assembly GCA_936432065.2. Taxonomy (NCBI): domain Eukaryota; kingdom Metazoa; phylum Arthropoda; class Insecta; order Coleoptera; family Cerambycidae; genus Rutpela; species Rutpela maculata. Next base: position 22,306,558 of record OW386288.2, read on the forward strand.
CAGGATAAAAGCTTTTTGCAAAGGTAAGAATTAGTTGTCGATGATCAACCCCTTTTTTCAATATATGCTTACCTAATTAAATATTGCTTAATGAATAATTGCTAACATACAAATTCATTTTCAGGTTATGAGCTCTTAGCGGTGCATCTTGAACAAAAGTCGACTCCTTGAACTATTGCTGATCCTTCAGTACTCATTGTGACTGTGTTACTACTCTAGACAAAATTCGTTCATTTCAATTTTTTAGCAGTAAACGGTGGCTATGGTCGAAAGGTTAACTTGTTATGAATTTTATGAAATATACCACATAAATTAAACAATGAAGGGCTGAAGTACTATGAACTACTTGAAATATGTTAAGAAGTGTACACAATTTCATAGGCCTTGCCTATGATATGATATACCTATAGATCGAACCATACAAACCATTGTAATTTGCAAGAACTTTTTCTTATCGTGTCTTGCTAATGTTATATAATATGTCTAACATGTATTTTATTATTTCATGTAGGTAGGCCAATAGTTAAATATCCCTTGTATTTTATTAAATACGTATATTCACTTTTTATTGCTTTATTTATCACTCGTATTATTGTTAGCAATAAATTGAGATAGTCGATTATGTTGAACTTATATATACATGCATCTTTGCATCTAACTGAAAGTAAAACAAAATACACTTACTAAATATCAAACTTTATTATCCAACATTCCATTAGTACTCATAAGGAGAATCAACAAGAAACTTACAGGAGATGAAAAAGAAAGATCTATATAGCAATAAAAAATAAATGATAAATAAATAAATAATCTTAGATTCATCCAACACTAGGTTTTTAAACACCACACAATATACTTCAAAAGGACGTTTTCAGATCAATCAATGACAGCAATACTTTGAATTTTCTTGATTTATGCACTTCATCAGATATCTTAATGTAGCCTGTGTAGGTATTTTCCTCTTGAGATGTACCTGATTTAAAACAATTTCTGCTATTGCACTTCGTTCTCCTTCTGCATCAGCTCTAGCCTCGCTCAACTAAAACTTAACACAAGAAATGATTATTAAAAATGCTGACAAATCAATATAAAGTATTATTTTTTTACCATGAATTGTTTATTGTTTCCTTTAACAGTAGTTATTATTATCACAAGCACTTTTAGTTTCACATTTGGGTTTTAAGTTGTATCCCATATTAACAGAGAACACCAAACTGGATGGATCATCGTGGTCTTGAATTACGCCCGTCTTTCCTATAACATAAATCCACACTAAAAATCAAATTCTTAAATTAACAAGTAACAACTTACCATTAATAAAATGCTTGGAATATCACAGTAAAATAATTCCTTTTAATTGCTTGGAATCTTTTAATCCTAACCTCTTCTGGCTGTAAATCGACGTTATTTTATAAAAACTGATGTTGTCTCGGATTGCGTCACTGCCACAACTAATAATACAACAAAAACTTGCCATTTTGTGTGATATAATGTCCATAAAAACTCTAATATTATGAAAACTTTCAATTCTTATGTTCAGTCAGTTGCCATTTGACAGCAATGACAGCGGTTTGTTTTCCTAAGGTCTCAGCTCTGTGACGTCACGCGCACACGACCTATACAATGATGATACCTCATAAGTGAAACATCTGGTTTGTTTAATCTGTGGTTTTGAACTACTTCAAGTAGATAGAAATTTTCTGACGCAGACATTGGAACTAGTTCACTGAACGTAGATCTAAATTATATTATGGATTACGGAAACGGAGTTCGTCTCTAACCTAGCCTAATAAATGTATATTTTTTAAAATGAATATTATTAGAAGAATAATATCTAAACCCGTAAATTTAAAAACGTATTTAAGTTTAAACAGAAATGCCAGTGGTAGTTTATATGAACCTGATTATTTAGAGGTTAGTAACTGAATTCATATATTTTTGTTATTGAAACCTAACTATTTTAGGGAATGAAATCTAATATTCCTCTCTATGATACTTTAAACATTAATTTAAGAGGATATGACTATCCTATATTGGAAAATTACCAAAAATTTCTACATAATATCATCAAGAACATGGATATTAACGTCGAAGATAGTTGGGCTATGCCGGCACAGCATATGCAAATATCTACATACAAACCACACAGTGAAATTATTAATGCTCAGTACAATCTCAAAATATATGAAAGAGTCGTCCAAGTAACAGATCTCTCATCAATACAGGTAAAATTATAATATACAAAAAAGCTCGTTTCTCATATGCTTTCAAATGTTCACAAATACATTTCTTTTCAATCTAGCTTCCTATGGTTATACGAGCAATAGAATCAAGCCTACCAGCAGGCGTAACCGTAGAAATTCGTCCTCATGAAGAATCGGATGAAGAAAAACGTTACATACCGGATAGTGAACTCAATGCTTTAAAACAAGAGCTGGACGATTTAGGTGGTCCCTCCAAAACTAAAAAATAGATTGAATGAAACCAAATAAACTTTTTTAAATATTAATTTCACTATTTGAGTAAATTTTATTAACACTGATTTTATTTTTGTCATTCTCTCCTTGCTTAAATAGATTGCAGTAATAAAAGTTAATAAATGCAGCACTGACATGAAGGGGGAGCAGCATTGTATGATAATGAACACGAATGTAGTAGATATATTAGCAAACTAACCGATCAGTTTTTTGTGTCCATGGTCTTAGACATCGTTGCTTCCTGTATCCATTTTAATTTTATTCTACCTCCTGGAAGGGGCTGGAACCTTCCATGTGATGCTGCTTCTGAAGTAGTTTCCACAAGCACCAAAACGGGTGAATACTATTACTCAACACACGTTTCGCCAACCATGTTGGCATCATCAGGAGACGGTTAATCGTCTCCAGATGATAGCTGCATCGAGTAATAATATTCAAGCGTATTGGTGTATGTAGAAACTATCAGAGGTTTACTTTACCTACACCTAATTTTGAAATACCGAGTGCACGAGTCTTGATTATAAAGTTAAGCAACGCTAGTTGTGGTTAGTACTGGCACGGGTGATCCACAACCTTATAGTGGCATTTTTTTGAGTGTATATACGCAGAAGGCATGCAATTTTAGGTGAGGATTGCATAGTCCTTCGGAGAGAATGTAAAACAGTCAGTATTAGACGTTAGGTAAGTAAAAATTCTTACTCTTTTTACGAGGAGGGTTCAGCAAAATTTCCACGTGGGGAAATTTATCATAATTTTCGAAGTCGATTGATAAAAAGTTCTTTTAACAGTAATGTGTTAATTAAAGCCCCTCCGTACTTATTCAATATGTTGCAGCTTAAAAATCTATGCATTTGGTAATCGCATTTAAATGAGAAGCATTAAAGTTGAGATGTGTTCTCACCTTTGCATTTTAATATATGCAGTTTTTCTAAAGGATTGTGACATAATTATTTTGCCAACCGCTGGCTCTAGTGACTAAAGATTGGTCACAGTGGAATGACAGTGATAACTGCAATACTGCGGTTGGTATTTGTAAAATTTCTGTATTAATTACCAGAAGCAAGCATTTCTGAATGAAAATAAAACATGTTCTATTTCGTGTAGTTTGATGCATGCATGTTTTCATAGCTCAAAATAACTAGTGTGAAGGTGTCAAGGCCATGTATTTATTAAGAAATACCAAAATCCACGATAAAAATGCACAAGTGTGAAGGGACCTTTACTGCATAAAAATGAGTAACGTCTTCTCTAAAAATATTAAAACCCAACAGACAGAAATGTATAGAACTAAAATGGTAGCACATTCAAATCAGTCAATTATTCGGTCATCCTGTATATGAATAATGATAAACTTATTTCAACAATAAAGCAATTAACTCAAACTGCAAATATTATTAATTATCTTAATTAGCTGAAAATTTGTTTATAGTTTGGTTAAAAAGTAAACACAAGAATCTCGTCATAGTTTTGTGGGTCCTATCCCCAACCTCGGTGGATTTTTTTCAGAAGAAAAAACATTTTGGATACCAGGCATGTCTGTTGCTTCCAAAAGTTTTCTCTCATTCATGGTCTTGTGCAAGCGTTAGGTAAAAGTATTAAAAAAAAAATGAAAGTTTTATATTTTATTAACAGCTAAGTAGCTAAAATTAAGTATAAATAAATAGTCACATATTTGTAGCAAATAAACATATATTTTATGTTAAATAAAAAAATAACAAACTTTACCAAACGGAAAGTACTTCAGGTCTGTTTGGAACACAATAATTTAAACTTCAAGCTATTTATCTAAATAGTGCTTCTAATTTGTTCCTCATTGGAATATATAGTCGGAGCAATGGGTCTTTGAACTGACATCATCATCATCCTACTTTTCCTGAACACATTTGTTAATAATATCATAGGCGGAGCAAATTCATTAATAAAATAGTTGATAATATTAATAAATTGGACTAGACTAGACATAAACAATCAGATTGACAGTAGGCTGTAGACTCAACTGGAACAAAAACGGATTTCTAGCATGCAAATTCAGGTATAATGAATTAATTGCGTTACGAAGAACAAACAATGCGTGCTCCACTGACGACTGAATCACGATACCGATGCGCTTCCATATAGACTAGATGTACGCATTACTATTACTCTCAAATCTAACGCGCAGAGCCAGCGTGCGTAGGTCATAGACTGTGGAAGACATACATCCTTATATCCATTCCAGGAAGTTCAGTTGGAAGGAGTGAGATGCCAATATACAAACAATAGTTTTTGATTACTTTACTACCTCCATTAGTGACGTCAGTTCAAAGATCCATTGCTCCGATTATAGGACATTCCCTTACAATATATACAACTAACAAAAAATAAAAATATGTACCAAAAGGAATGTAAATATATAATTATTTTTAAGTGGTGGTATGAAATATCAATGAATAAAAAATTAATGCTGCCACACACTGGTTAAAAACATTTGGTGGAGCCATCAGAAAAAACTTAATCGCGTCCTGTCACGTTCCTTTCGAGCTAGGCCCATGTATCTCACTCAGTTCTAGGAAGAAACTAGTAATTGTGGAAAACTTTTAATAAGAAAAATAAAGTAAATTTGGATCTCGCAAACCAAGTTGCCAGGTAGTTTTGCGTCTGAATAAGTCCGGAAGATTTCAAACTGTGAATTTTTAGAAGTTAGTGGAGGCGGTAGGAAGGCCAAAAAAATTTGAGGTCTTGGTTCTTGTACACACTAAATCAGCGCAAGCGGCAAAGGTACAAGGACACAACTGTAAAATTTTATCAAGGACACTAAAATCTACAAATTTAAACTATGGAGGTAAATTATGCTTCCTACATTTACGCAGGGTCATTGGAAACAAGATATTTAAAAAAAGCCGTATTATACCGCCATCTTGCAAAAAGTGCGAGGATGTAAATCGAGTATGCTACTAGAGACACTAAAATCTACAAATGTTTGAAAACTTCTGAGCTTATTTGGAGATAGACCCATCTTTAGAACTCTGTCACCAGTGGTGGCTGGTGAAATTTCAATATTTCTTTTTCTCGTCTGTGGCGCATGGGACCTATAGGAAATATGGGAAATAAAAATTTTAAATTCAGTTGTCTAGGGACTCCTGTTTAATTTATTTATTTTTGGTCATATACATTTGACTTTTCATAAAAATACAATAGGTTTTGGAATTTATGAAAATATTTTCATTATTAACTGAGATACAACGAATTGAAATGTTGTAATTTGTTAAAATGTAAATTATAAAATTTCGGTTCATTGTATTTCAGCTAATAATGAAAATATTTTCATAAACTCCAGAACCTATTGTTGTATTTTTATGAAAAGTCAAATTAATGACAAAAAAATAATAATAAATTAAACAGGAATCCCTAGACCAAGGATGGCAACCGAATTTAAAATTTTTTTTTCGCAAACTGCTTTTTCAAAATTTTAGAGAAGTGCTTCTCTAGATGTTATTTCCCATATTTCGTATGGGTCCAATGCGCCACAGGCGAGAAAAAAAAAATATTGAAATTTCACCAGCCGCCACTATCTGGCGCGTAGCTTAAGATTTCCACTGAAAAATGTTTCAATTGCATATCGCGGTAGTCTTCAAATCTACTGTTATAATATTAATTGCAGAAAATTCCAGATATGGGTAAAGGAAACTTTTCATTTGAAAGTTCCCGGAATGAAAATTTTAATAAAAATGAAAGTTTTCAATTGAATATTTTTAAAGTTTCCAAAATTCCGGGAAAGTTTCCTTTGGGAACTTTCCAAATATTCAAATATTTTACTGAAAACCAGAAATGGGTAGAGGAAATTTTCTATTTGAAAGTTCTCAGAACGAAATTTTGATAAAACTGAAAGTTTTCAAGAATATATTGGAATATTTGAAAGTTTACAAAATTCTGGGAAAGTTTCCTTTGGGAACTTTCGGAATATTCAAATATTTTACTGAAAACTTTCATTTTTATCAAAATTTCGTTCCGGAAACTCCCGAAAATTTCCTGGAAACATTTATTGGAAAGTTTCCTTTACCCATTTCTTTCATTTTTATCAAAATTTCGCTCAAGAAACTTTAATATTGTAATATGTTGCAACCCCTTAAAATTTAAGGTTATGTTGGTTACTAAAAAGTAGGCAGACTTCAACAGATCGAATGTCCGAATGAATGTAGTGTATTTGCACGTACTCGAGAAACCTACCAGAAGTTAGTTCTGGTGACATCTGGAATTATCTAGAGAATGGTGGCGTCATCACAGAAAAATCGAGATCTGTCATTTTTAGGTATAAAAGACCGACCGCATTCTCAGCAAGTAGTTCAGAAAGTTCAGAAAGTATAGAAAGTGAGGTTAAGACTTCAAAGATAAACAAAGTGATAAACATTGTGATTTTTAGTGAGTAAAGTGTATTTAAATTAATAATAGTATTGTGAAGTATCCAGTAAATATTTAATAAAGTGTGTTAGTGGAAATCTCTTGTTATAATTTTTGGAACCCACGGAATTTGCGAGGGTGGTTTCCTAAGGGTGGAAACACGCGACAATATGGAAATTCTCTGATTCTCTTTGTTCCTGAAACTCCCAAAAATTTCCTGGAAAAGGTTATTGGAAAGTATCCTTTATCCATCTTTGGAAAATTCCCTAATTAATCCATAATTTTTTTTACTGACATCTCATCCATCTAATAGGTTAATTCCTTACAGCGGCAGTGAGAAGCAATTTCAAACTTTCCAATGAAAGTTTCCAGGAAATTTTCTGGAGTTTCCGGAATTAAGTTTTAATAAAAACCCGAGATGGGTAAAGGAAACTTTCCATATGAAAGTTTCCGGAACGAAGTTTTGATAAAAATGAGAGTTTCCAATAAAATATTTGAATATTCTGAAAGTTTCCAAAGGAAACTTTCCCCTAATTTTGGAAACTTACAAATATTCAAATGTTTTATTGAAAACTTTCATTTTTATTAAAATTTCGTTCCGGAAACTTTCAAATGGAAAGTTTCCTTTACCCATGATTGTGTGGAACTCAAACTAATTTGACCAATAAACCATGAAAATTTGAAGTTACAGAAATCAGATTCTAGCCTTTCTAGCCAAACTTTAAAAGGAAAAAGAGAGAAATTTAACTCCAGCACTGATAGCTGCTAAGTATTTTCAACTGGTCAGCTTTTAGATATGCACAACTATTAAAAAAACGCTTGCGATTTTCTGTTGGAACAAACCAAATAACATAGAAGAATAAGAGAGCTTTCTTGTTAACTACCCTCTAAGAAAATTAAGAATTTTAATAAAAACTAAACCTTAGCTAATATATTTTTGTTCTCAGAGGATGACTGTAACCGAGTTTTTCGACTGCTCCATATGTTAAACTTGAAATTCTAAACACCCTTTTTCTTGCTGTTGCCTAGCAACAAATGACTTGACAACTTTCGATACGAAGGTCCATAATTAAAAAAATATAACAGAAACAGACAATAAAATCGTGTAAGTTCCTTTTTTCTAGTTCTAGGCTTGTGTGTCATTAAAGCTTCCACTGTTCTAATACCAATAAATAATAAAAATATTACACAAAGTAATTATTTTAACTTAAATCACAATTGCAAAATATGTTTGCGTTGTGTACAGAAATATACAACTCCTTTGTTATGGATTACTATATTATTCAACAGAGTTCCCTAAAACATCGAGACAAGGTTTGCAAACAGGTACTGGTTTGTGGGAAACATGTCCCGGCAGGGCTACTTGCTTTGCAATACATCTTTGGCAGAATATATCTCCACATTTTCTACAGTGGCTCTGAAAAATAAAGAATAACGTCAATATACAACAGCCAAAGTAAATTTTTGCATACCATGGGGCAATTTGACAAGATCTAGGGGAATTTTATGCCTAAACACCTGTATATCATTAAGACATTTCATTTTACAATAATCACTGCCGTACGTTTCTTTTTAGTATTTATTTTTATTGAGCAGAATGTCCATTGATTCTTTGTTGTTTTAATACATCATAGAAAAGTTCCGTGCATAGTGACTCACAAAACACGTGATTACTACTAAATTATTATGCCAATTTTTCCCAAGGTATGGCTATGTTTATTTAATATAGAAGCAAAAAAATCATTAAACTATACATTTTTTTAGATCAATCTAAAATTTTATGTTAAAGTACAGAACTTTCAACAATGATTACAAGAGGCATGGCTTGTTAATTCCTGCTAGATAAAGGCTTTCTATCAGAGAAATTGACCATTCCAATGTTACATCATTTGATAGCTAAAATGATGTCTGCATAGCAAAATTCAGTATATTTAGATTGTTTCTGCATTAATTATTAGATTATTCATAAATCCAATTAGTAGCGGGTAACCAATCAGCGAGTACCATGGATGTGCAGTAGGTTTACTTGAGTACTATGGATGCGCTGTGGCTCGAGTACAATGGATGCTCAGTGGGTTTTCCCAAGTAAAGTGCTTGAAGTAGAAGTTACTTCTACATTGTGGTCCACGGCACACAATTTTTTTCTTCATGTTAGAGCTTAAAAAGACACACCTGTGAAAGTGTGTCAAACTTTCTAGAATAGAAACCTGGACTACTGCGAATGATCAAACACGCTGAAAATCAAAAAACCGTATTTTTCAGACACAAATTTTAATAAGATTAGTGGGGCAGATACCACAATATGTTAAAAGAACTAAAGGGCGCTCAGATTTTATGGGAAGTGGCCCCCGGTGAAATTGGCTGAATTTTTAATATGTTGTAGATTTCGACTTTCTGATCAAAAGCTCTCATGGGCCCAACTCGATCCTATGATCCGAGATACAGCTCACGAAATGTACAAGAATGAACCTCTGCTTGTATAATTAAAGAAAATTCGAATTCATGATTTTTTTCATACATTTTATATTGTGATACGTTCTAATAGCTCTTTATAATATTTTTCACTAAAAACATTTGCTGTTTTAAGAAAAATAGCGTGGAAAAAAATTAAAGTTTGAAAAATGTTGGCGAAGGTGCCGGGAAATCTATATAAAAATAACAAGTGAAAAAAATATTCGGTCAAATTGGCTAAAACATTTTTTTACATAACAGTCTATGTAATGAAGCAGGGTGTATACTTTCTGGAAAACAGGGAAAACCTGTAAAAGTCAGGGAATTTAATTTTGGTCAGGGAAATCAGGGATATATCTAGTTGTTGCCATCTTGCATCCCTCCGGTTTTCAATTTCCTCCCCAGACAGACAGACAGAATTTGTTTGCTCAAACTTAAATCCTGATGTTTCATGACATTTTAAAACTTTAGACAAAAAAAAAATTTTGTGCCGTGGACACGGTAGAAGTAAAACTTCTACATCACGCACTTTATTCGGCAAACCCACCTCCACCCACTTACTCGAGGAAAACCACTGCGCATCCATAGTACTCGAAAAAACTCATTTTGCATCCACATAGTACTCGCGAAAGCCTCCTCTGTATCCACAGTACTCGAGAACACCCACTAAATAATTTGTGTAAAAGTAGTAGTCGAGTGAAGTCCATATAAAGTGTCTTGATACTTTTTATATATTTTTCGTGGGTTTATCTACGAAATGAAATATACCAATTGCAACACAATATAGTTTGGTTTTTCAAGTGCAGATGTAAGTTAATATTTTAAATATAATTAGTTCATATCCACCCAAAACTGCATAATTATACATAAAATAAGGTTCATCGTTATCAAGTCATTAAGTTTTTGTCTGTAAAAAGTATACACCTCTTATCAATGTCTTCGAACTGTTTTTCTTGCAAAAAAGAAGTACATATTAGCAAGCAAGTAAAATGTGATGATTGTAAAGAAATTTATCATCCAGATTGTACCAGTTTAACTAGAGCAGAACTTACTTTACTGAAAACACAGGACCGTAGTTTAAAATTCTCCTGTAGTGAATGTAAAAAATTGCCCAGTTTAATAAAATTAATTCAGGAGTTAAAACAAACTGTAGCAACCTTAACAGATGAAGTTAATCAACTTAAAGAAAATAAAGTTACACTTGGTAATGAGTCAGTTGTTATCCAGAAAGTAATTACGGAAATTGCCGAACGTGAAAAACGTGCATCAAACATAATAATTTATAATTGCGAAGAAGAAGAAGGAGGAGTTTCAGATATTGCTAAAGTGGCTAAATTAATCAACACTGCTAACAAAGATTTAGACACCACCGATCTGAAAGTTGAAAGACTTGGTAAAGACATCAATAACAAACGTCGGCCTATTAAAGTTTACTTAAAAAGTAAGGAGGATGCAGTTAATTTGTTTATAAACAGAGGTATAATTAAACAAGCCTTTGAAGGTGTAAGCATCTCTTTTGATCAAACGGTTAATCAGCGCAACTATTTCAAATTTATTAAAGAAGAAACTGACAAGCGTAAACTAAATGGAGAAAATGTATTTATAAGATTTTACAGTGGTGTGCCAGTGGTTAAAAAAATAGTGCAATAATGTAGATAATACTCTATGTGTTTACAAGACAAAATTAAATTTAGTCCATAATTGTATAATTTTCATATTTGCATTAACTATTTTTAGTTTTAATATTGTCATGGTATATTGACTCCATTACTTTTTATTAAAACTATTGTTTCACCTTCTATGTAAGTTTTGTCTAACTGCACAGTCTGTACAATATAATTTTCTTTTATTTATTATTTCACCACTCTATGTTGTAATTTGTACAAATATATTTTGTATGTATAAAACAATTGAATCTGCATCCATAAATAAATTTAAATATGTCTATAAAACTTATGCACTTGAACATTCGGTCTGTGGTACCTAAAATTGCACATCTTAGGAATTTTGTAAAAAATAAAGATTATGACATTATTATAATTACTGAATCATGGTTAAATTCAAACATAAGTGACGATGTCATAAATTTAAATGGTTATACTGCTGTTAGAAAAGATAGAGAGTTTCGTGGTGGAGGTATTGTAATCTATATTAAAAACACATTTCAATTTAAAATAATTAATAATTTACCAATTCATGATACGGAACAGTTATGGATATCATTTAGTAAAAACAAAGAGAAATTCTGTGTCGGTGCAGTTTACAGATCGCCTTCATATTCAGTTAGCAATTTCCTAAATATTTTGCAAGAATGTCTCTCAGAAGTAATACCGGAACATCAAAATATTGTTTGCGCAGGTGATTTTAATATAAACTGTTCTGATTTAGATCATAGCGCCACCGATAAGCTATTATCAATACTCAATAGCTTTGGGCTTAAGCAAATAGTAGACCAACCTACACGAATCACTGCAACTTCAATATCACTGCTTGATTTAATTATTTGTTCTGATACTTTGCCGTTTTCCGATTGCCTTATTGATAACATACATTTCTCTGATCACAGTGTAACCTCTTGTAGAATTGGCTCAAAGAAAACTTCTAATAAACCACTCCTTTAAACTTACCGATGTTTCAATAATTTTAATTTGCAGCAATTTTACTCTGATTTATGTAATTTACCGTTCAACTTGATATTATACTCAGATAACGTGCACGACAAAGTAAGTATTTTTAATAATCTATTACTTGATTTGTTTGATCTTCATGCGCCTATCAAAACTGTAAGGATTACAAAAAGAAAAGCGCCTTGGTTAACAGATAATTTGAAATTTATTATAAATTTACGGAATAAGGCTTATAACAAATTCAAAAGAACTAGAAATGTATATGACTGGGAGTACTACAAACAGCTTAGAAACTATGTCAATTCTGCTGTTGATTCTGAGAAAAAGGCATATTTGCAATTTAAAATTGCAAATAATAATCACAAGGCCCTTTGGAAGGACTTAGAAGATTTAAATATATATTCAAAAAATAAAGGAAATAAAACAATACCTGATCATTTGAACGATGGAAATGCCTTAAATAAATATTTCACTACGTCAAACATAATGAATGCACCTGATGTTGAATTGTTGAATTTCTATAATAATAACAAAAAAGAAGGAATTCAAGATTTTGAATTTACGCTTACTAATAATGAAGAAATAGTAAAAATTCTTAACACAGTCAAAACTAATGCTACTGGTGCCGATGGTCTTAATTTAAAGTTATTACTGTATTGCTGTCCTTTTATAATAAGTTACATAACACACATAATTAATTCTTGTTTATTAGATAATATTTTTCCAAACCAATGGAAAATCTCATATGTGTTACCGATACCTAAAAAAGAAGCTCCAGAGGAAGCTAAAGACTTGCGACCCATTAGCATATTAAGTGTGCTGTCAAAAATTTTTGAAAAGGTTATGTATATACAGATTTCAAAGCATGTAAATAAATGTAATATTATACCTAGCACACAATCCGGGTTTAGAGCAAATCATGGGTGCGCCACTGCATTATTACATGTTTGTGATGACGTACTAAGATCCTTAGATTCGGGTAATTTAGTAGCTCTTGTGTTACTCGATTATACAAAGGCTTTTGACACTATAAACTATCTCATGATGTCTGCAATTTTACATTATATAGGATTTAGCGGAAATTCATTATTATTGTTATCCAGTTATCTCAATGACCGTTGTCAAATTGTTAAAATTAACCAATCATTATCTGATCCTTTAAATATTAACAGCGGAGTACCTCAAGGCTCTATATTAGGCCCATTATTGTTTTCTATATACTCTTCTTTTTAAAAAAACAGTCTTAGACATTGCTCCTCCCACTTTTATGCGGATGATACGCAAATTTATTACCCTTTTAAACTATCCGAACTTGACAATGCCGTTCAACTGATAAATAATGATATAGAGAATCTTGTTACCGCATCACAAAACCATTGTTTGAAAATTAATCCAACTAAATCTACAGTTCTCCTATTTGGTCCCTTAAAAGATCGAGCTAAGGCAGTAAATCAGTTAAATATTAAGGTAGAGAATTCAGTTCTGGAAATTGCAAATCATGCGAAAAATTTAGGACTCCATGTTGATTTTAATCTACGTTTTAACTATCACGTCAACTTTATGATAAAAAGATCATTCAGTAATATTAAATTATTGTACGGTTGTCGGAAAATATTAGACAGAAAATCCAAAATTTTACTGTGTGAAACACTGGTACTATCACATTTTAATTTTGCCGATGTTGTGTATGGTCCTTGTCTGACATCTTGGGATGCAACTCGCATTCAACGGGTCCAAAACTCGTGTATTAGATTGATCTTTGGGTGAATATGAAGCAGCGAAGGTATATGCACCGTGCGTGCTTATACCATAAAATTATTAATCAGAAAACTCCAGTTTATCTACAATAAAATAAATCATTTATCTGATATTCACTCCGTTAACACAAGAGGTAGATATAAGTTACAAATACCGAAACATAAATTTTCGTTTTTCAAAAAATTTTTCTCTTACAATGTTGCTAACTGTGTTAATTCACTAAACCTTGAAATAACTAAAGTATCGTATTATAAATTCAAAAAGGAGTTATTTCAACAATTAATTTCTGGTGATCATAATATTTAGAAATATCCTATGAAAACATTTTTCCCACAACTTCTACATTATTATTTTTCTATATATACATACATAATATGTGTAATATGTTTGTTTATGTGCATGTGTGTATATGTGTATATATGTATATATGTGTATTTATTGCATTTAGTATTCTTTTTATAAACATAATACATATTGTTTCTGTTATATATCATCAATTAAAAGCGAGTTCGATAAAAAAATTTTATAGTGTACTGCTACTTTGATATTGCTTCTTTATAAAAGAGGTGTTTCAATATTGTTACTTTAGGTTAAGTTCTAGGACAGGTCAACCCAGATTACGGCAACTTGCCGTAATCTGGCTCGAGGTTAAGTGGAAGAGCAGGATTTCGTAGCTTAGCAAGCTGCGAAGAACTGAACTTCGCCTCTTAAGCTAACTAGCGTAATATACCAATTTGTTTGTCTACACTATTTTTTATAGCCTTATTGTAATTGCTAGTTGCTTAATAAAGACAATATTATTATTATTATTTTTTTAAATATTCGTTTAAATACCATTTCCAGTCAAAAGACTAGTTAAAGTCGTATTACACGTAAGGCAAATTTTCTTTTATGTTAATGACGAATGGAACTTAATTTTTTGTTTATTTCGTTAAAGCATTAATGTATTGCATTTTTTAAAAATAACACATGGAAAATTATGCAAATCATACTTCTTTGGTCCCTATTTGGTCCTTTTTTTCTTTTTGATCCAGATCAAGTCCTTAATTTGAGGGGCAATAGCCACTGGGAGCTCTGTGGCTACTGCTATCTGTTATTTTCGGACAGAAACAACAGTCTATTAATGCTATTTACAAATAACAGTTATAAAATGGTTGTTAAATAGCAACTCATCTCTAATTGTTTTTATTTGCATTACCTGTTATTGGATGAGGTTTTGTGTGCCTTCCAGACAGCGGCGTCAAAGTCACGTGACCGAAAATGATCAATAAGATAGCACTCTTTTTGTAGGTTGGAAATCTAACCTGTAATTAGCAGTCTATTTTTATTAATCAACACTATTGAAAAATTATTTACGTGAATTTTTAAATATTTGCTTGGAGCCAGTACGGCTCCAAGCTAAAAATGCATATACAAACATTAAAAATGAGAATAAACTTGAAAAACTTAAAATTTAAGGTTATGTTGGTTACATGATGCAGATGCTGCTGTAGGTGGCACCATCTATTAAAACGCACTGTACTAAAAGTCTTGACTGGGAAAAAGCACTTTTTAGCCAAACGGCTGGCGTTATTAAACTGAAAAAAAGATATTCTTATAAGTAAATGAATACTACACTTCTATTGAAGAAATCTTTTAGCTAAAATATGTTTATCATGAAGATTTCTCTTCACACTTCGTACAGCAGCATCTGCATCATGTAACCAACATAACCTAAAATTTTAGTTTTTCAAGTTTATTCTCATTTTTAATGTTTGTATATGCATTTTTAGCTTGGAGCCGTATTGGCTCCAAGAAAATATTTAAAAATTTACGTAAATAATTTTTCAATATTGTTGATTAATAAAAATAGACTGCTAATTACAGGTTAGATTTCCAATCTTCAAAAAGAGTCCTATCTTATTAGGACAAAGTATTTAGAACTTCATAAACATTACACTGAACTAGATTTTAGTTGAAAATATGGGAACCAGGCAGAAATTTTAATAACAGCTGCTGACATCTGTGTGGAATTTTCTTGTAATTATTTGTGAAAGCTCTGTGTAATATACACATCTACAAACAATGAAGAAAAAGATTTACCTTTTTACTAAGATGATCAAGTGCAGAAGAACAACTGCATTCGGTTGCATGCCTTAAAGGTTTCCAATTTATCGCAACCGAATCGAGTTCCTTCGCTATATCATCCATTTTTGTTGTCAAATCTTGTACTGAAGTCACGTCACTAGCATTTTTCTTAACCTCTGCTTTCAATGGATGGTCATGGTCGGCTGGTTCTAGTTCTCGCCCGGTTGATTTTTCATACTGTAGTTTGTTATCTAAATATACGTTGTTGCAAAGTTGCTCTTTCTTTGGTTTGGTTTTCTTTTTCTCTACTGTCCGCGATATTAGAGATTTCATCGATGATATTCTCTGAAAATAAAATTAGGATTTTGCCAAATGAGTTTCAGTTGATTAAATTGAATTAGTATAATGAATTATATTATAATTATTTAAAATAGTTAGTTACCTTTGATAAATATTTCACATGTTCATCTAATGAAAAAGAATGATCCGAGGTGGCACGGAGTAAATCAGCCTGGGGTTCTCTTGGGTGTACACCACTCTCAAATCGGCAATACATGCCCCTCCAGAATCTAAAAAGACAATCATACTATTTTCAAATGATAGCTTTTCACTACTGTATTATACAGTAAAACTAGCATAAAGGAAAAAATGAATGGATCAATGAAACTTTGAGTTTGAATTAACTCTTTCAGGAACCGAAGAGTCACCCACAGGACCAAGGGTAAATTTTTTTTTAGAAGAGAATATTTCGAAAAATAATTGTTTCAGCAAAAAATGTTATGAGCTCTGTTTTAAAGTTTATGAAATTTGAGACTTTTTATGCACATTCTCAATCAAAGTTGAATTGTAACAGGTTTATAGCAGAAATCACAAATATTACTTCACTGGCATACATAAATATTCTACCATAACTAATAAAATCTACAAGGTCATTAATACATAGAAGGAAGATTAGTGGTCCTAAAACACTCCCTTGTGGGGTTCCGATGTTTATGTTATATTCATTCGAGACAGCATCATCAATTTTGACCACCATTTTTCTATCCTCAAGGTGTGAGGTTAGCCAGTCGTAAAGTTATGCAGTCTTAATTTGGTCATTTTTTCAGAAACAAATTTATTATGCACAATATCGAATGCTCGAGTTAAGTCAAAATACAATGCAACTACATGTTCACCTTTGACTCTTCTATCATCAATATGTTGTGAAAGTTCTACTATGCCAGTCTCTGTCGAATACCCGGGCCGAAAGCCATGTTGGGAATTTGTAATGATGTTTGTCTAAGAAACTATAAATTCTTTTTGTAAGGACCTTTTCAATAATTTTTTCGAAGATAGTAAGTAACACCATTGGCCTATAATTTTCAACATGGCGAGACTGAGAATCTCCTTTTTTTAAGATTGGAAATTTTTAAACATGAAGGGAATTTACAGAGGACAATTGATTTATTAATTAATTCTGTTTAAATAGGAGATATTTCAGTGGAACATTTTTTTATTAGGTCCACTGGAATTCCATCAAGGCCGGTAGATTTTTTATTTGACATATTCATAATAATCTCTTTCACTTCTTCTACACAGACAGGTAAAAAACATGGAATCACTATTACCTAGTGTGAGGTAGATTCATCAGTTCCTGAAAAAGTAAAAAATGAACATCTATGCTAGGGATGCGCCAAAGCATCGATTTGGCTTCGGTATTCGGCTGATTCGGCCTATTTTTCAGGTATTCGGCTTCGGCCGAAGCATACAGGAAGAAAATACATGTCAAAACTCGCTAATTAGCTATGCGCGGTTAGAAGTTAGAATATATGTCTCATTTTGTGTTTGAACCTGGAGAAAGTAAGACTAAATTACTAAATATATTCAAAATGGACAAAAAGACAAATGATATATGGAAATATATAATAAATTGTGTTATGACGAAATGGAAAATTAAGAGAAAAATTCATGTTTTATTAGTTTTTGTGTTTTTGACAAGATTTTTAAAATAATGCCCAGACGCATTATTTTTGTAGCGCAGGAGTTTTAGTCAGTATATAGCTTCTACCCGGAATTAATTATTGTAAAGCTGAAAATTTGCAGGACTGTGGTGTTAGTCCAGGACAACATGTATCAAAAAGTCCCATACTCTCCCATGTCGGCTTCCCTGTTTTTTCGGAGCAACAAGGGCCTAAGTCAGAGAAACTGCAGAGCTGGCTATAAAGTGCAGCAGAAAGGTTGTTACTGGTCCGATTTGGGTCGAGATGATCATAAAAACTTCGGAGAGACATATTTATTTATTTATTTATTTCATCACATGTTAGATATACATGGTATATATATGAACGTCACATTACAAAAATTTAGGATACAAAATTTTAATAATATAAGATGAAAATATATGCATATAGAAAGTTACGATAAATAGTAAAATAGTAAAAAATCACAATAGTAAAAAGTTAAAAAAAAAAAAAATAAAATATCAATAGTATCAATAGTAAACCTAATCCTAATATCACTGATTGTATTATGTACATGTGTTCTGCATCACTGTGGCTCATAATTCATGTACTCTTCAACTGAGTAGAAACAATTTACAGCTAGGAAGTTTTTCAAACAAGAAGTAAATTTATTTATAGAATTTATAGATTTTATTTCTGATCGTATTTCATGTTTCATGCATATTTTGTTCACAATTTTTCGTTCTAGTGCTGTCAAAATTTCAAAAATTGAAAAAATTCCAAAATGGTGCCATTGCGGATAAAGAGGGGAAAACGTACCAGAATAAACATTTTTCTTCATACTTTGGGCTTTCCATTGGTATGTCTACCTTCTCTGTAGCGTCACCCGTTACGGAGCTACTCCATGGCGAGCTAAGCTTTCTTAGTTTAGTAGTTGTGACAGTCCTCGGAGTGTGTGCATCGGTACATTGGTGCGGGAAAATTGAGTGATCGTCATTAAGTCATGGTGGATACAGGCATTTGTGTTTTTTGTAAGTTGTCTCTTAAAGATGGAAATGTTGTGATGGTTCAGGGTGGGCAATCAACTTTGCTTCGGTCTAGTGTGGAAAGAGGAGACACTAAAAATGAGTTGTTTAAAGATCTTGTGGAAAAAAGTTCTGAGTAGCAGTGAGCAGGAAAGCTTGGACCAGCTACGAGTAGTCCGATATAGTCAGAGCGTAGCGAAGCAGTCGGTGATAGCCTCCTTTGATTTGGCAAGCCCCCTGCCAACAAGTGCCGCCTGTGAACAACATTCGTTTCGCACATACTTCCAGGTGAGGGCGTTAGGGAGAATAGTGTGAGGATTTAATCTCTCGAAAATCTTGCAGTACTCAACCAATGTGCATGTGCTTTTTGCAGGTCCAGCAATGGCTAGACGTCAACCTCAACTCAGAGGACGGGGGGGTTGGAAAGCAGGATTCCAGGGCCTGGTTCCTGTTCCTACCACAAGGCAGCCAGCTCCTGATAGCCTGCTACAGCTAATTTCCTGTGCCTGCAAGGCGAACTGAGGTGCCCAGTGCGAGTGCAGGAACTCTGGTCTGAACTGCAGCATCATATGCAGGAGCTGTAGAGGATCCAGCTGCACAAAGAGCCAGTCAGTGGATATGGACGATGATCCGGACGACCCTGCTTCCCAGTAGATCAATAATGTCAATTGTCTTGCTGAATAAAATCATTTTTTGAGTCTGACAAGTTAAATTTCATTCAATAAATCTTATAAAACACTAATAATATATAAACAGGAATTCGCAACCGGGCGCATTATGGGCGCGGCCTCCGCGCGGCGACACTCGGAGTGGCATAGGCTGCGTAACGGGTGACGCTACAAAGAAGGTAGACATACCAATGGAAATTCAAAAATGGAATAGAATAGAATAGAAAAACACTTTATTTCAAAAAAATTTAGTCTTACACAGATCTAAAAAAGAATGAAATGGCGTTATATTAGAAACTAAGATTAAAAATGAGCAATAGCTGCTATTACATAATGGAATGGATGTATATGACATGACAGTATCTAACACTAACAGTTTACGCATTAAAATATGCGGTAACGACACAAATATAAAATAAAATACAAGTTTACAATGAAATAACTAAATGGACCGATAAAAATAAATTATATTTAAACAAAAGTAAGACCACTTCAGTACTGTTTAGCTTAAAGAAAAATCCAGATAAATTGCATTTCTCTGAAAATTTTCAAATATTACCTACAGAATCCATTAAAATGTTGGGCATTACTGTAGATATGCATCTACAATGGAATCAGCATATACAGACGCTGTGTGGGAAATTAAGAAGCACTTGTTTTGGGTTAAAATTTATGTCCAATCATTGTAGTGTTGACATCCTACTTACTCTTTATTATGCTAACTTTCATTCGAGCTTAAAATATGGTATAGTTAATTGGGGAAATAGCTCACAAGTAAGCAGAGTTTTCATTCTACAAAAATATGCAGTACGTATAATTGCAGGCATAAAATGTTTGGAAACTTGCAGAAATGCTTTTAAAAATCTTAGAATCTTGACTTTAGTGAGTATTTATATATTGGAGATCTGTACATATGTTTATAAAAACAAGTCTATATTCTTAAACAATCGAAGAGGCCATGGGTACGAAACACGGCATAGGGAGCAGCTTCAAACCAATTCCTTTCGGACAACAATGTTTCAAAAAAGTTTTATATATAATGGCTGTAAGTGTTTCAACATTTTAACAGATGAAATTAAATCATCTCCAAATGTTCAGATTTTTAAAACAAAACTCAAAAATTTTCTAGTAAATAAAGTTTGCTATACCCTAGACGAATTTTTTGTTTAATGCTGATATTTCGCCATTTTACATTTACATGCTTTTTGTTATTTATTTGTTTTTAATCTTCTTCGTTGACAATAATTGTTGTTTTTTTTTTTTTTTTATTGTTTGTTACTATTATATTTAAATGCATACATTAATTTTTAAGAGCTGACGTATTCTACATTTTGTTGTAACAGTTACATTTTAAATGTGGAAATAAAAAAATATTATTATTATTATTATTAATTATATACACAGATTTATTACATTTAATTCGAATATTGCATATATTCTCCCACAGTGTAAGGTTCCATCTCTAATAAATATGTATAAATAGCTTTCTTGAAACACTTAAAGATAACAATATTCTTGATTTCAACAGGCAGTACATTGTAGAATTTTATACAGGAGTAAATTGGAGACTTTTCCGTCAGAGTAAGTCTATGCTGGGAAAAATTATAGTTTAGTGTTCTCTTTTGATAATTATGAAAATGTTTATATTCATCAAATATTTCTTTATTTTTATTTAAGAAGAGCAACCATTCATAAATATATATTCCAGTGACTGTTAGGACACCAGTTTCTTTAAATTTTCCACGACAGGACTCTTTATACCCAAGATTATGTATTGTTCTTATTGTTCTTTTTTGTATCACAAAAACATCATTAACATTGGAGCAATTTCCCCAAAACATTACACCATATCTTAATACTGACTGAAAATTTGCATAGTAAATTGTTTTTAAAACTTCAGAGTTTGTATATTGTTTTAAAACTCTAAGTGTGTAGTTGACTTCATTTAATTTTTTGCATATATATTGAATTTCATCAGACCACGTTAGATTCTTATCTATATAGATGCCCAAGAATTTGGTGTTGTCATTTAATTTAATGATTTCACTCAAATCTGGGTTTGCTTGTTTAGTTTGAAATTGTACATAATTTGTTTTATTTTCGTTTAATATTAATTTATTTCTGGAAAACCATTCAGTTATATTGGTTAATGCTAAGTTTTTATTATCTATTGTTTCCTTGGGAGTTTCCGCACACTAACAGATTGGTATCATCCGCATAACTTACTAGGTTAGTGTTTTGATTAGTCAACGCATGAGAAAGATCGTTAACATATATAATAAACAATAAAGGGCCAGCAACACTGCCCTGCGGAATTCCAACTCTTATCCTTCCTTCGAGATGTACATATCAAAGTCTGCAGGGGTACTCCTCGTATTCCATATAGTTCTAGCTTGTTTAAAAGTATATTATGATCTAAACAGTCATAGGCTCTAGACAGGTCTAGGAATATTCCCAGGGTAAGTTGTTTGTTTTCAATATTTTTTATAATTTATTCTACAAAATTAAACACTGCAATTTCAATGGCAGGAAGGCTTTTGGGTCTGTAATTTTCTTTCAGTGAAAGGTCTCCCTTTTTATATATTGGCTTTACTATCGCTAATTTAAGACAGTCTGGAAAAATTCCTTGATGAAAGGAGTTATTGATTATATAACTTAGTGGGTGAGATAATTCATATACACAGTACCATAGAATACTTGTGGGTATTTCTGATTTCATCATATTCACTACTCATTTTATTCTTTAAGTTTTTTATAATATCAGTTATTTCTTCTGGAGTTACTGGATCTACATACATAGAGTTAGTATTACTTACAATATTAGTATGGAACTTTACATTTTCAAGGTTTTTTTGCAAATTTGGGGCTGCATTTACTCATCATACTCAAGATAATCATTAATTTCATTGCATGTTATATTTGGGTTTTCTTCTATTTCCATTTTTTTGGATTTATATTTATTTCCTTTGATAGAATTTATGATTTTCCAAACACATTTCGACTTATTGTCGCTGTTTTCGATTTGATTTGAGTAAAATAATTTCCTGGACTGCTGTAATAGACTGTCATATTTCTTTTTAGTTAATCTATAGGATTCTTTGTGTCATTCATCGGAATTACTTAGGACTAACATTAAATCTAACTGTTTTTTACAATCTGCCAATTCTGGATCATTATTATAATTACCTAGATTTTTATTGCCAACTCTTATTGGCGTTATAGGAGGAAAACATTCATTAAAAATGGGTAGTATTATCGACATAAAATTGTTCCATTGAGCATTCACATCTGCATTGGAGCAGCTGTATATGCCAGACCAATTTTGTTGTGATGTTTGAATAGATTTTTGTTTTCATCGTTAAATATCCTCTTATTGCTAATGTTTTTCTGATTATTTATCTTAATGTTAAACACAACTTTTGAGCTGTATGGTCTGAGATATGAGTATGTAGTACTTCCGATGTATATTCGTTACAGTAATTAGTGAATATGTTGTCAATGCAGCTTTTCGATCTGCAATTTACTCGAGTGTAATCTAAGATAGTAAGAAATATATGAAATGAGTTTAGCAGTGATACAAACTGTGTAGCATTTTTGTCTTCAGATTTAATGTCTATGTTGAAATCACCTGCAATGAAGATTATGTTGTTTTCAGATTGAGCTTTTATTAAAAGTTCTTCCAATTTTGACATAAATATGTCTATGTCTGCACTGGGTGGACGATACACAGACACTACTATCACTTTACCTATGTTCATTTTTACTTCCACTGCTGCACATTCCAATGTGTTGATAATTGAGAGTTCACACAAATCGTCTCTGACTTTCTTCATTATGTTCTTTCTGCAGAAAATTGCTGCTCCACCGTGGCAGCCTTCTGTCCTGTAGCATGGCGATGCCAGATTGAAATTTTCTAGATTATATGACTTTAATTGTGTTTTTGACTTCCAGTGTTCTGTTACACATAAGAAACTACATTCTTCGTGTTCGTTAAGTAATATTTGCACCCTGTCCAGGCAGTTTCCAATTGATTGTAAGTTTTGATGTATTATACTACATTTATCTGTTAATAAAAGTTTCTTTGGTTTACTAACTTGGTTTTTGACTGTTGTTTGACTGTTGAAAATATGAAGAGAAATGTTTATTCGGAATTTTTTCAATTTTTGAGAATGGAAAATTATGAACAAAATATGCACGGAACATCTGAAATACGAACTGATATGCTTCTCCGAAGCTTTTATGGTCATCTCGACCCAAATCAGACCAGTAACCTTTGTGCTCCATTTTATAGCCAGCTCTGCAATTTCTGTGACTTAGGCCCTTGTTGCTCAAAAAAAAACCAGGGAAGCCGACGGGGGAGAGTAGGGGACTTTTGATACGTATTGTCCTGGACCAAAACTACAATCCTGCAAATTTTCAGCTTTACAATAATTAATTCCGGGTCAAAAGCTAAAATTCCTCGGCTATTGCGTTAAGTAGTTCGTATGTTTTTTACAAATCATCTCGCATATAATTGATATGCTCGTTAGCTATGTTTGTTATTTCTTGTTTCAATAGTTGTATCATTTATTTCACTTGCCTGTTTCGGTTTATAATAAGTATTCACTTTTGAAATAAAACGTTTGTCCAAAAAAATGATTTTTATAGTATTTTATTGCTATTTAGAAAATATGTTATTTTTCGGGATGCACCTTTTTCGGTACATGATTCAGTCGAAGCTTCGTGCCTCGGTGAAATTTAGGATAAATATTCGGTATTCGGCCGAAGCAGAAAAAACCCGCTTCAGCGCTACTATGCAACACTTCTTTGATCCTTAAATTTCTCCCTTTTTATTTCTTATTTTTAATCGAACTAATATTCAAGGGTTATAAGCAGTTGCTTGTGGGTATGTCATATAGCACAGATCTTACCTTATATTTTGTGGTAATAAATTTGGTACTAAAACTTCAGGAGAATCCTCGGGGGTGTATAGTGGATTTATGTAATCGTTTAGATTATTTGCCATATATCCCCACAGAGAATAGGTTTTTTCTGATAATCTGCATCAAACATGAAATTTTAATATTTAATTGAAAAAATAAAAAACCACAATGTTTATAATTACCTCAAATCGAGTCTGTCTTTTTCACAATTTCCAATAAAAGTACCAAATTGGCAAGAATGTATATGGTCATGTATTGTGAACAGGAACGTCTCGTTAAACTGGAATGACAAAGGAAACTGCTGCATCAACTGCCAAGTAGCGTCTAACAGCTGAGTAAAGATGGGAGACACTTCTTTAGTATCTGTTTGGATATGACCACATCGCTCAGAAAATTTGTGACCAAATGCTAACCAGTCTTTTTCAATCAATGTCTGAAATATAAAATATAAATCTATAAATAAATGTTTAACAAGACTATGCTAATCTTACGATAACAACATTGGAGCAACAATAAAAAACTACAGATATATATAATGATCTAAAAGTCTGATAGAATAAAGAAATGTTCTATTTCTTAAGCTCAAAAATCCTGCAATGAAAAATAATACCACTGCCATTATAAACATCACTAAAATTCTCTACCCTAATAACCAACTATACACCATTGTCTCCAATGCAGTACTCTAGTGCAACTCATAGAAGAGAGACTGGACAAATGTTAGTTTATTACAAAACATTTTTTTTCAGTTCAATAACATCAGCCAATTTGCTAAAAACAGCTTATTACTAATCATCATTTTAATAATGATTTTTTTAATAGATGGAGCCCTCTTTACAGACCTCATTCGTACTAGATTTTCGCATAACATATATAATATAAAATCAATTATTATGCTTGGACTGCTTTTGTAACGAGAGTATGGACAACAAACTCTTACTTAACTGTTAAATTCTAAGTTTTATCTAATCGACTAGTTTAGTGTGACGTCAGATTCTAGGCAACCAACAATACAAGTGTGTGTTGCTAAAGATTTTGAGCCTTCTGTACTATACATTTAAGGGCGAAACATATGGCCGTTGATCAGTGGCTCCAATTTTATTTAGTTAAAACACATATTAATATAATTGAGTAAATTATATGTAGAACTAATCTAACGTATCTTCGGTATATGGCCTATGAATTGAACAGTCTTAAATATATAATATAATAGAGTAATAACACAAAGTTGTTAACAGAAATTTTTGTCATCCTTAATAGCAAGGTGCATAAGAACGAAAATAATAACTGTAAATTTCGTTATCCCATTTGTATTGTTGGTTGCCTAATATTGACGTCACCTATATGACGTCACTACTAAACGGTGGACCCGTTTAGCGCTAGTAATTAAGAAATATTTAGTTATAAAAGTCTTGTGAGAACGTGAAAAAGACAATATAAGTTTTGAAGAAAAATCATAGTGTTTAAAACAGGGACCGAAACCGAAATTCGCACCGTACTTATGATTTAAAGTTCAAAAAATATGGTTGAAATCAAAAATTCCAATCTTTAAACCATGATGTAGAAATACCAAATTGTATGGTGAAAACCCTATCTTAGTCGATTCGTCCATTATAAAGATTATATAAGGTAAAAGGCAATAGAGCAGCGATTTCGTAAGTCTATCGTGTCGTTTTTTTTTTTTTTGGCGTAGAACCAAACATGTTAGGTTCCTTTGAGTATGTCACCGGGCATATGAAATCATATTTTACGACATTTTTTTGTGGTCTCGAACTTTTTAAATCGATAAAAAGTGAAAAAAATGTATTTTTAAAGAAAATTGTTTTTTTTTGTTTCCACTATTAAAGGTACCAAAATTTTTTTGTGTCAAATTAAAGCATACACTGTAGCGCTTTTGCCAAAATAAACGGTTTGGGCACCATTAGCACTTTCATTTCTCTAAAAATCAGATAAACTAAAAATATATATTTTACGTATTGAAATCTTCACCAATCGATAAACTTTTTTATTTTTGAAAATATTTACATACATGCAGCGAAGAAAATAAAGCCTAATAATCACAAAAGTTTTTGAAACAATATATTTTTTCCTAAAGTGTACCGTTTGGCAACAGCAATTTTTTTTATCAGCGCTAAATGCGACATTGGGCCTCAATTAATACACCTCGCATGCAGGGTTGGTCAGATTAGTCGCCTAGAAGTGGCAGTTGACGAAAGTAGTGGCGGTTAGAGTGTGCTGTATGTACTTATTTAGTTTTCTAAAACAATGGAGTTTATTATTTGTAAAAAAAATGTGCTTGTTTTAAGGAAGGCCTGCAAATGTCGTTCCTGTAACAACATTATTAAAGATTTCGAGGCAGATATTAACGAATTAGAATGCTATTAATGTAGGGCATACAGAAACTACATACTACATATTTATCTATCCAAATAGAAAATTTACTTCAACAATAAAACTCATTTTATGTGTACGTTTTTACTTTCATTCATTTAAAAATGTCTAATAAACTTACTAATAGGTGGGTAGTTAGTAACCCTGATTGATATTTATAGATTAGGTATTTATATCTATCTATCTGTCTTTTTATTATTAAAAGGAGACTATTTAATATTTATTGTACAATTTCTTAATATTAACAACATATGATCAATACTACTGTACAATATATGAAATATTGAACAATAATATTGATCCCCTAGATGCTTTTGATCACTACTGGTTTTGTACCTATTGATATAAGTTAAACTACTACATACACCCCGAGCGGGACAGTCAGATCATTGCAGTCAGCTGGCTTGCTACAGCCGAGCGCGCAAGAATATTTGGCCCGTTAAAAAAAAATCGCTGACTCAATACTATGAACGGGACATGAAAAATTTTTATCCTAAAAACTTTTTTCAACTATTGGCTTCAATTTGTACGCAGCATGTATATACAAATTTTCATAAATAAAATTTTTTCTCGATTGCTTAAAATTACGCTACTGAAAATAACAAGTTTGAGTTTCCTATTATTTCACCAACTTAAAAAAAAATAAATCGGGTACACGTGGACGTTGTTCGAAGCGCTATTGTGTCTGCTTTAATTTAAAAAAAAATAGCTTGATAGCACAAATATTTTCAGAGATATAGCGGTGCAGATGCTAAAAAACATATTTCATTAAAAATCTGTTTTTTTGAGTTTTTCTGAAATAAAAAAGTTCTCGACCACCAAAAAATGTCGTAAAAAATGATTTTGTGTACACGATTATCTTACTAAAGAATCCCACTAAGTCTGGTTTGGTTCTATGCCGTTTTTTTTTTCTCGAAAACTAAGCGACTTTACTTCCAGATTTTACTTTACAAGTAAAAAGCCAGAAACCGAAATTGAAACCGAAAACCGCACCGCAATTACTAATTTTTTCTAACAGAAACCGAATTGTCGCGGATCTGTAAACCGAAACCATAACCGAGAACCGAATTGTCGCTGCCTTGACAACCGAAACCGTAAATGAAAACCAAATTGTCGCTGCTATGAAAACTGAAAATGGTATACGTTATTTAACCCTAACCGAAATCAATTTCGGTTTCGGTCCCCGGTTTAAAATCAAGAGAATTTATCTTGTTTCAGTTCAAAATGATTATATACAGGTTGTTTTCATGTTCATACTTATATTCCATTTTTTTAATGTATCTATATATAATTTTATTATTTTTGCTTACTCTCTTGTTCTATAATAGAGAAGTTGCATGATTTTTTTTTATAATGAAAATCGATACAGCATCAAAAAAAAGTTATAAAAATGTAAAATTTACGATTTTTTGAATGTTAATACAGCGAGAAAATAAATAATTTCATCGGGAGGAATTTGGATATTTCAAAACAGCAGTTATTTGGCGCCATTAACTGTGACGTTTTCCGTTATGATTTGTCCATCGAAATTAATAACAAACTGGAAGGTGCACTCGACTAGAGAAAGTGACACTGAGAGAGAAACTTGCGTGCACTATTTCATCCTTTTTCTCGGTCTGTTTACAGACGGTTAAGCCAATCGGACATTTTCTTCAACGAATCAGATCTTGTCAGACAAGGACGGAATAGTGAACGGAAGTTTCTTTTTCCGTATAAACATGCTTCAGTAGTTTCATATATCTAAAGCAATTTCGATGGGTTTGTCAAATGTCAGTTTACTGTTTATTGTTTACAGTCAGTTTACCTAGTTCTTGTTTGTGATGTTATTGTGTTATTATTTGGTTAATGAGCTAGTGAACAACATTATTATGACTTATGAGTTACAAATATTGCATTGTGCCTAAATGTAAAACTAAGAGGATCACTACAAATATGGTAATTTTACATTCAAGATTCTCCAAAATTAGTTCCTAGACAGACATCAACAAGAGGTTAGGACACTGCATCTACTTTGGACAAATTATCCGACTAACGGATGTCGTCACTGACTTCACGCCAGTAAGAAACCGTTTGCAGTCACGTGGTTTTGTTTACAAATTACGGCATAATCTAAATATTAATTTTACAGAAAATAAATTTTATTTTGAATTTCTTTTGTTGTAATCGTTTTCTTAATGAAAATTAAGAGCAAATCACCTTTTCAAATATTTTAAAATTTCATGCATTTTCCCTGTTAGGTTATCTACCTGTCGAACAGTGTTCTTAATAAATAAATAAATATGTAGTGGTAACATGGTAAAAATTTGAATTCAATTTGTCGTACCGTTTTTTAGTACAGGAAAAGATTGAAAAAAATTACTGTAACTCGAAAAAAAATTGTGAAGACTTTAAACTTCGGTAGCAAGTTTAAAATAGGCCAAAGTTCACGAAACAAAAAAGTCTAGGAGTTTTACTGATCCGCGGAAACCTATAGGGGGTAAAAAGAGTATTTTTAATAAATAAAATCGATTTTTCTCTACTTTCTCGGGAAATATAGCATATAGCACCGCTGT
Source organism: Rutpela maculata (assembly GCA_936432065.2). Lineage (NCBI taxonomy): Eukaryota > Metazoa > Arthropoda > Insecta > Coleoptera > Cerambycidae > Rutpela > Rutpela maculata. The sequence continues at coordinate 22,335,813 of OW386288.2, forward strand.
CCAAGGAATCACTACTTCCACATCCAGATTTTCTATCCAAGTCTCTCACAACGAACAAATTTTGTATGTGGAAATAACTGTTTATGGAACTTTAATAATACAATATTTGAAATCCTCCACCCCAAAAACCCATAAAACGATACCCCACATCAGTAGTGGGGGTGGATTTTGAGGTTTTTGGTTCTTGTACACACTCTAAATCACAATTTTTTTCATCCCCTTTAATAATAGGGTCGGGGTGGTAGTGGGGGGCTATGCCAAAAATGTTTTTGAGACTTTAGCTTCTCTTGTTATACTAAATACCCAAGATTGGTAGAATATGAGGTTCCTTAATAAACAGCTTTTAGGCGAAGAAGTCAGTGCGGGGGTGAAAGGTCAGACTATCTTTGTTCTTCGAACGCGCAGTAGCGGCGCAGTTATCTCACTCTAGAAGAACCGTCCGTACTGGCCCGAAATATGGTCTGACGTTACTATGATCTGTAGTGTTACATTCTACAACTTATCCTCTTTACCAGCATGCAGAACAGTGACTCAAAATGCGAGGATAATTACCACCGACCTCAAAAGCGGGTTATTGCGAGCCCGTTCGTAGCCTACGTAAATGATTTTATCAGGCCACCGCATTGCACTCGAGTCCGCGTGTGACGTCACGAAAGGAGTCCTACGACTTTACAAAGTTACTGCGGCTACGGGTGGATTTAGCGCTCTTTTTCAAGATTAATATTTTATTTCTTCGTATAATTTGTTTAGTATTAAGTTGAGTATGGATTAGTGCCAACTAATTGGATTTCAATTTGTACTGGAGTCGAATGAAAAGGGAATTACTTAAATATTTAATGTGCCTAACACAGTAATAATTCACAAAATAGATCATGAGAAATACTACAAATAAATGATTCAGCCTCCTAATACTGAAATTAGATATTGATTTATTATTGCATCTTTATACTGTGAACATTATGAAAACGCCCTTAATTAATGAATGTCAATTAAAAGAATGCCCCGTCGATGGCGTCGATGTTGTGTGCCAGTGCAAATCAAATTACAATAAACAATGATATACTACTGTTTCGTTTTCCGTCGGACAAGAACCTGGCAAAAAATGGTCTCACAGCATTCACCGAAAACATTTTATCTCGAATAAAAATTCAGTAATCTGCGTTAATCACTTTAGTAAGCAATTACTTCCACATCCAGTGGAAGTCTTGTAACGACAAAAAAATTAAAAAAAAATTTTATTGTTCATTTAGATTTAGAATGTCATGAAACGTCGAGATTTTAAGTTTGAGCAAAAAAATTCTCTCTGTCTGTCACTTTCTTTGTGCGTACAATTACTCTGCAACCGTTTAAGATATTGACTGAAAATTTGGTACACGTATGTATTTTAACGAGATCTGGAACTAGATTATATTTTCATCTTATTCCGTTGAAGGGTAAATTTGAGTAAATGGGGGTAAAGAGGTAAATCAAGCAGGTAAGAGTCCAAAAAAATTGATATTTAGTATATATAAGAGAAGCTAATGTCTCAAAAAAAATTTGCCATTAGCCACACCCCCTCCTTACTACCCCCACCCCATTATAAAAGAAGGTGAAAAGAAATTGTTATTTAATGTGTGTACAAGAACCAAAGACATCAAAATATTTTTTTACTTCATCCATCCCCAATACCACCCCCTTTCACTACCCCCACCCCACTACCGATGTGGGATATCGTTTTATGGGTTTTTGAAGGTAGATGATTTCAAATATTAATTAAAGTTCCATAAACAATTATTTCCACGTACAAAATTTTTTCGTTGTGAGAGACTTGATATACTTTTCTAATATATTGTTGAACAATTATTCTAAAGTGAAAAATAATCGTATCAGTGAGGAAAAAAATGAGGTGTAATAAGAAAAAAAATGACTAGCAATGAAGAGATTAAAATAAAGTCTGATAAAGAAACCGCTGCCCAAGGAATCATTACTTCCACATTTAAATTTTTTGTCCAAGTCACTCACAACGAAAAAACATTGTATGTGGAAATAATTGTTTATGGAACTTTAATAATATAATATTTGAAATCCTCTACCCCAAAAACCCATAAAACGATAACCCACATCGGTAGAGGGGTGGGGATGGTGATAGGGGGTGGTAGTGGGGGTGGATGAAGTAAAGAAATATTTTGAGGTTTCTGGTCCTTGTACACACACTAAATCACAATTTTTTTTCATCCCGTTTAATAATGGGCTGAGGATAGTAATGGCAATTACCAAAAATTTTTTTGAAACCTTAGCTTCTCTTGTATATCCTAAATACCAATTTTATGGACTCTTACCTGCTTGATTTACCTATTTATCCCAAATTTACCCCAATTTACCCCTTGACCCTTCGACGGAACAAGATGAAAATATAATCTAGTGCCAGATTTCGTTAAAGTACATATTATGTGTACCAAATTTCAAGTCAATATCTTAAATGGTTCCAGAGTAAAATTGCGCAGAAAAAGTTACAGACAGACCGACAGACAGAAATTTTTTCTCGCTCAAACTTAGAATCCCGACGTCTCATGATATTCTAAGCCTATTTGAACAATAAAAAATATTTTAAATTTTTTTGTCGTTACTCTACTTCCACTGGATGTGGAAGTAAAAGAAAAGTTGAAAAGTTGCAATCTCTGTGATAGGAATTAAATTTAAAATAAACATGTTGTACATACTCGTGTATGTACCGATCTTTTAATATTTATTACAATAACTGTTGTAACTTATTATTAGAGAGGCATTTTAAATTTTTGTTATCCACAATTTATTGCTGTTAGAGATTAAAGAAATAATTATTTTTTGTTTTGTTTTTAACTATTATTAGAAGTGTTTATTTTATTCTGAATCAATAAGGTATCAAGTGTGTATTTTAGTTTTATAGATATATTTTATTTAATAGTACAATAATACTGATTCTTAATCATTTACATATTATTTATTTATTTTTAGAAAACTATTTATGTTTTTATAATATATTTTATTATTAATTATATAAAGTAAATCATTTTTAAGCATACGTTTACATTCTTTGTTGTATTAGTTCATATAATTTTATTAGAAATATTCAAGAAAGCGTTAAGGGTTTCAGTATGCACCGGAATGCTAGGACTCCGACGGCCGCCATTGAAATCCAATGCGTAGGCCTGATAAAATCATTTACGTAGGCCACGGCCCGTTCCAGTTACGAGTTCTTTGCTTAATTAACATTACACAAATTCTTACAATATTTTGAATAAGGCTCTGCATCTGGTGTGATCTCACACCAGCTGTTCATTGGCTAATGCCATTTTTTGGTGGGGATTGTGAGTTATTAGGCCACCTTAAAGTATACCAACCTTGCTAAATACCAAGGTAAGAGTTCATCTCTTACCTGCTTGATTTACTTATTTACCTCCAATTTACCTCTCAACCCTTCGACGAAACAAGATGAAAATATAATCTAGTTCCAGATCTCATCAAAGTAAGTCCAGGGTAAACGTATGCACAAAAAAAGTTACAGACAGACCGACAGACAGAAATTTGTTTCCGCTCAAACTTAAAATCTTGACGTTTCATGACATTGCCTATTTGAACAATAAAAATTTAAAAAAAATTTTTTGTCATTACTATACTTCCACTAGATATGGAAATAATAGTTCCAATGTGTTTCTGGCAAAATTATCTTTAATCTGGTGTTTTTAAATTAATTTTATAGCAATAATTAACCAAAATACAGCCATTTTTCGATGGGGAGGATAGCGGATGGAATTTTTTTCTAAAACAAGTGTTGAAGGAAAAATTAATTACTGAGCAATTGCAATACCGAAATGCCGACATTGGGTTAACAAAAATGTGAACACGCACATTGAATCGGCCATAACTTCTTTTTTTTTGTGAGGTAATTTTTCATTTCTTTGAAGGATAAACTTCTCAACACTTTGATTAAGTTGACATTTCCTTACATCTCAAAAAAAAATGACCGCTTAGTTGTACCAGGCAGTTAGGCTTCGATAGAGACGCGAGAAGGGGATTTCTGCGTAGTATCTTCTCTTTTATAGTATCGTGGCGTGGGAGCAATGTAATATTGTAAATTTTCTGGTAAATCTATTAATAAAGTCAAACAGTTTCAATATAATTTTAGAATGTTGGATTAATCTGAAAAGTTACACCTAAGTAAGTCCCAAATCTCGCCATAGTTATAGAGCTGCCTAACTATTAATTAATTTCATAATACATGCACTTCCTTGACAGATCTATAAGGGCAAAACAATGGGCAAGTATACAATTCTTTTTTAACAATTTTAATATCTACACATAAAAACAGTTGACCCGTATTTTTTATTTTATTTTTTTATTAATGCTTCATAGTAAAAAAAATTCATGAAGTTTAAACTGTGTTTAAACGGTTAGATATTGCCGCCAATTTTCGGGCTATTCTATTGGCTATGACGTAATAGCGTAATCACAGAGAAACGAGTGCTATGTTGCCATATTTCGATAAATAATGTAAGATATTCTGTACTGCTATACGGAATCCTCTGTAATATTACAGATCTATATTAGCAAGTTATCGATCAGCCTTAAAAATATATAAAATATTTACTTGCTGGGTATCTGAAACAGTGTTAAAAATGAATACCAAAATTTATTTCAGACAGTGCAGACAAATGTAAAATGCCCCTGTTTTAGAGGTTATTACGCTATTACGTCACAAGATATCCGGAAAATTACCTAGTTTTAAATCCCTCTGATTTTAAGCATATTCATTCTACAATAAATCCAATAATAGTCGGTAAAATTATGTTGAGATTATATTTATAACATTTTGGAGAGTCATACTTTAATACTATATTATTAATATTGTCTACTAGCCCATTATACTTCTTTTTGGTTCCCTCTCAATACCAAATTCACTCTTGCAGTTTGAATCATATTAAAATTATCTTCAATGAAATGGAACAAACCCAAGTGTGATATTTTGCAACATTAAACTATTTTGACTGATTATGTTTTTAAGAAAATATAGAAAAATCACTTACTTGGTATCCTGAAATGGTTCTGTAAAACGGATCCAACAATAACGAGGACAGAGAGCAAACTTGAGCAGTACGATCCCACCCATCAGAGCAGTGGACTACCACACTTATACCTTCTACTAGTGCTTCTGCTATAAACTGGGAGGTATCCAGGATCGATTTAATATGCCGTAACCAACCGCTGGATTCTAAACCGCTTAGGAAACTGTTCATCGTTGGATTTCTTTGTTCGCAGGCTGCAGTAAAAAGAATATTTAAAACAAAATAAAAACAGAAACGTCATAAATTATAACCAATTTCATAGTTTTTTGCACAAAAAAGCGAGAAGGTTATGTATATGTCAGGCACTTTTTCAAAACTGTAAACATCTCTCATGGGGAAAAATACATTGTGTTAGTCATAGAGTACCAAATAACTCGCTCAAAAAGGTGCATCTATCTTTCTGTCACATATCTTATAAACATGATAACGTAAGAAAGAAAAAGTTATTTTTCGTTAGAAGAAGAACCCCATTTGAGAAAAATTGATCAGTAAATTTAAGTATAATGTAATAGTATGGCAGCCCATTACCAAAAACCCCTATCAAAATAGCGAGTTTTATCGCAGGGAAATTCTATAGATTATGAAATTCTAAGACACTTCTTCATACGACAAAAGTTCAAAAAGCGATACTGGCGGCTGGCAAACGACTTTCCGTCTGTTGTAAAAAATGTCGTAATTTTTATACCGCGGCGAGGCAGTTCTCAATTAATTTTCATTAAAAATGATGAACAAGACATGAATTAATCGAGATCTGCCATTTTTCATTGGCCTAAATTCCAATAGTTTTCCGTTGGCTGTAGCTGCGCGAAATCGAATGGAGTCGCATATATGTCCGGCGTGATGACGCTGCAGCGCGCGGAGGATATAAAGATGCTGGATGACTTCGTTGCCTATGTAGCATCTCTAGCAGAAGCTATAGAACATGCGTGTATACATAAATAAAAGATGGCAGCTGCTGGGACCGAATATGCTGCATTATCATTATACAGATTTGGTATACTCCGTATAGTGCCAACTCATCATCCTCGGTCCGGGCAGCTCGTATCAGAGTCTCCTGGTATGTATACGCGTGCTCTGGAATGACGTGGCGGTGCGCGCAGTACATGGAGAGGCTGGATGGCTTCGTTGCCTATGGCAACAAGGTGCTTACAAACAGCCTTAATTTGCTTCTTTTTTTTTGTCGCGGCGGAAATCATTTTTCTCAAATGTGAACTGGGAAAAAGTTCAGTTCATATTTTTTTAGTTTTCTTTATGATATTTACCAAGGAATACAATTCTACAATGCTATTCCTCTTGCAATAAGGTGTCCAAGCCATATCCAATTCAAAATTAGAATAAAAAATTACCTACTCAAAGACGCCTTTTACAGCACTAATGAGTTTTTAAACAGCAATCTCAATCAAATTTAACTTTCAACCAGCTTACTTGTTTCGTTTATTCAAGCTATATGGTTTGTTTGCATATTTCATAAATTAACTGTATTTTTATGTTATTTATGTGGTATCATATACTTAATAAGTTTTTATGCCTAAATTTGTTCAATGATTTTTTGTACTTACATGTTTTACACATTCTTTTAATTGGATTTTATACATTTACTACTATATTATATTGTAGTGTTTATTATCATATGTTAGTGTAATATTCTTGCTCATGTAATTTTTTTTTTGACTTTTGTAAACACCTTTGTGTATACAAAAAATCTTATTATTCTTTGAACGAATATTTTACTGCTGACTTTTAACTTAATTTATTATTTAATACTTAAATAGTTACATTTTAATGTTTTTAGACCTATCCTATATCATGTAAAATGATCTATTGGACAAATAAAGATTATTATTATTATTATTATTGCACCAATAAACATCTATCTATCTATTTGGAATAACCTGAAGTGGAGAACTGCCTTGCTGAGATGACTTGGTCAGCCCTCAGGATTAAGCAACATGCGAATGTAATCACTCGTAACTGAACTAACAAGAAGTTCCGTTCGAACTTCCTTGTGGTCAAGAGACATCGAAACTACTTAATAATGAGCATAACTGCTTCGTCGCGGTGACCATAATTTTGACCGGTGGCTATTTGTCATTATTTCGGTCTTTATAACTCGGCGCATCAGTCAAAAAGGCAGTGCTCAATTTTTCCTTATCATATTTACTTCCCTCGACAAGAATAAAAAAGAAACTACCTCATTGCGAAAACCGAGATGACCGGTTTTTCTTTACATGTTCAAAGCTCGATTTGAATCCTTTAGGACAGGTAAAACGTTCCGTCACCCTGAACTTTTCTTCTCAGCTCTCCCAGAATTGATGAGAAATGCTGAAATTATCTTCGCTAAAGTAACTCGAAAATCCTGGTAGCGGGTTGCCGTACTATAAGTTGTTACATATTTTAATAAAACACAATATACATGAAGATCTACACCTTTTGAAATGATTGTACAAAAACAAAAATACTGCACAGTATACTGATGAGCGTTTTGCCAGAAAATGATTTAATTAAAATTAAATATACAGCAATATTCTGCAATACACATAAAAAATTAACTTATTATATCAAAAAATTGTGACGAATTTCATATAGAATGTTCAACAATTATATAAAAATTTCAGTAAACTGGCAAAGAATATAATACTTCTATGCAGTATTTATAAACAAATGTCAAACTTTTTATGATGTCATTTATTTTTATTTTCGGTTTACCTACAATAAATATAAACAAAAAAAACATATTCGTAAATTTATAGATTAGGTAAATATTTTTGGCTAGTCACTAAGTAATGTTTTTATAATTCTTGATTAGAATGAAAATAAACACCAGATAAAAGATAATTATAAATTTAACAATATTTATTTATTAATATAAATGTAATTCCCAATAATTTAGAATAACAGAATTTCAAATTGCCTTAAAGGATACCAAAATATAATTTTGTAGTTTTAAATAGTCAGCCAGTATTTACTAATTCATATTGTTTATCTGGCTGCTGATTTCCGGCTCTTCTTCCGTGTTGACTTTGTTTGCTGCTTGACGTTTCAACCTTCTTGCTTCAGAAGACCCGGAAGCCAGATCACCAGCGCCACAAAATCCTTAGCACCAAGATCATATCGTTTATGATTTATTTTTTTATTTTTAGATTTGGCATGTTCTCAGAAATAAGTCTGAATAATTAGAAGTACTTACTTTCAACTATTCTAGAGAGACTATTACGCATCACATGTATATTTTCGACTCCCAAAAAGTGGAACTTAATATTTTCATAAAAAGACTCATTTTCATAGCCTTTCCCGGCTGCTCTATTAGCCATAGCATTTATCTAAAACAAAGTTGTAATTTAACAATAATAATAATAATAGCCTTTATATACTAGTAGACAAGAGCAACGTCAGTGACTTAAGTTTACAAGCATGGAATTAACAGTAAACTGAATTACTATTCAGACAGCACAGTGATATTTGTGATGAGATCAAATTATTAAGTTATTAAATATTAAGCTAATGGAACAACACAGTTATTACAAAATTAAGAAAAATATACATAGTTATAAGAAGTAATGAATATGACAAAATATCCAATAGTTATGAAAATATTCAGTTTAACACTTTCGCTGCGAATGACTCTCATGAAAGTAGGTCTCGTTCTTAGCACAATGAGCACGACTCTCGTGTGAGCCTGGCCATATGTATTATTATTTTTATTATTGTTTTATATATTTACGAAAAAAAAATTGCTAAATTAAATATTAAAATCCAATGTTTTTCATTAGAATAGAAAAAGCAATTCAATAGTGGAACTGTATACTAAAGTCTATTAAATGTGTTTAAACTTACCAAAAGAGGTTGCAAGTACGATATTTTGTTGTTCACAGGGTATTAAAAAATGGGTAAGTTCAAGGAAAGGAAAAAAGGAATTTCAGGAAATTTATATCACTAATTTTCTAACGAACTGTAACTGATTACAATTAATAATCGAATTAAATATATAACAACATAATAATATATTATAAAAACTATATACTATTCAACTATGTTTTCTAATGCAAGTCACTCAGTTAATGGCTTTCTTTGAATCTAGATATCTTATATAAAAAAAAATTTAACTTTTTTCAAGAACTCAAATAAACACAAATTCAAGACCATAAGCCACATCTAGTGAGTAACCGGCAAATCTAGATAGCTGCCTTGGCATTTATTGCAGAAATCCAAATGATACACTACAATAACCACTAAACACAACTAGGTGGCCGCAACAATTATTATGCCAGTCAGCACTGAACAAAAAAATTCTTGAACGCTCTCCTGAGAGCGTTCAAAAAAACATGTATATACAATTTTTATTGACACTACTCGATTTCTGACAACTAATTATACAGTACGTATTATGCAACGAAAACCAGTCAGGGTGGAGGGTAACCCACAGCCTGAACGGCCGCAGCGAAAGTGTTAAGGGAGAGAGAAAGAGAATGTATATTCATCCAATTTTTGTATGCGCACATCAATTTTGGCACATCAGACGTATTACAATAAAAGCATTATTTAAAAATAAAAAATAGAAAAAAATTACAAGTCAGACTTAATTACAATTAGATACAAAGATACAAGTTTAAAATGATCGTAAAATTCTTATATTTTGTAAGATACACATTGTTTCAAGTTCACAGTTTAGACACCATTGCAGTTGATGTAATGAAGCCGTTGCCAAGTTCTCTTTATATTTATGGGCCTATAATTATTTCCTTACAATAATTTTCTTTGGTTACTTATGAGGTATTCTCCCAAATTTTTTAATCATAATAATCCAGTCAAAAAACCTCAAGAAATGACCCAACCTCCTGAAAAATCCGAAAGTTTTGAAACTTCGCACACTTATTTAGAGGTACCTAAGAATGAATATACAGAAAGTTCTTGTGAATATGAGGCGAGCTCTAGCGGCAATTAGCGAAAATAGGGCACTTTCTTTGATTTTTCGTTAATATCTCGAGAACCGTTGGTCGGAGGCAAAAGTTGATTATATACATAATTAAGGCTTATCAAATTTGCTACAAAAATGATTATATACATTTTTCTCATATTCCCAATGATTCCCGAGTTATAGGCGCTAAAAGAGAGCGTTTTGTAAAAAACCACGCTAGGGCGGTACAATATGGCATTTCTAATAATATTTGATATATGGTTTACCTACATTTTTGTATACTAAGGATAATTGAGGAGATAAACTTCACAACTTTGTATAAAAAGCACATGATGTATGTTACTTATGATGTATATTGATGAGGCACATGATGTAGGTATATTAAACAGGGTTGGAAAAAAAAAGTTTTTTTCATTTTAAACAAAAAAACAGTATTTTTTGTTTTTAACAGTTTTTTTTTGTTTAAAACAGGTTTTTTTTTAAGTTTTAAATAGTTTAAGGTTTAAAACGTTTAAAACTATATTCAACTAAAATTAAATGGTGCCAGGCACACTATGTCTCCTACTACTCAGATGGCACTCTTAAATGGATTTTACAGCACTCTGCAAATAAAATGCTCAGTTTAGTGCATGTGACCACTATATCGGAATGGACCATCATCGGCACTTTTCCTACTTTTCCACAAACTCCAAAATAATACATTTATTTAAAACATTGCAGTGTGTTTTAAACTATGTTTTAAACAGTTGTTTAAAACATAGCATTTTGTATTAAATATGTTTTAAATATTTGTTTAAAACACAGTGCGATGTTTTAAACATGTTTTAAACACTTTGTTTAAAACATTTTGTTTTAAACATGCCAACCCTGATATTAAACAATGAAATATATGAATAAACAAAATCCTGAGGTTATTCCAAGGAAAATTTTGTACAGAAAAATCAATCAGCTCTGAATCGCTTCTTGGTAGAAGGCCCTGCAATTTGATTATCTTGGCCAGCTTCTACACTTGCTGCCTGAAACAATAGGTAAGTATGCATGAGATGAAGGTGTGAGAGAACCATTATACAAATAAAAACATGTAAGTAAAAGAAAGTATATAAGAAATAAATAAAACAGAAGAAGTAAATATAAGAAAGTAGTAAGCGACCAGTAAAACAACATATGAACATGACAACCGATTTATGTATATACTATTGCAAGGTAAATGAATAATAAAAAAAATACAAATGTGCAATCTCACCTGACTTCTGGTTCCAGCAAGCACATTGCTTTGACCTTTATGTACCAAATGTTCAGTGTTTGTTATTTGCACTGAATGATCTGCTTCTTCAAGGTTTATGACATCGGGATCATCAGGGTCATCAAAGTCTTCTTCGAGGTTGGAAGTAACACCATTCAAGCATTCGCCATGGCAGTTGTGACAAATGCTTGTACACATTATTCCTGCCTTTCGACAGCCACATCTATTCCCACATCGCTTTCCACTTTCCAACCCCACTGTACAGGAGGAAGTTCATTCCCAAGCCAAAATTGAATTTGGTGGTACACTCGAAAAGCATGCTGTCTTGCTGCTCCTTCTGTGAGCGGCAGAGCAGAAAGGTCGGGTTTAGCATTGGATACAGATTTGGTGAAAGCATTGTAACGGTACATGTTAAGAGAGGTTTGCTTTCTGGGCGCATTGTACAATGCAAGGAATATTTTGTTTCCAGCAGCAGCTACAGCCTCATGGGATGAACTTGGGCTGTTAAATATGTCAGTAATACCTTACAGTACAGCTTGCTTCTTGAACAACTTGAAACAGGAAAGTTTTCCTTTTCGATATGCAGCAGGGAAGCCTGATTGGAACTAACTGCAGCTCCACGCCGTTTTAGTTGTGGAAGGAAGGAAAGGTAGTGGGGGGGGACGATAGCAGTAGCGGCTCGTCGGAGTAGGCATTGTAAGTACTATATTTAATTTAGTAACTTATTATTGTGAAATATTATTAGAAATGCCATATTGTACCGCCCTAGCGTGGTTTTTCACAAAACGCTCTCTTTTAGCGCCTATAACTCGGGAACCATTGGGAATACGAGAAAAATGTATATAATCATTTTTGTAGCAAATTTGATAAGCCTTAATTATGTATATAATCAACTTTTGCCTCCGACCAACGGTTCTCGAGATATTAACAAAAAACCAAAGAAAGTGCCCTATTTTCGCTAATTGCCGCTAGAGCTCGCCTCATATTCATAAGGACTTTCGGTATATTCATTCTTAGGTACCTTTAAATAAGTATGCGAAGTTTCAAAACTTTCGGATTTTTCAGGAGGTTAAACATTGTTTTGAGTGGACTATCATTAATACCTCTTATTGACAAGTTATTATGAAATAAGAAATAAATTCAATTCAAATTCAATTGTTAAGAGGAGACAACACCAATCACAAAGTTTCATCGGTAAAGCTAAAGCTGAAGTGGGGCGAAGGGTAGGCAGTAGGCAGCAGCGGCGGCTGGTGAAATTTCAATATTGTTTTTCTCGTCTATGGCTCATGGGACCCATACGAAATTTGGGAAATAACATCTAGAGAAGCACTTCTCTAATGACCTAAAAATTTTTGAAAAAGCAGTTTGCGAAAAAATTTTTGAAAATTCGTTAGCCTCCCCTGGGTCTAGGAGCTCCTGTTTATTTTTATTTTTTTTTGTCATATGCATTTGACTTTTCATAAAAATACAACAACAGATTTTGGAGTTTATGAAAATATTTTCATTACTAACTGAGATACAAAGAATTGAAATATTGTAATTTGTTAAAATGTAAATTACAAAATTTCAGTTCATTGTATTTCAGTTAGTAATGAAAATATTTTCATAAACTCCAAAATATGTTGTTGTATTTTTATGAAAAGTCAAATGCATATGACAAAAAAAAATAAAAATAAACAGGAGCTTCTAGACCCAGGGGAGGCTAACGAATTTTCAAAAATTTTTTCGCAAACTGCTTTGCACTATACTAAAAGTCTTGACTAAGAAAAAGCAGTTTTTAGCCAAACGGCTGGCGTTATTAAACTGAAAAAAAGATATTCTTGTAAGTAAATGAATACTACACTTCTATTGAAGAAAGTTTTTAGCTAAAATTTGTTTATTACGAAGTGTGAAGAAAAATCTTTTAGTGAAATTTTGTAACTGAAAGAACAGAAATTGAAAAAGGTAGTAATTAGATGTAATATTACAGTAGGTATTGCAGACAATGCATGAAATTTGCAATCAGCATTTAAAATACTGATTAAAATACTGATTAAAATACTTCAAGGTTATCTTAGTCTACAAGAATTACCATCTAATTACTGCTAAGAGATAATGATAAAAAATGAGCAACGAGAAGCATATATTATAATGATTGCATCACTAGTAATCATGAACTAAGAAGTAAAATATTTGCAGATTTATTTCTATAGGTTTTAGTTAATGGAAAATCAAACCGGGACAAAATTACCTATATAAAATGTGTGAATTTTAAAAATAAATAATAATTTATTTGGGCAAGTTTCAACCTGTTCACTCGCAAATTTCTAGTTAGAAATAAGCTTTTCCTAGTTTTTAAATTAAATGATAATGGCTCTATAAGCGCTGATGTTTCTGTGGCATGGATATTTTTTACTGCCGGTTTTCTGGTATTTAGGTAAAGGGGATGGCTGTAGTCTAATATCGTTTTCACCCATTATTAGGGAACGTGGGCTACCCTCAACAAATTGTCAAAGTTTCATAAAATCCTCAATATGCGACCATTCAAAAATGATGTTAGGAAATTTCTTTTAGAAAAGGCTTATTAGTCTCGAAGAATTTCTTAATGTAAAGTAACACAGACAAATCGAAAACAGAATGATAGTGAAGATACAAGGAGGCATAACAATAACGAGGGATTGGAAAAAGAAAACTTTTTGTCAACTCGAAATATGGACAGAAATTATGGAAATATGAATGTGCAGAATCAATATAATTACATAGATAAACATAGTCCAATGAAAAAAAGTAGTGAAGTGCTAAAAAGTAAAGTCTTGGTACATGGAGATGGTAGTGCAGAAAATTACTCGCTGAACCTAAAAAGTTTTTTGGAAGACAAGGTATATAGGATTCAGAATTTTAGAAGAAACAAAAATCTTTCAATAAAGATAATAAAAAATGTACGTGTAAATCATAAATTTAGTTATAGCTGTAAATCACTGAGTAAAGTACTAGCTTCTTGTGTTAACAATAACGTAGGATCTAACCTTTTTTGTGATAAAATCAGCACCCCTTGTAGATGTGGACTGGACTAGGGGCGACTCAGCTGTAAATGATAGTTTTGTTAAAGTATATTATGATGCTACTTTAAATGAAGGGCATAGGAATGAAGGTTCAGATGTCGGGGACGAGGAAAGTAATAATATTTCTTTTTTAGAGGAAACGATAATACGATTTTCTCCCTAATGCTGTTAAAAATTCAATCGGTCCGGAAGAAAGTTGATGAATTTACCATTTTTCTGAACAGTATGAATTATCCAAACATAGTAATATTAACAGAACATTGGCTGAAATATAATGAGCCTTTGTTTGTGCCTAATTATATTTTAGTGTCAAATTTTTGCCGGCAAGAGTCTATACATGGAGGCACACTAATACTTGTTAGGAATAGTGTTCAAAAATGTTATCATTTTATTAATATAGATAAATATGATTCTCTACTGATAGAAAAAGAATTTGAGTTTTCAATCATGAACTGCCCCAAATTTAGTGCTTTGAAGCTACACCAGCCATTTCACCCCACCACTAAAAAAGTTATTGCATAATTTCTTACACATTTATTACAAATTATTACCACCAAAATTAATTTTATTACCATTGCCCATAATTAATTATAAGCAAACAACGTAGATTACCCTTAAACCTACACCAGCCACTCGTAACTTTTTACCTAATGGACATATCGAGATGGGTCTTGCGCCATAATTTATTACAAATAAATTACATTCGACCCATCATAATCGAAATACCGTATAATCAAACCCTAGGGGTAAAAACCACCCCAAAGGTGTAATTTTAATTATATTATATGCATAACATTAAAATTAGCTCTAAATTTATTAAAATAACTTGTGTAAAGATTCTTAACAAAAATTACAAAAAATCTAATAATTTCTTCCACCGAGGGTGAAATCAACCCCTATTTTTTGAATACGGGTATCGCTATTGGTGATAGTTTCAAATGGTTCAGTAATTAAATTTCACATAAAGCAACAAAAATTAACATGTTTGATATTTAAATATTTCATTAATTTCTAGAATTACATCTTACAAAAGATAATGATGAGGATAGGAAAAGTAGACAGAGTGTTTTATTTTTTAGAAGTGCCACATAAATTGCAATAAATAATGTATTAACCTTATCAATAAGAAGGCAGAATACGAAAATCTACAAAGTTGTTTTAATTGGTTTAATATATTATTACACTAACTCACCACCACTTAATTATTATAAAACGTCATTTTGTCCAATACACAGAAATTAACATAGAAATTAGTATTTAATTATGCCACAATGCAATAATAAAAAAGTTTTTCCTTCACACACTGTAATATTTTATTACATTAGCCCACCACTATTTAATTATTAAAAAGTTATCAGATCTAGTTTAGTATACGCCAAGTGACCTAAAAAATAATTCTTAGATGTGTCCGACTGCAGTAATTAATTATTAACCCTCTTAGTATGAACCAAAAATAGGAAAAATTGACAAAGTAATGCTTTAATATTTTATTACATTAGCCCACCACCACTTAATTATTAGAAAATGATCAGATTCAATTTATTATACATTGATAGAAATAAATTTTTAGTTGTGCCCGATCGCAGTAATAAATTATTAACTTTTTAGTAAGAAGCAAAGATCAAAAAATCCACAAAGTTGTTCCAGATAATTTATTATTTTATTACAGTAGCTCACCACCATTTTGTTATCAGAAAAGAAAGACATTTCATTTGGCATACATCAGCTGACCTAGTAATTCATTTTTAGTTGTGTTCGATGTCCGATTGCAGTTATAAACCATTCTATTAATAAGAAGCAAACATACGTAAAATTCAAAAAGTTGCTTCACACGCTCTAATATTTTATTACATTATCCCACCACTATTTAGTTATCAAAAAGTTATCAGATCTAGTTTAGTATGCACCAATTGGCCTAAAAATAAATTTTTAGTTGTGCCCGATTGCAGTAATAAATTATTAACCCCCTTAGTAAGAAGCAAAGACAACACACAAAGACACAGAAACAACTTTGTGGATTTTTCGTGTCTTTGCTTCTACTAAGAGGGTTAATAATTTATTACTGCAATCGGGCGCAACTAAACATTTATTTCTAGGTCAACTGATGCATAATAAACTGAATCCGATCATTTTCTAATAATTATATAGAGGTGGGCTAATGTAATAAAATATTACAGCGGGTGAAACAACTTTGTGGATTTTTCGTGTCTTTGCTTGTTACTAAGAGGGTTAATAATTTATTACTGCAATCAGGCAAAACTAAAAATTTATTTCTAGGTCAACTGATGTATAATAAACTGAATCTGATCATTTTCTAATAATTAAATAGAGGTGGGCTAATGTAATAAAATATTAGAGCGGGTGAAACAACTTTGTGGATTTTTCGTGTCTTTGCTTCTTACTAAAAGGGTTAATAATTTATTACTGCAATCGGGCACAACTAAAAATTTATTTATAGGTCAGCAGATGTATATTAAACTGAATCTGATCATTTTCTAATAATTAAATGGAGGTGGGCTAATGTAATAAAATATTAGAACGGGTGAAACAACTTCTTGGATTTTTCGTATCTTTGCTTCTTACTAAGAGGGTTAATAATTTATTACTGCAATCGGGCACAACTAAACATTTATTTCTAGGTCGATTGATGCATAATAAACTGAATCTGATCATTTTCTAATCACTAATAGCGGTGGGCTAAGGTAATAAAATATTAGAGCGGGTGAAACAACTTTGTGGATTTTTCGTGTCTTTGCTTCTTACTAAAAGGGTTAATAATTTATTACTGCAATCGGGCACAACTAAAAATTTATTTATAGGTCAATAGATGTATAATAAACTGAATCTGATCATTTGCTAATAATTAAATAGAGGTGGGCTAATGTAATAAAATATTAGAGCGGGTGAAACAACTTTGTGGATTTTTCGTGTCTTTGCTTCTTACTAAGAGGGTTAATAATTTATTACTGCAATCGGGCGCAACTAAACATTTATTTCTAGGTCAACTGATGTATAATAAACTGAATCTGATCATTTTCTATTAATTGAATAGCGGTGGGCTAATGTAATAAAATATTGAAGTGGGTGAAACAACTTTGTGGATTTTTCGTGTCTTTGCTTTTTGCTAACAGGGTTAATAATTTATTACTGCAATCGGGCACAACTAAAAATGTATTTCTAGGTCAACTGATGCATAATAAACTGAATCTGATCATTTTCTAATAATTATATAGAGGTGGGCTAATGTAATAAAATATTAGAGCGGGTGAAACAACTTTGTGGATTTTTCGTGTTTTTGCTTCTTACTAAGAGGGTTAATAATTTATTACTGCAATCGGGCACAACTAAAAATTTATTTATATGTCAACAGATGTATAATAAACTGAATCTGATCATTTTCTAATAATTAAATGGAGGTGGGCTAATGTAATAAAATATTAGAGAGGGTGAAACAACTTTGTGGATTTTTCGTGTTTTTGCTTCTTACTAAGAGGGTTAATAATTTATTACTGCAATCGGGCATAACTAAAAATTTATTTATATGTCAACAGATGTATAATAAACTGAATCTGATCATTTTCTAATAATTAAATGGAGGTGGGCTAATGTAATTAAATATTAGAGAGGGTGAAACAACTTTGTGGATTTTTCGTGTCTTTGCTTCTTACTAAAAGAGTTAATAATTTATTACTGCAATCGGGCACAACTAAAAATTTATTTATAGGTCAATAGCTGTTTAATAAACTGAATCTGATCATTTTCTAATTATTAAATAGAGGTGGGCTAATGCAATAAAATATTAGAGCGGGTGAAACAACTTTGTGGATTTTTCGTGTCTTTGCTTCTTACTAAAAGGGTTAATAATTTATTACTGCAATCGGGCACAACTAAAAATTTATTTCTAGGTCAACTAATGCATAATAAACTGAATCTGATCATTTTCTAATAATTAAATAGAGGTGGGCTAATGTAATAAAATATTGGAGCGGGTGAAACAACTTTGTGGATTTTTCGTGTCTTTGCTTCTTGCTAACAGGGTTAATAATTTATTACTGCAATCGGGCACAACTAAAAATTTATTTATAGGTCAACAGATGTATAATAAACTGAATCTGATCATTTTCTAATAATTAAATAGAGGTGGGCTAATGTAATAAAATATTAGAGAAGGTGAAACAACTTCTTGGATTTTTCGTATCTTTGCTTCTTACTAAGAGGGTTAATAATTTATTACTGCAATCGGGCACAACTTAAAATTTATTTATAGGTCAATAGGCATCTGAAAATAAGAAGTACGCCATCTGGTGGTCTATAGTCAAACTAATTATGGGCTTTTCTGTCATTGTCTCTTTAGTGTACGATGATATCAACAATAAATAAATGATAAACTGAGATGCTAGGTTATTAAAAATATGATAGCGTTTAAAGGGGCTACAATTGGCTGGAGCCAACCTAGTCAGTATCCTTTGTAGATTGCAGGGACAACTCGTGAAAGTTGAGTTGGCACGACAATGTTCAAAGCATGCCCTCTTTGATGTAGACACCTTTAACCAGGCATTGAGAGGGAAAAACCTGGTGCAATAACCGTGGCCCGAGTAGCAATAATAATGTCTTAGACAATCACACATTGTAAGTGAAATTTTTGAAATAAGTAAATATATGTAATTCCAGTATATTTAAAAGTACCAAAGCACCATGCACTATTATGTTTTACCTCTGAATATTTCTGTTTCATATTTTACAAAATACTGTTTAATTTATTTTACTTAAAGAATTAATAAATATCTTTTCACTTATATTCAATGTACCACTAATTTCATGGGTATTTGAATCTGAGACACTTGTTTGTAAACATAGAGCATACACATTTATTAAGTTTTGTGTTGAATATGGGTTGTACCACACAAAATAATATGTCCTGCATTTAAAACATATTCTCCTTCATACACACACTTAGAATTTTTAAATTTTTAGTGCTTCACAAAGATTCCATACATTGCAATATGCTTAACTTAAAGTCACTCATGTTTCCTGAAAAAAAAAGTGATTTAAACTACAACTGTATATAAATTTAGAGAAATATTTAAGTTTATTAATATTTAACTATCCAGACACCGTTTATGTAGAAGAAACTGTACTTTTCAAGGGAAAAACTAGATAACCTAAAAAAATATGAATTTTGCTGAATAATGCCATTAATATCTTGCAAATCACTTACAACAAAATCTTGCAAACCTTTAGGTCATATATTATTAATGTTATTATTATTAACGCCAAAAACAACAATAAACAGAACAAAACCAATATAAGTATTCGCCATATAAACAAACAAAAAGCCTATAATTAGTTCACGAGTTCTCCACCTTGGCGCTGGCATCTTAAATTCAGGCGCCTATAGATGTTTAATAAACTGAATCTGATCATTTTCTGATAATTAAATAGAGGTGGGCTAATGTAATAAAATATTAGAGCGGGTGAAACAACTTTTTGGATTTTTCGTGTCTTTGCTTCTTACTAAGAGGGTTAATAATTTATTACTGCAATCGGGCACAACTCAAAATTTATTTATAGGTCAACAGATGTATAATAAACTGAATCTGATCATTTTCTAATTATTAAATAGAGGTGGGCTAATGTAATAAAATATTAGAGCGGGTGAAACAACTTTGTGGATTTTTCGTGTCTTTGCTTCTTACTAAAAGGGTTAATAATTTATTACTGCAATCGGGCACAACTAAAAATTTATTTTTAGGTCAACTGATGTATAGTAAACTGAGTCTGATCATTTTCTGATAATTGAATAGCGGTGGGCTAATGTAATAAAATATTCAAATTGTTGGAACAACTTTTTGGATTTTTCGTATCTTTGCTTCTTGCTAAAGGGTTAATAATTTATTACTGCAATCGGGCACAACTAAAAATTTATTTCTAGGTCAACTAATGCATAATAAACTAAATCTGATCATTTTCTAATAATTAATAGAGGTGGGCTAATGTAATAAAATATTGGAGCGGGTGAAACAACTTTGTGGATTTTTCGTGTCTTTGCTTCTTGCTAACAGGGTTAATAATTTATTACTGCAATCGGGCACAACTAAAAATTTATTTATAGGTCAAGAGATGTATAATAAACTGAATCTGATCATTTTCTAATAATTAAATAGAGGTGGGCTAATGTAATAAAATATTAGAGAAGGTGAAACAACTTCTTGGATTTTTCGTATCTTTGCTTCTTACTAAGAGGGTTAATAATTTATTACTGCAATCGGCCACAACTAAAAATTTATTTATAGGTCAAGAGATGTATAATAAACTGAATCTGATCATTTTCTAATAATTAAATAGAGGTGGGCTAATGTAATAAAATATTAGAGAAGGTGAAACAACTTCTTGGATTTTTCGTATCTTTGCTTCTTACTAAGAGGGTTAATAATTTATTACTGCAATCGGCCACAACTAAAAATTTATTTATAGGTCAATAGATGTTTAATAAACTGAATCTGATCATTTTCTAATAATTAAATGAAGGTGGGCTAATGTAATAAAATATTAGAGAGGGTGAAACAACTTTGTGGATTTTTCGTGTCTTTGCTTCTTACTAAGAGGGTTAATAATTTATTACTGCAATCGGGCACAACTAAAAATGTATTTATAGGTCAACAGATGTATAATAAACTGAATCTGATCATTTTCTAATAATTAAATGGAGGTGGGCTAATGTAATAAAATATTAGAGAGGGTGAAACAACTTTGTGGATTTTTCGTGCAAACATCTAAAAATTGAATCTGATCATTTTCTAATAATTAAGTAGTGGTGGGCTAATGTAATAAAATATTAAAGCATTACTTTGTCAATTTTTCGTATTTTTGGTTCATACTAAGAGGGTTAATAATTAATTACTGCAGTCGGACACATCTAAGAATTATTTTTTAGGTCACTTGGTGTATACTAAACTAGATCTGATAACTTTTTAATAATTAAATAGTGGTGGGCTAATGTAATAAAATATTACAGCGTGTGAAGGAACAACTTTTTTATTATTGCATTGTGGCATAATTAAATACTAATTTCTATGTTAATTTCTGTGTATTGGACAAAATGACGTTTTATAATAATTAAATGGTGGTGAGTTAGTGTAATAATATATTAAAGCAATTAAAACAACTTTGTAGATTTTCGTATTCTGCCTTCTTATTGATAAGGTTAATACATTATTTATTGCAATTTATGTGGCATTTCTAAAAA
This sequence comes from Rutpela maculata, assembly GCA_936432065.2. Lineage (NCBI taxonomy): Eukaryota > Metazoa > Arthropoda > Insecta > Coleoptera > Cerambycidae > Rutpela > Rutpela maculata. Next base: position 22,357,339 of record OW386288.2, read on the forward strand.
ATAAAACACTTTGTCTACTTTTCCTATCCTCATCATTATCTTTTGTAAGATGTAATTCTAGAAATTAATGAAATATTTAAATATCAAACATGTTAATTTTTGTTGCTTTATGTGAAATTTAATTACTGAACCATTTGAAACTATCACCAATAGCGATACCCGTATTTAAAAAATAGGGGTTGATTTCACCCTCGGTGGAAGAAATGATTAGATTTTTTGTAATTTTTGTTAAGAATCTTTACACAAGTTATTTTAATAAATTTAGAGCTAATTTTAATGTTATGCATATAATATAATTAAAATTACACCTTTGGGGTGGTTTTTACCCCTAGGGTTTGATTATACGGTATTTCGATTATGATGGGTCGAATGTAATTTATTTGTAATAAATTATGGCGCAAGACCCATCTCGATATGTCAATTAGGTAAAAAGTTACGAGTGGCTGGTGTAGGTTTAAGGGTAATCTACGTTGTTCGCTTATAATTAATTAAGGGCAATGGTAATAAAATTAATTTTGGTGGTAATAATTTGTAATAAATGTGTAAGAAATTATGCAATAACTTTTTTAGTGGTGGGGTGAAATGGCTGGTGTAGCTTCAAAGCACTCCCAAATTTCATCTTTATATATTAGGCATCTATAGACCTCCAAGTAGTGATGTAACTTCTTTTCTTTACAGGTTAATCACTTTTAAACCAGCTTCCACAAAATGCCATATTAATAATGACGGGAGGCTTTAACATAAATTTTTCGGGCAGCTCTTCGGTGGGCACTGAAATGTTAACGAATTTATTGTCTTCTTTTAATCTAGATATGCATATTGAGGGAGCAACACGTATTACTCCTCATTCTGCCACTATCTTGGATTATATATGTACTAATATTGACAAGGATGCGGTAGTATGTTCAAATATAGATGCAGGCCTGTCTGATCATGAGGCTGTTCTATGTAAAGTATCGCTAGATATAAAGAACCCCAAAGCGAAAAAGTGACAGGGCAGGCTTTTCACTAAGGCCAATTATGATAAGTTCTCAAAGTTATGTTCGGAAGCAGACTGGAGTAAGGTTAGCGGTTCTGATAATTCTTTAGAAATATTTCACACAGAACTCACACATCTATTTAATACGGCATTTCCAATCGGAACCATTAGACAAAAAAATAATAAAAAACCTTGGTTTACAAGGGGTCTGAAAGTCTCATCTAATAACATGCGTTGCCTGCATTTAATCAGAAAATATGCAGTAGATAATTTTCAGTTTATTGCTTATTTCAATAGGTACCGAAATGTTTACAGGAAGACTATTTTAGCTGCCAAAAATCTCTATAATAGGGATAGAATTTCACAGTCATCTAACAAGCAAAAAGAAACTTTGAGAATTGTGAATGATCTTAGGGGGAAAAATAATAATACCACTGTGAATAGTACTCTGAGCGCTGATGAAATGAACAATTTTTATTGTTCTGTAGCAAAAGAATTATGCAATAAAATTACCCCAAAGCATGATCCCCTAAAGTACTTAAAAAATGTTTCTGTACTTGAATATTTTTTTCTGTCACCTACTGATACTCAAGAAATTAGAGAAATACTCAATGATGTTAAGAACAAGAATACTAGCGGTTGGGATTGTATCTCATTAAAAATTTTCCTAAAACTTCCAGAATGTTTTGCAGATCTTAGTGGAGGCTATTAATACATCTTTTGAAACAGGAACTTTTCCATCATGTTTAAAAATTGCAAATGTTGTTCCTTTATTTAAAAGTGGAGATCGTGAATCGCCCTCTAATTATAGGCCAGTACCATTGCTCCCTACATTAACAAAAATAGTAGAAAAATTGGTCAAGAAACGAATTTTAGATTTCTTGCATCGAAATAAGATACTTTGTACAGAACAGTTTGGTTTTCATGCTGCAAGAAACACAAATGATGCTATATTTGCTTTTTTAGAGAAACTATATCTTCAGCTTAATGATGGAGAGGTGGCCGCAGCAGTGTTCTGTGATTTGACTAAGGCATTCGATTGCGTGAACCACGGAATACTGTTGAGGAAACTAGAAACATACGGGTTTAGAGGTAAAACGCTGGATTGGTTCCAGTCATATTTATCTGGGCGTAATCAAAAAGTTATTTTTTTCAAAACAAATGGACGTGAATACTGGTGTGCCACAAGGTTCCGCCCTTGGGCCACTACTATTTCTAATATATTTCAATGATCTGGTATGTTAAAATTAAAGGAAATTTCACTTTTTTTGCTGACGACACAACGATACTCTGGCATGACAAATTCATTGATGAACTTCATGAGACTGTAAGCACTGATTTAGAAATGATTAAAGAGTGGTGCGACGCTAATTTGTTATCCTTTAATGTGCCTAAAACTAACATTATTACATTTAAGTGCAACCTAAATGAGGTATATTTGGAAGACCAAATTGTTAAAAATCAAACTGAAAGTAGATTTCTGGGCTTGCATGTTGATAACAAATTAAAATTCGAAAACCATGTCTCAATATTAAGTAAAAAATTAGCTGCGAATTGTTATACACTTACATGTATTTTTATATTTGAGACTGCATGCATAAAAAATTTAGACATGAGATAAATGCTAACCCAGTTCACTACACACGTCGTACTCATAACATCCTTCTCCCCATTCCATCATCAGCTCAGACAAAGAATTCTACCTTATATAACAGCAAAAAAATATTCAATCATCTTCCTATAAATTTGAGGCGAATTATCAACGAAATTAAATTTAGAAAAGAATTAAAGAAATTGTTACTTAGTAAAGCTTACTATTCAGTCGATGAATTCTTTCAGGACACATTTGATTGACTTTATATATTTGATTTTATTGTTTGTTTCTTTAGACTAAGTCCCTGTTTTATACAAAAATAAAGGTTTTTTTGTCATTATGTTTGTATTTTATACTAGGATGTTTTGTTTTTATACATATATTAAGGACCGGCTTTGTCAATAAAAATCTTTTGTATTTTTTAGACAATAAAGCATATTTGATTTGATTTGATTTGAATGCTAAACTTTAAATAACACAGGCCTACAATGGCAAAATTGTCCAGTTTTTTTTTATATCTTTCTTAAACTTTTTTAAATAAATTAAAAAAAAATACCTATTAGACTTTTTAACGTAAGCAGTAGTATACTTTTCATACAATTAAAGAATTGGGTTGTTGAATGACCTTAAAAGTACATTTTCTGGATTCATATTTAGACTATTTTCCGCAAAACCTTGGGGCAGCCAGTAAATGAAAAGATTCCATGAAGGTTTGAAGGTATTAAAAAAATGGAATAGAAAATACCTGGTAGAATGCTATAAATATGATCGCTGACTATTGCTGACTACTTAAATCATATATAAGTAGATTTTAGTCGTAATTCACCTACCAACAATTTGTGTTATTAAAAGTTTAATTAACAAAAATCTCATTTTGTGAAGTTTTTTTTAAACCTTAATACCTTTATTGTGAAAAAACTTTACGTGATGGAAAAAATGGAAGTCATATTTGATATCAGCACTAAAAACAATGCAAAGCTGGTCTAAAAACTTTAAAACAATTTTCAAAAAGTTTATATTTGCAAGCATGTGAATTTATGATACAGCTGTTGAATTATCTTCTAATTTCTAAAGTATAACAATAACGAAGGACCACCTATTTGAGCTAAACAGGAAAGCATGTGTGACCTACCTTGTAAAATTTCTAAAGATGAATAAATATTATTATTATTATTATTATTAATCCCTTACTTTTTGCGTGAAAGTATCCCGGACGCCAAGGTTGCCGTCGGTGGAAAAGTGCCTACAAGGTCGAGCAGCTCTAGAGCTGTGTTCTCGCTAATTGGCCGGATAATTGTGTCCCACACCATAGATTTAGTTATAGGGAACTAAATCTGGATCGATTGATTTAAGCTTGCTGAACTTAGCAGTACACAATGCTGACTACATGACCACAGAATGAGTTTTCAAGACAAACTGAGCAGAGATTCACAAATCTCTCTGAAGGTCGCTGATTTTGGCAGCAAGGCATTCCATTGGTCGATACAAATTGTTAAGCTCAATAAAGTGGCGCATTTTCCTTTTTTTTTAAATATCTATTTCACGAACACGAAACAGCTGTAGTAAAGAAACCACTCAGACCATAAACTTTGCAATTTACCATTATTTTAATTCTCATTTTACTTAATATGTTATATTGTACATTAGATATTTTGTTTTTAAACTTAATATTTGTGTAGTAATGTCCTTACTGTCAACATGTGCTTCCTCTTTTTTCTTCTTTTTAATGTATTATACAAATTTTGTAGGTACGTAATTTGTTGCAAAGAATAAATAAATAAATACTGGGATACTCGATAAATAAGCACCTATTGATAAAGATCTCATCATTCAAAAGCTTGGGTGTACTTCATAAGTAGGTAAAGAAAATGGTTACCCAAGGAACAATTTAAAAGTCATTTGGATTTGAGGAGGTTTTAAGAAAGGTTTGTCAGCAAATAGTCTTGTGCTTTAGTGATGTTGTAGTTAAGGCCTTTTAGGCTTCAAGTATACTTGCTCTTATATGGTAAGTTTTAAAGCATTCTGTAAGACCTAATTATAAAGCTAATTTGCTTCTAGGATAATAAGAATTTGTAATGGGTTTATCATACCTACATAAAACTCTCCATAAAGCTAATTAGTTTTATTAATGTCTTAAATTCCATTTAGATCTAAAGAGGCATTCAATTATTCTCTTTATTTTAACATATTTGCAATAAATGCATTTTAACCCCCTTTTTTAACTAGACATTTTCAATGCCTGTTAGTACTTATTAAAGGCCATTACAAAACTAGACTCTTAAAACATCCTTGACAAATGTTGTGATCAAACCGTTATGAAAAAAAAAGGCCTCTATAAATCTAAAAGGCAAATTTTAATTCCATAAAACACTTTCTAAAACCTCAATAAAACATTTATTATAAAAATAATAAACAATATGTCAACCTGAAGTGTCGTTGATGCATGTGTGTACACATATATTTAGAACACATACGCGCGCGTCATACTGTCAAATTATTTTGAGGTTAGGTTTTAAGTTTTTCGTATCAAATGTCAACGCGGTTCGTCTTGGAGGCGGTTCTTTTAAATCCCAAACGTTTTATTACAGCTTTTATCAAGTCCATGTGATCTTCGCCAAGTGCAGTTGCATTTATGAAGGAAGGGATTATTTGTGATAGTATACAAAAAGACTAAAAGGACTTTCATTTAGAGTAAATGCTCTAGGTTATTACCATTATTAGAATATATAGTTTAATGAGAGGACTGTAAAATGACAATTAGGTTTTTGGTTGGCCGGCCATGTTTTTCTTGATATATAAAAATATTCGAGGTCAATCTCACAATTATAATTATTAATAATTATCACTTTCTCTTTAGCAAATTAAGGTAGAATTACAAGAAACGACTGAAAATTACCATGGGAACCGAGAAGCAGCCTACTTTTTTAAATTTGCTGATTACGCATCTACGCAAATTTTGTATGGATATTAAAATCATTATTGTTTCTGAGGCGCCCTTGTTTCTTGGGCCTTTCTTTTGCAGTTTTAACGATAAACTGCCGTTGGTTTTAATTTTTTTGTCATGCCTGATGTCTTTTTATTACCTTTTAAATCGGCCTTAGAGAGGTTATAGTGCCACTCCATGCTTTATAAATTTCAAATTCCATTTTATCTTCAATAAGTCTGATGGTGTGTGCTTAAATCAGTTTAGAAAAAATAAATGCAATAATAAAATTATTTGGATTCCTTCGTGGACATTCTTATAGCTTCTCAGTTCTAATATGGGCTTATAAGAGTTTTAAAAACCAGTTTTAAGGTAGCCTTCTAGGTGTTTTCTAGAAATGCAGGAAGCTAATAAAAAAGCTCCCGACAGCTTTAAACTAAGAAAGGTTTTAAAACGGCCTGAACAAGGTTTTCAAGAGCGGCACTATGCCTTACTAAGGAGTTTTATTATGGAATTTAAAAAGGCCTTAACAACCTTCATAAGGGTGGGGCCTTTTAGTCTACAAGTCGTTTTTTGATGTGTATTGAGGATATTGTTACAGCAAAATAGATTTTTCAAGGCATTTTATAAATAGTTTTATAGCACCCTTGTATATATTTAAGAAACCAAAATTATTCCTTGGGTATTGTAATGAAATAATTAGAGGTCATACAAATGGATAAACATAAAGAGGGCTTGGCCTTCATATCAACATTAAGTTTTACCAATTATTTAAATTGGTAAAACTTCATTACAAAGGCAAAAATGCAAGAAGTTAAACACGGATTATAAGATGTTCATTATGGTAGTCTCACAATAATAGAAATCATTATACCTACTTCAAAAGTGATTCCACATTCAACCAAGTATAACATACCTTTGGTCTGGTATCAACAACATACATAAATGTAGCATTAGGATTAGTCTTCAAAACATGATTCAACATTTTCTCGTCCTCGACACATCTGGCGCTAAAACCTGAAAGCGGTTGGCTACAGCGACTAATGCTCGCCTTATTTTTATACAAATAAGAAAGCACAGGCAGTCTCCCTTTGGAACGAAATCGTGAACTACCAATGAGCGTTGTTGTACTTGCTGATGATGGGACGTAGAGATGTCTGGGGTATGTATCACATAACTAAAACGGAATATCGAATTACCATTGCAAAAAATAAATTCACCGCCTTACGTCGTAATCCTTATTTAGAGTTGTTAAACTCCACTGATCGTTTGGTACCCCCATTCTTTGGTATTCAGACTGCAAATCATAGAAACTCCACCCAACAGCCCTCTGTATTTCCTCCACAGGTGGTGTATATGAAAAGCAGTAGAGATCTTGTACATTACTTGGTTGCGAAAGTTGTTGCAAGCTAATGAAAACATCATGGCAATCCCGTTCTCTAGGTATCACAAAAGTAACGGACAGAAATGTTTTTGTTCTAATCAAAAGTGGAGAACCAGTAGTTGTAAGTGGCAGTTTCTCCAAATTTGCAACGTGCATATGCAGAACCTGTAATAGAAACAATATCCGTGATAATTATTACCACAGATCAATCAAAGTACTGAATATTATACTCGACGCGAGTTTCGCCAACGAAGTTGACATCATCTGGAGATGATCCACCTCCAAATGATGTCAACTTTATTGGCAAACTGGGCGTACAGTAATCAGTGTTTTGGTGCTTGCGGAAACTATGTCAGTGTCAATGTAATATCAAAGGTGCCACAAAAAGCCTCTTCTTATATCGACTCAGGGGCGCAGAGCTTAAGGTGTTGCGACCAGCGGGTCCCGGTTATGGATGTATAGTGGCGTTTTTCACATGTTACCGAGATAGTGGACTAGACCACAGTTGTGTGAGAGACAACATGGCTAGTTGCTCTTCTCTTCTGAGTTCGAGTCTCAGCTGCAGCAGATGGCATTGTCGCAGGGAATGGATGTTGTAATGTTGTCTATGAGTGCGTGCCCTGGTTGAGTGATGGAATAGCTATAGCTAAACTCTGCCAGGACATTAATATAAATACATCTTTAAAATAAATAAATAAATAAAATATGTTTAATTAATGTTTAGTCCCCATTTCCCAAAGCTCATTAACTAACAGAAATGCATTCACATTTGATTTTTCCTTTTTTCATTCTAATTTTTAAGAGATTTAAAATATAATTGTTTATAAATTGACAGAAAAATAATGTTACATACTGAATTCTCTCTTGTAAATAATCTATTGTAATAAACTTTATCATTATCAAATATCAAGAAATTAACCAAGTCTATTATTGTTTACATAAAGCAGATTACAATTTGTATATCTCACCCAAGTTTCCTTTTTGGCATCCGGATCAACAAAAATTAAATGGGTTGCAGTAAGATATAATGTTCCCTGAGATGGTGTTTTAGAGTATCTATCCAACATACGAACATTTTCAACCTGTATACAAAAAAATACATATATTTAGTACTTAATTTATAAATGAGGACAACTATTATGAAAATATATATAATATTATACTACACCATTATAAAAATATTTACTTTTGGCGTTTTAATGACTTCCATAACAGATTACTTTTTGGTTTATTTATTGCCTAAATTAATTCTGTAGATTAGTTTCGCTCTTATAAACAGATTGAAATGAGGAAGGACTACTAAAATTGTAATGACAGATGACAGAATTGACCTGTCACTGGCTGTCACTTGCAATTTGACACAGGTGACACCTATGGGCGACACTATTTTTCGGATCGTCCTTTGCGTCGAAATAAATAACTGGAAGGTGCACTCGGCTAGAGAAAGTGAAGCAGAGAGAAACTTGCGTGCACTATTCCGTCCTTTTTTCGCATACCTGTCCAACTGAATAAATCAGCTTTGTTCAAAAACTGCACTACTGCACTAGTGCAGATAATAAAAGGAGATAGAGTGAGAGTACACAGAAGTTGAAGAGAGATACATTTGCAATGGTGCATGTAGTGGAGAATTTTTGAACACAGCTATTTCCTTCAACCAATGAGACAGACAAGGACAGAATAGTGCACGCCAGAGTCTCTCTCTGAAAAATTTTTTTTTTGATCCCAACATTTTTTGATGAGCGGTGGGGAGAGTTTGATCCCAATATTTTTTGATAAGCGGGAGGGAGAAATTCGAAAAAAACTTTTGATACCAATATTTTTTTGATAAGCGGGAGGGCATATCAGATATTGGAAAAAGAAAAAAATTCCAACCAAAACGTAATGCTTTACTACGTTTTGCTGTTCATCCAAGCATGCTGTACATGCCATTAAAATTCCGGACAATATAGCGAAATTCCTTACGTATGGTCAGCCTATCCTAATACCCGGTCTTACCTGGGCGTCGGCTGGGGCCCTTGGTCCCCCGGGCCCCGTGGCACTACCCTGGTTTGCACTGCCATAGTTACGCCTCTAAATAGGTATATACCTACTTAATCATGGGACATCGAATTTGAAACATCGATGTTGGCCATCGATGTTAACATCGCAAGGTAATATCGATATGCTCAAATCATCGAATGCAAACCACATATTAAAAATTTCTACATTCCCTGACTTTTATAGGCAGATAAACAAATGCGGGTATATTTTTTTATTATTTTTTACCCTATATAATTTATCCGATGTTCAGTGCTATTACCAGTCTCCATCACTAAAAATATCGACCATCGATAACTTTAATGTAGATAATTTTTTTATCGAGTTTGTCCTAAAAGTCAATTACAGAACCAACATCGATAAATTCCACAGAGAACGATTAATTTATATCCACTCGATAATATTGGAGATCGATAATATCGATAATCGATATTTCATCGATGTTTTCATAATGTAATATCAATGGAGAAAATATCGAATATCGAAAGCAAAACATCGATGTTTTTGGAACATCCCCCATCCCCACACCTTCTACTACCTACGGATATCCTACCCTACCGATATCCATTGACACACGACAAGATGATAAAACATAGACTTTTAAGAGCCGGTTTTTCAATGCGAGGCAGATAAACTATAACTAGAAGTTTAGAATGTGAAGAGCACAATCTAAACTTCTAGTTAGTTTATCTGTATGATAAAGTGCTTAACCTCGCATTGAAAAATCGGCCCTGAGTCTATGCATAAACTCTTATGGAAGGAGTAAAGTTTTCTTTCCTAAGAAACAAAACAATGGTTCACTTGGATCGAGCGTGATCGATTCCTGAGTGCCAAAGAAATACGTCTCTAGTGAGACTTCCATTACGTATACAGTATCGGAAAGTTTTGCTTTTTAGTTTCAACGACTTAGCCGACCGCCCACAATAAAGACGTCTCCCAGTACCCTAGCAGAGGCAAAGTGTGACACGCCCTTTAATGTACATCATTGCTTGCTTCGCTCTCGCTTGCTCTTATTGCCGTACCAAATCGAACACTTTCCGATACTGTATAGTAGGTTCCCTCATATTCTGCTTTTAGGCGAGACGTGAGTGCGCCCTGTGAAAAGTCAGACTATCCTTGTTCTTCCAACACGCAAAAAGAGCGCAGTTATCTCACTCTAGAAGGACGGTCCGTACTGGCCGGAGATATAGTCTGGAGTATTCCAAGATCTGTAATGTTAGTGTTACATTCTACAACTTATCGTGATTACCTGAATACCACTATGCAAAACGGTGACTCAAAATTCGAGGATAATTATCCGCCCCTATATACCTCAAGCGGGTCATTGCAAGCTTGTTCCAATTACGAGTTCTTTGCTTAATTATTAACATCACACAAGGGGCGAGCGTAGAGGCGACTTCAATGTGAATGTCAGTCGATATTCCGTTGAAGCAACGTCGAGCGCGGTTAGTACTTGGATGGGCTCCCATCTTGGGAAATACAGCGTTCTCGTCCCAACTTCTAGAGGCTTGTATATCAGTGTATACTCGGAAGTTACGTAATTTCAGACGAGGATTACGTAGTGGATATACCATCCTTCGGAGGGGATGTAAAGCAGGCGGTCCCTTGTCTATTAAATGTTATGCAAGTAAAAGATCCCTACTCTTCTTAAGGGAAGAGGTTCGGCAAAATTTCCAGGTTGGGGGTAGCTCGTCTCCTGGCGTCGGTGATAGACCCTGGTAGCGGAAATAGGCCGACGTTAAACAGTTAAAAAAAAAAAAAACATCACACAAATTCTTACAATATTTTGAATAAGGTCCTGCATCTGGTGTGATTTCACACCAGTTGCTTATTGGCTAATGACATTTTTTAGTGGGGATCGTGAGTTACGAGGTTACGAGGCATGCTTCCTCTTTGGTTTGACCTTGGTCCTCATCTCAGATCTTGAGGATAACCAACTCTAAACCATGGTATGTCAATCAAAAAGTCCTTTTGATGTTTGTGCACAACGAACGGTAAAAAAACATTTCTTTTTGACTGCAACGTCTCCAAAATCTACTGCCAACTTAAAAACTTGTTATTATTTTTTGTATTAGTGTCATGGCAGTGATCTGTTTTTGTTGTAAACAGAACTAGCGAGAAGCAATAAGTACGGGTGTGAGTGGATATGTTAAACTGATAAGTTGTAATTGCATTGACCTTATTTTCGTATTTAACTGCCTTGGATATTTTATCGGCTTTCGTACTATGTTTCATTAATATTATTTGGTAAGTTAATTGGTGCTATTTAACAGTTTACATCAGTTCAACTTTTGTTCGGTTTTAGATCACCAGATCGTATTTTAACAAATGGATTCCCCTAAAGGTGATGGAATGAATAACTTAAAAGACGGTTGTATCACTAGTACATTATATTATGGGGTATTCACCCCAAATGACAACAAAGACTATTCCAACTCTCCCAATGTTTTCCAAGATAAACTGGAGGCTCTAAAAGTAGCAAAGAAAAATAAAAAATCGAGATTTAAAGCCTTTCAATTTTATCATGAAGCTTTAGAATTCGCCCTGAATGGTTCCGAGTTCCCTAATAATAACACAACAGTAAATGGACCATTAGCCCAGATAGTGCTCTCGGAGCAAACTCAGACGATTGGTGAAAAAGCCAGTCCGTTTAAAGGGCCAAAACCACAAGAGCTTGTGGAACTGAGGAAAGCGATTGAGTGTGGTAGCTATAAATTGGTCAAAGATACAGTTTGGCAAAATCCTAGATATTTGGTTAGCAGTGGAGATACACCATCAATTTTACAGGTAATTTTGTATTGTTAGTTACTTGCTTATAGTGGCTGTTTTTTTAAACATACCAATTTATTTTTATCTGCAACACAGTCTTCTAGTCAAAAATAGGTGCATTGTTAAGAAAACAAGAGATAGGTAACTTTTTTCCTCCCATTTATGTTTTCAGTAGTTTAAATCATGATCATTACTTAGGCTACATTCGACATCTGACCGATGTGGTCCGCCCACTGTGGTCGAACCAAACTTACGGTCGAACGCGTCAGAATTTTATATATTTTTCCAATCTCCATAAACTTTGACTTTTTTAACAGTGATTTATCATGGATTTGAATAGTAATTAGTTCGTTGATTATGATATCCACTTAATCGGACCTTAAATATTACTCCGGTATGATGTGTAATTTCCACAAATGTATATTGTTCCTTATTTATCACAGACTTATTTACTGTCGGCATTTTGAGAAGGAAATTCAAACGGGTTGAATGATTCTGACCACACAAGTCAGGTTTTAAAATGTGACCACATTGACCACTCAGCTGATCAAATCGGACCATTCAATCCGAACGCTTTTGACAGGTCCGACCTTGGTAAATTCACTTATCGAATGTAGTCGCTATCTCTATTTTTTTGATCATTGAAATGTCTGCGTACCAACATCAAAGAAAGAAAATAATTTTTTACATTATTTATTGTCAAATAAATACAAAATAGGAACATACCTAATTATAAATAAAATATAAAATTTGATAAAAACAATAAATACTTAAGAACAAAGGAATATTAAAATGGAAGCATATAGAAAGTAGAAAAGAAAATTGACAGGTAAATGTTCAAATTCAAAGTGACTCTCTTAGGCCTGATGCCAGTTATCTCAGTTTTTAATTAAAAGAGTATAAAATATAAGCTGAAACCAGGATTGCCTCGTAAGAACCAAATTTGCAAAACACACAGTTGGTTTTTGACAAAAACTATGGACAAACACCCGGTTAATGGGTTTTTTTTTTTGTAATTTTGTAATGAATGTGTCAAACAGACATTTTATTACTAGTTTCACACGATAGTAAATGCAAAATACCTACACTGCTTTCATATTTGTGATAATAATAAAATAGTCGTCTTAAATATCTACCTAATTACGACAAATTATAAGTTAGTATTAATTTTTTTTTACAGATGTAGAGTATAATACTGTACATACATCTGTCTCGTCTGTAGATCGAAACCATTACCTGAATTATAAACAATAAACATCTTAGATTAGATTGAGGTTAGATAAACAGAGAAACACATGTAAAAATCCCAATAAAGTATTGTATTGGTCTGTTGAATGTCGAAAATGATTTGGGAATAAATTGAAAATAATACTGACTGTTGGTTTTATCTTACAGGAAGGTCCTCGCTACAATGCATTGCATGTGGCAGCCAAAGCGAAAAATGCCGAAATAACTGAATTAATACTGACTACTGTATCAGACACAAATTTTATTAAACTGTTATATGGTGACGATAACCAACAAAATGCCGAAGATAGAACAAGTGTTTTATTAGATTTATATTTAAACACACCTAATAAAGGTCTCAACGAGACACCGTTGCATTTTGCCTCTAAATATGGAGCTGCCGATGTTGTAGAAATCTTAGTTTCTTACCCTCAGTGTGATAGAACCTTGAAAAACAAGTTCCAGAAAACTGCTGACCAAGTAAGTACCATGAAAAACATAAGATATATCCCCAAGCAATTTGCATTTGTTCTAGATAATTTGTGAGAGAGCAGAGGGCGATAATTTATCAGGAATACGGAAGAAAATAGAATTACTGTTACAAGACAGCTATTATGTACCAGTTCTACGAGCGGAGGATAATAGTATGCCGCCAGTTATAGGTGAACCGTTTTCTCCTATTAGCCCCCCAGTAAGTATTTAATAGCTATAATGTAGTGTTTGCTAACCGGTGGTAATCTTTTTAATGGTGGATAGTATTCAATAAGTTGATTACTTTTCCATGTCTATTTTATATTATATACAGTGTGTCCCGGATTGTGTTTGCGATAGGTGTAAAATACCAAAAAAAAATTAGTACGGCTTTCATTTTATGCAGTCTCGGTCTGCTTGACGTAAAATGGATTTTTACCAAATTTCAGTTAAAATGGGATCCAACTTGCGGAGTTAATCTAAGAAGAAAAAAAGAAAATAAATCATTGTAGGTAAACTGGTCTTTCTGTTAATTTTATGGAAAAATTCGATTTGGATAAAATATTTGGCATTGAAAGTTAGAGCCATATGCCAACTTTCATTGAATTTGAACAAAAATAATAATAATAATAATAATATCTCCTGAAGAGATTAGAAGTTACAAAGAATTGAAAGAAGGATGGAATTATGTAGCAATTTAGGTGGGGTACTATTTGAATAGGTTTCTAGTTGAATTCGTTGAAATTGTTAATTGTGTTAAAAGATAAAAAGCTATTTACTTTAACCCTTTCGCTGCACAGCGCGGTTTCACGTAATTCTCGTGTAGAGCGCAATAAATTAACCCCTTGAAAGAAAAACAAAAACCAAGTGCTCTAGTTTCAATAATAATAATTTATTTTTAAAAAATGGTTAAAAACAGTACAAGTAAATATGAACATAAACACAAAACAACATTCTTATCAAAAACATTAAGGTACAACAGAAACTTGTGTAAGTACATAAAAATGTATTAATAGTACATATACGCGTGTTAAATCGCTTTGAGCAGTCTGAACCAATTTAAAAACGACAGGCGAGTTAACGCGCTTGGAGCACAGTGGGCCCATTTATTTTTCGCGCATATACACGCTTTGAGCAGTGAAAGGGTTAAGTAGTATTTTTTTTTTGTTGTTCAAATACAATGAAAGTTGACATATGGCTCTAACTTTCAATGCCAAATATTTTATCCAAATAGAATTTTTCCGTAAAATTAACAGATTAACTTAGATTAACTCCGCGAGTTAGATCCCATTTTAACTGAAATTTGGTAAAAATCCATTTTACCTCAAGCAGACCGAGACTGCAGAAAATGAAAGCCAATTTTTTCAGAAGATATTATTATCATTATTATTATTATTTTTTGTTTAAATGCAACGAAAGTTGGCATATGGCTCTAACTTTCAATGCCAAATATTTTATCCAAATAGAATTTTTCCGTAAAATTAACAGAAAGACCAGTTTACCTACGATGATTTATTTTCTTTTAGTTTCTTCTTAGATTAACTCCGCGAGTTAGATCCCATTTTAACTGAAATTTGGTAAAAATCCATTTTACGTCAAGCAGACCGAGACTGCAGAAAATGAAAGCTGTACTAATTTTTTTTTGGTATTTTGCACCTATCGCAAACACGATCCGGGGACACACTGTATATAAAACGTAAGCAATATTTTTTTGTGGTACAACTCTTTGTACGTCGACAGAATTTCCCAAAAATACAATTTCATACCGTGTTCTCGAATTTATATAAGCATGATATGCAGAGCATAAATTGTATTATCTTAAATTACTTTTAAAGTCTAACAGTAACTGGCAATGCGAATATAAAGACGGCCTCAGGTTATATCCGAAAGGATTACGAACGTTCAGAACTGTACTTAAATTCATATCCTTTTTTGTATCATTGTATTTACTTGTCTCAGATCCTGATATCTTGGAAAATTAAATGTACCCAAGTAGGTAAATAAATAGTTGTTTACAGTTCTTAATGAGTATAATCATAAAATGTAGCCAAAATAGTTACATAAAACACACATATTTAATGGAAAGTCTTATACAAATTTATTTAATCCAGTCCAGGTAAAACAACCGTACATATACCTTTCCTTAAACAAACAATTTTTGGCGCTCATTATTCCAATGCGATTTTATGACTGTTTTTTCGCCAGTCCTTATAAGTCTGACGCTACTATACCTTCCAATCTGACCTATCTATATCTATATGAATAACAAGAAATTCAACGTTTTCAATAGAAATAAGTTCTCGTCCCTACGTTTTATTGAAATGTTTTCATTTAAACCTCCTTTTTTAAAATTTTTTGAAGTTAATCAAAAAGTTGCTCCATTTGGTTCTTGAAAAGAAATACCAACAATTAACGAACACTATAGGTCCTTTCCTTTGCATGCGAAGTGTAGCACTGAACTACATTGAATTACCCAAAGCCGTTTCTTTGCAAGGATATAGTGTTACATGCACTACACTTTACTATTCCTTTGCCCAGTGTAAGGTCCACTGGTCAGCACTGGTGTAATTTATCTCCACCTGGTCGAATATAAAATATAATGTTTAGGTTTTCATAATATTCAGCTAAAAATCATTAGGTGAAAAATACTCATAAAATGTCTGAATCTGAGACTTTGGCTATTAAAAATTCTTCGTTATTTTCGTTAAATATCACTTTAATATCATGAGCATAAAGGAAGGCATATTCATTGGTTATATTAGAAATTTCATTTGTATACAAAATGTAAAGAAACAGGGCTAATATTAATGGTACACGTTTTTCTATATTTAATGGTTCTGATTTACGAGTTCCCATTATTGTCCCTTTCTATCACAAATTTCACCCTGTTTGATTGATATTACTCTGAGACTCGGTGCATCCATTTTGGATTCGCCATTTTGAATTCGTAACTTTTGACATGAGATTCGGTATCCCCTAGTCCTAAAATACCGTGTTACCAATTTTAATTCTCCTTTTTTAAATTTTTTGAAGTTAATCAAAAAGTTGCTCCATTTGGTTCTTGAAAAGAAGTACCAACAATTAACGAACACTATAGGTCCTTTCCTTTGCGTGCGAAGTGTAGTACTGAACTACATTGAATTACCCAAAGCCTTTGCAAGGATATAGTGTTACATGCACTACACGTTACTATTCCTTTGCCCAGTGTAGTGTAAGGTCCACTGGTCAGCACTGGTGTAGTTTATCTCCACCTGGTCGAAGGCAGGTGTGAAGTGCAGTGGACATGCGCAATAGACATATTTGAATTAAGATCTTCTAGACTTTTAGGTGAACTGTTTTTTGTGTATTGGTGTGGGAAAATTGAAGAAATTCAGTTCAAAATTGCAGGTTGGAAGATGACCCACAAGTAATTAATCTTCTAAGAAATGGTAGCTATAAAAAATACCATATGTTAATGTATTATTTACCTAACCTAACACTTTTTCTTAGATGATCAATGGGCTCATTTAATGAATTTTATTTAGTAGTTGTTACTTCTTGTGGATAAAGTAATACTTAAAACTAGGCGATATTGAAAATTTCAGATAAATCTGATATGTGGTTCTTGAAATATACGACTTTCAAAGAGGGAATTTGAAACACGGTGCGACTAACATCGTGACGTCACTTAATAGGAAACAAAACGGTCGCACAACATATCAAAGGTCATGCACTCCGCTTGAGTTCATCAAGCCTTACTTAGTGTTCTGTGAGTTAAATTAGGTAATATCTTTTATTTTATTTTTTTTTTGTCAAGAATAGTTTGACGCTGCCTTTTAAGAAACAAGCTGCGATCCTCTAAACTATGTGTTATTGTTCGACATTTTTGACAATCAAAAATGTGTGGCACAACGTCACGTCTCATTTTTATATGAACATTGTCGAATATTGTCCATTAATTTATAATACATGTAGTTTTCCAAGTCTTTTTCAAGCTAAAAATAAAATAATATTTTAGATCTTTCTCATTGCTAGCCTTAAAGAATTTTATAAAAATTGAATCAAAGGGGTATTAATAACTTAAGAAATAAGTTTTAATAACAGTATATAAGACGACCATAAGAAATTTGCAATTTTTCCCTACAATCAAAATTTAATAATTGTTTAAAATAATTTATGTTACACCCTGTATAATAGCAACTCGGTGTTGAAATATAAAATAGTGTTTTTCGTAAATATTTTTAAATCAAAATGAAAAGACTTATAAAAATTGCTAGTATTTAAAATATATTTTACATTTAAATTTCAAAAACACTGCATTTAATAATAAATAATTTAACATATTGATACTTGTATTGAAATAGTTCTCACAAATATAATATGTTCATTTAGTAGTAAGGCCTTTCTCTCTTTTTATAGTTTGGTGCCATTTCTTTTGCATTTTTAAAACTCTAGGAACGGTAATAAATGTTTTCGTAGGTGTTTTCACCGTGATGCCTTGACACTCAGGGACAATACAATATTTATAATTTCTTTTACCGTCACTATTATTCATTGTTAATATAAATCGGGGAAAATAGTTGATAAACCGAAATTCTTCACAAATACACAAAAGTTTCAACACACACTTCTAAGTTAACGATTTGTAATATTGTGAAACAGTAATAACGCGCTGTAGCTAGCTACTTCGGCAAGCGGGTTAAGTGACGTCACAGCCGAGACTCGACAAGGCATATGCGGTTCATTTTATAGTTTTTTTCAGACGATTTACAGGTCTCACAAAATTCTAGTTTTTTGCACAGGGTCTTAGAATTTTAAGATCTTTCCGATAATCAAATAAAAAAAAAGTGCTAAATGAGCTTGTCCAATTCGTTGCTTTTATCACACTCATGTACACTGAATTTTCAGCTGACTTTACGTTTAGTATAAAACACGCTACACTCAAAAACAAAGGAAAGGACCTTATTACAATAAGTTATTTATATTTATATTCATGTTTCACAGGTCATTATTTTTGTATTTTATCTATATTCGAATTTTACGTTGTTTGTCTTCTATTTACTTGTTTTTTATATCATTGTTCTTGTAGTTATACATTTATGCATGTATCTACCCTTATCCTGTAATTGGACATTGGTCTGTTGGATATTGTAACAAAATAAATAAATAAATAAATATATTTCAAAAATAAATGTTGTCTGCCTTCTTTCATTGATATTTATGAATATACTTATCCCCTGGCATTTTTCAGGTCTTAAATGTGGATGTGCTATGCCCGAGATTGGAAATTCATGCATATGCAGGCCCCATGAACAAGAAGGGGGCTCAGGAGTTCAGAAAGATTTGGAAAACTCCACCTAGATCTTTAAGTTTCAGTTCTCTCAATCAGAAAACCTGTGGTGAACTAGCTAACGTGTCCTCATTACGTTTCAAGGATCCTCAGAAAGGCTTAGAGAGAATCGGAAAACAATTGGCAAATAAATATGAAGTGAAATGGAAGGAGTACTGGCCATTCCTAGACAGTTTTATCGATATATCTTCGGAAGAGGGACTAAATCTTTTGGAAAATCACCTTTCCCAGCGTAATGTTGCTCTTAATAAATCTCTTGCAGAGGATAAAAAAACTTCCCCAGTATTAAGTAGGTCTGATCCCCTTAGCCCTATCTCAAATCTTTGTGCTGCTTTCTCTGCATGTCGTCTAAATGATTCTAATAAGTCACAGAACCTCAGTGTCGGGCAAAAGAGTGATGCAGATTCGATAGTTTACATAGATAAAGCCTGCCAAGTGTTTGCTAATCGCATCTCAAATGACATTTTGTATATTTTGTGTAGTGAAGATAATATATTGCAAGTGCTCGAGACTGAAATCAGACAGCTAGAATTGCTGATATCCAGCTACATGGAAGATAATCGGTTTTCGTCGATAAATTTTCAGAAGATTCATTCGCGTTTAGGTGTGTTAATCGGACAGAAGCTTTATAATAACATAAAGGAAGAGGTGCGCGTATTTTTGTGTGGTAAAATCGAGAATATTTTAGAAGGGATTACGAAAAGTGTAGACTGTTTTTCGTCGGACGACGAGGGTCACAATTTTAAAGAGATATCAGAATTCCGCAAACCGACTATTTATAAAAAGCAACTAATTTGTGTTATACATTATATTTTAAATGTGTTGTCCCAAAATTATGAAATAAAACAAATCGGTAACGAAGATGAATGCATAAAAGACTGGGAAAATGCAGAAGCTTGTGCGTGCGTATATCACAAGAGATCGAAGAAAAGTAGTCTTTCCAGAAGCGGCAGCTTTAAAAACAGCTCTAAATATTTTGGGAAGAACGATGCGGAGAGCATTTCCAGAAAGTTATGTTTCGATGAAAATGAGGATCAAAATTTTGGTATGCATAACCCCTTAGTAGTTTGTGATTTGTTACAGTTTATAAATAAGTATAGAAAGGAAGTAGTTTCGGTGATTATTTGCTTATCTGTCCTCTTTTTCTTATTAGCTCCTCAAGGAATATAAGTTTTAGATTGCATCGATAATGGAGAATGTCAGAGATAATATTTTTAGTGCAAAATTAGACATCTTAGAAGAGACAGATTTTTTTAAAATAGGTAATGTGTTATCCAAATTTTTAACACATTTTTTTATTATTGTGATGGCAAAATTTATATTAAGGTTCAGCGTTTAGAACTTACTTCCAAACATCCACTTTCTTTTGTACCCGATTTTATAATGATCATAATTCATGCTTAAGATCTTCATTCCAGAGACTGTTTTTACGAATATATAATACTACTAGCTGATGCCCGCAACTTCGTTCACGTCGACATACTAACTTGTGCCTATAAAGAAGTACTGCATACTCACTGAGTACTCCTATAGTATTCAGGAAGTACACTCGAGGGAACTCACTGTGCATCGTTGGTACAGGGGGAAACCCACTGTGTATCACAATTTGATATAGCAATTCATTATTCTATTTTTGTGTTAAAGTTAAACGAAAAAATAATTATTTTAATCGACAATAAAGCACATGGGAGGGTATGTGTCAAATTTCGTGCTTAAAAACATCCCTCTCCCTGTTCACCCATTTCGGAGGGGGGGTCTCTTTTTGAAAACCTTTGAATGCGTGTCCTTATTTCCTCAGAAGGGCCCGTCGTTGGAATATCACGTTTCCGACTTACGCAATTTCAGAGGTACTATCTACCACCCCCATTCACCCCTTCAACAAGTGAAAATCGAACTTTCGTCTTACTCGAGTCTAATAGATTCTAATAAAGAGTATTTCTGCTAAATTTTACGCTTCTAGGTCGAACCGTTTCCGAAAAGCTTAAAGACCTCCCCCTCCCCGTTCACTCTTTCGGTGGTCTCTGTTTGAAAACCGTCGAATATGTGTCTCCTTATTTCCTCAGAAGAGCCCATCGCTGGAATGTCACGTTTCTGACTTACACGATTTCAGATATACGGGTACCCTTTAGACCATCTACTACCCCCCGTTTTCACCCCTTTAAAAAGTGAAAAAATCAAAATTTCGTCTTACTCATGTCTAATAGATTCCAATAAAGAGTATTTCTGCCAATTTTCACGCTTCTAGATCTAAACGTATCCGAAAACCTTTCTAGGGTCTCTTTTTGAAAACCGTCGAATACGTATCTTCTTATTTCCTCAGGAGAGTCCATCGCTCAAATAATCACGTTTCTGACTTATGCGATTTAAAAAATGCGGGGTGCGCTTTAAACCACGTACCACCCCCGTTTTCACCCCTTCAAAAAGTGAAAATCGAAATGTTGTTTTACACGTATCTATGACAGATATCACAAATAGAAATAGAAATAGTTTATTAATGTTACAAACTTATTTAAAAGTTTTACACAAGTCAAATTAGTTAAGTTCTAAATATACAAAAATATTGATAATAAATTAATCTAAGATATTCAATCAATAAACACAAATAAATTCCGACACAGTTTTAACAAACAGGAATTAAAATAACAGTTAAGTTTTACACTTTAAAATATTTTTAAAATTAGTAATAAAAATTTCATACAATTTCATTCGCAAAATCAATCAAAAAATTCTTGAAAATTATAGAAAGATCCGTTTATAAGCAAACTTTTAACCTGGCCACAAAACTGTTTGTATGGTAAAGAAGTGATATGAAAAGGGAGTTTGTTAAAAAACGAGGGATCAAAGTAGTTAACCCCATTTTTACTTTGTTCTAATCGTAGATATCTCAAAAATGTCTTATTATTGAACCTTGTATCATGGCCATGTATATCCCCATGAACGACGTAATCGGTTATGTTTTCTTTAACATATGGTGCGGGAGCTAAGTGGCTTTTTCGGACACTCATCGTTATAAGCATTTTCTATGCGCTGATTAATTCTATCGAACTTAAATAACGACAAAATAGACTTCTGGCATATGTCAGCCCGTCGTGTTGGCCATGGTTCAAGATATAAAAATCAGTGAAATTATATCATCGTTACGAAGCCAATTTTTTTTGTGTGTACACATTTTATGTTTAGAATGAATAAAATAAGATCTCCAGAAAGTGTGGGCCATCAGGTGCGCAACCAGAAAGGTCAAAGAGGTAAAAAAACGGAGTTATATAACATGATCGTTACAAACTTTTTTAAGGTTAAGCATGTTTATTTAAATGTTTTGAACACAGAAAAAAATTCCCAGAAAGGAACTCCGGTCAGTAAGGCTAGCCAGAAAGAAAATGTTTAGGATTTTTGAAGAAAATTGGATTTTTTTTCGCATATTTCATCTCAGAACTCATCGTTACAAGTTTTGGCTCCTTTTTAAAACGTAAATATAAGCTCCTTCGACAATAGAATAGCCTCCCCGTAAAGTTCTTAGTGTCAACAAAAGTACCATAGGCTCTTAAATATACAGGAATTTAACACTTTCGGCTAACTTGACTCCGTACCGTGCCTCAGATGTATTGTATCATTATTACCTGACGGCCCACACTTTCTGGCGATCTTATTTTATTCATTCTAAACATAAAAGGTGTACACACAAAAAAATGAGCCTTATAACGATGACATGATTTTACTGATTTTTAAACAGTGACGCTCCTGACAGGAGGTGTCCCGCCAGAAGTCGATTTTATAAATCGTTATCATCCATTAAACCATAAAAATATCTCAAAGTTCATAAAACGATGAGCTGCCGAAAAAGCCACCTAGCTCCCGCTCTAATATATCAAGCACCGATATAAAAAATGTTAATGTTCCATGTTCAATGAATTTATATCTTACGTCATCTCTATATCCAAGACTTGAAATCGATCTTACAATACGTCTCTGTAAACTAAATATTCTATCTAAATGAGCTGTATGCCCCCAAGTTAGAATTGCATACGAAAAAGTACCTTGGAATAATGAAAAATGGGCTGTCCTAATAACATTTAAGGATACTTCCCCTGTGAGATCGTTTATCATATAAACACACCTTGCCAGTTTTTTTGAAACATAGTCCACATGTTGGTCCCAACACAGTTTTGGATCAAGAACTACTCCCAAAAATTTTACATTATCTGGGTTTTCGTACTTTTCAATAGAACGAGTAGAAAATATTATATTTGCTGTTTTGGTATCATTTAAACATAAGACATTGCCTTGGAACCACTCGGAAGTAGTCGACTGTGTTGGCAGCATAATATTTTCCAACTCAATCTGATAAAATGTGATAACATGAAAAACAATAGATTTGCAATAGGCATAATAACTTACTAAATTAAGTAAACGTAATAGATTGTTTTACAATTATTGTAATACTGTGGTACGACTGAAAATTTACTACTTGTGAACATGGGCCAATCGATAAGAACGAAACAAAAGGGAGGGAGGGTATGAAGCCACAGACTGCGACTTTTCCAGTGCATAGGAACAAAATGAAGCTTCCCATTGTATAAAATGAAATTTTCAGCTGTGAGAATATTGACTTTTTTTTAAGAATAGTATAAGAATAGCAGCTTTAATTCTGCTTTTTGAAGTCGTTCAGGGTTTATTGTTTTAGTTGTTTTACTGAAATAGGTCATAGTGTGAGTTTTAAACATTATTTTCAATGCATTTCTCATAGTTGAGAATCATCTCAAAATTAAATGTGCTCGATGCCGTAGGTGTTCTGCTTGCACGGGTTCTACTGATGTAATTTTTAATGATTTTCGTATAGGCAAGTAATAATATATTATCCGAGGGGCACTAAAAACTTTATATACAGGATGTAATTAGTTTCATGTCTTAAAAAAAAACTGGTAATGGGGACCGACTAGATAAATAAAAAACCTTTATGACTTTTTCCTCTAGGGGCACTTTGAAAAAAAACTGACCTAGGTCAACATTTTGAATATAAGGGTAGGAAACATTTGAGAACCACTGCCTTTCTGGGTCAATGGACGTGTAGTTCCCTTTAAATTGTCATAAAAAAGTGCAAAGATTACCGACCGACTCGTTCTCGCCGGCACGCGGCGGCCCACGGTTTCAAAGCAAAGAAGGACGGCGCCTTTGATGACCGCCTTAATGGAACCAATTATAAAAATGTAAATAATTCGTTATCTCTTTTTGCAGAACTGCAAGCAAATGATGGGCGTAGAGGTTTAAACATAGCACTTCTTTACATGTGTGTTTTTTTAATTTAGAACAAAATATTGTAGCTTTTATTGTTGTTTATAATTTTTCAGATTTAAATGTGTTTTATTAACATTTGTAACCTAAATCAGTGTTCTGGGTTAAAAACTTAAAAAATGAGAAATTATTGCTTGACATTGGGAAATAAAGAGCTAGACGTCTGAGATATGATAACAGAAAATAATTATGTGTATTTTAAGAAAAAATCTGATTTATTTAACGAATTGCCGATAAGGTATCGAAAACTAAAATATTCATTAAAACTAGACCTTACCAATTTTGTTGATTTACATAAATTGTTCGAAATGGCTTCTGTCTGCATCAATACACTTTTCAGCATGTCGAACTAAGGACATACGCACTCCGTTCAACACATTTGGTAAATTAGGATAATTTTTTATAGTTTCTATGCACATTAAAATACCATACTAAACTATCAACTAATGTTGTGAATAAAGAAAATAAAAATAAAAACTTGGTCCAAAAACCAAAAAGCAGCACAAAAAGAACGAACAAGTAGTGTCTGTACATAATCAAGAACTGAACGACTTGAACGGTAAGTCAATAAAATAAATCTTAACTGTAAATACGTGGCCCAAAATTCAAAAAGAACAAAAACAACGAACGGGTTCGACGTGCGTACTTAACGAAGTGCCCACAGAAACTAAAATATTGCACAAGGGAGAGTATAGTTTTCTTCAGATCTACTAAGCACTCAGAAAACGCCGACGTCTTTCACCTTTACCGCACCACTAAAGACCTTACCTTACCTACTTTCAAAAAGCCATAAAAAAAGTGTGATTATGAACGTGTGTCCTCGCCGACGCGCGGTCTCTAACAAAGGAACGCGACACTTTGAAAGAGCCGTATTTGAGGTTAGAGGCGCCGACATACACGAAGATAAAAGCTTATCCCAACATTCCAGCAGTTCTCAAACAATATTATGGAAAATTTTCGAAGTTTTTGTTTATTTTTTTTTTCTAAAACTATGGGTTTTAGACCCCATGTTATATAAGGTTTTTTTGTTCGTTTAGTCTTTCCCCACCGCCAGTTTTTTTTAATGACATGAAACTGATTACACCCTGTATGTTAATCATGACTCGTCATTGTTGAATTTGTTTTATCCGAGTTATAATTTGGTGAAATCGGTAATCAGAAAAAGACACATTTTTTTGCGTAATTGATCAAAGTTAATAGTTAACAGATTCAGCTATTACTCTTATTGCTTTTTTTTTGTATAACAAAAATCAATTGAATATGGGAGATGCTCCATAACATACCATGTTTCGTTAAGGAATAAAAATTTCCATAGTAGTAGGAAGTAGAAGTATCCTTGCTTACAGTTTTTTTAAATTCCTTGAGTGCATAGCAAGACTTCTTTAATTTAATATCTATTTCTTGCATGTGGCTCTGCCAATTAGAGATGCGTATCAATGATAATGCTCAAATATTTTGTTGATGTTGCTATAGCGGTCTCAATATATCAGCAATTACATGTCATCGCTGCAAATATACTGTTGTCATAAAGTACCAATCCAAAATTAAATTAACGTGTTAAGTCTTACTACCTCTTCAACATCTTTCCAATTATTAAAATATTAGTATCGTCTGTGTGATTGGTTAAAAATAGTAACTCACAATCTACCATATTTGTCAGTTCATTTACATAAAGAATAAACAGTAAAGGCCCTAATATACTGCCTTGTGGTACTCCCTCTGTAATACGCTTTAAAGACGATTTGTATTTAATCCTCTGTTTTGAAATGGCAACTTTTTGATCTATATACAGTAAATATTGTTGGGACCAGTTTTATATCTCAGTTTTTTTGGCAGCATATTGCAAATGTCTTTTGTAAGCATTGACCTATCTGTGCTTAACTGTGTGCTTGGTTGTTTTGACAAGTAAATGTATGTTTCTAATATATATTTTTTAAATGTGCGTTGTTGAATAACTGGAAAGAAGCATTGTAATGTGCGTTACATTTGAAAAATATTAAAAAGTTAGAAAGGCATACTGTAAACTAGCTTATCCCGCAGCCATGCTACCTTTTCCCACTGTCTCCCCAGTTATCCCACCATGTCTTCCATCTTCTCCTATTTTCTCACCACCTCCGATATTAAGTAGCCTATTTACTAAATTGGAAGGATGTCTACACATTTGCCAAATTTTATCAAAATATGTTGAGCCATTTTCGAGTTTTGGTGGAACAAACATTCAGACAGACAGACAAACATTCTGAAAATACATTTTTTGGATTTGGTATCATTACACAAACGCGAAAATGTAGGCGATTCTAAGAAAAAAACAAAGTTACAAAATGCATACTTCTACAGATTTATTTACATAGATTATTTACTTTCAATGTTGGCTATATTAGAGAAATGTGCCAATTTTCTCAGTCTTTTATTTCCGTATTACATGTACTTGTACAATATTTGATTTGTTTTATTTTTCTAGATACTTTTCGCACGTTGTACATATAATAACTTACCTATTCATTGCTTCTGCTATTTGTTTCATGGCTTTTTGCATGCTCAGCTAATAATTTTTCTTTTTAATAGCAGTAATACTTACAGTTCTTTGATTTCACTTTAGTTTATGCATGAAATTATGGGACAATACTTCCATAGTTGATAAAAATGAAGCGTTAGATACATTTTTGTCCGATATCGGATAATGAGGATGATACAAGCTCATGAAAATCATTTCTAAACAGCTTGAAATATCAAATTGTGATTTTAAACAGGAATAAAGTGCAGTAGAACCCACTTTGAATGTGCGTCCTGGAATTGAGTCGCCGTTTTAAGGGATTTTTTTGGAGTGGTAGTGCCACTTTTTTGCCCCAACTTTTTTATTCTAAATTTTTTAAATAAAATCGACAATATCTCCCAATTTTACTCATTTTCTTGAGGGTTTGATGACTCTATTGGTAAAATTTCTTAGTTCTTAGCATATCTGCAGGCACCCAGATAAACATATAGCCGTTATATTGCCGTTTAAGTATGTTTTTACCTTTTTTTTTTTATCCATCTGGTATTTTGTTTGGGTACTTCCCAATGAGCTAGGAACTTGAAATTGGAAGGAAGGAGGTAGAAAGGGTACTTCCTACCTTCCCGACTTCCAGAAAATTCCAAAATAAAATTTGCAAAATTTAAAATGGCGGCTCCAGTATGGCGGTCAATCTGTTTATACATAGAAGGTAATGCCTGCATTAGAATGAAGATGCTGCCAAAATGTTAAGAACTATGAAAAAAACTGTATAAACTTTTTTATTTTTTTTCCAATTTGAACCAAATTTTACTCAAATTAGGATCTATTTACTTATGTCCAAAAAAAATATTCACCTTCTGCAAATGCAAAGCCACCTGTGGTACCAAAATAAACGGAAATAATCAATAAATCATATTAAGCATTTTTTTATCAGAAAATTTTGTTAATAAAATTTGTTCAGAATTGTCCAAAAACCGTAACTCCAAAATTTAATCAAAGTTAAAAAATATTGAAATTTGTTTAAAATAATGTCCAAGTCCGAAACTATTTTAATGGATTTTTTTGTTTAGAAAATTGTGCTGACAGTTTTTTTTGAAATTGAACCCAGCTGTCAGGTAGTTGTCAAGTGATTTGTAGTTTTTTAAAAAGTATATATTTTAAAAATTTTCAATTTTAATTTTTTTTTAATTTGATGACATTTTGGATGGTTTTTAGACAATTCTGAAAAACTTTCATTAATAACATTTTCCAATAAGGAAATGTCTAATATGGTTTATTGATTTTTTCTGCTTATTTTGGTGCTGCAGGTGGCTTTGCATTTGTAGGAAGCGCATGTTTTTTTGGCCATAAGTAGATCCTAGTTCGTTCTTTACTTGAGTAAAATTTGGTTCTAATCTAAAAAAAAAAAAAAAAATCAAAAACTTATAAGGGTGGTGTCATTTTAAGTGGGTCATACTGTATAATATGCATATTTTATCGTTTTGGGAATATATATGCGTTTAAATATGACCAATCCACATGATGCCACACTTTCCCTGGTTTCTGTGCACATACTATAATAGATAGACGTATGCTATCACCTAGTTTATTGTAGAAAATTTAATTCTGTACAATGTTCTCTACATTTTTTTTCATATCTCTTACCATTTTGACAGTGTTCTCACTTTACTGTGGGCACTGGCTTTCATATTAGAGCCGCCATTTTGAATTTTGTAAATGTTGGAATTTTTGAATTGGAATTTTGAGTACTCCCTACCTCCATGCCAAATTTCAAGTTCCTAGCTCATCGGGAAGTACCCAAACATTTCACCAGAACATATAAATATAGGTAAAAACAAATAATGTTACAATTTCCTTTATGGATATAAATTTATTTAT
This sequence comes from Rutpela maculata, assembly GCA_936432065.2. Classification (NCBI taxonomy): domain Eukaryota; kingdom Metazoa; phylum Arthropoda; class Insecta; order Coleoptera; family Cerambycidae; genus Rutpela; species Rutpela maculata. Next base: position 22,385,713 of record OW386288.2, read on the forward strand.
ATGCATGTTTTGGCTTGTTACAACTAAAAATCCGAAAATATTGTGTATGATATTTTCTCGTAAAAGCAAAAAAAAAACTTATCTGATATTAATGTGTTGATGTTTTTTACAGTGAGAAATGGAATAAATGTTACCATGAACCACAATCATAAAGAAGTAAGTTCGGACGACGATTGTGATAATGAAGAATTTTATACACCTCCTTCTAGTCCTAGTTTATTAGAAAGTTCAGAGTCTGAAGACGAATTTAATGATACAGAATTACCAAAATATGATATATTTATTGAAGGGTCAGTGTCTAATAATTTAGTAACCAATTTGACATTGTGTACCTCTCTAATAACTACTAATAATACATATATTTTTTTAGAGATTACCCAACCAAACTTGACTGTGAAGTATTTAATGCGCTCAATTATTCCGAATGCGTTTTAGATAGTAAAAAGTATCCAAATATATACAAATGGCACCATAATATTAATTTGTATCCAGTAGCTGAAAGAGAAAGGTAAGATTTTTTTGTTATATGTATACAGGGTCTGTAATAAAAAATATTCTTATAATTTTTTTTCCATTAAAATTATTCAGAAATAGGCAATGCTTTCTGGTTAGACAGTATAATTATAGACAGAAGGGGTGGTCGTTATTAATATAACAAAAAGCTCATTAGAGCTAAGCAGACTGTATTTTTCCTTTATGTAGTTGATTTGGGATTAATAGGTAAATAAAGTAACTATAATATGAACGTTAGGTCAGTTAAGCGAGCTTACCACGTGTACTGTTTCTGGATCCTCCTGCTCCGGGGTTGTGATGAATGTCTTGTTCAGAGGCCTCTGTGCTGTTCCAGTGGAGCAATCTTCCTGGGGTTTTCTAACTTCTAAATGTTACATATAATCACGCACACACAACAGATTAAAATATTGATTTCCACAACGAGTCTTCTATTTCTAATTGACTGCTAGAACGCGCGTCGATTATTTTGATTGACTGCTAGAACGCGCGTCGATTGACTTCTAGAACGCGCGTCGTCTGTTCTGGCTGACTGCTAGCACGCGAGTGTTTCTATATTCTTCTATCTAAGTATCTAGTGGTGGGGGCAATCTTAACTGACACAAAATGATAGGCAACTAATAATACGCAATAAAATTTCGTCGAACCTACGATTGATAATTACTAGGCGCAAATTCTTCGATAATTACATTTAATTCTCAACATTCCCCTCACCAAAATACGAGTTATTTTACCAAATCTAAACTAACAAAAAAAAACTAAAAATAAACGAGAAAAACTAAATTACTAACTAAAACGCTGTCAATCGACAGGCAGCGGACACAGTTTGACAACTGGTCGCTTGAATATGCCAGTGCTCGTTCGTACGCTTACCACCCGGACTATACCATCAGCTCCTGGATGAGTTTCTGTTACGCGGCCTAACTGCCATTGTAAAGGGGGTAAATTTTCTACCTTTATCAACACTAAAACACCAGGTAAAATAGCTTTCCCCGGGTCTAACCACTTTCCCCTTTGTTGCAAAGTATGCAAATATTCGGAATGCCACCTCACCCAAAAACTCTGGTGCATTCTTTGTAATAATTGCCAGCGACTAAGTCGTGACAACGAAATACCGGTAACGTCTGCATCCGGAACAGCCGTCAATGGCTCTAAAGTAAGGAAATGACCTGGTGTCAGGGCAGACAAGTCATTTGGATCCGAACTAAGCGCAGTCAAGGGTCGCGAATTGAGGATGGCCTCTATTTGTACAAGAACCGTATAGAGTTCTTCATATGTTAAGATTTGTTCCCCTATGACCCTCTTTAAATGTGTTTTTACTGAACGAACACCACTCTCCCATAAGCCGCCCATATGGGGCGACGAGGGCGCGTTAAAATGCCAATCTATCGCTACTTGGCCCGCGGCCAGTTTCATGTAACTACTAAGTTCTTTGTGAGCCTTCACAAAGTTTGATCCGCAATCACTATAAATTTTACTACATCTACCTCGTCTTGCGACGAATCTCCGTAATCCAGCTAAAAAAGCCTCGGCGGTCATGTCCGAGACTAATTCTAAGTGCACAGCCTTGGTGGCCATACAAACAAATAAGCACAAATACGCCTTCCTAACCACAGCTCCCCGAACCCTACCCACAGTAATCATTAGTGGACCAGCGTAGTCCACGCCTACGTGAAGAAATGGTTTCAATTGTGACACTCGAACTGCAGGTAAATTTCCCATAAGGGGTTGGAGAGGTGTAGGGTTCGTACGCCAACACCTTACACACTTCGTCAAGACGCTACGAATGGCCCGTTTTGGTGACAATATCCAAAATTGTTGAGCTAGAATCGACTGTACTGTCCGTGGCCCTGCATGTAGGTACTTGATATGAACATTCTCTATAAGAAGCTGCGTTAACCGACAGGAACGCGGCAAGAGTATAGGGTGCTTTTTATCAAACCCCAACTGAGAATGATAAAGCCGACCGCCTACACGTAAAATGTTCTGTTCATCTAAAAATACGTTCAATCTTCTCAAAGGCTTTGACGGCGATAGTCGCTTTTTCAACCTTACTATATCTTGACTAAAATGTGAGCGTTGTACGTGACTAACTAAAACGAAAATGGAATTTCGCATTTCTAAAAGAGATAAAAAATTGTCTAAGTGGCGTTGACTAGGATTTCTAAGATTACGAATAAAACGCACCATGTATGCTACTACTCGTTTTATCGTTTCTAAACTACTATGTTTTTCTAAAAGTTCATCTAAAATGTTTGAATCGACTAAAGTAGTTAGAGTAATTTTTCGTTCTTCCTCCAAGGCTTCGGAAGGAACAGACACATTACTCTCTTTTTCTAACCATAATTCGTCGCGACGGTACAAAAAATCGGGTCCCCCCCACCATAGGGAATGGTGGACTAATTCCGAGGGGAATAACCCCCGGGATGCGCAATCGGCGGGATTTTCTAAAGAAGAAACGTGATACCACGCTGTCGGAGACAGTTTTTCTTGGATATGTGCTACACGATTACTAACGAATGTCTGCCACCTATGTGGAGACGATTTTATCCAAGAAATCGCTACCATGGAATCCGACCAAGCACAAACTCTATGAAATTGAATTTTACTACTATATACAGAGAGACAGAACGATAATAAATCGGCTAATAATACAGCGGCGCACAACTCCAGCTTAGGAATAGAAATGCGTTTAAGTGGAGCGACCCGAGACTTGGCACATAAGAACGACAAGGATACGTTATCATCCGAATCTAGGGCCCTAATGTAACTTACGGCGGCATAGCCTTTCTCGCTAGCATCACAGAACCCGTGAAGTTCGCAGCGTAAATTTCCCACTGCTATACGTCTAGCTAAATGTATGTCCGAAAGCCGTGACAGCTCTGCACGATACTGTTGCCAAGCTCGCAAAATATCCGGAGGTGGAGTGTCGTCCCATCCCAAACCTAAACACCATAGGCGCTGTATTAAGTGTTTTGTAAAAAATGTGACAGGCGTTAAGATTCCTAAAGGGTCAAAAACTCTAGCTAATTCTGAAAGGATGCTACGTTTGGTACAAGATTTGTCAAGTGTTTGCACATTAAATGAGAACACATCGTTGGCAGGATACCATTTTAACCCTAATATCTTTAAACTTTCTTCCTTGTCAAATGATAACGAACTATGCATTGAATGAGAAGAAGGTAAAGTGGAAAGCAAGGACGCATCGTTGCTCGCCCACTTGCGCAGTTCGAAACCACCCTCTTTTAATAAACCAATCAGCTGGTTTTGCAAGAGAGTAGCTTCCTCGAGAGTATCACTGCCCGTAACTATGTCATCCATGTATGTGTCTACCTTTAATGCGGCGGCAGCTAACGGAAATCTACTAGCACCGTCCTCCGCCAATTGTTGCAACACTCGAATTGCTAAATAGGGTGCACAATTTACCCCATACGTAACCGTTAATAATCTAAAAATTTGTATTTCCTCCCTAGGTGAAAATCGCCAAACTATACGCTGATAATCTACTTGATTAGGATTAACTAATATTTGCCTGTACATTTGTTTAATGTCAGCGGTGAAAACAAAGTTATGTAATCTAAAATTCAATAAAATTGTGACTATATCTCTCTGCAATTTCGGACCAGCAAGCAAACTATCGTTTAATGAAATGCCATTGGAGGCCTTCATCGACGCATCGAATACTACTCGCAACTTTGTCGTGGTGCTCTCTGGTCTGAGTACACAATGGTGTGGAATATAAAATGCGTTGTCTGAGACGGTTTCGTCAGAAACTCGTTCCATGTGACCTAATTCTAAATATTCCCTAAGAAAATTCGAATACTCTAAATGCAACGACGGATTTTTTACTAATCGTCGTTCTAAAGAAAGAAATCTATTAATAGCTAGCTGCTTTGTGTTCGGAAAAAACACACTATTATCCCTGAAAGGGAGAGAAACTACGAACCTTCCACGATCGGTTCTACAATGACTATCTAAAAAATACTTTTCACAGATGACGTCATCTGGAGAAAGCCTGGAATGTTCTGGGACATTTTCCAGTTGCCAAAATTTTGTAACTAAATTTTCTAGTGAACTACTATCTACTGAACAAAAGAAAGAATTTACTATTGGAGTAGGTTGCTGTGTATTCCCCATTAAAATATATCCAAACACCGTATTGATAGCTATAGGGGTATTTTCTGCGCCTAGAATCCTCCCACTAGTTAAAAGTAATGGGAAAATATCCGCGCCTAAAAGGAGGTCAATAGGGCCTGGACAATTAAATTTGGGGTCCGCCAAAGTGACGTTGCACAGATGCGGCCACGCTTCTATATCTAAATGCGCTGAAGGCAAATCTGAACAGATTTTTGGCAAAACTATAGCACTAAGGTCGAATGTCGGAGTAGGTTTACCAACCGGTCGCAAAGTAATGTCTACCCCGGAGGCTTGAGACACTAGTGGTGTCTGACATAACCCTTGAACTGACATTGACGTGTCAAACTGACGAATTCCTAATCTATGAGCACATTTTTGCGAAATAAAACTAAGTTGCGCTCCACTATCTAATAATGCCCGACATTTTTCAAAAATCCCCCTACTATTTCTAACTTCTATAAGAGCTGTGGATAATAAAATTCCATTTTTATTACGCACGAAACCCGACAAGGAACTAAAAGAGGTGCTAGGACCTGCGCTACCGGCGGGGTTCAACTCCTCCGCGCGGGAATGACTAACCGACTCTAGTACTGGTGTACTAGGAGCCTGTGGCTCAGTCTTTCTACTAAAATGCAACATGCTATGATGTTTACTATGACAAGTTCGACATCTAAAATTTGAGCTACATTGTTTGATGCTATGTGCAGCGCTCAAACAATTCAAACATAATCGGAACTGTCTTACTAATTGATAACGTTCTTGAGGATTTTTTTCTATAAACTGTGGACATTTGCTAACTACGTGGGATGATTTACATAAACAACAATCTAGGCTGTGAGCAGGCTTCGAGGCCGTAGCACAGAAGGCAGACCTATGCTGTGGCTTACTAGAGTGTGGTGATCTACTAATATCTATCTTTTTATTTTTTAATCTAGAGGAAGATTGATCCATTTGTTCTAATGTGACACAATGGTTTTCTAAGAACTTTACTAATTTCGCATAAGTGGGTATAGTGGTCGTACTACCATGGTGCAATTCAAACCGCGTAAGTATCGCACCATCAAGACGTTTCATGAGCATGTGGCTAAGAATAAAATCCCAGTGGTCAACTGGAAATTCTAAATTACGAAGAGCTGCTAAGTTTTCTTGATAACTATCTAAAAGTTTACGAAGTTCGACTACACTATCTGACGAAATTTTTGGAGCATTTTCTAACTCAGAAAAATAAGCATTAGCTAATAAACGCTTATTTGAATATCTTTTCACCAGGTTATCATATACAACCTTATAATTGCCCGCTAACATCGGCAAGTATTGAGCCATACTAAGAGGCGGCCCTTTTAACGAAGACAGTAAATAGTTAAACTTTTCAATGTCTGACAAACTCTCATTTGTGTGAATTAAGGCATCATAAAGCTGAATAAAAGAGGGAAAAGCTTTAATGTCTCCAGAAAATTTCGCCAACTCTATTTTCGGAAGGTTAATGTGACTAGGCACAACCGAAGTAGTATTATGCAACAGCGACATCCTCCTATTATCATCCTTTTCAAAAAGATCTGTATGTGCCGTCTGTATAGCATAATATTGTTTTTCAAAACTACGTAATATTGCATATTCAGCATCTAAATCTGCATCTTTATCAAGCGCTAATAGGTTTAAAATACCTGAATAATTTCTATCAAATTCCCCTTTAATCGCTTCCAATTGTGCAAATCTCGACTTAAAGGCAGTATGATATTTTTTATCCGCTAAAGCCCTTTCGCAAATCTCATGAATTTCTTGCAATCTATTTATTTCAGATGTCTGAAACGCCCTGTATTTTTTCAATTTGTCTGCGGCTGACATTTTCTACAATGAAATTGAACTATAATTTCGTAACTATTTTCTATGATTGACTAAACTGTGTTTTACTACCACTATAACACAACCCTCTAAGCGATTCCCAAAGTATCTACACTAATCTCTAAACTTGAGTTACGAAAAGAACTAAAAAAGGTAATCTAAAAGTCTAAAAGTGCTCCCATATGAGAGAACACCTCAAAGGCAACCCTTGACGCTACAAACTACACTATGTATGAACAAAAGGAAAATGATCTCTATCCACGGTTACGAGGTTATAAATCACTGAAATATTTCAGAATAAATTTATACTACAAAAACCGTACCTCTGACTAGCTATAAATGACTAATTTAACCCCTCAACAGTGGGATATTAACATTGCATTCCACGACTATTAGCTGAAATAACAATATCTAAAACAGTTCAGTTTACCACTGGATTCACCATCTAAACAAGTAAATGATGGGGAAATTTTAACTTCGCGGAATCTACTAACTGCTAATGTAAACAAACAAACAGAATGGATTAAAAATCGCACTATAACACTATAACTATATTTGCTTGAATGTTAACCAGCAGTATTATAAGTTAAAATTATCTACTTCTGAATTATTTAACCCAATGCTAAATAATCAGTTTTCAAACTATATTTTAAATTGTGGTAAACAGAACGAAATTAATGCAATGTCTTCTCCTTGCGTGTAAATCTAAATCAGCTGTTACTTCGAACGGCGTGGCAAGCGTACGTTGCGTCTGCGCCGTACAACGAAAAGTAGTTCCTATTTAGAGAGCTCTGGCAGCTACTCTGTCATTGGCTAACAGTTTGAATGCTAACCGACCATCTAACAAAAAACGTGAAATGGAGAACGCTAATCTAAAATTTCACACTAATATATTCACCTATTAATTATCAATCCGGCTCGAAGGACCAAAAAATGGTCGTTATTAATATAACAAAAAGCTCATTAGAGCTAAGCAGACTGTATTTTTCCTTTATGTAGTTGATTTGGGATTAATAGGTAAATAAAGTAACTATAATATGAACGTTAGGTCAGTTAAGCGAGCTTACCACGTGTACTGTTTCTGGATCCTCCTGCTCCGGGGTTGTGATGAATGTCTTGTTCAGAGGCCTCTGTGCTGTTCCAGTGGAGCAATCTTCCTGGGGTTTTCTAACTTCTAAATGTTACATATAATCACGCACACACAACAGATTAAAATATTGATTTCCACAACGAGTCTTCTATTTCTAATTGACTGCTAGAACGCGCGTCGATTATTTTGATTGACTGCTAGAACGCGCGTCGATTGACTTCTAGAACGCGCGTCGTCTGTTCTGGCTGACTGCTAGCACGCGAGTGTTTCTATATTCTTCTATCTAAGTATCTAGTGGTGGGGGCAATCTTAACTGACACAAAATGATAGGCAACTAATAATACGCAATAAAATTTCGTCGAACCTACGATTGATAATTACTAGGCGCAAATTCTTCGATAATTACATTTAATTCTCAACAAGGGGAGAGACAAGAATTCTACGGGTTTTACAGTGTTATAACTATTGGTCGTTTAAAATATACTTCGCGTCATTTATTAGTCATAATTTTATTAAAAAAAATAAAATAAACCAAACCAAATGAAAAATACTTTCAAAAGCATTAAAAAACTATACACATTATTTTAAATATTAAATACTTTCAGAGATATTTAACTATTAGTATATTTCTTCTTTGGTTAAAAAAATTTTAGTCCAAAAAAGTATTTTTTGCAAAAAGTTATATTTAAAGATATATTTACTAAGGAGTGCGCTAACACGCAATACCACCCTTATTTCTTCCACCCCCTATGATCGGCAGGTAGCTAATTCAATTAAACATTTTTCTTTTCGTAAAGAAAAATTATTACTTATAATACTGCAAAGTTTTAACTAGCCTGGTATTAATGTCAGTACACCAAATTTTTTACTTTGTATCCTCTTCTATACCCAACTAGCACCAAAGTAACAGCAACTGAGATGGGTACCTCAAATGAGTAACTATTACGTAACTACCATTAAATTTACGACTTTGATGTATAAATAACTTCATTTGACAAATCTACAGTCACTGGCTCCTAGTTTCTGCCATTAATGATTACTTACTAGTTATGTAACTTCTACGTAGCTTTTCCGGTACATGGGGACAACGTAGTTACCAGTGGGATAACCTTTGAGTTAGCAGCGACTAACTCATGTCAATGAAATATAATTTCAAAGTTGCAATTATTTTCAAGTGGCTTTGATAGTTGCTGTGATGTTCTGGGAACCTTCATTATATGTTTAACACGTTGACATAAGTATTCAATTGAATACACATTAGGTAGGTCCAAGGTGCCACGTGTATGTATACACAATCTAGTTTATGAACAAAAAATACTCGTGGCCTGGACAACCCAATTACTGAATTTGGTGCAGAACTAGACTGCTGTGCCTGGCTACTACAAAGTGCATGTGACATTTTAAATTGACTATGAAATAAATTTCACAATCTAATCCCCTATGTTGACCATAGATAAGAAATGTATATGTTGGCCCAACAAACCTAACCATATATTTTTATAACCTTGCATCCACTTTTTTTATAGATTTTATAAAAAACTTTACATACAACAAATCAAAACACAGCATGTGACGTGACAAGTCTGTAAATGTGAAGTTAGTTAGATAGACAGAAGTTAAAATTAGAGGTACGTTCAGTTTAGTCGTTGGGCGACCAACGAGCAGCATGGCAGGGCGTTCAGAATCCATGTCTCAAAAAATGTAACTATGAAGCGGTAAATTTGAACAGGCAATTTGTAGTAGTCGCTTTGTTGCGACTTTAAAGTGACGCTACAGTTACATATTTGCAGTTTCTGTTACTATCATCAAATAGGAATACTTTCAAGTCGTATTTCTTAATGAAAATGACTTCAAAGGGATTTTTTCTTGAATGACCCATTTTGAAGGCCCAAATTTACGATGCCATTATTATAAAACATGAACCATAACTTCACAAATTACTTAAGAATTAGTTTCAAGCTCCAAAGAACAATAAAAAATAGCTTTCAGCATTTAGGGTGTCATATTCTCACATGACATGATGTCAAATATTTTAAAAACAATGTTTCAATTAAAAATTCAAACTATAAAGGCGCGTGGTCAGATTCTAACGTTTTTTCATTATTTCACAATGAAATTGGATTCTTTTTAATTCTGACGGTTAGTCCTCTGGGAGATAATATAAGTTTTGCTTTCTAATATTGCTTTTCTAGTATTCTGTGTAGTTTCTAAGCTAGGAAAATGTACAGAAATGAAACAAGTATAATAAAATCAGTTGCAAGACAGAGCAGGCAACATTGGTTTGTAAGAGTATGGCGAGTAGTAAAGTTCCCTAAAAGTCGTGGCTTCTACTTCACGACGTTGTCACTAACTACATAACCACAACGTTGTTGGAATGTAGCCAGACAAATTCCAGAAAGTGACCAGAACATTGCGATCACCCAAATGTTATTCCCCATTTTGGTTGAAGGTACTTAATGGGAACGTTCCTATTATATCCCCGTGACTAGTAGCAAAATACTTTTAGAGTGCCTTCAATAGTTGTTGCTACGTTCCAGTAACTAATTTTGCTAGGAAATAATTATTTAAATGAATTTTAAGTCATGTTACATTATTTCTGTGGTGTTTTAGTTGGACAAGTTCAAAAGACGTAAATAATGCCAAATCAGAGTCTCCAAATGCATCTATGAGTACCTCGTTTTCTGTCGACTCGCCAAGAACAAGTACCCCTTCCAAATCGTGGCTACGGATAACCGGCGCTAACTCTCCCAGAGCGATATTTAAGTCTTACAGTATGAACATATAAATTTATAATTTCCATATAAGCTGCTCATAAAAAATTCGATTAGTACATAGTCTTAGCTGCAATCAAAGTTTTGTTATTTTTGTAATTTTTTTTTCATGTTTAAAATAGTTGTACTTACCGAATTCAAACTTTTGTCATTTTTAGATTTATGATTACATTCTGTTTTAACTAGCTAGATAAATAAACATACATTAAAGACGTTATTATATATAATTGAGGACTTCGACCACTATTAAACATAGAAATCTTGAGCTGATTTTAGTTATTTGGTCAGCCGCAACTGATCTATAATAACTAACTACAGTAACAGCATTTAATACTTTATACACTCTTGTTATTCTATTTTAACATCGATCGTGCATTTAAAATTTAAACTATGTCAAGTTTCGTTTGTAGAGTTTAGGTTACGGTATACCGGAGTTTGTCGCCTACTTTGTGGTTAGACAGACCTTCATAATGGCTGGTCCGATTGGTTGCCGGTAGACAGAAATATGAATTTTATTCGTCCTTCTCAAAATTTGCTAGTGGACTGTATACACGTAACAGAGACTGGAGTTACTCAATGACTTTGAGGTAAATGATGTCAGTTATAATAGACACATTTTAAAGTAGTCAGTGGTATGATTATAAAATCTCGTTGACTTGAAAGAAAAAATTAAATAATTTACCTCTTACTGAAAAAATTTTATCAAAAAATATCGGTACTAATTGTTAAAATTACATTTGCTAGTGCCCAATCCACATCTTTTTCAAAGGTATTTAACCATTGTCGATTTTTGGCTCATATTTTTGAATACCTAACCCATAAAATAACACAGGTCTACAAAAAAAAAGGTCTTGTCCTAAGGTTCTAATCTAACTTCTGAAGCATTTTGATGCACTGAAACCAGTTTTGGATGCAAAAATTTTTTTTAACTTGTGAATATCCCCTAAAAAGGGCAAAAAAAAGTGGTCTTGTCTTAAGGTTAAAAAAAAATGTCTATTTTGTCAGTTTCCCTCTAAAATTTTATTGTGTCCAAAATTGGTTTCAAGGTGCCAAAGTACTTCGAAAGAGTTACGTCAGTACCTTAGGACAAGACCTTTTTTTTGGTCCATTTTTAGGGAATTATCACTTTCAATGCTCATAACGTCTGCGAACGTCATCACGTAACTATACCGCATTGCGCATGGCGTCTGCGGACGTCATTCGGTAAACTCGTTTCAATGGGACGTTCATAGACATCACGAGCACTGGGTCGCAATATATCACCGATACTGCGCATTGCTCTAAAAAGGGCAAAAAAAGAGGTCTTGTCTTAAGGTTAAAAAAAATGTCTATTTCGTCTTTTTCCCTCTAAAATTTTATTGTGTCCAAAATTGGTTTCAAGGTGCCAAAGTACTTCAAAAGGGTTACGTCAGTACCTTAGGACAAAACCTTTTTTTTGTCCATATTTAGGGGATTAACACTTTCAGTGCTCATGATGTTGGCGAATGTCATCACATAACTATACCGCATTCCGCATGGCGTCTGTGGACGTCATTCAATAAACTCGTTTCAATGGGACGTTCATAGACGTCACGAGCACTGGGTTGCAATATATCACCGATAGTGCGCATTACGTGTAAAGATGTCATATTTTGCTTTTCCATGAAAATATTTTAGTATTTTTTAAAAATGTATTTATATAATGTCCATTTTACGGAAAATAATTAAATTCTCGGAAAAAAGGGCTTTAGCTCCCAGGTGTATTGGGCCAATTTATGGTAGCAGTAAACGTGTTAAAGGGGGTGGTCGAGAGAAACTGACACGATAGAACAATTTTTTGTGTGGAAAATCGGCTTCAGCACGTCAAAATACTTCACAAAAGTTAGATGAAAACCTTGGGACCTTTTTTTTTTTTTTGTAGACCTGTGTAATCAATGGTCAGTGTTAAATGCTTAGATAGCCTAAACAAAGACTAATAATATAATATAATAAAGACGCGACACTCGAAAAGAGAAGCTCGTTTCTTGTGAGAAACAGACAAGATGTCAAATTAAACCTCCCGTAGTTTCTTTATGCATGCGTCAGTAGGTTAGCTTTCCGGAATCTGTGTGAGAAAGTTCTAGAGATGACTTACGTAGATATATTAAAATGTAAATACCAATGAGACATTCCCAAACAATATAAAAACCACGAAATGATGAAATATTATTAACGTTTCATCACCCTGTGTAATCTTGTCCATGTTTTCTTATACAATATGTGAAGTGTTATTTGTATATATTTGTTACATTCATGAAAATTTTTACTCGATTATACATCACTTAGAGCCAACACTGGTTTTGATGTCCTCGAGAGCTGCGGTTCGGGGTCTACATTGCAGAGTTGCCAGATGGAGATGTCAGAGTGACCCAAAATTTCGCCACTTTTGGGGTCCTCATGAATTCGATTCAAAAGTGGTCTAAATGGCTTATGGTGATGCTTTAAAGTAGACAAAATTTCAAGTTGAGCATAGTTTTCGTTTTGCAGATATGACGAGTCGAACTTGTTAGTTGACCTGTTCACGGCAAGATTCTTGGCACTCTTGTTCATTATGTTCAAGATTCTCAAAAACGCAAAGGGTATCATTTTCTATGTAAAATCTTCCGTTCTTTTCGAATCTTTCGTTGTATTTTATCAAAAACTTTGTTCAAGTGAGGTATAGCCGATTTTACAGGAAAAAATCAGGATTTTTGCTGGTAATATTCGATTAATCGGTGTTTTTATACTGGAGACTAAAAAGTAAATGTATATTTCTAAGAAAGATTAGGTTTGGTTTTACTACTGAAATGTATTTCAATAATATGTAAACCTCTTCACCACGTCATGGTACTAATCTAGGAAGAGGTTTATGTTTTTTTTATTTCTTGTTTTGTTTTTTTTTTCAATTCTTTTTTTTTCAATTCTTTTTTGACTTTCTATCTTTTTTTAGCCTTTTTTCATTTTTTTCTACCTTTTTCATTTTTTTCTAATTCACAAGTAAATTAATTTCTGAAGCCAACAAGTATATTTAAGTATTCGAATCTGCTTCTTTAACTCGTCATATCTCCAAAACAAAAACTATGCTCAACTCAAAATTTCTCCTACTTTAAAGTATCACAATAAACTATCATTCAGACCACTTTTAAATAAAATTCATGAGGACCCCAAAAGGGGCGAAAAATAGGATTTTTTTTTGGTCACTCTTTCTCAATGGGGATTTATGAATGGAAATGCTCGCAGTCTCGTGTCTTTGTAGTATTATATTACTAGTCTTTGGCCTAAAGCTAATTTTATCTCAAGGTTATTAGTGGTCGGGTTCTTTTTTACAACTATAGTCAAACCAAAGTAAATATAGCATAGGTGTGAAGTTGGAGCTGTACTGTGCGACATTTATGGCCAGTGATCGTTGAGGAAGGAGCAGCTTAACTAATTAGATAGCCCAGTTTCTGCCGATGCTATAGGTAGTCTGCATACTCCACCTAGTTTTATAGTTTGTTAATTTTGCACATTCCGTAAGTGTTGGAAAATATTAATATTTGGTTAAGTTAATAATCCAAATTTTCTGAACCAAAACGCTGATAATATATTGGCATAAGAGCAAAAGTTACCTTATTTCTTAAACGGCCAAATAAGTATATATTTTAGTTATTTATTTTAGTTTTTTTACTATTGTCTCGTGTAAGAAGTGTTTGTTTTTAGTCGGATATTTTAAAAAATAAGGATTACTTGTCTGGGCACACTGACATTGCATTTTCTATTTCTATTCCGTTTCAGTATTACTTAAAAAGTTAATCGTTCTTTATTTTTAAAGCGTCTACTGTTTTTCAATCAGAATAAATCATTTTGTTTTTATTTATTGAAATGTGCGTCTTGGGCACTATTTTGCTTTTCACTTTAAAGGTGGCGGTGCCGTGCTTAAGAAAATGATTTCGTAATTCGACAATTTCTCCTACATCCCTGAACCGATTCAAACAATTTTTTGATAGGTTGTTAGAGACAACTTTACAGAATGGTATTGAAAAGTCAACAAAAATTTTTTTTTGATTTTCGCACAAGAAAAAAATTTGTCTTTAGTTTCCATTCTATCAAGTTGTCTCTAAACACCTATCAAAACATTTTTTTAATCGGTTCAGGGATGTAGGAGAAATTGTTGATTTACGTATGCGACACCGCCCACCTTAACTCATGAAATTCTGTCATTTTATGTTACGACTATACCAAACCGCAACGTTCCAATATAAATAATTTTTTTTAAACCTTATTATATTTTTTATGAGCAGTTTATAACGAATATTATTAACTATACATTAGAATGATTTTATATGGAAACCTTTATGTAAATTGTCTTTTTTAAACAATAAATTGTTACTTTGTTCACTTTTGTCGTGTAATAAAAGTTTTATTGACTTTTCAGGTTGTGCCTAAAGATTATTATAGTAGTATAGAGATTAAATTGAAAATATTATATATTTTTTTATTTACATACCAATATATAATATGGATAAAAATTATTTAATAAATAGTATTTTATCAAACGCATTATTATTTAAAACCACCGTTACCTAAATGCTCCCTATAGAATTATGACTTCTTTGCTACCACCAATTTATTGAAGATATACTATTGTGTCAATATCACTTTTCAATAGCCATTGCTTTATTTTTTAACTAATTGAGATGAAACTTGGCATGTGTCACATATCATGTTAGTATATTTTTTCATATTTGGACTTCTTACACAGAAGACCTATACCAGAAACGACTTTCTGCCTTCCCGCCGATATTGAAGACGGCCATCTTGTTGATGGTATTATTGTCAACCTATAATTCCGCAGATTTCTAAATTCACCAGTGGAGCGCACTGGTAAGCAATAACATTATATGATTGGATATTTTAAAAAACATAGCCAATCAGCTTTGAATTTTATCTACCGGTGCGCCCAGCGGTGAATTTAGGAATCTACGGAATTATAGGTTGACAATAATACCATCGACAAGATGGCTAAAGGTGACGCTTCTGGTATGGGTCTTCTGTGCTTCTTATTCTACACAATATAATGACTAGTTTCATGATGTCATTTTTAAATTTTTACAGACAATTTAATAGTGTGGGAGTCAGCGACACTTTTTTAATGATCTGCTGGATTTCACCTCTGAATTATGGCGGCAGTGAACGAGCTGAAAATAATTTCTAATTTATCGTGTTACATTTAGGTCTCGTTTTCACAGAATCGACTTCTGCAGGCGCACCAATAGGTCAACGCCTAGCAGGATATTTTTTGCTCCTGATAAAGTCATGTTGCGTCGAATGGCCGGCAGCATCAGCTTCTGGTATGGGTCTTCTGTGCTTCTTATTCTACATAATATAATGACTAGTTTCATGATGTCATTTTAAAATTTTTACAAACAATAGTGTGGGAGCCAGCGACACTTGTTTAATGATCTGCTGGATTTCACTTCTGAATTATGGCGGCAGTGAACGAGCTAAAATTAATTTCTAATTTATTGTGTTACATTTAGGTCTTGTTTTCACAGAATCGACTTCTGCAGGTGCACCAACAGGTCAACGCCTAGCAGGATATTTTTTGCTCCTGATAAAGTCATGTTGCATCGAATGGCCGGCAGCATCAGTTTTTTAATAATATCAAGTAATAAACTGCTGGCAAAAAAATTTTCAGCTTTAAACATTTCTGTCAATTGACTTATTTTAATTACATATTTATGTTAATGACAGAACTCAAAAAATCTCAGCTTAAAACACATATAGCATGACACTTTATTTAACAATTAAAATGCTGCTGCCAAGCGTTGGTCTGCTAACGAAGTGGAAGGAGTTTGTTTTGTGGATCAGTTACATTAATATGATCTAAAAAAGTTAAACCAAGTTTAAATAAATATAGCAGATAAAAAGTATCACCGGCTCCCGTACTATAATGATAATGGTTATTCTAGTGTGTCGTGACCCACCTGAAATTGTTATTCATAAATAATTGAAGAAAAATATGTATTGGATTTTTTTGTTGCTAATTTTTTTTAAAGATCCAAAGTTGATGAAATCACTTTTTTTGAAATTACGGGAAATTACTCAAAATTTTCATAGTGCAGCTAAATATATTTGAATATGTATCTAATGATGTATCACAATACTAACTGCTTATGTTTTGCTCATCTTTTGAAAACACAACGATTATCAATTAGAAACCTTAAAATTGAATCAACTTCAATCGTGAGGTGAGGTACGGTACCAGTTTCAGTGACTGGACCTCGATCGGCGAAGTTAAGCACGGCCGGGCGAGTTCGTCACTTGGACTGGTGACCGTATCTCATCTCGTCGTCCTGGTTAAGTGGTAGAGTAGCATTAGCCCAAGAAACACTAAAGGTCAGCACATCAGCGGGCCATCATTAGGCCGGAAATCAAACTTCTGGCCCCGTGATGGCCCGCTGGAAGGCCGACCTTTAGTGTTTGTAGGGAGCTAAACTTCACCAGGTCGTTAATATAAATAAGGCATTAAAAAAAAATTATTAACGATTGTGAAACTCACGAGCCATACTACCTTTAGTCATTTGTTTTTATTTAGTCTGCTAAGGTATACTTATGATTATTCATTTTCAGAAAATTTGGCCTGGGCCTAGGGCAGGGTGTATTAAATAGGTGATGCGACAAGGAGTGACTTCATAAGTGCATGCTTTCTATTTAATTTAGTAGATGGCGCGACTTTTAAGGTACTACAAAATCCTGTATATAGATAGATGAATTTGCTTTGCTGCATATAGTGTTACATACATTCCCGGCCTTTCGTTCGTGTTTAGTGAAACAAGAGTCCAGTGACATCTGACATTAAGTAGCTAAATTAAAAATATTTAAAGAATATATGCAGCAAAGCAAATTCATCTATCTATATACAGGTTTTTGTAGTACCTTAAAGGTCGTGCCATTTACTAAATTAAATAGAAAGCATGCACTTATAAAGCCATTATTTTCATAGGAAAGTGCCGTACGTCGGACCACCTATTTAATACACCCTGGCATAGGGGCAATTTTTATTTAAAACCGGCACTGAAAATGACATCCAAATATGCACATTTAAATGTCCAATAAAAATATCTAATACCTACTTTACATTCCATGTCACCAAAGTAAACACAAAACATAAATTCCAAAGTTTTTCAACAAAACACTACGTAAAATGGACAAGTATATATGAATCAAATAAAATGTTCACTAGTCCCTTATGACTACTATTTTCACCCATATTATTTGGTTTGTTTTGGTTTTGAGAAATAACAGTCTTCCGATGTTAGGAACATGCGCAGTTAGTAAAACAGCTTGCGCAGTTACTAAAACAGAACACGTTTTACTAACTGCGCATGCTCCTGACATCCGAGGTTATTTCTTAAAACCAAAACAAACCTATTATTTTAAATATTGTCTACAGTGACGTCATTATATGTTTGCCGTTAGACCTCGTTGGGTTGCAAGGACTGGTGTAGTTAACAGTCCTTGGTTGGGTTGAACGTTGAACACTCCTTTCTGTTTCTCCTTCATGGTCTACAAATGGCTTATTGCCCTCTAGCGGTTCATACACAAATATTACTTTCTAGTTGCGAACCATTTAATACAATACAGTTTACAAAGCCTGGCAACAAAATACTCAGATAGAGAGCGCTGATGTTGAATATGCATTGAAGGGTAAAGGGAAACGACAAGAAAACTGCAATTCATTTATAGATTTCCTATTTTGTCTATGTTTATAGATGCTATCTTGTTATAGCCCCGGAGCCGGTGACACTGAAAGCCCTCTCATAGCGGAATCGAAAAATTTGTATGTGAATTGATAGTTAAAAATTATACAAACAAAATAAGCTTGGTATGCGTAGATTTAAAAAGCCGAAAAAATGTTTGAAAAAAATTAATTATAAAAATGCAATAATGTTTTACTGTCATTGCGGATATTGATTATTTGTGGTGTATTCGATAGAAAATTTCGTACACTTTCAGAAAAAAATTACGCAAACCACTTTATTTGGCCGGACGAGTGTGGCATACCTATTTGAAGTGTGTGAAGGGCAGGCCTGTAGCTAGAAAAGTGCTTTCAGGGCGGGCAAACAATTTTTCAGGGGGGGCCCGTAAAAAAAACTTTTTTAGTCCGAAAAATTTTTTGATGAACGGGGGAAAAAAATCCAAAAAAAATATTTTTAGTCTGAAAAATTTTGGAGAAATCCTAAAAAAAAATTGTTACCCAATCTCTTTCAAAATATTGAAAAAACAGTTGAAATTGCCCCCATTACGATCACCGTAGGTCGGGCGTCGCCCGTCCTGCCCCCCCCCCCCCCCCCCTAGCTACAGGCCTGGTGAAGGGGGATGAAATTTCTCCGTTATCACGTGCAAACTTTTTTTTTTTAAGTTCGTTTTGATGTGATCTTTAAAAATATCTTGGTATGCGAACCCAAAAACTGCCGGAAGTATTCATATCTATTACAAAAAGTAGTACCTACGTTAAACAAATTTGTTTTGGAGTAAAAGTTTTTATAGAATAAAATGTCTTGTTCCTTTCTTAGATTTAAAATTATATGAGGATAAATATGATCAAAAAAATTATAGGAAAATTATTATTTAAGATGATTCAAACAATAAAATAAAGTTGATATAATTAACAAGAGTTTATGCCCAAGCATAGTATATATTATTTAATACTAACATAATTATCGTGTGTGAAAATTACTTCAAGGTCAAATTGGGACAAGATGCTTAAAAATATAAATCTAGATAATGAACACAGGCACACCAAAAAAATTAAGTGCGAAGTCACTCAATTCCTACTCATTTGGAAGCCAATAATCAAAAAAATATACTACTACTTTTAGCTTGGCTCTTAATTATTTTTTTTTTTGCTTCAGAAGTATTGATTTTATTAGACAATATGGTTAGGCCATTTTAATTAATCCATAGAAATATCTCCTCAGGAAAGGGGATTAGCGAAAAATGTTTCAGACAAAAGTTGTTCCATTCAGAGAGGGACATCTTTTGGGCAGAACAATTTTCCACCCCCCACCCGTGATAAGCGGGGGGTGGGGGTAACTTTAGAATTTTTAATGGCACTCTCAATTTTTGATCGCGTATTCTGATTCTACGAAAAAAATTGCATAACTTTTGTACCAAACATTCTTTTCTCCCCCCCACTCTGATCAGCGGCGATGACGGTGTAACTTTCGATTTTTCAAAATCCTGCAGGCGAACATCTCTGAACTAGGGCATTTTTAGGAAAAATGTTTCAAACAAAAGATGCCCCTCTCTGAACTAAACAACTTTTGTTTGAAACATTTTACCTAAAAATGCCCATGTTCCTCTGCAGGTTTTTGAAAATTCGAAAGTTACACCTCCGTCCCCGCTCATCAGGATGGGGGGGGGGGGGGATGTTTGGTACAAAAGTTATGTAAATTTTTTCGTAGAATCAGAATACGCGATCAAAAGTGGAGAGTGCCATTAAAAATTCAAAAGTTACCCCCACCCCAAGCTCATCAGAGGTGGGAGGTGGAAAATTATTCTACCCAAACGATGCCCCCCTCTGAACGGAACAACTTTTGTCTGAAACATTTTTCGCTAGTGTCCCTTCTTGAAAAGATATTACTGTGGATTAATTAAAATGGCCTAACCATATTGTCTAATAAAATCAATACTTCTGAAGCAAAAAAAAATAATTGAAAGCCAAGCTAAAAGTAGTGACATATTTTTTTGATTATCGGCTTCCAAATGAGTAGGAATTAAGTGGTCTAGGCCTTCGCACTTATTTTTTTGTGTGCCTGTGTTCATTATCTAGATTTATATTTTTAAGCATCTTGTCTCAATGTGACCTTGAAGTAATTTTCACACACGATAATTATGTTAGTGCTAAATAATATATTTTTTTTTTGGTAGGTGTCACTCGAGGGGTTGATATAAAAACAGCACCCTCAAAAATTTAATTATTTTTTTTATATACTAAATGACGTAATAGGAATGTAAAAAAAATGTAAAATATAAATCTATTTTATGTGAACGTCTCCTATTAATTTCAATTAATTATATTCAATAGTTTTGAAAAAAATTAATTTTAAAGTTTAGGGTTGTTACCCCCATAACTCTGTTAATATAGGGGATAGAGGTTTATTATATATTTTATTGAGCATTCCTGGTCATAAGCAACATTCATGTGAATGAATGGCCTAATAAGCCGCTGGTCCCAATTTCATATACTTAACCGGCGAGACCCTTTCGTCCTTTAAAAAAAAGTATGATAAAGGTATATTAACTAACTATTATTAAATGAGCTTAAAGTACATATTCTTTAGGTTTTAACCCCAAGATATCATTTTAAAATACTGCGGAACAGAAATGATAGAGGCATTTCAATGTCACACATTTTTGTTCTCTCCTGTAAAATATGCAAAATTCAGATACGCCCATACGTGATAAAGGGGATGATATGTTCATATGAATTTTTCTTTATAAAATGACCTAAGGAATCATACCCTGCAATATTAGCATGTCATTAAGGAACACCCTGTATATGTTGAAGTAGTTGAAAGACAAACACATGTATACAAAAAATTAAAAAATATGTTTTATTAATATACCTATATATACATTTGTAAATATAAAATATAACTATAAAAAGATAGAGCGTCGACGTTAGAACCAGATAAAGATAAGAAGACTGGCCAAACAAAGAAAGGGGAAGAAAGAAGTAGGAAAGAAAATACATAATAAAAATACTAAAAATAACAATAATCACGTTGAAAACAGACTTAAATGGTATAAAAACTAGACATCTAGTTGTCTAATCGAAACTCAGTTTTCTAGCTCTTATATGAACTAGTTTGGTACCTATATGGCAAAGAGGTTTCAGCACCTGCAGGCTGTGCAGATCTGTAACTATTCTTCACTTGCTTCGCGCTGGTAACTTGCGATACCTTCACTGGTTCTTGTATGGAGTTTTGTTGGGCTTGTTTGTAATATTGAAGCTGAAGAATGGATGGTACGTACGAGTCCAAAAGACTTTTTGGTTCTCTGTTTGGAACGTATTCTGCCTTGGTATGTTGACTCTTCGGTTGTACGTATTGAACTTCTTCTTTCTGCGTAACGTACTGAGTTGTTTGAGGAGCTTGAGCTTGAGGGGCCTGATATGCAGCAGTGTCTTGTGCCTGGTCTGTGGTGTAAATAACATTTTCGTAATTTTGTGTCTGCTCAGCCGTTGGTGTTGGTACGTAAGTTGGTATGTACATCACATATTGAAGTCCTAGAAGGCAAGAAAATTTTTTCAGTATATTTAAGTTTGAAACATTATGCAGTAAGGACGGACAGCGTTAAATTGGTGAAATAGTGGAAAAATATTGACCCCAAGAATTTATTAAGTTCTTTAGAATTTGCCATTCAATACGTTGTATCTTGGTGAATTTTTATAAAAAATGGACGTTCTACGGAAATTTTATAATTTCTAAGAAAGATCTCTTAACATTTTTTGATAAAATGCTTAAAGTGGGTGCACGTAGACGAAAACTGTTAAGTTATTAGGAAATCGATTGGAATGGGTTTGCCTTAAAAATAGTCCAATCAACGAAGGAGTGATGGAGGACATGGAGGGGGAGGGGGGAGAATTCTCTTCTTCAGAAATGTGTTGGGAGTAGTTAGGAGGTAAACATACTTAAAAATCCCCGTCCCTAGCCCTGCCACTTCAGGGGGCGGGGGGTGGGGTGGAACAGTCCCTTTTTTCGATTCCTCGCTTATAACTCGGAAACGATGCGTCGTGCGGAAAAAATTATTCTATGCAAAATTAAATTAAATAAAAATTCCTACAAGAATGTTTATATTCATTTTCTTCCTATGTGTCACAGTTTCCGAGGTATTCGAAAGCCAAAATCGAATTAATTAGTTATCTGGAGTTTTTTCAGGGCCGGATTGGCAGAAAATATCACAGGGATGCGCCCCGGATTTCTCACCCTGTAATCACCAAATATGTACGGCGTTGCTGAATAATGAATCTATGAAACCATACAAATCTCATTGTACAAACGCCGTACAGTATTAAATCACCTATTTGCCTGGGAAAATTTTCGGAAAATCAAAATTCTTCTGGCTTCCGGTCCCATTATTTTTGTACGGCAGTGAGTTCTAGGCGATTATTTTTTTGTGAACTATCAAACATGAGGAATGTACAAGAATATTTTGTCTGAAGAGCGCACTTTGGATGGAAAATTCAATTTACCTGTGTACTCACCTGTACCGCCCAAAAGTGACGGCATAGTGCCTAAAGTTATGGTTTCATTTACCAGCATCGTACTGAATATAATTCATGCTGAGTCACTTAACCCCTTAAAAATTACGACGGGCTTGTAGTCTATTCGTAGTTTTCGAGAAATTTACAAAAAAAAACGTTTATTAATCTCTTCCCTCTTTCCCCAAAAGTTTAGCCAACAGTCGATTTTGTTCGACTTTTTTTTTTACATGACTTGTAAACAGTGTGACTCACTTAAGAACACCATATACCTTTTTTATTATTTCAAACTCTACTTAAGTCTAAACAGTGTGAAGACACCCTATAACTTTTTTATTATTATTTTTTTCGGATTTGAATCAAACTCTATTCAAGTATAGAACAAATTAGGATCTACTTATGACCAGAAAAATATTCGCCTCCTACAAATGCAAAGTCACCTGCGGTACCAAAATATGCGGAAAAAATAAAAAAATTATATTAGGCATTTTTTTATCGGAAAATTTTGTTAATGAAACTTGTTCAAAATTATCTAAAAACCTTAAGTCCAAAATTTAATCAAAATAAAAGTTCAAGAATATCATTTTAATGTTTTTTTTGTTTTGAAAATTGTACTATGACAATTTCGTTTGAAATTAAATTCAAGCTGCCAGGTAGTTGTCAAGCAATTTTCAGTTTTTTTTAAATAATTATTTTTAAAATTTGGTTTTTTAATTTTTTAATTTTGATTAAATTTTGGACACAAAGTTTTTGGATAACTCTGAACAAGCTTCATTAACAAAGTTTTCCGATAAAAATATGCCTAATACGATTTCTTGATTTTTTCGGCATATTTTGGTACTACAGGTAACTTTGCATAGAGGTGAATATTTTTCTGGTCATAAGTAGATCCTTATTTGTTCTGTATTTGAGTAAAACTTGATTCAAATCGGAAAAAAAAATAAAAAAGTTGTAAGGTATCTTCATCTTAAGTGAGTCACATTGAATTTCCAACGTTAATAAACATTTTAAATGTAATACTTGATGACAGAAGAAGAGAGAAACAGAGAGAGAGAGAGAGAGAAGGGAAATGTGTTTGCAAGTGAATGGTTTAGAGCAGGACAAAGGCGTTTGCGTAAATCGAGAACAAAATTTACCAACAAAAACATATTTGGTGCAAAAACATTGAGATGTTTGTCAGTCGAAAGGAGAGGAATGAGATTAGGAGAATGGGAGAACAAAAATATTTTTGACTTAGGACGCGCAATTGAACTTCTATAAGAAGCGATATACGACATACTTCTGTAACCATTTTTATATTTACTTTCTTAACAGAAATTACCTTTTGGGTCCACCACAGTCTGCACTGCTGTGCTTGGTGCTTGGTATTGTTGAAGATAAACATACTGAGGAGTGTAGTACTGCGACGCAGCTTGTCCAATGCTATTATCGGTTATATACTGCACATTTTCAAAACCTTGGTAAGGATTTTGTACTTGTGGCACATATGTATAAGCTTGTTGAGGTGTAACCTGTGGTACGTATTTCTGTTGTGGACTGCTGTATCGTGGAGCAGTATACTGCTGGGTACCTGAAGAGTATTTTTGGGGAACAGAAGAAGTGTACTGCTGCGCTGTAGCATATTGCGAGTAGTCGTATTCTGGATATTGCTGGATGAATTGCTGAGTGTACTGAGGTTGAACGTAGTTTTGCTTGGGCCCTTGTTGGACGTAATTAGCGAGTGTTTTAATCGGTACGAATCCAAATTGAGTGGGTGATGGTGCTGGCGATTGTACTTTTGGTGCTGCTTGAGGTCGTGGCGTTAGTTTAGCTCTCTTTTGGTTGGATAAGTAATCACTCTCTATGTCTTCTAAGGTGGTCTTTTTGTCTTTTGGTCCAGCTGATACGGTTAGCAGCAGGCCGCACAATATTGTAAAATGTTTCTGGAAAATAAAAAGAAATGAACATTACATTGTCGGTGGATAGGGTTTTATGCAGTTATTAAAGAAAAAACAGTTCGACAATGTTTTGATAGGACAATTCCAAGTATACCATAAGAGGTAACAATTAGTTTTAACGTAAGACACTAAGAATATTTAAACGTATCATAGAAGAAATCGATATTGGTGCAGTGGACTGGCCACTGGCCAGCTAGTTCCCCTGATCTTATTCCCGTTGAAAATATGTAACATGTACTTGAGAGAGCAGTTAAAAATTAGGTTAAACTCGAGACAAAACTTTCAATAACTTTTTAAAGAAAGGGCGAAACACACCTAATCAATAATACTCAATTTTATGGAAAGTATATTTATTAGAGCTATTATCAAAAAAAAGCTGAGATTAGTTATTTATTCGTATTTGACTAAATTCTTAAGGTCCACTCTTTGTTTTTTTTACGAAGTATGGATTCCATCGGGAAGAAAGATTCATATAGTCCCCTTTCCTCCACTTTAATCATATTATTTTGCAAAAAAAAATTATAATTTCTGTTATATTTGGTGCCCACGAAACTGTTGCTTTTTTTTATTTTGCAATTAAAAATAATACATTTTATTACTTAACCGGTCCCAAAAATAGCAGCAGAAGACCGTGTTCTCTAAAAATACATTTGTAATAACAAATTTTACTGCAGAAGTATTAGTTATTTTTGATCCCTAAAAACATTTTAGATATTTCTGATGCACCATGTATCTCAGAAACTGGCCATAGGATTAAGTTAAGATTTACGTTTTTTCGTATCATATGCGAAACATATTAAAATTATCGCAAGTATTTCTGTCGCATGATGTGCTGAAAATAAAATATTTTGAGAAAAATAAAAAATTACTATACTTCCACTGGATGTGGCAGTAACTATACATTTTTCTCTGCGGGATAAAATGGGGATAATTATCGTATGTTTTAAGAGTTAACGATTTTATAAAATCGAAGATATATAAATACAATTTTGAAACCAACAGTGAAGGTAACGAAAAGAATAATTTCTAAACTAATCGGTGAAAATAAGATCACAACTTTTCTTGTGATTAACACCCAATCAACACACACCTACTTTTCAATTAAAATTACTGAAATAAATTTTAATTAAAATGTAGTGTCCGTCAATTAACTACTTATTATATTTCTTTCAACTGTTCAAAAGAATGTAATAATACTTATTAAAAGTCGACAACCTGAATTTTGATCGACGTACAAACTATAACATCCAGTCATCTAACTTAAGCATGTCTATTAAAACGGAAAAGGATACACTTTCATTTATCCGATCCTGTTATTAAAAGCCACTCTGGCAACAAAAGATTTTTTTAGAAAAACCGGAATCGGAACTAGAACTGGTAGGTAGTAGGTAGGCTTTTTATGTCATCTAAGTGAAAGTGTATCTGCGGTAGACTACCTGATATAAATAAATGAACACATCATACTCCGGCACCAGAGCAAAAACACAAATTTATCTTATTAAGTTTCTTTTCCAACGATTTTATAAGAGTCAGATGAACTTATTTACGTATCCAACTGAAGACAAGCTGCCATCTATGGGCAACTCGAGATATACAGGTTTGGTCAAAATTAACAACGCGTATTCAAAGAGACAAAATGTAGGTTTAAATTTGAAAAATCCTGTGTAATTATGTTTTTCATAAATTGTCTTAAGAAAGAAAAATGAAAGTTAAACTTTGGTTTTTGAGAGCGTTGATAGATAGAATTTTTAATTCGAATATTTGAAATATATTGCAGATATCGAAATAACCATTTAAAATAATGTGTTACCGGCAAATTAGGTAACGTTAAAAAATTTACAAAAGATATCCTAATTGTAACTGTCTCCTTCATAAGCCACTTCTTCTGGTGCTTTATCATCACTTTCTTCTGCAACAGGTATTAAGGCATTGCAACAGTGACCAATCGGCTTACATGCGTAAAACATCGTGCTTAATATAAAGAGGTGTAACTTCTGTGTTTTCAGGTAAAGTTGTTGGCTGTCGGACCACCAGTATGGTTTTCGAAAAGACAAATCAACACTGCATGCTGTAGAAAAGGGGAGACAGCTAATCAGTGACAATGGAACAAGGAAGTGGGGAGCATTAATTACTATTGATGTCCGGAATGCCTTCAACACCACACCTTGGGGAAAAATCATGAATGGGTTAACGAGAAGAGAAATACCACAATACCTCGTTAACATCGTGAGCAGCTACCTCGAAGAAAGATCGTTGGAAATCGAAAGAGGGGAAGTTCTTAAAGTCACAGCTGGAGTACCGCAGGGTTCGGTACTTGGTCCGACATTATGATATCTTATATGACGACGTTCTGAAAGAAAAAGTGCCGAAGGAGACCTGGGTCGTAGGATTTGCGGACGACATTGCTCTAATGCTAGTAGCAGACAGAGCAGAAGGATTAGTCCCCAAGGCAGATGACGCTTTGGAGATCATAGGCACATGGATGAAACGCCACTACTTAAAGTTCTCCCCAGAAAAAACGGAGGCGTTATCAGCAAAGGGAAAAGGGAAAGAAGGCATATCAGTTTTCAACTGAGAGACGTACAAATTGTTCCTAAGAAACACGTGAAGTACCTAGGAATAATAACAGACGACAAGGGGACATTCGGCCAACACATCAAGCATACGATCAAGAAAGATATAACATCACGTTCGAGAATTATGCCCAATACAAAAGGACCTGGAAGCAAAAAGCGGGAGGTTTTATACAACGTGACTCAGTCAATACTGACGTATGGAGCTCCGATATGGTACACGGCTATAGGGAGAAGACGGCATAGACAAATGCTAATAAGCACCCAAAGGAAAGCCCTATTAAGGGTCATAAACGGGTATAGGATGATGTCTGCGGGGACAACTCAAGTAGTCGCAAGGATACCCATAGACCTCTTAATAGATGAAAGGAAAAGACTCTAGGTGTACGCCACAAGCCAAGAAAGTGGAGAAAGAGGCCAGTCTGGAGAGATGGCAGGCGCGGTGGACGGACACGCTGGTAGTAGCTCAGTGGACAAAAGTATTCATACCCGACGTGATAAAATGGGTCAAATGCCCATACGAACTATTTCACAACTCAAGTGTTGACTGCACACGGTCCTTCAAGGTCTATCTGCATAGGATAGGCAAAGCAGAAGGGGAAATATGTGCATACTGCAAACACAGAGATACGGTAGCACATACAATGTTCGAGTGCATTAGATGGGAAGTCGAAAAACAGAGGGTTAATCTGGAAGTCAGAATAGTACTAAACAAGAACAACGTGATAGAAGAAATGATGAAGAATAGTGAAAAATGGAGCTCGATAGAAAAGTACTCGACGTGATAATTAAGGCAGAATCTCCCACATCCAGACGTATACTGCAAAGCAATTACGGGGTGAAGAGGTGGGGATTTTTAGTGGACGGAAATCCCACACTACAATGGACCGTGGTCTGTGGTGCCTTTCAAAGATTTTTCCCCACCGAAAAAAAAAAAAATAAAATAAGGTAAGGTAAGGTTGTTGATACTAAGAATATTGCATTTGTATATTTACAAAATCCATAATATGTAGGGCCAAAACTTGGTGGATCAGATTCCAAAGCGTGTTTCCAAATGCAGGTTGGGCACGCTATAAGTTTTCAGCAAAGCTTCATTTGATGGAGGCAGCCAGAGTAAAAGTGACTTACCACGTCCAATAATTTCTGCTCAAAGTTTTACGCTGGCCTCTGAAAGTGAACAGCATTAAGCTTTCCCATGCTTGCATACTGCGATGAACTTATATGAACTTATAAGAAACTGAGGTCCGTTTTTACTTCAACATCTAGTGGAAGTATAGTAACGTCAAAAAAATTTTTGAAAATTGTTATTGTTCAAATAGGCTTAGAATGTCATGAAACGTCGAGGTTTTAAGTTTGAGCGAAAAAAAAAATTCTGTCTGTCTGTCGGTCTGTAACTTTTTTTTGTGCGCACGATTACTTTGGAACCGTTTAAGATATTGACTTGAAATTTGGTACATGTATGTACTTTAACGGGATCTGGAATTAGATTATATTTTCATTTTATTCCGTCGAAGAGTTGGGGGGTAAATTGGGGTAAATGGGGGGTAAATAGGTAAATCAAGCAAGTAAAAGTTCTTAAAATTTGCATTTTGTATATACAAGAGAGGCTAAGGTCTCACAAAATTGTTTGGCATTAGTCACCCCCATTACCACCCCCACCTCATTATTAAAGGGGATAAAAAAAATGCGATTTATTGTGTGTATAAGAACCAAAAAGCTCAAAATATTTTTTTACTTAATTCACTCCCACTACCACCCTCTCCTATCACCACCCCCACCCCACTAACGATGTGGGATATCGTTTTATGGGTTTTTGGGGTAGACGATTTCAAATATTATATTATTAAAGTTCCATAAACAATTATTTCCACGTACAAAATTTTATATTTATATAATGAGAAAGTAAGTCACTACGATATTGACAAGATATTAAATTTACTATCGAACAATAAAAATGCACATAGCGTCAAACATTTCATATCATGTTTTATTAATTTTACTTCCAGTGGAAGTATAGTAATGACAAATTTGTTTTAAAAATTTTTTATTGTTCATATAGGCTTATAATGTCAGGAAACGTCGAGATTTTAAATTTGAGAGAAAAAAAATTTTTTTTGTCTGTGGGTCTGTCTGTCGGTCTGTCTGTAACTTTTTTGTGCGCACGTTTACTCTGGAACCGTTTAAGATATTGATTTGAAACTTGGTACACAAAGTACTTTAACGAGATTTGGAACTAGATTATATTTTCATCTTGTTCCGTCGAAGTGTTGGGGAGTAAACTGGAGTAAATTTGGGGTAAATAGGTAAATCAAGCAGGTAAGAGTCCATAAAATTGGTATTTAGTATATACAAGAGAAGCTAAGGTCTCAAAAAATTTTTGGCATTAGCCACCCCCATTACCACCCCCAGCCCATTATTAAAGGGGATGAAAACAATTGTGATTTAGTCTATGTACAAGAACCAGAAACCTCAAAATATTTTTTTACTTCATCCACCGCCACTACCACCCCCATATCACCACCCCCACCCCACTGATGTGGGGTATCATTTTATGGGTTTTTGGGGTAGAGGATTTCAAATATTTTATTAAAGTTCCATAATCAATTGTTTCCACATACAAAATTTTTTCGTTGTGAGTGACTTGGATAGAAAATCTGCAAGTGGAAGTAGTGATTCCTCGGGCAGCGGTTTTTAATATTTTGATGATTTTGCTTTTCCCGTACCATAACACATTGCTGTCGTGTCAGACCCACTGAAGGCATAAGCTGCTCATATCTCTTAATGTTTAATAGTTTTTGCCATGTACTGGCGGCTTCATTAAAACGGATGTGGACATTTTCTTTAAATCATAGAAAATTAAATAATGTGTTACATCAGTGTCAATTTCTTCTCTACCACTCATGTATACTATTAGGCAAATAAGTGTAATAAATTATACGCTTGCCATCCAACAAAGACCTAACATAGTACTGTTACTGTAAATGTAAAAGATATTCATTATTCTTAATAAAGATTTAGAATTGGTATGGTTTTCATATTTTGTCCATGTAAAACGCGGGGTTTGACGCTCGGAATGCCCCCCGCATCGGGACCACTTGTATATTATGATTTTTGGGCCGCTGATTACGAAAATCGGGGTCCCGCGGCTTTACAAATAGTGCGTCACCCCTAAAAATGCCAAAAACCGACCCTTTTGGGATTTTTTCGCGGTAATGTGAATAATACTGTAAAATAATGTTGCTAATTGTAATGATATTTTGCCAGTTCAGTATGTTCATCTAAAACATGGATATATTTTATGCTGAGCGTTAACCAGAAGAGGTAAATTGACGTAAAATGGAAAAATGTTGGAATTTTTTTCTTCACTTTTTGATTTGAGTTTAGATGAATGGGGATTGTACTATGAAGAAAATTTTTTTCCAATTTTTCGGGGGTGAAAACTACTAAAATTTAGTATTTCTTTTCGGCGAAAGTTTATCAGAAATACAAGCAAACTAAAAAGTATACATTTCTACTTATTTTCTAAGCATTAGTTCAATTTAAAGGCCTGAAGGGTTGGAAAAAATTTCTCTCCATTGTACAATCCCCATTAATCTAAACTCAAATCACAAAATGAAAAGGGAAAAAATTCCAACATTTTTCCATTTTACGTCAATTTAGAGGCAGTTTTACCCCCTCTGGTTAACCGTCAGCATAAAATTTGTCCTTATTTTAGATGAACATACTGAACTGGCAAAATATCATCGCAATTAGCAACATTATTTTACAGTATTATTTACATTACCGCGAAAAAACCCAAAAGGGTCGGTTTTTGGCATTTTTAGAGCCGCGGGACCTCGATTTTCGTGATCAGCGACCCAAAAAACATAAAATACAAGTGGTCCGGATGAAGGGAGCATTCCAAGCATCACAAGTTTGACGCTCGGACCAATGGACTAATTCCGGCAAGTGCTACTTTTCTACCTGGCTCCGGTAAAGTAGCAATTACAGGACAGCAATATGTATTGATATAGTAGTAGTGGAATAGTACTATAGAAGTACTATACCACTTTTCTGAGAATAGTCCAAACCGCATCGAAAAATTATGGTTGTTACCATTTACTACATTTTTTTGCTAAATATTACTATTACTATTATTATTATCATTATAAAACGAGATGCCCAAAGATGACAACTAGCCATTATGCGGTTTCTTGCAGCTTATAATGGCCTTAAACATATCCTGAAAAGTGAAACATTTAATACAAAATATTTGACTTCAGCAAAAAACCCG
The DNA here is from genome assembly GCA_936432065.2 of Rutpela maculata. NCBI lineage: Eukaryota > Metazoa > Arthropoda > Insecta > Coleoptera > Cerambycidae > Rutpela > Rutpela maculata. The sequence goes on from OW386288.2 coordinate 22,417,093, forward strand.
AGTTTGCGGCCGGACTATCATCTAAATCCACATGAAATATTTGCGCTTTTTGAAAACGAGAACTTATAGTACTTAATAATATTTAATTGCGTTATACGTAATTATATAGAAGTTTCTAATGGCATTTGCGTTATGTACGTGTTATAATTTGTTAAGGTAGTTTTCCAAGCGTATAATTATTTATTGCAATTGCGAAAATAATAATAAAAAGTATGTGATCTCAACACTATATTTGCACGGTGAACAGAAGACACGGAATAACACTGTCACTTCTATAAGTTGAATTCTTGTGTTTTGCGTAAATTAAAATAGCTTCGGGCTGCATACTTATTTAGAAATAACAAATAAACAAGAGTTGTTGATTTCATAATTTCAGATTCGTTTTTAGTAGTACTACAGTAATAGTAGAGTCGAATTAATTAAATTCAATTTTTTTCAGCGAAAATATTTCAATATAAATTTTACTGTTGATTCTTTTGTATTATGACCTCCTGATTACGAAAAAAATATTTGCGTTCAAAAATCCCTGGTGCACTTTTTTACGCGCTTTCACGGAGTTTCTACTTATCTGTTTAGTCTGATCTCAGTGCTATTAATCGAAAACACCAAAAATGGCCGAAAAAATCAAAATTGAATATCTTGTAGAACAGTTACAAATAGATAACATTAAAATTTAATATATACTTAAAAAACCGCTGCCCAAGGAATCACTACTTCCACATCCAGATTCTTTTCCAAGTCACTCACAACGAAAAAATTTTTGTATGTGGAAATAATTGTTTATGAAACTTTAATAATATAATATTTGAAATCCTCTACCCCAAAAACCCATAAAACGATACCTCACATCGGTAGCGGGGTGGGGGTGGTGATAAGGGGTGGTAGTGGGGGTGGATGTGTGGTTCTTGTACACACACTAAATCACAATTTTTTTTCATCCCCTTTAATAATGGGGTGGGGGTGGTAAGGGGGGTGGCTAATGCCAAAATTTTTTTTGAGACCTTAGCTTCTCTTGTATATACTAAATACCAATTTTATGGACTCTTACCTGCTTGATTTACCTATTTTCCCCAAATTTACCCCAATTTACCCCCCAACCCTTCGACGGAACAAGATGAAAATATAATCTAGTTCTAGATCTCGTTAAAGTACATATGTGTACCAAATTTCAAGTCAATATCTCAAACGGTTCCAGAGTAAACGTGCGCACAAAAAAAGTTACAGACAGAGACCGACAGACAGAAATTTTTTTTTCGCTCAAACTTAACATCTCGACGTTTCGTGACATTCTAAGCCTATTTGAGCAATAAAAATTTTTAAATTTTTTTTTGTCGTTACTATACTTCCATTGGATGTGGAAGTAATTATGGTAAAAGGTACAATAAAAATTGTATATAGAAAATGACAAACTACAGGCCCACAAAAAAAAGTCTTGTAGTTGAAAGGTGAGGTACCATACCGTATGTTTATCGGTGTGCTGAAAACCGTTTAGTTCCCCGTATCAACAATCAAAATTACGAAGTGCGCTCGCCTACGATTTTAGTGTTCTCAGTGTTGTGTTTATTTTTAAGTTACTTTTAGGTCCATGTGGACACATCAAAAATTTTAATGTAGTTTTTAAGTCTGCCCGTGGCAGACAAGAGCTTCTAGCTCCCCCTCGAATTTATTTCCAAGCCGAACCGGACCTACTCCACCCAGCCTCACACCCATCTCGGCGATGTTCGCCGTGGTTGTCTGGCTGGCTCCGGACTAGGATCCGGTGAGACACATATATTGTACTTAATCCTAAAATAAAATATTATTGTTGTTGTTGTTGTTTTGGTGTGCTGAAAACGAATCCGGAATCATCACTCACCATTTTTTTGTAAGTCGCGAAGATAACCTAAAAAAAACTCATAATTTAGATTATTCTCGCGATTTACTAAAAATTGGTGAGTGATGGAGCTAAACAGACACCTGATTCATATTCAGCATGTCGAAAATCATAAGAATTGCCCAACGGAGTCTCAGAAACAGACCACTTGTCACTTTCTTTGTGTGTGTCTGTGTAATAGATTTGCATACGTGGTTTTTTAGATAATGGCGGAGGATCCGGTGATATTCATATATTACACAGGCACACACAAAAAAAATCTACTTCTGGGACTCCATGTATTTCGACGTGGTGAATGCGAATCACATACTGTATGACCGCCTAGCTACATACAGTGAAGGAATAGTAGGCAAATATCAAAGTGGGTTCAGGAAGGAGAAGTCAACAACTGACCAAATATTTCTTCTCAGGCAGGCTTTAGAAAAGACGTACGAATATGGGATTGATACCCACCACTTATTTATAGACTTCAAAGGTGCCTACGATAGCATAGATAGAAGCTCACTCTATAACGCCATGAGAGAATTTAATATCCCAATACACTTGATAAAACTAGTAAAGGCAACTCTATCGAAAGTCGAATGTAAAGTAAAGATACATACACAGGTTTGCGCCAGGGAGATAGTCTATCTTGCTTGTTATTCAACATTACACTGGAAAAAGCCATAAGAGATTCAGGCATAGCGACAAGGGGAACCATTATAAATAGAAGCGTACAAATACTAGCGTATGCAGATGACAAAAAGAGACTTAATACAAGCCTTCAAAGCACTAGAAGCAGCTGCCAAGAAAGTGGGGTTACAAGTTAATATAGCAAAAACAAATTATATGAAAGTTACTACCATCACTCAATTAGCACCACCCGAAGACCTGGTGATAGATACATATATTTTTGAAGGGGTAAGAGAGTTCGTATATCTTGGATCGCAAATAAATGAAAATAATGTAATAAGTACAGAGATTAAGAGAAGGATATATTTAGCTAATAGAGCCTACTTTGGATTAAAAAAGCTACTAACATCAAGCATAGCAACCAAAAAAACCAAGTTGTTGATATATAAAACTCTTATCAAACCAATGCTCTCCTACGCGTCGGAAGCATGGACCATGACAAAAAGTGATGAAGAGCTATTGGGCTGCTTTGAGAGAAAGATTTTGCGCCATATATATAGAGGTGTACTGGAGAATGGGATGTGGCGTAGACGTTATAATTTTGAGCTCTACCGCCTCTACGAGGAACCTGATATTGTTCGATCTATCAAAATAAATAGACTGAGGTGGCTGGGACACCTAGAAAGGATGGACGACATGGAACTCCTCAAAGAAAATTTTCCAGCAAATACCGGCTGGACATAGGAAGAGAGGTAGGCCCAGAATTAGATTTAAGGATCAGGTGGACGAAAATCTAAGTACGCTAGGAATTAGAAACTGGAAAACCAAGGCGATGAATAGGGAAGAATGGAAACTGATATTAGAACAGGCCAAGACCCACCCGGGGTTGTAGTGCCAGAGATGATGATGATGATGATGATGATGATGATGAAGAAGAATGCGAATCAGGTGTCCGCATTATCAACCATTATCGCTCCATCACTCACCAATTTTTAGTAAATGCCAAAAATAACCTAAATTATGAGTTTTCTTTAGGTTATTTTCACGACTTACAAAAAAATGGTGGATGATGAGTCAATTTTGACTCCGGATTCGTTTTCAGCACACCAGAAAACATATGGTATGGTACCTCACCTTTCAACTATGAGACTTTTTTTTGTGGGCCTGTGATTCAGCGAAGTAGACCCCTGTGCGTGGTAATATCTTAGATCTCTAGTTGTTTGAGCAGAAATTTTGCGTAATATTATTTGTATCCTACACTGGTGAGTGTTATTCTTCTGTAATTGTCTATACTGTGTGGTTGGTTGATTGTAGGAAAGGGCATTAGTTGGTTATGTTCTATTCCGTAGGTACAAGTGTGATTTCCATCTAAGCTCTGCTCCTTTAACCTTTTCGTTCCATAGTGTATTAATTCATAGTTTATTTTGTTTATTCCAGGTGCAGCATTTTTTTTTGCTCTACCATTATTTCTTAGTTAGTCCTTTGATGGTGGCTTATTGAAAGGCCACTAGTACGTATTAATTTGGTTTGTTCATCTTTTGCTCTCTCTTCTTCTTCCAGTTTATTTATCCAATGTTGCAGTGGTATATATATTCTCGTGTAAGTATTATCATTTTCGTACTTTTTCAGGCGTCTGAAGGTTTGGTTTATTCGTTGGAAGGCTTTTTCTGTTTTCAAAAAATATCCATTTTTCCTCCTCTTGTCTTCTCTCCTCTTCTCTTTTTTTTTCAATGCATCTTTTAGTTTCTCGTTTATATTCGGCATCCTATGTTATTTATCTGCAACCTTCATCTTTTTCAGTTGTTTTGTGTTTTTTTTTTGTTGGACTCATAGGAGGGCTTCTCCCTTTTTAGCTTATTCTTTTTTTATTATTGTGGTCCAGTCTAGTCCTTCTCCTGTCAGTTGATTTTCTATTTCCTCTCAGTGTTTCTTCATGCTGTAGTAAGTATTCCAGGTACTGTGAATTTTGTTATTTATTTTACGTCTTATTTTTTTTTTCGTATTTCCAGTTTCCCATATAGTATTTTGTAGTGTTGACTTCTGTTGTCCCTTTTGCTTTTAACGTTTTTGACCCGTTTTCTTATCTCTCTGCCTTGCTATGTAGGATATGATCCATTTGTGAAATTGAATTTTCGTTGTTCCAATTATCAAGACTGGTTTGACTTTTTCTCCAAGTATTTTTTATTGTTATCTGTGTTTTCTTAGGAGATATCACTTATACTATTAACGCGTTACTGATTAGTTCGGATTTAATTTAGATTAAATCCGTTTGAATATTTTTTATAATTATGAAAAAATAATTTACTTGAAGATTTACATAAGAAATGACCCCCAGAACCCTTACGGGAAATGGCATTCGGTCAAACTCTTTGAGACTCTGGATTCTGGTAGTTCTTGATGTGTAGACAAAAGTTCTTAAGTCCTAAAAACTCATGGTTTTGAGATATAGCCCTCTGAAATTGAACTTTACGTGCATTCTGCAGCATAGTTAAATCCTTATGGGAAATTTATTTCGGTCAAACTCTTTGAAACTCTGGATTCTGGTAGTTCTTGATGTGTAGAACAAAAGTTCTCGAAAGCACTAAGCCCTAAAAACTTATAGTTCTGAGATATAGCCCTCTGGAGTTGGATTTTACGCGCATTCTGCAGCATAGTTAAGGGGGCTATATCTCAAAATCATGAGTTTTTAGGACTTAGTGCCCTCGAGAACTTTTGTTCTACACCTCAAGAACTACCAGAATCCAGAGTATCAAAGAGTTTGACCGAAAGGCATTTCCCGTAAAGATTTAATGTAGTGCCCTTGAGATCTTTTGTTCTACACACCAAGAACTATTAAAATCCAGAGAGTTTCACCGAAAGCCATTTTCCATAAGGATTCTGCGGGATTCGGAAATTATGATAATACTTTAAGAATAACCCATTGTTGATTAACTATTATAATTTATTTAAAAACATTGTGATTTTCTTTTGGTTTGATATGATGAATAAAATCCGAGGTATTAAAAAAAACAAATTATAATTTAATTTCCAAAAAACAGCTCACTTGCCAGATTGTTCAAAACATAACTGTAACTTTCTGATACCACAAAGACTACATTTCCACAACAAAAATACCCCCTTACAACCATTCTATGGAAAAAGCATAATTTTATTCGTCAAACATCTCAACGTCTCAAATTACTAGATTCGAAATTATTTAAAAAGTAATGAAAAATTATGAGGAAATAATTGTTTATGGAATTTGAAATTGTCTAGCCCAGAAACCCATAAAACGATATGCCACATCGGTAGTGGGGGTGGATGAAGTAAAAACAATTTTTGAGGCCTTTGGTTCTTGCACACACACTAAATCACAATTTTATTTTTTTTCACCACCTTTAATAACGAGGTAGGGGTGGCCATGGAGGTGGCTAATGCCAAAAAATTTTTTGAGACCTAAGCTTCTCTTATATATACTAAATACCAATTTTATGGACTTTTATTACGCTTGATTTACCTATTTACCCCAATTTACTCTTCAACGGTTTAAGATCAAAATATAATCTAGTTTCAGATCTCGCTAAAATACATATGTGTGCCAAATTTCAAGTCAATATCTTAAACGGGTCCAGAGAAATTGTGCACACAAAAAAAGTTACAGACATACCGACCAAAGGACCGACCGACGGAACGACAGACGGAAATTTCTTTTTTGCTCAAACTTAAAATCTCGACGTTTCATGACATTCTAAGCCCATTTGAAGAATAAAAATTTTCAAATTTTTTGTATCACTATACTCCCACTGGACGTGGAGGTAATTAATACTGAAAATTCTAGCCACACTTTTTCTGACCGACATAATTTAAAGGGAGACACTAAAACCACTTTAGAGAGAAGGCATGCACAAGTAATGAAATATATTTTATGAGCCGAATTGCGAACAAAGGAATTTAAGGATGCATTTTGAAAGTGGGCCAGAAGTATCACCTTAATTTACGATGTACTGCCTCGGGCAATGCAACTTTTTTGCACAGGTTTCTACGCTTTCATTTACTGCAGATTAGCATTATAATTTAGGAAATGTATTGTCACTGCTTGAGTGCACGCCCCTTTTAAACCAAAAGACAAGAGCATGTTATTATTCATGTTATTGATCAACTTCCGAAGTAAAAGTTACAAATGAATCATAACATAACGTATTTATATGTGGAAATGCCTAGTTTGTAACTATATATGTAATAATAATAAAGTAGTAATGGCATGTAACACATATTTTTGCTATAATTATACTTGCTAATTCGCTAGATCCTTATTTATTTAAATATTTAAAATCCAAATACTTTCTATAACGTATTATATGATATAAATTTTAGATAAATCTACCCACGTAGTTTAATAAATTGATATTATATAACCGGATTCTTTTTATAGGGATAATTTATAAATATTTTCGAATTTTCGAGGGGCAAACCGCGAAGGAAATCTGGTGTACACTCAGAAGGAAATCCGAAGAAATCCAAGGAAATCTTAGGCAATCAAAGGAAATCTTAGGAAATCCCAGTAAATATTAGGAAATCTCAGGAAATCTTTTGCTTTTCGGATTTCTCTCCCCTGCTCTTCAAAAATTTTTTGAAAAAAATTTGAGAAAATCTGAAGGAAATCCCAGGAAATCCGAGGAGAAAATCTGTGTAATCTTCGCGGTTGACCCCTCGGATATTTTATTTCACATGGGAATAAAAATTATGTTCCAGTTGCTTCTTAATTATAGATATTTATTTATACAATAGAATGGGAAAATATAAAAAAAGAGGATATAAGTTGTTAGTAAAGTACCTGGTAAAAATATGTAAAATTTCGGAATAATTTCATATGCAACAATAATTTTTCTGTATGGGTTATTATTGTAGTAAAAGGTATCGCCTTCAGTTTCTATATGGTCCGGATTCTTGCTCTTGCCCTCAAGGGGTGAAATTTGAATACTGAATATTTGAAAAAGTGATACCAATTTATTTTCGAATCGTAGGATAGTTATGTTTTAGGGATCGCTGATTACGAATCTGAAGTCAAAATTAGAAGATTCAAGATGGCGGCTCCAATATGGCGGACGGAATTTTTTTTAAAGTCGTTTTAAACGGACAAAATAAATTGAACATATAGGTGATGCTATATATTCACGAAAAACAGCATTTCTGAAAAAAAAATTACTGAGTGATTATAATAATAAAATGGCGACATTTTGTTTAAAAAAATGTGAAAACGCACGTTGAATCGGCTATAACTTCTTTATTTTTTGTAATCTAGAAACAAACAGAAATCATTTTAAATATTTATTAATTATCTTTAATTTTGTTCCTTATATTTTCTTATGAAGAGATATTCAACATTTTAAACTAAACACTTCATCCTAAAAACGGTCGAATACTATCTATAAAATTAAATATCTCCGAAACTATCAACCCTACACATCCTACTCGTGCCCAGAGCTGTGCCGAGTACCAAAAAAAAGTACTTGCCAAAATTCGAGTACGAGTACCCGATTTATTTTACTTATAAGTACAATACTCATAAGTACTTTATTAACAAAAAAGTATAAGTACGAGTAATACTCGTAAAACCATCATAAATTCGAGTAACGAGTACGAGTACCCATAACCATTAAAATAAGTTAATATTTTCTCTTTATAGTCTTTAGTTAGAACTGTTTAACTATGTAGATAAGTACAGACAAAAAGACATGCAGTCAAGTTTAAAATAATATAAAACTTTTTACTTAATAAAACAAATTTAACGAAATAAACATTAGGCATTATGGTTCACAAAAAATAAAACATTATTATTTATAACATAGGCATAGGCCTAGGGCATTTCACTTTTTATTAGCAGGACTTCAACAGTCGTTAGAAGACCTCATTTTGAGATAAAAGTCTCTTCAAACGTTGCTCCTCATTATTATTTTTGTAAATAATCGCTCATAAAAAATCATGATATTCCTGCGAATGACTTAGTATTTCGTAGCAAATAGTTCAATACTGAAAATCATCACATATACTATTATTTCCAGTGGCGAAAATAGAGGAATGTTTATGATTTTTTTTTTAATTTATTTAATAATAAAACATTATAGCGGAATTGAAATTTCTCTCACATTTTCAAAAAATATGAAATGGCATTCAACGTTATCCCGAAAATAAATAAAATAAAATAATAAATAACAAGACAATGCAAAATCATGATTTGGCTTCTAATAAGTATTTTCGCTTTTTCTTGAAAATGCGTCCTATCGATTTCTGGCAAAAGAGCATTTTCTAGATAAAATGTAATGCTCTTTAATATCTTTTGAAAATATTTGCAAAATTTCAATTCGGCGATAATTTTTTTTTAAGTTTCATGAATAGTAATATATATTTCTCAATTCGTATCTTCGCCATTGGAAATAATAGGCAACCGATGGTTTTTCAGTATTGAATTATTTGCTTTCAAAGAAGGCATTCGCAACAATATCACGAATTTTTTGCAAGCGGTTATTTTAAAAAATAATTATAATAAAAATGTATTTACAAATACAATGCCCTGTGTCACAGAAACGAAACATTTTAGCATTTTAGTGTCAGTACGTCACACCATAACATGACACATGCTAGCCATATCGCTACATGTAATTTTTTAAAAGCAACTTCATTTATATCATCATTATTTCCATTGTAATATAAAATGTTATACTTCTGAGCTGACGACAGACGACAATTGACTGGTCAGTGCCTGAGTGGTAAGTGGTAAACTAATGACTGCACACTAAAGTAAACTAAATTTCTGTGATTACTGCACGAGAGAAATAGAGGGGTTGAGTACTCGTGAAAAGTAACCATTTTTGACGAATACTTTGTACGGGTATTTTTTAATGTCCTGAAGATACGAGTATTAAGTCCGCTAAACCAAAAAGTACTTACGAATAATCAAAAAAGAGTACTTTTAGTACTCGAGTACAAAATACGAGTAAAGTATCCGTGTACTCGACCAGCTCTGCTCGTGCCACCTGCTTTCCCCACCACATGTGCGCGGACAGCTCTGTCTGCGGAATTTCAATTTGTTTCCGTCTTGCACTCTTCATTTCTCGTTTAGTCTAATAAGCAAAAGTTTAATTTGCTTTTATTTAGTAGCTACTCAAAATGTCAGTTTATACGCCTGCTGAAAAGGTTCAGATACTAAATGGTCAATGATGTACATATGATTTTCATGATGCACGTGTCACTATTTTCCCCTCTTCTAGAGCACTGGTAGACGCCTTTATTGTGGGTGGTCGCAATACCTAATCCAGGACCTTCGAATACTGTATATATAAAAACAAATTTATTCTCAGTTTATGAGCTTCATTTTTGATGTCCACTATATTTTCTCTAAAACTAATATTTATTGAGATATTTGCAGAGAAACAAAAATGTTGCGTTTTTTCTAAATTCCTTTACAGCTTAAAATGTGTTTTTTTCTAAAGGAAGCGTTGTAAGCAGATGAAAAAATTTGAGCGTCTAGGTCATACTATATATTAACGAAAAACGGTTTATGGGAATATATTTTTTTAATTGCTGACTACTTATATTAACAAAATGGCGAAGTTTTTATTAAGAAAGTGTGAAGAAGTACACTGTTTCTGTCATAATTTCTTTTCTTTTTATGCTATAGAAATAGAAAAAAAGTCATTTGAAACCTAATTAATAGCCTTTCGCCTTTCATTTTGGTTATTAGCGCTTTTGACGTAAGTGCCATAGTTTCTGAGATATTTAACATTTAAACTTCGGCCCATAGACGTTCGGGCGCCACCTTTATACTTCCAGATTTCCGAAACCATTATCACTACAGAAATTAGAAAAAATCGATATTCATCCTCAATTTAGTAGCTTTCTTATTTGTCTCTAGCATGTTTTTGTTCAATGTAATACTTTTCGCGTTATTTGACAAACATTGTTTTGAAATACCTTTTTCTTAAGCTAAAATCTCAATTTTTTGGTCGTTATAACTTAAAATATCAATTTCTATGAAAAGTTGCATAAAATCCTTTCTTCTTAAAATTTTCTTTTCTTTCAGCTCCAATGTTTCTATTTTTTTCTTAGTTGCCACCCCCTTAAAAGAGGTGGCATCCACCTCCTATAAATTAGCAAACCGCCACATAATATACAAACTTTTCTTTGATGCATTTACTATTAAATTCACAAAAATGAACGAAATTCGTTTTATATGACATTATTCCGAAGTTAAAACCTCTAGTTACTGTACTATATAGGAAGATGGGGCAAGCATATAAAATATTTGTGTCCGAATTAGTCTGCAGTTTAACAAATAAACGAGATGGGGCAAAACGTTTTACGTACGGTTTTGTCACAGCACAAAAATATAGATTATAAGAAAAAAAAACCGTACAGTTGATAGTTAAACTTGTACCAGTCCCCAGTCCCGGCCGCCAAAATCTCAAAAATGAGGTCCCGAAGCGCTTGTTTTTCGTTAACTTTTTTATAGTATCCTTACAACTTTCGTCGGTCATTTAAAATGCATTTAAAAGTCTAAAAAAATCATACACGATTTTAGAAAACCTTTTTCAAGACACAATAAATTTTTTAATCTTGTTTGTTTACGTTGATTTTATTTAAATTAAAAAAATATGCCTTTCTGTATTGCCATATAAGCCAGTCATTCATATAAGGAAAGTTAGCGGAAACGACTGTACTGGGACATGTTTGAAAATTTAGGGAGACGTTCATTTTGACGTCCCGAATAAAACTTTAGATTTTCCGCATCCTCAAGAATGCCTAGAGATATCAAAATGGAGGTTATGAAAAATGTACCTCTTAAAATTTTGCTCAAAAAATATTCTATACAATTTTTATGTAGAACTGATAGTATTCCCACGAATGAGCTTAGAATGTTATAAAATTTTTATTTTCTGGGAAAATTCGTATAATCAGTGCAATTCACACTGAAAATTAATGAAAGATTCAATTATATCATATAGTCTATGGTGCACGTAAAATTATTTTTAGCAAAAAATAATGTAACATTTAATATCAATAATACATATTGTTCCTTGATTAAAGTTGCAGTAGGCGAAACGGTTACAAACTTTAGAATATCTTTTGAGCATTTGGGGAATCATCTCTACTTATATGAAATGTAGTTTTGTGCGTAATGGTGGAGGTGCCGGTCATATTTATTATTCATGTGTTGATTTAAAAATATGGTAAGGGGGTGCCGTACTTATTTAAGCTATTTTAAGGGCTATTTGGTGGAAGCACCGAATTTTTCAATTACTTCCACATCCAGTGGAAGTATAGTAACGACAAAAAAATTTAAAAAAATTTTTATTGTTCAAATAGGCCTAAAATGTCATGAAACGTCGAGATTATAAGTTTGAGCGAAAAAAAATTTCTGTCGGTCTGTCGGTCTGTCGGTCTGTCTGTCTGTAACTTTTTTTGTGCGCACGTTTACTCTGGAATCGTTTAAGATATTGACTTGAAATTTGGTACACGTATGTACTTTAACGAGATCTGGAACTAGATTATATTTTCATGTTGTTCCGACGAAGGGGGTAAATTGGGGTAAATGGGTAAATCAAGCAGGTAAGAGTAAGATAAAATTGGTATTTAGTATTGGTATTTAGTATATACAAGAGAAGCTAAAAAAATTTTTGGCATTAGCCACCCCCATTACCACTCCCCACCCCCTTATTAAAGGGGATGAAAAAAAATTGTGATTTAGTGTATGTACAAGAACCAGAAACCTCAAAATATTTTTTTACTTCATCCACCCCCACTACCAACCCCCTATCACCACCCCCACCCCACTACCGATGTGGGGTATCGTTTTATGGGTTTTTGGGGTAGAGGATTTCAAATATTATAGTATTAAAGTTCCATAAACAATTATTTCCACATGCAAACTTTTTTCGTTGTGAGTGACTTGGATAGAGGATCTGGATGTGGAAGTAGTGATCCCTTAGGCAGCGGTTTTTTTTAAATTTTAAGTTACTGAACGAGAAATAGTGGAGGCGTTAAGCTTTATGAATTTTTAATATAATAAGTTATTGGGCGACATAATTTGAGTTTGGTAATTTTTTTTTTTTTTTCTAAATTAGTCTGAAAATAAGTGATACAACTTTTAGTAGTAACAAATGATCTGTGGTATTGACATATTTTGTTTTAATTTCGTGTTCATTTTATTTTTTAACATAGCTATTCTTTCACTAAGCGCCCGTAGATCTGGCTAGAGACAGCGTAGCAAAAAATTTTTTTATCTCTTTTTCAAAGCTATTGTTTGAAAAATCTATATTTTTCCCGAGCAGCCTAGTTCTCAGGCGGGGAAAATTATAGATATAGTACATGTTATAAAGTCAAGGCCCTTGACTACCACCCGTATACGCCCATATATAGTTAATTTTAACTTTCATCTGTACTCCTGCATCTATTTTTATTTATTCTTTTCTCTATGTTGTGTTAGTAACAATTACTGTCGTGAGCAAAAAAAATATGACAACAATTTTTTTCTAATGTAAATATGTCTCTATTTACACTCTCTCTACACTTGCAATGAATTTTGGCAAATAACTGACAATGTCACAAAAATTAAGGTTAGATGTACACAACTAGATTTTAGCAAAAATATCCAAGTGTTTCGAAATTACCTTTAAAGTTTAAAATGCATTTTTGTCTAAAACAAGTGCTTTAAATGAGCAAAAAAATTTGAACATCTAGGTAATACTAGGTAATATTACATCTTAACGAGAAACTGTATTTGAAATATTTTTTTTAAATTACTGGCTAATTAGAGTAACAAAATGGCGACCTTTTTATATAAAAAAATATAAATACGCATATTTTTCCGTCATAACTTATTTATTTCTTATGCTACAGGAACGAGTAAAAAATAATTTGAAAGCGCAATTGATTGTCTTTAATTTCATTTCTTAGCATGCGTGACGTAGGTGTCACATTTTCTGAGATACTTAACATTTAAACTGCATTTTTCGTCTTATAAACGTTCGGACGCCATTTATAAACTTTCATATCTCCGAAACTATTAAATCTATATAAATCAATAAACAAGTGAAATTCATTATCAGTTTATGAGCTTTATTTTTGGTCTCTACCCATTTTTCAATAAAACTAATATTTATTGAGATATTTGGAGAAGGAAAAAAAATACGTTTTATCGAAAATGCCTTTATAGTTTAAACTGTATTTTTTTCTAAAGCAAGTGCTGTATACAAACCAAAAAATTTGAACATCTACGTCATGCTATATATTAATGAGAATCAGTGTTTGAAATTCCTTTTTTTTTAATTACTGGCTAATTACAGTAACAAAATGGCGACGTTGTTATTAAAAAAATGTGTAGACACACGTTGCTTCGGTCATAACTTCTTTGTTTTTTATGCTACAGAAACAAATAAAAAAACAGTTCAAAGCTTAATTAATAACCTATTATTTTACCTAGCATCCTTGACGTAGGTGCCACAGTTTCTGAGATATTTAACTCTCACTCTAAATAATTATCTTATGCACACTTGGATGCCAAATGTAAACTTAATTATTAATCCTACATCAATAAACAAAAAATATAATTAATTCCCAGTTTGTACTTTCTGTAGTTGATCTGTAACATTTTTTCGATAAAGTAATATTTTTCGAGATACCTGACGAAAGCCGTTTGGAAGTACCTTTTTTTTAAGCTAAAATCGCAATTTTGAAGTCGTTATAACTTAAAAAGCTTTGCCTTTATAGCAGGTGAATGATTTTCTGGTCATAAGTAGATCTTAATTTGTTCTATACTTGAGTAAAATTTGATTCAAATCGGAAACAAAATGAAAAAGTTATAAGGGTATTTTCATTTTAAGTGAGTCACACTGTATATTTAGGGAAATGTCTAGATTTCGACAAAATATTACGTTAGTAAATACGTCCAGTGTTGTAAAATAACGATTGTTTTATGACTGTGATTTATTAGCAGACCACGGTAAACCGCTTTGATAGAAATATTCAAGGTACACAATTGATTTTTTTTTTATTAATTATCGATTTTCGCTGGCGAACAGCTCGTAAACTATAACACATAGAAATAAGATGAATATAAACATTCTTGTGGGAAATTTAATTACGTTTAATTTTGCATAGATTACCCTTTTTCGTACGACGCATCGTTTCCGAGTTATAAGCGAAGAATCGAAAAAAGGAACCTTTCCACCCCCCTACTGAATCGGCGGGGCTAGGAGCGGGGACTTTTAGTATGTTTACCTCCTGACTACCCCCAACACATTCCTGAAGAGAAAAATTCTCCCCTCCAAAATGTTCTCTACAACTCTTTCATTGTTTACAATTAATTATTTTTATTTATTTGCTTTTATCATGATTAGAGAATATTATTTAGGTATTATGCAAATCACAACTCACACTTTTTTATTTATTATGAAAATACCTACTATCTGTATATTGTTGCCCTAATCTGGGCACGCTAATATACTAGTTAGGTAAATACTTTAAAACACTCATTATTGGAGAACCAATCAAAACAACTACTCTTCTAGCTAATACTGACGAAGTATTGAATTACATGATAGGATTCTTAGCATTTTAAAGAAAAAAATATATATATTGAAAATACTTAAATCATTCATTTACATTTAGTCATTCACATCTTTTTTATTTAATATGAAATTATCTACTTTCTGTATATTGGTACCTTAATCGGGTCACGCTAATCATGATAAAAGCAAATAAATAAAAATAATTAATTGTAAAAAATAAATCAAGAATAGGCTTGTAAATAATGATGAATGTTTCTATACTCTACTGATGAGAACTAACGAGTTCGAAAAAACTTGTACAACTTTTCTAGAGTTGAAATAGAATGTAAGGTTCAATAATTCTTGTGAATGACTGAATTTCAAAAAATAATTTACGTATCTTCAATATATTTTTTTGCCTTAAAATGCCAGGAATCCTATCATGTAATTCAATACTTCGTCAGTATTAGCTAGAAGAGTAGTTGTTTTGATTGGTTTTCCAATAATGAGTGTTTTAAAGTGTTTTCCTAAGTAGTATATTAGCGTGACCCGATTAAGGTACCAATATACAGAAAGTAGATAATTTCATATTAAATAAAAAAGATGTGAATGACTAAATGTAAATGAATGATTTAAGTATTTTCAATATATATATTTTTTTTCTTTAAAATGCTAAGAATCCTATCATGTAATTCAATACTTCGTCAGTATTAGCTAGAAGAGTAGTTGTTTTGATTGGTTCTCCAATAATGAGTGTTTTAAAGTATTTACCTAACTAGTATATTAGCGTGCCCAGATTAGGGCAACAATATACAGATAGTAGGTATTTTCATAATAAATAAAAAAGTGTGAGTTGTGATTTGCATAATATCTAAATAATATTCTCTAATCATGATAAAAGCAAATAAATAAAAATAATTAATTGTAAAAATTAATCAAGAATAGGCTTGTAAATAATGATGACTGTTTCTATACTCTACTGATGAGAACTAACGAGTTCGAAAAAACTTGTACAACTTTTCTAGAGTGGAAATAGAATGTAAGGTTCAATAATTCTTGTGAATGACTGAATTTCAAAAAATAATTTACGTATCTTCAATATATTTTTTTGCCTTAAAATGCCAGGAATCCTATCATGTAATTCAATACTTCGTCAGTATTAGCTAGAAGAGTAGTTGTTTTGATTGGTTTTCCAATAATGAGTGTTTTAAAGTGTTTTCCTAAGTAGTATATTAGCGTGACCCGATTAAGGTACCAATATACAGAAAGTAGATAATTTCATATTAAATAAAAAAGATGTGAATGACTAAATGTAAATGAATGATTTAAGTATTTTCAATATATATTTTTTTTTCTTTAAAATGCTAAGAATCCTATCATGTAATTCAATACTTCGTCAGTATTAGCTAGAAGAGTAGTTGTTTTGATTGGTTCTCCAATAATGAGTGTTTTAAAGTATTTACCTAACTAGTATATTAGCGTGCCCAGATTAGGGCAACAATATACAGATAGTAGGTATTTTCATAATAAATAAAAAAGTGTGAGTTGTGATTTGCATAATACCTAAATAATATTCTCTAATCATGATAAAAGCAAATAAATAAAAATAATTAATTGTAAAAAATAAATCAAGAATAGGCTTGTAAATAATGATGAATGTTTCTATACTCTACTGATGAGAACTAACGAGTTCGAAAAAACTTGTACAACTTTTCTAGAGTTGAAATAGAATGTAAGGTTCAATAATTCTTGTGAATGACTGAATTTCAAAAAATAATTTACGTATCTTCAATATATTTTTTTGCCTTAAAATGCCAGGAATCCTATCATGTAATTCAATACTTCGTCAGTATTAGCTAGAAGAGTAGTTGTTTTGATTGGTTTTCCAATAATGAGTGTTTTAAAGTGTTTTCCTAAGTAGTATATTAGCGTGACCCGATTAAGGTACCAATATACAGAAAGTAGATAATTTCATATTAAATAAAAAAGATGTGAATGACTAAATGTAAATGAATGATTTAAGTATTTTCAATATATATATTTTTTTCTTTAAAATGCTAAGAATCCTATCATGTAATTCAATACTTCGTCAGTATTAGCTAGAAGAGTAGTTGTTTTGATTGGTTCTCCAATAATGAGTGTTTTAAAGTATTTACCTAACTAGTATATTAGCGTGCCCAGATTAGGGCAACAATATACAGATAGTAGGTATTTTCATAATAAATAAAAAAGTGTGAGTTGTGATTTGCATAATACCTAAATAATATTCTCTAACTCTTTCATTGACTGGACTATTAATACTTTTTCCTACTGTCTATTTAATACTCAAATAGTGGAATATTCGAGGAATAAATTGACAGTAGGAAAAAATCTTGACGACTTAGAGCTTTTTCATAATCAGATTTGGATTGAGCGCACCAAAATTCATACAGAGATATAAATAATGTTTTGATTCAAGAATACATTGTTTCATATACACGCAAATAAATAAATTCTTCATATAAAACAAATACGTTTGTTTTAAAAATAATTTATCTTGTGACGAAAGTATTGGTTTTGTATGAAGAATTTATTTATTTGCATATTCGTTGATACAATGAATTCTTGATTCAAGAAATTATATGTCTGGTCATAAGTTCAGATTTTTTTTTGTGTGCGTGCCAGTATAATTTTTAAAAGTATATTTTTGCATGTGTTTGTGATTGTGGTAACATTTAACAGTAAATTTTACCCAGTTCCTGCGTAGAATTACTATTGCTTAAGAGCTCTATTTATTTATTTCTCAGAATTCCCTTAAAAATAATAATAATTAGTCAGTTATTATTTAGGAAAATCGCGAAACCATGAAACAAAAGAAATTCCAGGTATAGTCTAGCCATAATAGAATAAAATTATTTTGTCTCATTACATCACTTTAACTACCTATGTAATTAAAGTACACTATAAAATTGTATTAGAAACCATAACATAAATAGTATATCCATTCAGTCGTTAATTAATTACTTCTTAAATTAATTTGACAAGGGGGGATTTGTTGCGTTTTTAAAATTACAAGTTAATTATTCACAAAAGAATTTCAGAATTCGCTAGGAGAGAGATTTTAAACAATGGGCACGTTTTTTACGCTTTTATTAATATTTATAATAATAGTATTATGATCCATGTACACGAAGTTGTAATTAATGGAACATAAAATGTACAAAGTCTGTTACATCCCGAGAAAAATATTTAATTGCAAGTAAAACTACAAGTATTATTATTCCGTTTCATATTTTTTCAGGAGTAGTTTAATAAAAAGGGTCTAGCCGGATATGCCCATAAAGGAAATTACATGAAATGGGCATCAAGTATTCCCTTGACTGTAAAAAAATATTTGCTACAGTATTATTCCAAAAATCCAAGGGGGAGCTGAATTTTTGCAAAAAGGCAATTGTTAATTAAAAATTTTTTGCAATTTATGCAATGGACGAAAACATTTGAAAAAACCACTGCCCAAGGAATCACTACTTCCACATCCAGATTTTCTATCCAAGTCACTCACAACGAAAAAATTTTGTATGAAGAAATAATTGTTTATAGAACTTTAATAATATAATATTTCAAATCCTCTACCCCAAAAACCCATAAAACGATACCCCACATCGATAGTGGGGTGGGGGTGGTGATAGTGGGGGTGGTGATAGTGGGGGTGGATGAAGTAAAAAATATTTTGAGGTTTTTTGTTTTTGTACATACACTAAATCACATTTTTTTTTCATCCCCTTTGATAATAAGGGGGGGGGGGTAATGGGGGTGGCTAATGCCAAATTTTTTTTTGAGACCACTGCTTCTCTTGTATATACTAAATACCAATTTTATGGACTCTTACCTGCTTGATTTACCTATTTACCCCAAATTTATCTCAATTTATCCCCAAACCCTTCGACGGAACAAGATGAAAATATAGATCTCGTTAAAGTACATATGTGTACCAAATTTCAAGTCAATGTCTCAAACGGTTCCAGAGCAAACGTGCGCACAAAAAAGTTACAGACAGACCGACAGACAGATAGAAATTTTTTTTCGCTTAAACTTAAAATCTCGACGTTTCATGACATTCTAAGCCTATTTGAACAATACAAATTTTTTAAAATTTTGTTGTTACTATACTTCCACTGGATGTGGAAGTAAAATTATATCGAACATAAAGATCTTCCAGATGAACTCAAAAAAAATTATTGCGTCGTATTTGGAGCGAGATTCAGATTTAAAAAAAATGAAAAATCCAGAGTGCCCAAAAGTGCATTTTTTGAAAAGGCGCTATGATGATATTTCTCAGACAGACGTAGATTTGTGTTATTAATACCTTCAATTTTTTTCAGATTTTTTTATTTGGTGGCACATGTTGAAAAAAATAAAACTTCAAAACAAATATATATTACATTTTTTAATAATATAATTTCATCATAACATTAAAAAGATAATTAATTCTCGTTACTTTCCTCATCTATCACCAGCATCATGTTTGCGGTATCGAGGCGGCCAGAATTTCAGCTGGATTAATAAATACATGATAGATATCTTCTTCCTCTTCTTGTTATTCACAACGTCTTGGCAGACACCTTGAGACCCATTACTTATTCTAGTTGTCTTCTCTTTGTCTGCACGTCTGACTGCATCACACCACCTGCCGCGGTTGCCTGTTAAGCGCACAGTCTTGGCATCTTCCATCAGCTCTTTGATAATATCAACGTTAAGAAAGGAGTTCTATATTGTCCTCTCGCCGGTTGATGTGACCAAAAAATTAGAGAATTCGGGAGAATACAATGCTGGATGGTCGCTTTGTGGGACGTACTTTTTAAAGCGTTGAGATGGTATGATGGGCTGTCCACGTAATTCGTAGCAAGCGCCTTTAGGTGTACATCTCGAAAGAATCAATACGTCGTCTGTCTGTCTCCCTAACGGTCCATGTCTCAGAGGTATACAGAAAGATGGAGAGAACTAGTTCGTCAGCAGGTCTGCACGCCAAATTTTGCCTAACTTGTTGCAGTTCTAGATAGATATCTGCCTTGTGATAAATAATAAACCGCAAGGCGCAGGTGCAAGGTGCGTACAATACAACATGCAAGTGTTCGTAGTCTCTTGGTACAATTACAAAAATGACGTATTCCAGTATATCCATCAGAATTTGACCTGTAATCTATGTAGCTTTGCGGGTTTCTCTGTTAATGTGTCAAGACCTTATCGCATTTCACTATTATGTAGATTTTCAATCTTGCTATATAGCAACTAAAGTTGTTCATGAAGTGATGCACAACTTTGTTGTCATGGTAATATCATAGGTTATATTCCCACCTTCGTGATGCCAGATTTATGATTACAGTTACATGTTTATGCCCATATGCGTCACGCAGAGAGTTAGCAGTAGTCGCATCGTAACAATATTTTCGTCACTTCCATGTAATAGCGAGAAACACAGATCGTACTGTATTATATTAGTAGAAATCAGTGATTGTAAAAACTAATAAATGGTTTTAGGCGGGGTTTTTATTTTCTTTCAGCATGTGCCACCAAAAAAAAAAATCTGAAAAAAATTGAGTACAGCAATTCAGAGGAGCATCTGTTGAACAAAAATCATGATAACACCTTTTCAAAAAAGAGAAGGGCACTTTTTATTTTTATTCATTTTTAAAAATATGAATTTCGCGCCAAATACGGCGTAATATTTTTTCTGAGTTCGTTTGGAAGGATAATTTTTTTAGAATATTTTATCAATTACGTAAGTTGCAATAAAATTTTAATAAACACTTACCTTTTTTGCAAAAATTCAGTTCCCCCTTGGATTTCTGGAATAATATTGTATCAAATGTTTTCTTACAACCAAGGAATTATTTTGATGCTCATTTCATGTAATTTCATATAGGGGCATTTTTAACATGCTTATTAGGCGAGACCCTTTAAGTGAATTGCTAATTTATCATTGCAGGAAAATACTTAGTAGCAAAACTCAATTTAATTCATTCATTGCAAGTGTTGATTTTTTTGTCTGTATGCATAAATCATCATTCAAATAGGTTTTCGCGCTCAGGAAGTACGGTTAATTACTACAGAGTAGTTACTGTCGTTATTGTAATTACGCTGTAATTAATGAATCATACAGTATTAAATACCTATTAGAGCAGAGTAACAATCTGAAACATTTCTTTGTTTGCTTATAATTAAAGTAAAAGCAATTTTTGCAGAAAGAATAAAAAATGAAAATGTATCTATGAAATATCAATTTCTAATACTTGTATTTCTTTGATAACCTGCATTCTAGCTGTACTAAGAAAATGCTTTATTTACAATATGTCTAAATATTAATTTTTTAATAAGAGAAACATTCATTTTCAAATAAATCTGTCTATGACTAATCGAAAAGAAATATATCTATTAACTTATCAATTTCTGATATTTGTATTTTCTTTAATAACAATGACCTAGAGAACAGAGCTCTATAATAAATGAATTTGCAAAAGGCCTGCCTAAACATCTTTAAAATACAAAAGCACACCTCGAAGTTAATCTGTCATTCTACACTTTCTAATTGCTTCGCCTTTGAAATATGTTTTTTGCCTTTATTAGTGCTCTTCACGGCATAAAGCCATGCTCAAGACATTTGTATAATGAACTATACTTAATTTAAAAAAAAAATGAAATTAATTAATGCCATATTTACAGAGAAATGTATTGTATTTTGAAGCTGGAGTAGGTACTTTGTTTTATTGTATTAAGGCTGGGATTTTGCAGAGTGAGAGGAAAATATGAGTTTATTCAATAGGGATTATGGTAATATGCTTTTTTACATATGTTCCAAATTGAAATCAAATATTTTAAGTCTAACAGAAGTTATCGCTTTTACAAGAAACGGTATACACGCACACATAGATATATACGCACACACACACTTACAGACGCAAAGACATCTTTTATTCGATATTTCAGTTCAGTCTGCTGTGAAACGGATATCTGTACAAGAAATTTTTTTCTACGATGATTATTAAAATTTATTTTCAGTTTATAATAAATTTATAATAAAGTTCGAATACAGTCAAAATATATACAATTCATTACATTTTAGGATACGGCGATACAAAAAATTTTGTATATAACCAGAGACTAAAATGTGTTTTTTTTAATCGTGTGGTATATAGCACTCGCCTTCGGCTCGTACTATAAACGCCAGACTTGTAAAAAAAAACACCATTTTAGCCACTTGTTACATAAAATACTATTTTGTAACGCCATATCCGAAAATGACATTTATTTGACAGTTTCAATGAATCAAAACAATGTCATTATTGACAAGTGTAAAATAAAGAAAAAAGAGTGAAATAAAGAAATTTTACTTCACAGTGTCAAATAAAACTTATTGATTTCTATGGAAACAGCAATAGAATTTAGTCCATTTTTACAAAAGTATGTTGTTTTCTAATTTCGAATGGCGATACAAAAAATGTTGTATATAACTCGAGACTAAAATGTGTTTTATTTACTGTGTGGTTTATAGCACTCGCCTTCGGCTCGTACTATAAACGACCCACTTTAAAAAAAAAACACCATTTTAGCCACTTTTTATATAAAATACTATTTTAAAATCCTTACATTTAGAACTTTCAAACAATACCCCACTTGCCCGGATCAACATTTTTTTAGTCAGGAAATATTTTTGGCGTCAAGTCCTAAACTTTCTACAGAAAAGAAAACTCTAATTGCAGGTGAAATGTCATGTTTTCAATTAAATTAGTTTAAGAGATAAACTGCTATGATGGACGGACGGACGGATGGACGAACGAATGGACGAACGAATGGTCAAGCGAGCCTTACTATAGGCATTCTGATTTTCACTTTTGAAAACAATTGTTTGTGTAAAATAAAAACATAAAAATCTAATTTTCCATATTTTATTAAAATTCCGCGGCTACTGGAAATTTCCTGGTCACAAAAAAAATAAATAAAAAAATCGATGTTTTTCACGTTATCATTTTCTTATTTAATGGATTAATTTATTGTAAGTAACAAGTTAGTAAAGTAACTACTTACAAAGGAAAAAATTTAGTTGAGAATCCACACAATTACTCTTGTTATAACACTATTTAGAGCAGCGATTTCTTAAGTCTATCGTGTCGTTTTTTTTTTTGGCGTAGAACCAGTTCAAACATATTAGGTTCTTTTGAATATGCCACCGGGCATATGAAATCATATTTTACGACAATTTGTTGTGGTCTCGAACTTTTTAAATCAATAAAAAGTGAAAAAAATGTATTTTCAAAGAAAATTGTTTTTTTTTGCTGCCATATCTTTAAAACTATTAAAGGTACCGAAATTTGTTTTGTGTCAAATTAAAGCACACACTGTAGCGCTTTTACCAATATAAACGGTTTGGGCACAATTCGCACTTTCATTTCTCTAAAAATCAAATAAACTAAAAATACATATTTTGTGTATTGAAATCTTCACCAATCGATAAACTTTTTTATTTTTGAAAATATTTGCATACATGCAGCGAAGAAAATAAAGCCTAATAATCACAAAAGTTTTTGAAAAAATATGTTTTTGCCTAAAGTGTACCGTTTGGCAACAGCGATTTTTTTAATCAGCGCTAAACGCGACATTGGGACGCAATTAATACACCTCGCATGCAGGTTGGTCAGATCGCGTAGAAGTAGCGTTAGTTGAATCTAGATTAATATATGGCATTCTAGGTTGGGGTGGAGTTGCTTACTATCATCTAAAAAATTAGATATCATTCAGAAAAAATGTGCCACCCCCTCTCAGGGGGTGGCACTTAAAAAATATATATATATTTATTGGAGCTGAAATAGAATCAAATTTTAAGAAGAAAAGGTTCCATGCAATTTTTCACATAAATTGATAGTTTTTAAGTTATAACGACTTCAAAATTGCGATTTTAGCTTAAAATAAAAGGTTTTAAAAAAGGTGTTTTCAAACGGCTTTCGTCAAGTATCTCGAAAAGTATTACTTTATCGAAAAAATGTTATAGACCAATTACAGAAAGCACCCTACAAACTGGGAATTAATTATATTTTTTGTTTATTGATATAGGATTAATAATTTCGGAAATATTTAAGTTTATATTTGGTATCCAAGGGTTTCGAAATTACCTTTAAAGTTTAAAATGCATTTTTTTTTCTAAAGCAAGTGCTTTAAATGAGCAAAAAAGAATTTGAGCATTTAGGTAATGCTACATTTTAACGAAAAACTGTGTTTGAAATAGTTTTTTTAGATTATTGGCTAATTAGAGTAACAAAACGAGTAAAAAATAATTTGAAAGCGCAATTAATTGTCTTTAATTTCCTTTCTTAGCATGCGTCACAATTTCTGAGGTATTTAACATTTAAACCGCATTTTTCGTCTTATGAACGTTCGGATGCCATTTGTAAACTCATATCTCCGAAACTATTAAATCTATGTAAATAAATAAACAAGCGAAATTCATTATTATTAGTTTATGAGCTTTATTTTTGGTCTCTACAGATTTTTGAACAAAACTAATATTTATTGAGATATTTGGAATAGGAAAAAAAATACGTTTTATCGAAAATACCTTTATAGTTTAAACTGTATTTTTTCTAAAGCAAGTGCTGTATACGAACCAAAAAATTTGAGCATCTACGTCATGCTGTATATTAATGAGAAACCGTGTTTGAAATTATTTTTTTTTTTAATTACTGGCTAATTACAGTAACAAAATGGCGACGTTGTTATTAAAATAATGTGTAGACGGAAATTGCTTCGGTCATAACTTCTTTGTTTTTTATGCTACATAAACAAATAAAAAAATAGTTAAGAGCTTAATTAATAACCTATTATTGTATCTATTAGTATCCTTGGCGTAGGTGTCACAGTTTCTGAGATATTTAACTCTCACTCTAAATAGTTATCTTACGAACACTTGGATGCCAAATGTAAACTTAAATATCTCCGAAATTATTAATCCTACATCAATAAACAAAAAATATAATTAATTCCCAGTTTGTACTTTCTGTAATTGGTCTATAACGTTTTTTCGATAAAGTAATACTTTTTGAGATACTTGACGAAAGCCGTTTAGAAATACCTTTTTTTAAGCTAAAATCGCAATTTTGAAGTCGTTATAACTTAAAAACTATTAATTTATGTGAAAAATTGCATAGAACCTTTTCTTCTTAAAATATGATTGTACTTCATATATATTTTTAAGTGCCACCCCCTCAAAGGGGGTGGCACTTAAAACATATAAATAAATTAACAAGCCCCCGCTCAATATAGAAACTTTTCTGTGAAACATTTACTATTATACTGCCAAAAATGAACGAAATCCGTTCAATATGACATTATTTCGAAGTTTTGCATATTTTTTACCTCTAGGTACTGTACTACTACCACCTGTCTTTTTATTATTAAAAGGAGACTATTTAATATTTATTATACAATTTCTTAATATTAACAACATATGATCAATACTACTGTACAATATATGAAATATTGAACAATAATATTGATCCCCTAGATGCTTTTGATCACTACTGGTTTTGTACCTATTGATATAAGTTAAACTATTATATACACCCCGGCCGGGATCGTCAGATCGTTGCAGTCGGCAGGCTTGCTACAGCCGAGCGCGCAAGAATATGACTTTGGCCCGTTTAAAAAAATCGCTGACTCAATACTATGAACGGGACATGAAAAATTTTTATCCTAAAAACTTTTTTCAACTATTGGCTTCAATTTGTACGCAGCATGTATATACAAATTTTCATAAATAAACTTTTTTCTGGATTGCCTAAAATTACGTTACTGAAAATAACAAGTTTGAGTTTCCTATTATTTTACCAACTTAAAAAAAAATAAATCGGGTTCACGTGGGACGTTGTTCGAAGCGCTATTGTGTCTACTTTAATCTAAAAAAAAAAAATAGCTTGATAGCACAAATATTTTCAGAGATATAGCGGTGGAGACGTTAAAAAACATATTTCATTAAAAATCTATTTTTTTGAGTTTTTCCGAAATAAAAAATTTCTCGACCACCGAAAAATGTCGTAAAAAACGATTTCGTGTACACGATTATCTTACTAAGAATCCCACTAAGTCTGGTTTGGTTCTACGCCGGTTTTTTTTTTCTCGAAAACTAAGCGACTTTACTTCCAGATTTTACTCTACTAATTTCCTGGTTAAGTGGAAGAACAGTTACCATATATTTTTTATGTGGAAAACTGAACTCGCCATTTATTTTCGTAAAATTTTGAAAAGAAAATAAAATATTATGTAATTATTGTATATTCCCTTACGAAAATAATAAAGACGTTTATTATTATTATTATTATTATTTCTAAATTCTTGTATTAATTTTTAGACGTTAATTTTTTTCTACATACATATTATGCAGTATTAATTATTATATTTCATATTTTGAGCTCTGCAAATAAGCATTAAATTACCTATTATTATATTATAATGAATTATAATAAGGGCAATAATATCTTTCTTATGAACAGAAAAAAAAAATAGCAAGCTTCAGAAAATCGTAAAATTTATAAAATTTAATTTGGCGTTAAACTTTAGTTACAAACAAGTGTTTGAAGATTTATTGTATAAGTTAATATTAAATATAAATAATTATTTAATAACCCGAAAAGTATTGCTTATCGATTTTTAATCGTCAACCATTATCTTTTATATCCTAATTAGATATTAATTAATTATTTCCAAGACTAAAGACTACGCCCACAGTCGTAAAGTCAATAATCATAAATCCATAAATAATAATAAATAAACCCAAAGTCACACTGCACTATTATTACACACGGATCATTAAAAAATTCCTACTAATAATCCCACATATTAATAACACTATAAACAAACAATTGCCACTAAAACACTTCACCAAATATGAGCCTTACTTACCATCGTGATTAAGAAGAGGTGATACAGTTTGAAGAACGAACACAAATTAAGGATCTATGAGAGCCGAACTTCCATTTAAACTTTCATACGGTGAATGTTAATAAGTTGGTACCCTACCTTACACACATAAGCAGAGTATATCAGTATTTGCATTTTCTACGAAGATGATGAACAATTTTTTATTCGTCCTACACTCACTTTTTTTATAGCAGCAGCAACAAAACAAGAGAATTATTGTATCGGAACAATACAAAAGAAATTATCCGCGTTTGTAAATGGTAAATAGAAAGATGGATGGATGTTATTGAATTGTATTTTTATGTAAATGCATAATTATTGTAATTTGGGTTCGTTCGACAATAGTAATTCTGCTCCGACAAGACAATTTAAATATGTAGAACATTATTTATTATTGATTGTACCTATTCGGTAATGTCAATTACCTACATATATACAGGGTGTTTCAGGTATGCGGTCATTGATTTTTAGGATGACTTTATGTTAAGAAACATTTTAAAAAATGATTATTAACATAATAATAATAAATCATAATAAAATGTCTTTATTGAAGAAGAAATTGCACATTAACATACAATTCATTGTTTCAAACATACGAAATCTAGCACATAGCTAGAAAATATGGGTCCTGAAATCCCTATTAAGGGAGCTAGAACCTTCTGAAGTAAACCAAGAATAGTATATTTCATTGGGAGTCCAGAAAATAGGCTTTTCCCGTGCGCGCATGACAAATTCCCGTGAGAGGTGTAGCTCAACACCGGAAGTCATACAACCACGGGAAAAGCATTCATGATCAGGGCTCGGAAATTTTATCTCGGCGCCAGAGACGGTTCTCATATAGACATAATATTATATTGCAAACACCCACTGAAACATTCAGAAGAACGACGAAATGGTGAAATAATTATCATTGCCAGGCTACAATGTATTTTTGGTAATAAATTTAACCTCAAAACAGCAATGGTTACTACAACAACATGTATCTAGCAAGTAAAAAACAATTTTCAGTTAAACATGTACTTTCCTGTTCTGTTTAATATGTGTGGCGTGTTTATTATGTTTATTTTCATAATGATTAAATATAAAGACCCAATAAGCTGCTGGCAAGATAAAACATTTTTTCCCAATAAAATAAACAATTTTTATGTTATATTAAATCATACATAACAAACAAAGTTGAGGGTTAATGGCATAAGACGGCTATGCACCGTGTGCATCACAAATGTACAAAACGTGATAAAGTGAATTTTATTTATTTTAAAATGTTAAAACATAACCTACTTTTACCGGAAATCTACTACATTTGTGAAACGTACTGACAATTTCTTAAAGACTTGTTGATTCTTTTACAATTACAGTGTTGAAGACATCCATTCGATCCCGACCGAATGTCAACATTAGATTCCAGTGTATGGCGGTACTTTTATATGTTTTTTACTAATGCGGTTTTGTTATTTCCTTTAATTAGGCGACGCCGCCGAAATTGTGAAACATTGCTTTGACAAAATTCCTTTTATTATACCTATACTGTGGCAATTCTGGGCATTTTGGTCTACATTTAATAAAGGGAAAAGGTAGACCATGCGAGATCGCAGTTTCGCAATCCACAGTACAAATCTAGCTATATGTATGTATGTGAAATTATGCAGAGTCGACGGTATACAAAAATCTCTCGTGCTTCTCAGGCTGCAGTATACTGTGGATTTGCTATTTTCCAGAACTGCAATTTGATGGAATACATCTTTATTGTAGTAGTTGCAACAAAACAATTTCTTGGACATATAACAAAAACTTTAATAGGCATTTTCGTCACAAGCATATGAGTGCTAATGGTTCTACTGATGGTGAGAGTGACTGTTTATAATAAATTGACCATATTAACTTTGGATATTACGGAATTCTTTAAAAAAAATACAAGGTAAGATTATGTCATACTTGCATAAAAATCTTTCCGCACTGACTCAGAGCTAACCCTGATTTTGACATCACAGAGATAAAGTTCCCGAGGTCTGGTAATGACTAATGTACGATATGTTTCATTATACCACTCTGAAAACAAAAAACAAGACAAAATTTTTGGAAACTCTATTTTTGAACACAAACGATCAAAAACATATATCTTTAATTTTTATAAAATGATTTATTTATTTATTTACTTATTACAATTTGTATTATTGTAAATATGCAATCCTTTAACAATCACTTAATATTGTAGAATTGTAGTTGACGAAGTCGAAGGTACTACATTAGAAACATAGGCCCACGAAAAAAGTGGTCTGCGCGGGCGTACTGACCATATCTATCCCTTGTATTTTGAGCTGCTGAACACAAATATCATGTTTATATAAAATAAATTTGATTATTGCTATATTTAAAAACATATATCTTCTTTCTTCATTTCATATTTATTTCTAATCACAGGAATTTAAGATCTTTGAAAGAAGAAGTCGTTACTTTCTTGAACCTTGTTTTAAGCCAGAACAAGGATCTCCTTCCTCGTGGAGATCACAGAGAACGTGCTGAAGTCTTACTAATACTATTGGGCAGAATTCACTTGCAGAAACCTGGAGTTTTTCGTAAAGCAAGATGGATGTCAACAATATTTTTTTTTTATTAGCCTTATTTATATTAATGTCCTGGCGGAGTTCAGCCGTAGGTTGATCTTCCACTCTACCAGGACAGACACTCACACATAGACAACATCACAACACCCATTCCCTGCGACATTGCTATCTGCCGCAGCTGAGACTCGAACTCAGGAGAGGAGAGCGACTAGACAGTGTTGTGTCTCACACAACCGCAGTCTAGCCCACTGCTACCAAATCGGTAACACGTGAAAAACGCCACTACACATCCATACCCTAGCCAGGATTCGAACCTAGGACTCCGTAGTCGCAAGCCTAACATCCTAAGCACTGCGCCATCTATGCAGCAAAAATGTGCGCATTTAGCGAGCAGATGGGTTATGAGCTAGAAAAGGTTGATAAATTACGGCAAATCTGTCTTTTCAATGCTCTGGTTTACATTAAATGTTAGTTGAACGCTCCTAAAGCCCCATGAATGATTTACAGCTACGGCACTGCTTGAACAGTTACAAAACTATTGATCCTATAAAGTAGTTTAGGCCGCACTAACAAGTAACAAATAAGATATCTGATGATAAAAAGAAAAAAGCCTAAAGAATCCCAACTACATTCATTTAATTAGAGAAAATATATTTTTCAAAAAGAATTGCTTTTCTTAATTTCGGCGTTTTTTATAGAAATTTAAAACTGTAGCCCGCAGGGGCAAACTTTCTCCTAAACCTACAGGCTTCAAACCTCATATCCTTTCATTAGGAATCAAAAGGAATCATTATGTATGCTATGAAAACTAGATTAAAACGATAAATTTTAGTTTAAATTGATTTCAAGTCACTTGAAATTTCTAGAAATGATTATTTAAACAATATATTAAATGAAAATGTACGTCAGCTATTGATTGAAGGGAGAAAGATCGTCAGTTAGATCATACATTGGATTGCACCATACTCAGATTAAAAGCTCGCTCAGCACTCATAATCCCTCAGCTGACGGTCTTGACCCCATTGAAAGAATAGCTGACGACTGTTTTTATCATTTTAATAATATAAAGAGTTAGCTGTATAAGTTTAATTGAACCTGAAATGACTTTACATCAATCGTTTTTTACACAGGTTCATATAAGCGGCTGACGTATAATCCCCCATTATCTACGCAGCTGACTTTTTTTAAAATTATTATTATCATGTAAACATTTGTTGTACAATTTTTCAAACGATCTGAAATCATTTTTGAATTTTTTTTTTCGACATAATAAATGTTCTCTCACGACCAGGTACACCACGATCCTGACAGCTGACGCTTGTTTCGATTACTAGCCATATCTAGACAGGGGCGGCTCAAGGTAAATTTTCCACCCGGGCGGGAGCACTTTTTGGCGCCCCTCCCTGAGATAAACAAGGAAATTTCACAGACGTGACGTACTATGTACTAAAGTCCAAGGATATCCATTCGAACCCCCCCCCCATCACTGCTCTTTAAGTTAACACAAAATTATCTCTCGATATTTATGTGGCTGATCGTGCATCTAAAAATAAAGGTACCCTCAATGAATAATGATATTATACCCCTTTAAAGGGGAACAATATAATAATAAATGTCAGTTCTTCTGCAACATCTTCCGACTGCCGCTCTAACTTTTTTATTTTTTACCTCTAACTCTTTTATTTTTTACATATTTCTAAAAGTTCTTAAAAAAATAATTTTCAGATCTTTAGAAATAAAAAAGATATTCTTATTACATTTCGATAAACCATTCTCAAGTAATTTATGTTGACACAACAATGTGTATTTACAATATTTTATTAATAATAACACAGGTCTATAAAAAATGTCTTGTCCTAAGGTTCTCACTTTTCTGAAGTATTTTGACCCGCTGAAACCAATTTTGGACAAAAATATCAGTTTCCCCTTTTATCCCCTAAATGATGCCAAAAAAGGCCTTGTTTGTCCTAAGGTTCCGGTCCAACTTTTCTGAAGTATTTTGAGACACTGAAGCCAATTTTGAAGAAAAAAAATGTTTTTCTTTCATGTCAGCTTTTCTCTACCCCTTTTATCCCCTAAAAAAAAAGCAAAGAAATGGCTTCGTCCTAAGGTTCTGCATAACTTTACCGAAGAATTTTGACGTGCGGAAACCAGTTTTGCACAAAAACAAATTAGAGCATAAAAGATGATGGTGTATAGATGTATAGGCAAACTAACGCGACAGAAAAAAAAATTGTGTCCAAAATTGGCCTCAGTGTGTCAAAATGCTTGGAAAAGTTGGACATTTTTTGTCCTTTTTAGAGGATGAAAGGGATAGTACAGGAAAATTGACACAATAGAAAAGAAATTACTTCAGAAGAGTTAGATGAGAACCTTAGGAAAAGAACATTTTTATAGACCTGTGTTATTATTAATAAAATATTGTAAATACACATTGTTGTGTCAACATAAATTACTTGAGAATGGTTTATCGAAATGCAATAAGAATATCTTTTTTATTTCTAAAGATCTGAAAATTATGTTTTTAAGAACTTTTAGAAATATGTAAAAAATAAAAAAGTTAGGGGTAAATAATAAAAAAGTTAGAGCGACAGCCACCCCCTAAAAAAACCTGTGCAATTACTATGTAACATGAAATATTTTGTCTACACCATCTGTATTTTGAATTTTTTCTGAATGAAAGTGCATGTTGCCGGCTTTCGTTTATCCAAAATCTTTAATGATCGACTCCGTGTCAGTCAATAATAGGGCGGGAAGCTTGAGGTATGAGTAGTGGGTTATCTCATAGCTAAACAAAAATGTTTGTTACATTTTTGAATTATTTAAGCGATTTTAATGTTATTCGACTGTTCTGAATTATTACCATTTCAACTGACATAGATATTGATATTATTTGCTATTATCTTCCAAAGAAAACTAATAAAAAGGTTACAAAAAAATTAAGCAATTATTGCCCTCAATTTGGCGCCCCTCTGAGCCGGCGCCCCGGGCAGCCGCCCGGGTTGCCCGGCCCTGTATCTAGACTATCGATTACACACAAAATCAAGCGGCGTAAAATCACCATAAAAATGCAACGCTGCCTTTTGGGCTATTACTAAACATTAACAATTATCAAATCTGTTTTCATAATTTCTAACTGGAAAGTATTTAAATCACCGACTAATATCCGGGAGAAGGGGCAAATCTCAGAAAACATTCATATTGGAGTTGACGTCATCTGTCACTAGCTATTTCGCTGCGCGTGCATGCGTGCAATGGTTGCGTTCATCACGCGGTAGCGCTTACTAAGCGATAACTCATCATTTACTTCATTGATCAGTTGTGTGCTGAATGGTGTATTCTGTCACTATGGTACATGATAGACAAAGAGCAGCTGTAATCTGAATTAGCATGCAAAGTATTAGTTGGGATTATCAGTACCACAACAACTTTATCCAGTTTAAATAAAGAATAGTTTAATATAGCCCCAGTGTCGAAAGCTTGATCTATTTGGCCACTAAAATCAAAAGAGAATACTATTTCATAATCTTCACATTCCTAAATAATTTACAATTTTTCTTGGTTCATTTTTGTGACCTTCCGATTAACCGGCACAAATAGAAAAATGTTTGCTTAGGTTTTTATGTTAATGGATAAGACAAATGTTGTGTTTATGTGTAATTTTTTCAAATTCAAATAACTGATCAGTGATCACGGATCATGAATGGAATTAATTTAAAATGTACGCTAGCGCTGTGCGTAACCTGACACATGACGTCACACGTTGTTTGCGCCTAACGGATTTATTCAAACTGTAATGTTGAATACCGCCTGTAAAAGAAAAAACAAGAAAAAATCCTTTAGACACTGTGTTTTGTATTAAGTAAAGATTCTAAAAATGCCAAAATTATATTTTGTGCAAGAGGCCTATTGAAAAAAATATCAATAGCCATTTGTACAATATTAAAAAAAAATTTTTTTTTAGTTTCAACTTTAGAGGGGGTACGATTTTGGATAGAGGCAAATTGGGTTGAATCAACTTTTTTTGGACGCACTGATTCTGTGGTTAAATGATTGACATACTTTTTAATATGTATTGTATGGTTCTCCGTCACATTTTCTTCGTTAATTACTTTTCTAAGCATATCCACCCTGTATATGTTTGACTAAAGTATAGCACGTTTCTTCTTTGACAATTGTGTTAATAATATTCCAAATATTATTGTCCTCCGTCACTTTTTTTTCATTAATTATATTTTTTTGGGGTGTACAACGTATATATTTTTTACTAACAGTATATTCCATTTCTTCGTTGACAATAGTGTCAACTACCTAAGTACCGCATTTTGTTCCGTGAAATAGTTTTGCAGATATAGACGGACAGACTCCAGAGCGACAGAAGGACTAACAGACTGACGGACTTTACTTTCGTCACCTGAACCGTGAAAATCCGAAGAAATCTGGGAGATTGTTTCTGTCACGATTACAATACTCGTTAAACAAGGGAAGTAAAAATCAAACCCATTTATTTTTTATGTTTTTTCGAAAAATAAAGTCAACTTAATTTTTCACTTTTTCAAAATTATGACGTTATTTTTTAAACAAATCACTTGTAATACACTATTGTAACGAGAGTACGAGGTACAGGTTAACCTCAACCTCCAGAAAATTGAAAAATTCAAAACTCCAATATGGCGCTCTAAGTTGAGTCAGCTTATGATTTTTAAACGAACCCCGTAGATGAGCACGAGCATTTTACTACTTTAATATAAAGAGTAGTAAGAAAGATTATGGACAATATCCTAGATGCACTTAAAAAGGAGAAATATTTCATACCAGTTAGTTATTACATCATTCGTTAGGTTTTTATAGCTCTGGTTTCATAAAAGGTAATTTTGGAAGCAAATTCCTTGCAACTAATGCAACAATACCTGCTACCTTAGCTCATCAAATAATCTCTACTAATTTAAAATGAGGAGCTTTAATTTGATCACTGACCTAGAACAGTGCAATTTTATAGATAGATATTTATTTCTGTGGCTTATTTACATAAATATGGATATTGTTATGATGTTACTAAAACTAAATACTAAAAACAAGATAACATATACAACATATAAATATTAATTACGGACAAATATTGTACATAATTTAAATTACCTAAGTTTAAGTATATGGGAAACTGAAAAATAAATTAATGTATTGTTTTTAAATTATAAATAAATTAAATCGCAAAAAATTACAATACGTTTTAGGTAGATACCTACATAAGAAAAAGCAACCAATGTAATTTAAAATTCTAAAAACTCTTCCACTAAATAAAAGATACTGTCGACTAAAAACGTTCTTAGTTCTTGTAGTGGAGGTCAGGAAGCCAAATTTTCCCGTTTTTAGTCGACTATTTGTTGCAGCGACGAAACCTACTTATGGTGCGGGAGCTAAGTGGCCTTTTCGGACACTCATCATTACAAGCATTTTCTATGCGCTGATTAATTCTATCGAACTTAAATAACGACAAAATAGACTTCTGGCATACGTCAGCCCGTCGAGTTGACCATGGTTCAAGATATAAAAATCAGTGAAATTATATCATCGTTACAAAGCCATTTTTTGTGTGTACACATTTTATGTTTAGAATGAATAAAATAAGATCGCCAGAAAGTGTGGGCCATCAGGGGCGCAACCAGGAAGGTCAAAGAGGTAAAAAAACGGAGTTATATAACATCATCGTTACAAACTTTTTTATGGTTGAGCATGTTTATTTAAATGTTTTGAACACAGAAAGAAATTCCCAGAAAGAAACTCCCGTCAGTAAGCTAGCCAGAAAGAAAATGTTTAGGATTTTTGAAGAAAATTGGATTTTTTTTCGCATATTTCATCTCAGAACTCTAAACTCATCGTTACAAGTTCTGGCTCCTTTTTAAAACGTAAATATAAGCTCCTTCAACAATAGAATAGCCTCCCCGTAAAGTTCTTAGTGTCAACAAAGGTACCATAGGCTCTTAAATACAGGAATTTAACACTTTCGGCTAACTTGACTCCGTACCGCGCCTCAGATGTATTGTATCATTATTATCTTTCTGGCTGCGTCACCTGACGGCTCACACTTTCTGGCGATCTTATTTTATTCATTCTAAACATAAAATGTGTACATACAAAAAAAATGAGCCTTGTAATGATGACATGATTTCACTAATTTTTAAACAGTGTTCGTGGCGCTCCTGACAGGAGGTGCCCCGCCAGAAGTCGATTTTATGAATCGTTATCATCCCTTAAACCATAAAATTATTTCAAAGTTCATAAAACGATGAGCTGCCGAAAAAGCTCTACTTTTTGAGGGTGATGAATAAAAAAAAATAGTGGGAGAAGTTTTTAACAACCCCTTTAAACACCGTTTTTCGATGGTATGATGAATATGCGTATTTGGAAAGGGAATCTATGAAGTTTTTATGAAGGTTTATTGACAAGGAAAGGTCTCAGGGTCTGAGGCAGGGTGATGGGCAGTAGCAGCCCCAGGGGGTTGTTACAACCCTTCCAGCAGGTGGGAAATTGACTTTTACCTCAAACGGGCAAAAACCAAAAAAGTTTACAATTCATAAAAAAAGCAACAAAAATATAAGAGGAAAGTAATTTAGAATTCACCAGGTAAAGCGAAATTTTTAAATGCGTTAAAAGACGATTCCAGTTTGCTTACTGGAAGGGAGATGTTCTTGAATCCTAGTGTATCACAGGATGAATTATGTAATTTAGCATTAAAATTAGTAAGCAAGGTATATTTAAGAAAAAAAAAACAACATTCGACGATTTTAACTTTATTCGATAAACAGTGTGTCCCAGGATAGATGTAACAAGAGATGTAGTGGACCAAAAATTTTGGAATTTTGTAATGGTATTTGGGGATTGAGTCCTACTTGTTGTAAAACTAAAGTATACCAAAAATGACTTGATTTGGTGTTCTACAGGGTGTTTTATAAGCAAAGTTGTAAAAATCACACTAATAAAGTACCTTTATTTTTCAAAATATGAAAAAATTCTACTAACAAAAGTTATTTAGAATGCAATTTTATACCTCTATACCAAAGTTCAGGAATATAAAATTATTTTTTTGAAACTTCCCATTTTTTCAATAAATTAGTATTTTATTTTGAACCATTCAATTAAAACTGCATAGAAATTATTTTTTGTGAATTAATATTTAAAGTTATGTAATGAGAAAAGCAGTGGATACACATTTATCATTTATTATTGACATATCTGCCAAACGTAGTCAATATTATCCTTAATTTCTGTTTCAAATTAACGAACCAAGCATAAAAAATTAAGTGAAAATGGTACTCACAGTGGGTGATAAAATTTATATTGTGCAATGCTACGGAATTACACCTCTTGAAAACTCGCTAAGAGAAGTGGTAAGCCAATTTAATTTGAAATTTCCAAACACTGCTTTGTCACGTACTCAGGCTATGAGAATAATTAAAAAGTTTCTGGCTACTGGTAGTGTACTTAACATGAAAAGAAAAATAAAAGCATATGATGAAGACAATGTTGGGGCTATTATAGCTCATGCCTCTGTTATAGAAAATCCTAGGATGCCACTAAGAGAGAGATCAGCTCTTATTAAATTAGCAAGTCTGAACTCCAAAGAATTTACAAGGCAAAGAAAATTAGGGCATATAAAGCAAATTATAAACATACGCATACGAAAAAATCATGGAAGAGAGATTTTTTCATCATTTCATAATTTTCTCAGATGAATCCACATTCACAACCAATGGTGTTGTTTCATCTCAGAATTGTCGGTTTTGGGCTTCTGAAAATCCAAATTTTAGAATTCATTGTAGAAGACAATATTATAAAAAAGTGAATGTGTGGTGTGCCGTTTCTTATCACGTTGGAGTTATTGGACCTTATTTCATTGAGGGAAGGTTAAACCAGCACACTTATTTACAGCTTCTTGAAAGATTTTCTGAAAAACATTTAAATATTTTAAGAGATATGCCTTTAATTCATTTTCAACATGATGGTTGCCCTGGCCACTCCACAGAAATGGTTAATCGGTGGTTGAATTTAAATTTTGGAGAAAATTGGATTGCCAGGAATGGACCGATCAAGTGGCCGGCGAGATCCCCAGACCTATCAATATTGGATTTCTTTTATGGGGTCGCCTCAAGCAGTTGGTTTACGCTGAACCACTTCCTAACGATATAGCAGTACTGAAGCAGAGAATTACAAATGCCGTAAACTCCATACCGTTAGATCATATTCGAAACAGTTTTAAGGATCGAAATGTGTGTGAATGTGGGTGGTAGCTACGTCGAATAATAAAAAAATTGTAAACATTGTTTTGTATTGGTGAATAATTAATTTGTTTGTGAATCTGTTATGTTTTTGACATTTATTACTTGTTATAATTTAAACCTCATAAATCTCATTAATCTTCTGTTAGTAATTGTTTCTTGTTTTACAATTAGTTCGATTAACATTATACCTTCTTACATCTCGTATATTCAATTTTTTATTTACCAATAGCCTACTTTTTGAGATGATTAACATTTGCTCCTACACAACTTTAAATATGAATTCAACTCTTAATTCGCAAAAAATGGGAAGTTTCAAAAAAATAATTTTATATTCCTGAAATTTGGTATAGAGGTATAAAATTGCATTCTAAATAACTTTTCTTAGTGGAATTTTTTCATATTTTGAAAAATAAAGGTACTTTATTAGTGGTGATTTTTACAACTTTGCTTATAAAACACCCTGTAGAACACCAAATCAAGTCATTTTTGGTATGCTTTAGTTTTACAACAAGCAGGACTTAATCCCCAAATACCATTCCAAAATTCCAAAATTTTTGGTCCATTACACCTCTTGTTACATCTATCCTGGGACACACTGTATATGCAGACGAGAGCAAAAAATATTAATGTTTGTATGTTACTCCCCACTAAAGGGGCGATTAAATAACACGCCTTGAGTGTTTATTTACAATGTCAAGCCTGGCTCTCAAATAAGCTGAATCCCATCGAGTGAGGATGAATAGCACGAACTAATTATCTAGAACAAAAATTTTCGGGAAATAAATTAATTCCAGACTTCCTTTTTAAGGGTTATAATTGCAGTTGTAAGAACGGATGTTCAAAACGATGTGGTTGTGTAAAATTGGGTATATCATGTAGTATTTTCTGTAAGAATTTTCGAGGTCGAGATTGTGAAAACTTGTACCCCAGAGGCTGAAGATTATAACCTACGTACAGAATCGAACGCGCCTGATGATGCTAATGATGATAAGACTTACATTTCATCCCTCAAGTTAATATGTACGATTCTGATACGGAAACGGGTGATGAATGTGATGAAGGAGAAGGCGAGAGTGTATTTCTATTTGTAAGCGACCTAAGTTACATTAATTAGCTGTGGCATCAAAAATATTTTGTTGTATTGTAACTATAATATTATATTTACATTATCTATTAAAAGAACGAAAATTTCCACACCTTGAAAAATAGATTATTAATGATTTTATTCACTTATTGCCTCATATACCGATTAAGAAGTATTGTTAACGCCCTTCCCTGGCATAACCCTTTCCTTGTCACCAAACCCTAGTAAAAAACTAAATAATTTCCTTCGAAACACCCATGATCAACGCTACTACGGTAAAAAACAAGAAAAGGGTGGTTTTTCCCCATTTGAGGATATTGATAATGAGGGGTTGGGAAGAAAAAAAAGTCAATTTCTCACTCCTTGTAAGGGTTATACCAACCCCCTGGGACCTATCGCCCTTCACCTTGCCTCAGACTTCTCCTTGTCAATAAAACTTCATAAAAACTTCATAGATTTCCTTCCCAAACACGCATAATCATCCCACCATCGAAAAGCTAAAATATTCTTTTTGTAACTTTTTTTTTCTGAAATCGATCGGCAATGTCTACATTTTCGGCGCAATTTCAGATCGAAAAATGCACAATTCCAGTATTTTAGTCCGTTGCTAAGAAACTATCAGAAAACAGACTAGAAAAGATCTGTTGCCAAGCAACGATCAACATTCCCGTACGGTTTTTTATGTACATTTTAAACAGTAAATAAATACAGGCAGACAAACCAACTCACATTAAAATTGCATTTATTAGTAAGCAGTTAGACTGCAATGAAGAAATGTTATGCATTAATACAAATTCCTTAATTTATAATAATATTGATTGTGATTTCAGAAAAAATAGTATGTGTACTTCGGTGTGAAAGTACATTCCCGGACTTCGATGCTTGTTGGCCTCGGCTAGCGCTTCGGCCAATAATTTGCATCATCATCCGGGAATGTATTGCTTTCACACCTAAATACACAATATACTATAATATCGTTTGCGTATTAACCATTTTCGGCGGAAAAAAGAAATATTTTAGTTTTTGTGGATTGCCCCAGCCGGCCTCTACCTATATCGGATTTCATTGTGTTTTCTTGAAATATATGTATATAACTATTATTCAACTAAAATTGGCTAGTTCACAAACGATATTAAGAAAAAGAATATTTTACTTTTTGTGGATTGCTACCCCCGTCAGTCCCTATCTACAGGGTGTCCCATAAGTCAGTGTACCACTTTCTT
The DNA here is from genome assembly GCA_936432065.2 of Rutpela maculata. NCBI lineage: Eukaryota > Metazoa > Arthropoda > Insecta > Coleoptera > Cerambycidae > Rutpela > Rutpela maculata. Next base: position 22,457,195 of record OW386288.2, read on the forward strand.
ACTAAACATACTATGCGATTTGGGACAAAAATACAAAAGTTGATATAACTTTTGAACCATCAAAAACTGGATAAAACATATGTAATTATTTTGCTTGAAAATGACCTCATCTATCATCCCCCTTCGTTTTATCCATGACTTATGGAACACTCTGTATATCGGACTCTGTTCTGTTTTCTTGAAATATATGTATAAAGCTATTTTTCCACTGAAAGTAACTTATACAACGTAAAAGAAAGAAAAATATGGAGGACTGTTATATCTTCACTACACCAAATTTTTATGCTTATCGTGACGTTCAAGCCCTCATAACTTGAAAAGCAGTCATAGCCGAGACTTGCGCCTATGAGAACTTTTGCTCAGAAAATAGAAATTTCAGAAAATTCGACTGAGAGCCAATTTCCATAAGGTTTGTGGGGGTACTTTGGGAAATGTAGTGATTTGGACTAAGTTTAAAATAAAGCCAGTCGTAACTCATTAAATTTGGTGTACTGGTTGTATATTTGATGTTATTAAGAACAGACTAAAAACGGCTTGCGTTATTTTTAATGCGAGAACTATTTTTAAATATCGACTGTTGTTAAGTTTTTGTTTTAAAGGTAACAAGATAGGTCACTATTTTCACTTAAAATATTATTACGGAAATTTTTCCCAAAACTGTACTTTATTTGAATTTTATTACAGCTTTCACTGTGTAATATAAATTCAAAATTTAGTTTTTAAATTTGTTAATTGCTCAGTTATGTAGGAAGTGCAATTTTGTGAAGTCCGCCTATGAAACATAAGCTAAAAGCATCGGGAATCTAGATTATTTAAAATCCGGATATGTTCCTGTTTGTGGAAACAAAGAAATCCTTTAACCGTGACTATTATTGGCATTTAAAATTTCAAAGTAATTCTATTGTTTCAATGAAACTAGTGGATATTATTTAATAAGACCAAAACCCTTGTTTTGAAATGGTAGAGTAATTTGTAAGATATTCGGCGGTTTGATAATATATCATTAAAATAATTTTTGACAAAACAAGCATTGTTTGTTACATATCTGTAACACACGCCAATTATCATTCGTCGACCTCACACAAAAATATTTTCTAATGTTACATAATTCAGTAAATCATGCACCTAATATGACACTGTGAGCCAATTTCCTACAAATTAGATCAGGTAGAATTTAAACCTAAATTTTTACTTTAATAAAAACTTTATCCATTGTCAGCATTATGACCACTAGATCAGTTTAGTGCAAATGACAGACTAGAAGTACTATATTTTATTTTTCTTAATGCTTTCTATGCAAAACTGTAGGTACTATGTAGATGATTTAAAAGAGCTAATTGGAGAGGTGAAACATGTAATATGACATATTTATTCAAAATAATCCAAAAGTAAACTCGCGCTTTACCAACCGTGCACTCACAGTGTGCTACAAACAAATTTAAATCAAAGTTGATGCCACTCGGAATTTTTTTTTTCTTATACATTCTTGGACCTTGAACCAATTTCCATGACATTTAAATAATTCATCGCAGATTTTTTTTTTTTACAAGTATTTTACTTTTTTTGTTTAATGACACCGCCACACAAAAAAAGTGGTCTGGCCTGCAGACCAAACTGTGACCTTATGTATTTGGTCCCACTGAAACCAAATCCCAAGTCAAAATTATCAGATTGGATCGTTTTTCACCTCAAACCCCAAAAAAAACACCCCGACCCTCCAAATGGTCTGTCCGGCGGACCATACCAGTGTATCCCTTATGTATTTGGAATAGAATCCGGTCAGAATTGTCAGATTTCTCGTTTTTCACCTTTAACCCCAAAAAACATCCCCAAAACAAAAAAAGTGGTCTGACCTGCAGACCAGACCAGAGTGTATCGGAACCTAACCGAAACCTAATTCGAAGTCAGAATTGTCAAACTAGCTCTTTTTTCAGTTTTTCAGACCAGTGTATCCTTACCTCCGATTAAAGAACTTATATCTAGATACATAATGGCTACCTTTTCTTCATATACCTTATTTGCTCCTAACATAGTCACATTATATGTCCATTAAAATGGATAGATGAACATCACATCCCATGGGCAACAGTGGCATTGTGTGTGTAGAAAATGTGTAGAATGGTAAATATTTTCATTAAAATGAATTATTGCAATTCCTGCATTACCGGCTTTTTATATAACGTGATGTAGGCATACGATATTACAGTAAGATAAAACAGTAAGATAAATATGTATTGAAAGGATATTAAAATTTAACATTTACTTTATAACTGTAAACTGAACTTCATCATGTTACGACTATGGAACGATCGATTTTCTTCTTTTCTAAACTGCTTTCTGCAAACGGCACAGCACTTCACTATTTATTTGCACTAAATATATTGTCACTAAACTGTGTAAATAAGAATAGAGAATATTATTTAGGTATTGAGCAAATCACAACTTAAAATAAAAAGACTTCTTCACCACATTTTGATCGAAAAACACGAAAAACGCTTATTAACATTAATGGCGGATATACTGTCAAAAGTGTCAAACTGAGATTATGATAATCAAACTGAACCGATGGTGCCCGAATCGGTCGCGAACAGATCGACTAGCCAATCAAGAACTTATGGGAAGAAGTGCCTTAGATTGTGAATCTTTCGGGATCACACAAAGTAATGCCATTATGTATCTAGATATAAGTTTTTTAATCGGAGATCATTACCAAATACATATGGATACACTGGTGTGATCCGCCGGGCAGACCATTTTTTTTGGGGAGTGTTTTTTTTTGGAGTTAGGGATGAAAAACGAGCCAATCAGACAATTATGATTCCGGATTCGGTTTTAGCGGGTCCAAATACATACTGGTCTGGTCCGCAGGTTTTTGGGGTTGGAGGTGAAAACCGAGCGAATCTGACAGTTCTGACTTCGGATTCTGTTTCAGAGGGTCCAAATTCATAAGAGTGTACTGGTATGGTACGCCGGAGAGACCATTTTTGGGGGGGTGTTTTTTTGGGGTTAGGGGTGAAAAACGAGAAAAAATCTGACAATTCTGACTTCGGATTCGGTTTCACCGGGTCCGAATACATAAGGATACACTGGTCTGGTCCGCAGGCCAGACCATTTTTTTTGTGTGACTGTCATTAAACAAAAAAAGGTAAAATAATTGTAAAAAAATTCTACGAAATTTGGTAGTAGCACACCGTGCACTGCTAAAGTAAAAAGGCGTATCTACTTAACAGCTTATTTCAAGATGCTTAGTACTTGTTGTGGCTCTTGTACACCTATTTTTATTAAATTGAAAAATAAACACGATAGCTATATTACTGTACTGTGTAAATATCTCATCCACTTATGCTTATGAAATTTGATCGTCATTTTTAGGTTAAATTTAAAGCTCATCTTTTGAGGAGAATAGATATCAATATGCGGTTTTCAGGATTTAAGAGATAATTTATATGTGGAACAGCCAGATTCATCCCACTGTTTTGTTTTGAAGCACGTTACTGTCTACAGAGATTCCAATGTGCTAATAGCTACCATTGCTCTAGCCATGCATTCGATGGAAAAAAAAAAAGAGATTCCAAAAAAAGAAATATATTCTTTTGATTTGTAGTTTTTTTAGTCATTGGTTTAGGGAGAAAACCAATTATTTATTTCATTCTTGATAACTCTTTTATAAGATACCGATTTTTTTCTAAAAACCTGTAATTTTTCCATTTTTTTGTGGTTTAAGAACTGATCGTTATCGGTTATTAAAATACCTTATGATTTCTTCTTTACAATAATAATAATAAGTTCATCCTTTGTACTTTTACAGTTTTTGCATTTGATTTACATTGCTCCATGGATAATAAAAATATTGGTTTTTCCCTTCTTGTTTAGTTGACGCTGTAAATAATAAAAGTGCTTGTAAAAATAAATAAATCAATATTTCTTATTCTTTATTTAGATTTCATTTTATTCCATTAAAAAAACCGCTGCCCAAGGAATCACTACTTCCACATCCAGATTCTCTATCCAAGTCACTCACAACGAAAAAACTTTGTATGTGAAAATAATTGTTTATGGCACTTTAATAATATAATATTTGAAATCCTCTACCCCAAAAACCCATAAAATGATAACCCCACATCGGTAGTGGGGTGGGGGTGGTGACAGGGGGGTGGTAGTGGGGGGTTGATGAAGTAAAAAATATTTTGAGGTTTCTGGTTCCTGTACATAAACTAAATCACATTTTTTTTTCATCCACTTTAATAAGGAGGTGGGGGTGGTAATGGGGGTGGCTAATGCCAAAAAATTTTTTGAGACCTCAGCTTCTCTTGTATATACTAAATACCAATTTCATGGACTCCTACCTGCTTAATTTACCCATTTACCCCAAATTTACCCCAATTTACCCCCCAACCCTTCGACGGAACAAGATGAAAATATAATCTAGTTCTAGATCTCGTTAAAGTACATATGTGTACCAAATTTAAAGTCAATATCTTAAACGGTTCCAGAGTAAACGTGCGCACAAAAAAAAGTTACAGACAGACAGACCGACAGACAGACAGAAAATTTTTTTTCGCTCAAACTTAAAATCTCGACGTTTCATGACATTTTAAGCCTATTTGGACAATAAAATTTTTTTTGTCGTTACTATACTTCCACTGGACGTGGAAGTAATATAACTACAATTTTTCGTGTGTTCTGTATTCTGTATTTTCTCGTGTAAAAAATATAACAGGAATATTTAAAAAACATATTGTTTGTGTGCCAAATTTCAACTTGATACCTTTAATCGTTCCCGAAATGATTGGGATTCAGTTTCTCTACATTTTAAAGTAGGGAATTAAAAAAAAGGTCACCAATCCGTGAACATATATTGATTTTGGGTACTCCAAAGGTTACCATGAACTGAAAGTGCAAAACTTACTATTTTTGTTTTAAAAAAGACATCATAAACAAAACACAATAAGGTCTAACGGTAAAAAATTGAAAAATTATAGGTATTTCACAAATAAATGATCTCTTAAAACCTGAAAACCGCATATTGTTATCTGTTCTCCATCTCAAAAAGTGTTGTTTTAAATTAAACCCAAAAATTTGCTTGGTGCTTAGGTGCTTTGCAATTGACCAGCAGACCATATTTCTTAGGCTAGATTAGGTAATACTGAATGAAACTACTACGACTTAGCATATACGTGAAAAATCGTATTTAAAACATATAAATACATGTATAACTCAAAATCACGCAAGCATGTAGATACGCCCTTTTGCTTTAGCAGGATAAAATATAAAAACGTGCACATTTGGGGATGGAGAAAGGGGGATTGCGGAAGAAGGACTATTCAGGACTTTTAGTATGTTGGACCTGAGCCCTCATCATCCCCCATTTAACAAAAAATTAGCTCCCTATCATTTTTATTTTTTTTGGGTCGAGTGTTAATAATAATAATAATAATAATAATAATAATAATAATAATAATAATAATAATAATAATAATACCACTTTATTGCATAAAATGAACAATACAAAAGTATAAGAGACACAAACAGTGATTTCTACTCTACCTTTTAGATAACTAAGTTTGGAACAATATCTTTCTAATCTATTCATTAAGATATCAAGGTTGACGTTATCAAAAGCCTTTGACATATCTAATAATATGAGTAGTATGGCTTTACCTTTGTCTTGACTTTTTAAGATATCATCAGTAACAGAAAGAAGAGTAGTTGTAGTATTAAAGTTTTTGCGAAAACTCGACTGATTGTGAAGTAAAATGCTATTTAAATTAAGATATTCCATAAGTTGAAATGACAATGCTGCTTCAGCTAATTTTAGGGAGGTGATTAGGAGGCTTATATTTCTGAAATCAAATAATTCATTCCTATGAGGTTTCTTAGGTTTTCCATAACTTTGGTACCGTACCAGTTTCAAAGGAGTAGTTTATTATGAATGCCTAGATTGACTGTGGTCTTAATAAATACCTACGCATTTACGATCTTTGGTATGATTTCTTCATGATCTCGTACTTCCTATATATGTTACATAAGGATGTAAAAGAGATGATATAAGGATCACGCCTTAATATTAAGTTATACAAAATAGAAGTAGGTTAATTAGATTAACTTTTATATTTGATGTTTTAATTAGAAAAACTAAGACTACATGACATCAGTTTTTATACGATGACAATATAATAATTTTCGTGTTGTTGATCGCACTTCTCTCTTTGTGTTTTTTATGTAAAGGCTGATCTCTTCACACCTTTAATTGAAAATTAATTTAAACATTAGCATATATTTTAATAATTGTAATGAAGAAAGGTTCTCTTTTACATTTATGAGTTTCCATTTCATGCCTTGAGTAAATAATAATAGTAAAGGCTTACAAACATCCTAGAATTAATAGGTGTTTAATCTGTTTGATGATCGCGTATATATAAATTACTGGAGAAAGGTAGATTGATATTTCATAAGTCTTAGTAGCGCATACATCCTAAAATTAACAAGTGCGGACGATTTTTCACATAGACGGTACGCACACACGGGAAATAAGGATTTTGAAATTTATTTGTAAATATTGCTTATAAATATGGAATTCAAAAATAAGACAATCAGACATGTGTTTCGATCTAGTTCTTACTACACTGGTTTACAAGTGTTCAATATATTTTTATTTTATTGCTGAAACTGTTCTTTTTGAATTGTATTGCATGTGGGTGTTGATTCATGAATCATTATCACTATCTTAAAAAACATTTTTTATAAAATGAAAATTATTACGGAAATCTACAAGAAAATTTTAATATAATAAGTCAATAAGTACATTAAGTGTGGTCATATCTACAACTGACCCATTATAATTTATAAGAAAATATTTAACGTGAAATATACAATTTTATTGAAAGTGCTAAAGATATTGTCGAAAAAATGTAAGTTCAAAAGATGAATTTAGCAAATACCACAGAAAAAGTTTGAAGCCAAAAAAAATTATTGACACCAGATAATGCAGGTGACATCAACTTTAAAACTTTTTATTGGAAATACTTTTCGGCTGTGTTAGATACTCTCATAAAGTTTCTTGATGAAAATCTTTTAGTTATTTCGAAAAATATTTTCCAATTTCCACTACAGGAGACAAGTCTAAGTATTTGTAAACCTAACTAGAATTTTTTTTTTAATGCGGCGTCGACTGCTGTGGTCCTTAGCTGTTTTTAAAGTTACCTTAATGTCTTACCATATAATGTCAATATCTCATATTTTTAGTTAAATTTCTTTGTGCAGCCCGCTAGAATTGAGGTAGAGTACCAGTTTCTTGATTGCTTTACTCTTTAGAGCTAAAATCTTTCTTAGATCGTTTTCTATTCCAGAGTTTCTTCTGTGCTGGGCAAATAAGGATTTGTTTTAACGTTATCCTTCTCTCGCAATTTGGACATCTAGAGCGTCTTTCTCCTGTTAACAAATGTGACGAAGTCATATAAGTGTGCCCGATTCTTAGATGGGTGATCATAGTTTGTTCCCTTCTCGTGAGTTTTACAGGACATTTAGGCGTATCTACTTGTGGCTGAATAGTTTTATATGCTATTTTATTTCGATTCCACTTGGTTTGCCATTCTTGATGGATTATTCCTTTTACTTCAGTAATTATGTCCTGGTATCTTACTGGGATATTTTCATATACTGCATTTTGATTTGCAGCTAGACGTGCAGCTGCATCTGCTTTTTCGTTCCCGTCTCCTCACCCACCTCAATATTCCAAGGAACAATTTTGGTTTCTTAAATATATACAAGGGTGCTATAAAACTATTTATAGAATACCTTGAAAAATCTATTTTGCTGTAACAATATCCTTAATACCACCATAAAGCGAATTGCAGACTAAAACGGTCCACCCTTATGAATGTTGTTAAGGCCTTTTTAAATTCCATCATAAAACTCCTTAGTGAGGCATAGTGCCGCTCTTGAAAACCCTGTTCGGGCCGTTTTAAAACCTTTCTTAAAACCTATTTTAAAGCTGTCGGAAGCTTTTTTATTAGCTTCCTGCATTTCTAGAAAACACCTAGAAGGCTACCTTAAAATTAGTTTTTAAAACTCTCATAAGTCCATATTAGAACTGAGAAGATATAGGAATGTCCACGATGGAATCCAAAGAATTTTATTATTGCATTTATTTTTTCTAAACTGATTTAAGCAAACACACCATCAGACTTATTGTTGAAGATAAAATGGAATTTGAAATTTATAAAGCGTAGAGTGGCACTATAACCTCTCTAAGGCCGATTTAAAAGGTAATAAAAAGACATCAGGTATGACAAAAAAATTAAAACCAACGGCAGTTTATCGTTAAAACTGCAAAAGAAAGGCCCAAAAAACAAGGGCGCCTTACAACTGATAATGATTTTAATATCCATACAAAATTTGCATGGACTCGTAATCAGCAAATTTAAAAAAGTAGGCTGCTTCTCGGTTCCCACGGTAATTTTCAGTCGTTTCTTGTATTTCTACCTTAATTTGCTAAAGAAAAAGTGACAATGATTAATAATTATAATTGTGAGATTGACCTTAAATATTTTTATATAACAAGAAAAACATGGCCGGCCAACTAAAAACCTAATTGTCATTTTACAGTCCTCTCATTAAACTATATATTCTAATAACATTTACTCTAAATGAAGTCCTTTTAGTCTTTTTGTATACTATCATAAATAATCCCTTCCTTACATAAATGCAAATGCACTTAGCGAAGATCACATTGACTTGATAAAAGCTGTAATAAAACGTTTGGGATTTAAAAGAATCGCCTCCAAGACAAACCGCGTTGACATTTGATACAAAAAACTTAAAACTTAACCTCAAGATAATTTGACAGTGTGTTGTGCTCTAAATAGCTGTTTTCTTTCGTGCTGAACGAACTGATTGTAATCACTAAACAGCCAATTAAATCGAGGTATTTTTGAAATCCTTGATCTCTATTGGTTGCTTACTGATTGTGTTCACTTTGTTCAGCACGAAAGAAAATAGCTATCATACGTGTACACACAAGCATCAACACTTCAGGCAGACATATTGTTTATTATTTTTATAATAAATGTTTTATTGAGGTTTTAGAAAGTGTTTTATGGAATTAAAATTTGCCTTTTAGATTTATAGAGGCCTTTTTTCTTCTTAACGGTTTCATCACAACATTTGTCAAGAAGGATGTTTTAAGAGTCTAGTTTTGTAATGGCCTTTAATAAGTACTAATAGACATTGAAAATGTCTAGTTTTACAAAGGATTTAAAATGCATTTATTGCAAATATGTTAAAACCATAAAGAATAATTTAAAGCCTCTTTAAATCTAAATGGAATTTAAGACGTTAGTAAAACTAATTAGCTTTATGGAGAGTTTTATGTAGGTAATTTAAACCCATTACAAATACATATTATCCTAGAAACAAATTAATTTTATAATTAGGTCTTATAGAATGCTTTAAAACTTACCATATAGGAGCAAGGATACTTGAAGCCTAAAAGGCCTTAACTACAACATCAATAAAGTAGAAGACTATTTCCTAACCCTGACAAACCTTTCTTAAAACCTCCTTAAGTCCAAATGACTTTTAAATTGTTCCTTGGGATATTTAGTGTGGACTTGCACCTATCTACCAGCTCTTGGATATGAATTTTGCAGGTCAACTTTTTATCGAACATTAGCCCTAAAAATCTTAAAGAATCTACGTTTTCGATAGGTGGTCAATTGCGGCTCGTTGTGTTCTGATCTAAGGCGACAGAAGTTTTTGTTTCAGAGAAACGAAACCCTTTTTGCTGTGCTTGTCTACTGATAGTGTCAATAGCTCCCTGTTAGTATTTTGAATCTCGTCCATAGTTGGTGCTAAATAGCATATAAGTAGATCACCTATATACAGGCATTTTGGAATGGTAGCATCAGCAGTTTTTATTAGTCATAAATAACAATCGGGAAGAGGGTGACACTCAAGGTGGAACCTTGAGGTACTCCGTTTTCTAGCACATAACTATTCGATAAATTACTGCCTACTACATAAACATTAAATTTCCTATGCGTTAGGAAGCTCTGTATAAGCACAGGTAGCCGTTCTCTTAAGCTCCACTCATGCATTTTTTGAAGGATACCGTATCTCCACGTAAGATCATAAGTTTTCTCAAGATCAAAAGATATCGCAACTACGTGGGATCTATTTGCAAAGCTATTCTGTATATAGTTTTCTAAGTAAACTAAATGATGCTTAGTTGATCTATGTTTCTAAAAGCCCATCTGCCAGTTAGTTTTTTTTATTATCCATAAGACTAACTAGGCTATATCCTAGGTGTGACAACACGTGAAGGGGCGCGCGCTAGGGCATGAGGGGCACTTCGAGCTCTTTATGCTCTCCGCTTATTAAAAAATATATATTTTGTCACCTCCGCTAATCAATTTTCGTTTTCAATTGAAACCGGGACAATTTTTTTTTTCATTTTTCTCCCCCCCCACCGAACATTAATTTTTTTAATTATGAATTATGAATAAAGGGGCGCAAATACATGATTAGCGCGCCAATCCTTAATCCGGCCCTGTGTGTGCCCATTGGGCAATATCTATCGTTTAAGAAACCCCTGTATTTCTATGACCGAAACATTGAAAAACTGTTAACAAACATAAAAAAATGAATGTGTGATTCATAAATATCGATTCTATGATGGGACTTGACATCCGGACGCCTCTGGTTACTTTTAACGTATTACTTCGGTACGCTTTACACTCTAGTACACCTGGGCAAACCGGATGATCTTAGAGAAGAGCACTGATGGTACTTACAGAGAGCACTTTTCACTTTCGATCGCATCAGTCAATTAAGCGTGGCCTCGCCTAACCTTGGTAGGTAATTACTAGGATTATTTAGTAGGTATTAAATGTTGGTCAGTATGAAGTAGGTACCTACCTAATCTTTTTATTTTACACTCACCTTTTCAATTTTACAGGGAGTGTCTAGTATCCGCAAATTAAGTGAACATATGAATAAAAGTAATTATAGTTAAACATTGTAAAAAAATATCTGAAAATTATCATACTAAAGACCAATACAATTTAAAAAATGGGACGTCCATAAAATGAAAAAAACTTCTAAAAACTATGAAATAATACTTCAGTCATAGATACACGGGGTGTTCCATAATTAAGTGCCGTCCTTCGAGGAATGATAGAAAAACATTATCTCGCACCCATCTCGCAACTAGCACTGCAATTTCAATTAAAATCTTATCAAAATTATGCAACGTTATGTTTCACTTACTACACCTCTTAGAGGGTCTGTGGTTCCAATTTAGAGTAAATTAATTTTTATTTGTTTCGACTTATTTTGTGTGTTTTATCTAAAAGGGGGGCATTTAATTATGGAAGTCCATGATACATAATATGTTACTTCGCCGATGATCCTCCTAACACAATGGTTTCAGACAGTGTCCATTAGATAGAAAAGTAGTTCAGTATTAAACTATAGTCAAAATCAAATCCCTTGGTTATTAACTCTTGTAGTAATTTACCTGTTACCAGATAGAAACAATGATATTTTTTTGAATTATTTTCATGATAGTAACTTTTAGTTCTATCAGCAAGTGTGAATTTTGTGATAAACAAATTCACGTGAATCCATCTGGCGCCTCCACCAAAATTTGAAATTCTTGTTAAATGATCTGCAAAGGCTGCAATTCTCTATTTGTCTGGCTTATTTGCCGCTAAGGAAATTACTGATGAAAGGACTGATGTCATATTTTTAATAACCTAATCGTCTTCCATAGTCATCTATCGCTTCTAAAGTTACAGGTGTTTTTCTAGAATTTACGCAAGATATTTAGACATGATAAAACCCAATAAATGGTTGTGCACTTATGGACCCATTCTGTGTTGGGTTTTTCGATATCGGATTATCTATCAACAAGGTTCCTTATCATAAATTTGATGTCCCTTGAATATCTTGAATTTCTTACAATAGGAAAGCAACTTTAGTGAATATCAGTCCTCTAATACCAACAATTTTTGAGGTATAGAGTATAGTATTTAAAGAATTTGTACCACTTGCGAAATTTCAAATTTCTTGATAGTGATATCGCCAATATTCTCTTATTTCATCACTGCTGAGAAAATTTACACATATTATCTAATTTTATATCGTTATATTAATACTTCTGATTTAATAACGATAAATGAATGAAACAAGCAGGGGTAGTTTCAAAAGTAGAAGAAAGACAATGACAAATACTTGTAAAAATAGTAACATTCCATTTTTTAGATACTGGGATATCCGATAAATAAGTAACTATTGATATTCTTATTTATTTATTTATATATTTAAATGTACAACTGCCCAGACAGAAAAAATCCAATTAAGGAGCAGGAAGATACAAATGATAGAAACAACAATATATCCCGATATAAAGACAATCCCAAATATAATCCTATTATATAACTTAATTACCTAAAATGTATTTCCTAAAATTACAAATATTACAGTTAAAAAGATCTATGATTTTTTATGGGGATATCTCATAAATAACTAAAGAAAATTGGGTTTATAATAAATTATTATAGACCATTATGAATCGATAAATATAAAGAGAACGGCAACCTATTTGTAGCGTGCGCTGACGTCACAGATTTCGAGACCTTAGGAAAAACAAATAGCTGTCATTGAGTCATTCCCCAATTGAATATTTTTCTTTAGTGAATTTTGCTGTGTTTGTGTCATTTAAAAGCTTAATGTTATTTAACATCTGCAACTATTCTTAATACTTTTAGATCATCAATTTTGTTGTCAGGATGACGGTTAGTTCGTATTTTGCAGAATTGTCTCATGATGTAGAGAATTATATCCTTATATTTTGAGAAAAAAATGTTTTAGTATTAATATTGATGTATTTCCAAATATTACACATAGGGATACTGCGAATTACTTGGTTTTTGAGAGAAGTGCATAGACAGAAGGCTGAGTTCAAGGTCTTCAAAAGTCTTGAAGCTGTTTGTGGTTAGATGAAAGAAGTATACTCTGCAAGAGACTTCAGAATAAAAGCTTGTTGCAAATAACTGTTATCAATGATCAACCATTCTTTTCATATATACTTGCCTATTAAATGTTGCTTTATAAATAATTGCTAAGGTACAAATTCATTTTTCAGGCAATTGACTCCTTGGACTATTGCAGATTCAGATGGTTATTTAGTACTTACCGTGAATGTGTTGCTAGTCTGGACAAAACATGTTCACTTCTTAGTGACAAGAGATTTTTAGCAGTATACATGGCTATGGTCGAGAAATTAACCGCTGTAAATTTTGCGAAAAAGACACCATATAAATTAAGCAATGAAGATTGAGATGCTATAAACTATTTGAAGTACCTATGTAATAAGACGTGTACGATTTCTTCCAGCGGTTAACCCCTCGTCTATAATGTATGTATAAATTGGATTATATAATCGATTGTAATTTCTGTAAGAATTTTATTTTTCATATATTGTTATGTAATATGTCTTTTATAATTTTATGTAAGTCGTTTGTTGATTATAATTTTATTAAAAATTTCCTTTTTATTATGTTTTATTTATCACTCCTACCACTATATTATTATATTGTTAGCAGTAAATTGAAATACAAGAAACTTATAAGAGATAAAAAGATTTATATTTTAACAAAAAAAATAAATGATTGTAACATAACATAACAGATATACTTTATATTAATATCTATCTAAGCAATAAGTAACATTTGTAGTTTATATATAATTCAATGGGCTTTCATAGCTACAATACAACACTTTCATAGCTCATTCAGACTTTGTTTATGTGTGCACTGATTTTAGACTACTTCAAAGTTTTAATTTTATACTTTTTCAATGTTCAACAGTCCATCATTGAGTTTTTAAACACTACACGATATACTTTAAAAGGGCACGTTGCATCACTTGTTGAGTAGATATTTTGGAATTTCCTTGCTTAATTTATGTACTTCATCAAATATCTTTATGAAGCCTGCAAAATTTTCTTCTTGGAGTGTATCTTATTTAAAACAATTTTTGCACTTTTTTCTCCCTCGGTACAGCTCCACACCTTCGCTCAACTAAAATTTAAATAAGAAATAATTAATTATTAAAAATACTGACAAACCAATACAAAATGTTAATTTTCTTTACCATGATTGTTTATTGCTTGTTTGAGCAGCAGTTAGTATTAATTAATTAATTATGAAATGGAGGGATTGGGGGAAATGCATCACAAGATTCAAAGTAATCGTTGACCAATAAAATGGTGTAAATTAGTTAGTGCGTCATATTAAATAAATTGAATTTCTCTTATTTATTTACGGACTTCCACTGCATGTGTGAGAAAAATAAAAAAAATACGTGTCCTGTGTTTTTTCAGTAAGCATCGAAAAATAATGTCACCCAAATTTGTGGGAATACCCTATTGTCAAAGTATAACACTTTAGTGTGTAATATGATATACTAAGTGTACTTTTATAGCTAGTGCAGTAAAACATTCTTTAAAGGAAACCACTGGCTGTATAACCCGTAATTATTTTCTTTTATTTGATTGCGTTTTATGTTAGCACCATACACAATTAAATTTTAGTCAAATATTAACACTTCCGTTTTTTGGCCATTATCGGTAATGAAATTAGGAAAATGTATGCCACTAAATGCGATATCCGTGGGAACTAAAAATTCGCTGGGTACAGAACTAGTTGTAAAACAATAAATTTTAAACATCTGTAGTGGAACAGAAAATACTAGATACATGTTTCTCAAATTTTATTGATAGTCTTTGTCTTTTAAATGGATCGTTCTTTCTTAAATCTATATATCACGCCATGTATAGACTTTCAAAATTGAACCAAGTTAAATGAATAACAGCTATTTTATTTCTCTATATCATTGTACAATTGTACATCACATATGTTTAATTGAATAAAGAATATCTGATATGAAAATTGAATGCAGAGGAAATTGATTTTAACATCGCGTTACTATAAAGTCATTATAACATATAGCTTGTAATAAAGAAACTAGAATAAAGATTATACTCTTATCTGATTTATTAAACTTTTTATATAATTGTTTAAGCATTTTATAGAATATTCTTCGCAGTTTTTTTTTGTAAATAATGTTAGTTTTTTAAATTTATGATGCCAACTCAATTGGCGAAACATTTGTTAGTACAAAATAAAGTAAAAAAAAATGCAGGGTGTCCCAGGTATGCAGTTATTCATTTTTATTTATTTTTGTGAATGATTACATGTCAAAAAATATTTTAAAAATTTCCGATGAACATAAGTCCTAAAATCTCTATTAAGGGAGCTAGAGGCTTCTGAAGTGGGTACCCAAAAATTGGAACTTCACTTAATATCTTAGGGACCCTTTAATGCAATAAATATAAGCCTAAAAAACACATGAAATGAAGATGTATCGATCTCACCTGTAATTTGAAAAAACATCTTATTTCAGCATTGATCAACCTATGAAGTTTGCTTTTTATTACGTAATTGGTCATCATTTTTTTAAATCGTTGATATTTTATGTCATTTTTGTCTTTGTTTACTTCGAAAGGGTCTATACCACATCTGAATTCAATTTTGTTACGAATGGTGTGCCTCAAAGTCCCGTACTTGGACCCATAGTATTTATAACATATATTAATGACTTGTAGTATTAGTTGCGTCCCAAAAAAGTGTGTTCTCTTTGCTGACGACACCACTTTGTTAAGTTCTGAAAAAAGTTTGTAAAACTTAACTAAAATTGCAATAGGAACTGAAGCAAAAGCTGTGAATTGGTTCACGGCAAATAAACTTAAATTAAACAGAGAAAAAATACAGAATATAATTTTTTTTCCAAATTTTAATATCACTGAGGGTAGTATTGTACACTTACTGGTGGTCATTTTGGATGACAAGCTACACTGGTCTGCTCATGTGGATCAGTTGGGGAGGAAGTTGTCCAGTAGGATCTTTTTAATATTTTAAAGCTACCTATTTTTCATTATTGTATAAAAAAAATTATAGAGAATAACATTTCGCAAGATTTCTATTTAAGTACAAGTGACAAAAATTAAGAAAATATTTTTTTTAAATTTAAATGATTAATAACTTTTTTATTTACTGATTGATTTTCTTCAAAAACAATAGGGTTCTTCCTCTAGCTAATACTAACTTGCTTTCTAAATTTTAACACGATCGGACTTTTCTTTCTTAAGTTATTGTGCTTACAAAAAACGTGACGGACGGACAGATGGACAGACAGACGAACAGACGGAAAGTTGTTCAGAATTTGTTCACTAACATAATGATATGAAATTTTTTTCTCTACGAGCGATATTTCCGGTTTTAGAAATGTGCCGATCAAATGCAACATACTCTTCGTTTTTGCGAAGAATATAATAAATCACTCAAACTCTTAACATTGTAACGGTCATTTTTATTCATAGGCATAAAAGCCCTTAAATTACATTATTTCGTATTTTCCGTACATAAATTACCTATTTTGTTACCTCTTAAAAAATAAATTATCGCCGCTACTGTAAGGTTCTAGAAGGTAACGTAACCGTCGCCTAGTTCTCGGCTTTACTGGTAAACATTTGAAAATAATGCCTTTCCTCCAATGAGAAACCATAGTTTAAATTCGCGGGTTTAAGGAGTGAGGTATTTCGACTACTAGTGGGGGAAGAGATAAATACCGAACCAAGCGGCAGACATGACGGAGAAGGACTTCCACGGCCGCTTTAAGCGTGCCCACAGTCAATCTTTTAACCAAATTTGAGTGAAGATATTAAAAGTTCCAGAATTTAAATGGTTTAGTTAAACCATAAAAATTATAAATTAATTATTTATTTAGTCTCTTTCCTTCGTTTAAGCTGGTTAAGGAATTTGACAGCCAGATTATGTGTGCTTTTGCGAGCTGTACATTCGAAATAAGTATTGATATGTGTAATATCCACCTAAAAGTGGCTAAATAATAGTGCGTTCAATCTACGTTTTCAACTTTAAATAGGATTGCAGTTTTATTGGTAATGTCCAAAGTGAACTTATGTAAGTACCGATCTGAACTTTATATTTTCCTGTTTATGCACGAGTCATCAATTTGGGAAGATTTGAGCCAGTAGTTTATCAAGTTGATCACAGTGTAGTGCGTGTTCGTTACCTTTACGTTTTCGTGAACACTTCAAGCAAGCTTAATTTGAACTTGCTAATTTTTTATCTCGACTAAACACTCAAATTTACTTTTGGAGTGCTATATGTTTAATATTAAAATTTATCTTTACGTATTTCGTTCGAGGAATTATGTAAATTTTTGTGGGTGTATAAATACTCCCATTTGTACCTTTTAGTTAAGTCTTCTAGCTTGTTTTTGCCTTTAAACTTAAATAAATATTTAATTGCTCATTCTTGGATAATTTGCTCGGAAAATAATTCTGATAAGTGAATGAACAATCATTTATTTATTATTAATAGTTTTTTTTTTCTTGCGGAATTGGCCAATCTCCCTTTATTACGCTTTATCTATTTATCTTTTGTATTTTATACCATTATGTCTGTCTCTCCGTATATCTGTGAATTTGTTTGATTATTTGTTTGTACTTCTTTATTCGTTAGCACAAATTTATTCGCCCATACCCTGTAGTGTTATTCTCATTTGCTCTACCACTTGTTAATAAATTAGTTTATTGTTAATTTCGTATTTTTATTTATTTAGAATTCATTTTAAATAACCCCAAGAGAGACAGGGCGTTATAACATTCATAATACGAAAAAATCAAAATAAATTCATTTTATATGAAATGTCTGTTGTTTGAATTATCCAATGATTTCCAGTTCTTAGTTTCACTCCCTTTACACGGCAGTTATGATGTTTGGGAATACTTTTTGGGCAGGGTATGAGACAGATCAAAGCGGCAGAGAAACGGACAACTTGCTTTACATCAGCACAAGCAGGTGGTAATTTACTTGAGAACTGTCATAGTAAGGGCATTTCAAGTAATTTTTTCTAAAAGTGAATATTTAAAATTTCTTATAGCACTAACTATTTCTTATCACATATTTCTTTCGAGGATTTATAATGAGCTTTTATTAGTCTTCATCATTTTCAAATAGAGTATAGCTTCCTCAATAGACATTTTCGGGCTCATGTTTATAGGAATTTCTTTATATCTCTTGACATAGAATCACCTCTAAGACACATTATTATTGGCTACATATTCAATACATTTATGTCCCGAATCCGTGACTCTTGAATTTTACCATTACCATTTTAACAAATTATTCAGTGTTTCCGTTCTGATATATTGTTTACAATGCATGATTACAGTACTAAAGCGCAATATTCGCGAGTGGCATGATGGCGGCTGCTGAAAGACATCATCATGTACTGTTAGTTTTTGGTGCCTTTCTTTTACATGATTTGGCAAGTTTTGATTAAGATTGTCAGTTGCTTACAAATATTAATTCTACCAATTTTTTGAGCGCAGCGAAGGTAATTTAGATTTACAAATACAGAAAAATGTGAAATAAAAACATGTTTTAAAAATTCGATCGTCAAAGAAATAAAAATTATTTGTTTGGGGAACAGATTTGTGTTAATGTTTATTATTTATGTTATTTATGATGTTCCTTGGGGAATTTTTGAGAATATGGTTTCATGAAATAATGCCTGGGAAAGAAGCGTTGCCTGTGTTTTAGATTTCGAAATGTAACCACTAGACCACCATTCGTTATTTTTACGGGCGTTAATGTCTATGATATATTGTATCTAGGTGAAAATTATATTTCGTCGGTTGGATATTAAGTTATTATGGAACGTATATTAGTATAATATTAATATATAAACAAATAATGATATGAACTAACATTTCACAATATTTCTATTCATTAGAAAACAAAAAAATTAAGAACATAATTCTTAAAAATTTATACACTGATCGATTTTGTTCAAAAGCAGTAGGATTCTTCCTCTAGCCAACAATAATTCTCTGCCCAAATTTCAATACAGTAGAATGGTATGGAAATGTTTTCTCTATAAGCTACATTTAGTTGTGTCGATCAAATTCAGTATAGTCTTTGTTTTCATATTGGCGAGGAGTATAATAACAGAAATAAAAAACACACTTTAGAAATCTTTTAAGTACGTGTATAAAAATACTGCTATAGTTCCAATTTCTCTTATATAACAGTTTTCCAAGCTATAGAAACATACATTGATAAATCTCAAAAATGTCCGTACGTGAGAGTCACAACTACAACTTTTAAACCATCTGCCTACACTTTAGTAAAAATAAACGTGTTTGACACGTATCATTATTTTTTCTCACTTTTACATAACTTGCCATTTTTCTCTGCCAAGTAAGAGAAATAGTTAATTTGGTGTTTAATTAATTTATTATTGTCAGGAATTTTTTTAACTTTCACAGAATATGTCACATAAATAATGAAACCAATTTTTTAACTTGGGATTCTAACATTCTTGTGGTTAAGCACCGCACATATACGGAAGATGTGTTCCCTGATGCAGAAACCACTGACAGATGGTAATATAAATTTATATGGGTAGCATAAACTATAAAATTAAGCATACAGAGCGGCTAAAATGTTTGTGCCATTTTCATGATTATTCATTTGAATGTTGATAACACGAACCATTGTGTCGTCCAGGAAGCTGGAATCTAGTAGCTACATCAAAGCTTATTAAATATTCTACCTACAAAAAAACAATAAAATAATTAAAAATCAAAACTTCACATGCAGCAAGCTGATTTATCCAGTAAGTGCAATACGCACAATATTAGTTTATTAGTTAAATTATTATCATTTTTTAAATTTATGGTTTATTTTTTGTCACAAATAATTTATCAACAGTGAAAGAGTGGTACTATTGAAGATTGAAGTTATTAGAAAATTGCAAAATGATAAAAAACTTAATGAAATTGATCCGACAAGTTAATATTAATATTAATCTGTCATACAACAATAAATTCTTATAGTAAAAAAATTTAAACATGAATGAATAATCTACTGGTAAATTAAATAATTATACGATTACAGTGTTGCTACCTCTACGTTTTCATCGACATCAAATTTCGATGTCTAAGCGAATACAAGACCGTTCACTGCGTTGTTTCATCCGCGAGTTCGTTCAGTACTTTCACATGAAATTTTTTAGAAAACTGTTAATCCTAGAAAAAAGTTGCTTCCATTTTTTATCTTTATTTTCCTATACTTAATATCTATTTCTAAAGACAAAAAATTTGCCCGCTTGCTATACTCCCCCCCTGCAAATTCTCACATTTTACTGACATAACCTTGGAGAAAAAATCATTTTTCAATACATTAAAATTTTATCGTCATATTAACACATTTTGTTAAGAAATATGTACAGGGTGGACCAAATTAGATGGGATTTGGGGTTTTCTTATTTTTGGCAAAATTATTTTATATTATAGGAAGTGTTATTGCTGTTAATAGTGTAACGGTTTCTTGAAATCTGCTCGAGCGCCAAATTATGTAACGGTTTATTGTCGGGTAGCTGGTTCGGAGATTAATCAGATTAGTTAATAAGACAACCCAATAAAATGTAAACAATTTATTTACTTCTTCAAACAGGCAGTGTTGTCAGTGTTACTAACATACAGGTACAGGTTATATGTCCGTATCTTTTACGGTTCTTAGGACAACATTTTCTATTATCTGAGAGAGAGTGTGTAACGATTGCGATGCGACGTTTGTTGTTGCTACGGGAGTGGCGTCGGGCGTCGGGTGAATATCGTCGACTCAAGAAGTTTCCCAGTTCAACACGCTGTAGGAGGTCTCCAGGTCAGGCTCATTCGCTCTGGTTTTGGCGGCGAAACGGCGCCGGTTGAATAACGGGGACTAACGACTCGAGGGGTCCCAGCTCAACACGCTGTAGGATTCACGGGGTCAGATTGCATTCACTCCGTCGTGTTTGCGTCGGGAGATGTACAAAACGGTAATATGTCCAGCTCAGCACGCTGCAGACAGATTGTCAGAGTTGTTCACACTCTGAATTATGTTGATTTGCGGCCGGGCTTTTATATCCGAGAATCCTCGCTTACTGGTGACGTAGAACTGTGTATAGATTAGTGTCGTGTGCAAATCCATGCCTCTAGACGGGAGATGGGTAAGTTTGCGGGCCGTGTGTACCTTTGTGTCGTGTGTAAATCCGGAATCTTAGTAATGGAGCAGGAATTTAAAGAATGCTTCATTACATAGTTTTGGCCTCCTCACAAATATATTAAATTTTTCGAAAATTAACCACTCCTTCTAAAGATAAATATGACATATGATACATCGTTGGATAGCTAATTTAAGTTGTGATCTAATAATGAAATAATTTGTAGGGTGTTCTATTTAGAAAAACACAAGTTATGTCTTTATCTCGAAGGCATACATAATTTTCTTCTTCAGCCGCCGGATTCTACTCAAAAAGTGCCTTAAGAATGTGTTACTCGATTATCGATTCGTCACTCGGTAATTGAGATATGAAGGCCATTCAAAAATGCCAATTTTCCAAAAACGGTTTGTAGCTCGCTAGTCTAAAAAGATAGACGATCGCGGTTTTCGCCATTGTTTGTTTCTCGAAAATCGAGCTAAGGACGCCTGTGTTGGTTTTTCTCTGTCTGCCATAGTTTTAGAGAAAACCTCAAATCCCATCTAATTTGGTCCATCCCGTACTAGTAATGTGGTAAAAAATTGAGACCAATTCAATGATCCATTTTTGAGTTAGAGCGAGTTAAACGAAAAAAAATTATTTGTTTTATTTTATCGTAAATCCCTTTTCAAAAAGCTATAATAAAAATCGATGCGGAGTCAACCAGTTTAAACAGATTTTTATCGGTTATGCTAAGCGTAGGTGCGCTGAGTGAGAATAGAATACACACCCAGCCAAGTGTGCAATTATTAATGAAGTATACTTTCATAGGTCTTTCAGAACTTAGGCATTTCTATATTTACGAAAGTAAAATAATTTATAAACTTTTCGAAGGAAACAAACTAGTGAATATTTTAAAAACACTATTTATTTTCTCTTTTAAGTTTTGTGGTTTTTAAATATGGCGGAATATGGCTGTCACTTAGAAAATTATCTTCTTGTCAATCATTTATTTGATACTATCTTTTACTGCTGACATTATATTGCTATAAATTATGCTGATGATAATAAATTTTCTTTATTATACGTTTACGATGGATAATGTGTTTAATGATGCTGGAATACCTTTTTTTGTCTCGAGATAGATATAATAAACTACATTTTTAAATTATACTCTATCAAATGAGTCATAGATGATGTAGAAATATTATTTGACCATTCAACAAATGAAGACCTTTTCATTTCGGTTTTATTTAACATCAAATAAAAAAATGTCCTAGTATTTTGTATATTATTACCTGATTCTGGATACCGTAACATGCAAATTACAGAGGTCCACGAATGAATGTTGTTGGGCAGCTGAGGGTCATTTTCGAAGTAATTTTTCGCGCTGAATCCGAATCTGGCCTCAGAATTGGTCTATCACGTCAGAATTTTGAAATATTTGAGGTTGAGTACTTAATAAATAACTTTCTTGACAATTTTTGAGATTATGTATATAGTCGGGGAGCCCTCCCTAGCTGTACGTGCACCCCCCGCCCGATTCTTGGGGACAATGTTTTTCATAAAGATTGAAGCCTAAGGAACAATTTAAGACATATTTAAAAAAAAAACTGACTGTACTTTCAAAATGGCGGCCATATGTTAAAAATAACTGTTGCCCATGTTGTTTTTGTCATTTAACACAAAAGTTAAAAAAGAAGGACAAAAACTTTCTTCACAAAAAAAACGTGCATAAAATTTTCTACAATTTTGTACCTATACAATATTTTGATAGGAGTTACCATTTTCCAGATAAATGAGTCCAAAATTAAGAAAACATGGAAATTCATATATCGGTAAATCACTTAGAAGACAATTATTGTAAGGCGTATAATATAACTTTATTTTATTAACATAAAAATTAAATAAAATAAACTGAAAAAAATTAATAATAATAATAATATTGTAATTTGCAGACATTTATCTCGAATACGGTAACAGTGGTATCTGGAAAACGGTAATACCTGTCCAAATATTGTATAGGAACAAAATTGTAGAAAATTTTATGCACTTTGTTTTTTTGTGCAGAAAGTTTTTTCTCCATCTTTTTTAGTTTTTGTGTTAAATGACAAAAACAATATTTGCATTGTTTTTTAAACGGACGCCATTTTGAAAGTACAGCCAGCTTTTTTTTTTTAGGACATGTCTTAAATTGTTCCTTAGGCTTTAATCTTTATGAAAAACATTGTCCTAAAGGATCGGGGGTGCACGGACACTTAGGGTGGGCTCCCGTAGTAATAGAACTCATAATCTTAACCAAACGACTATCAACGAATCAAGATTTAACACAACAGAAGTGATAACCCAACAATCTTAAACAAACGACTCTAGGCAAATCAAGATTGTTGAGTTGTAGGGGATCATGGTTTCCAATTCATGTCACCTTAAAATGGCTATAACTTTGCTAGGAAATATCGTAGACGACCGTTCGAAAGCCTATTTTAAAGAGGAAGGATGGTACAAAATGATGTATTTATTAGAAATAAGTTGAAAATATTTTTGAGTTCCATACGTAATCACAAAAGTTGCCAAAAAAACCATTTCTTAAGTACTTAACCTCAAACGTCTCAAAATTCTGACTTGATGGGCCAATTCTGAGTCCAAATTCGGATTCAGTGCGAAAAATTACTTCAGAAATGACTCCCATCTGGCCAACAACAAAACCTCGCAGACTTGTGTTAGGTATGTGAAGACAACCTAGCATTTCAAAACATTCCTTTTCCGCAATCTTTAGATTATTTTTAGAATTTACTGGGGGTTAGCTTTATATCGAAAATTTTTGTAGCAGTAAAAGAATCACTTTCGCTATTGCCAACGAAGAAATGGAAGTTGGCCCGCCAAGCTAATTGGGTAAAATTGGCTATTAGTGTCGACATAATGAAAGCTCAACCATAAATTCAACTAGCAACCTGGAATGTAAAAGGACTCTTACAGCCAGAAAAACTTTGTCTGCTGGAGCAAAAACTGGCAGATTCAGACATCAAAATAACAGGTCTTTCCAAGATGCATTAAATGGACTTCGGGCATTTTTCCCTCTCAAACTTAAAATCTCGACGTTTCAAGACATTATCAGCTTATTTGAACAATAAAAATGTTTTTTTTGCGTTGCTATACTTTCACTGGATGTGGAAGGAAAATTAACAAACATTTAGACAAAACTACCTGTATATGTCTTGAATATCATGCCATCATGTATATGTGTCTTGTTAACAGTGCAATAGAATAAATGAATATATCGCATCCAGGGCCGGTTTTAAGCAGTTTTTATGGGGGGGGGGTTGCTAAATTTTTATAATAACGAATAACTTCTTCTCCTTTGCGCTCCTTTATTTTCTTTATACATGATTAGTCGCGTCAAGATAGATATTTTCTGAGAAGTTTTCTGGCACAGGATTAATCAACCAAGAAATTGCTTTGTATATACGCAACAGAATTTTTGTTCGCTCCAAACAATTTTTTTTTAGTGTGTGATTGGCACAATTACTTACGAATTGGTGAAGAAACTTACTTGAACCTTCTATCACTTGTCACCTCGTTGATGCAAAGAAGAAATACAATAATGAGACCAGCAAACGGCACATGTTTACACAAGTCTGCCGACATTAAACTTGTGCATGCATACCGTTCAAGTATGCAGTTACGTCTGTAGCCGCCTTTATGTACTAAATATTTACTATTTTAAGACCATTATTTCCAATTTTAAAAATTACATATTAAATTAAAACAATAATAATTGCCTTAAGAAAAGATTGAATAATATATTAAAAAATATGTCGCGTTTTTTATACTTGTGTCAATTTTTCAACCAATAAACCCACGTTTTTTCGCGAATAACTCAAAAAGTAAGTATTTTATCGAAAAAATCATTCTAGGTAAAAATGTGGCTTATAAAAAAACAAGAAGAATGGTGGGTTTATGGTGCCTGTTTGTAGTCCCAATACAAACGGAGTAATAGCTTGTTGTAGGTTGGCCAAAATTGAAAGTTTCAACGTGAAGTTACCAAAAAACAATGCATTTTTCGGGGAAACTCAAAGTGCTTGAAAAAACCTTTGTTTTTATTTTTTATAAAAGTCCCTAGCATCAAAACTAAGCGAGTTATGACGAAAATAATGTTGGTCCCTATTTTTTTCGGCTTCAAAAAAATGTGAAAATCACCCCCTAATTACCACCCCAATTGAAAATAATCGTTACCACTTTACAATTTATTTTATTTATGTACTTGTAACATGGTCTACAAGTTTGACCGGTATAAAGTGCTTAGTTTTGAAACAATTTGAGCTTGAAATGAAAAGAGCATTTTCGTAATTTTGCAAAAATTGCCTTTTCTTCATAATAACTCAAAAACTATTAATGATACGCAAAATTTTGAAGAGTACAAAATTGTAGGTTTTGCTATTCTGCAAATTTTCGAGTTTTTTTTCGGATAAAACTTGAGTGAGATAATAATATGGCCGTTTAAAGTTTGCATATGTTCGTAAATAGTAACTTGTTCAAGCCCTTTCAGCTCAAACACTTTCAAAAATAAGGGCTGAAAGAAAATTAAATTTATATGAGCTTATAGCTCTTGAAAAACCTACAAAATGATTTTTTGAAGGACTTGATAGCTTAAAAACTAAGCGAGTTATGGGTAAAAAAACCAATCACATAGTTTTGCAGATATCAGAACACGTATATTGGAGCACATAACAAGGGTTTACTTGCAAACCCAGTTATGGCTGGGAAATAAAAATATTAATCCACTTGATTGGGGTTGGGTTAATATTGAAGGAGTATTAAATCCAATCAAAACTCCGAATCAACCTGCACCTGAAGACCTGTTGAAAATGATTTTTTGTAGCTGTAAAAAAGAGGGCGGTTCAGCGTGCGTTTGCCGAAGACTAGGACTTTTCTGCAGTTCGACATGTACAACATGCAGCGGAGACAATTGTCAAAATAATGCTCCAATTATGGACCAAGAGGAAAACGAGGAGGAAGACGACGAGGCGGACGTGGAAAGGAATGAGGACGAAGAGGAAAAGGAAGACGATAGTGAAGAGGATTTTTGATTATTTATATGTTTTTTGTAATAAAAAGAAAATGTAATAAAAATAAAAAAAATTAAAGTCCATATAAAAATAAAATTTTTATTTTCATGCAGATCGGTGATATCATTCCAAGTTGCTAAAGAACATTTTGAAGATATTTTTTTTAATTATAACTATTCTAGGAGGTGGCTTTTAGGGACGAAACTGTTTAATCAATCATAAATTATGCCCCTTAATGTAATTTGACGTTCATTCAACTTATTTAAAGATGATTTCAGTCGGTTACACGCTCGAATTTACAATTCTAAAATTATTTTCGAATAGGGGTAGTTTTCACCCCTAAAAAATAAACCGGAACAGGGTCAACTTTGAAGTAGAGGGTAAATAGACCTAAATCCAAATTTTTGTGCAAATCGGTGCTGTTTGGCAAAATTATACAGCATCGCCGTATTTTACCTTCAATGACTGGACTAAATGTTCCTTAGACCTCAACAAACAATTTGCAAAAAAAATTATTCCGATTGGTCCTTTGCCAGAAAACAACTCAATTTTTAACTTTTCTATATTGACGCGACTAGATGGTCATTTAATTTTTTGGGATCCAAAGAAAATGTAAATCCGATTGAAGGTTTTTGATAGTGTCCTGTTTACGTTTCCAGCAATTATGACAGGGCACTGTAGATATACATATACTCATATACATACAGCGCTCAGGGCTAGAGGCTAGAACAAGCAGATTTGGCCATGCTGATGCCAGCCAGGATGATTTAAGTCAAATACAAGACAGGGGTTGCTCGAAAAGTAATATAATTATTTATGATATTGAGTTTTCATTGTTTTCAGTTTTTTTAAAGATTTTGTGTACATAATAATTGCCAAATGCCGAAAGTTCCGAATGGTGACCGATTTGCCGAATCGGCTTGTTGGTGGGTGTTCCATATCCCCCTCTATATACGGCCTTGATCACATCTATATTATCTACAAAAATATAGCGCGTGGTTGTTCTTTTATTTCTAAATCTGCCTTCGGAAGCACCTACTTTGTTTTATAGCTTTAATTCTCTTTGCTTATATAACAAAAACAAAACTATAAAGCATAAAGTATCCATAAAATCTCCGCCCGGTAGCTTTTATGTGGTTTTAATCACGTGTATTTATTTTTAACCTCTCCTCTTTTATTTTTTAGATCAACCGTGTAATAAATTTGTCTAGTAATCCTTTCTAGGCAGACTTGCTTTTATTTTACTGCTGATTCAATCTAAGATGATTGGAACATTCACTACAGGAATCATTTCGCTTTCATATTCATGTCGAATAAAAGAGACAATAATTATGTACGCGCTATAAAATGTAATAAAAGTTTTCTTTCTGATAGTCGATTGTTATGGTAATGCAGTGATCCTTTCCAAAATTTATTGCCTCCTCTTCATATGCCTGAAATTAGTTAACTGATGTCGCTGAAAATCTATAAAAATGTAAATTAATGATAATGAGTAGGTTAGAAAACATATATAAAAATGTATTATATTCGGTGATTTTCTGGTAAGGCCGGACATATCTAGAATGTAATACATATTATTTTCCATCCAGTGGAAGTATAGTAACGACAAAAAAAAATTTGAAAATTTTTATTGTTCATATAGGCTTAGAATATCATGAAACGTCGAGATTTCAAATTTGAGCGAAAAAAAGTTTTCTGTCTGTCTGTCCGTCGGTCTGTCTGGAACCGTTTAAGATATTGTCTTGAAATTTGGTACACGTATGTACTTTAATGGGATCTGGAACTAGATTATATTTTCATCTCATTCCGTCGAAGGGTTTGGGGGTAAAATGAGGTAAATGGGAGGTAAATAGGTAAATCAAGCAGTGTTTAGTGTATACCAGAGAAGCTAAGGTTTCAAAATTTTTTGGCATTAGCCACCCTCATTGCCACCTCTAATATATAATATATAATATAATATAATATAATAATATATATATAATATTATTAAAGGGGATGAAAAAAATGTGATTTAGTGTGTGTACAAGAACCAAAAGCCTCTGACTTCGGATTCGTGTTCAGCGCCCCGAAAAACATAAAGAAAAGTGGGAAAAGTTACTCACTAATTTTTTTTTCTGGGCCTGTGTAATTGAACAAAATACGTGTTTAATTTTACTTCCAGTGGAAGTATAGTAACGACAAAAAATTCTTCAAAATTTTTATTGTTCAAATAGGCTTAGAAGGTCATGAAACGTCGAGATTTTAAGTTTGAGCGAAAAAAAATTCTGTCTGTCGGTCTGTCTGTCGGTCTGTCTGTAACTTTTTTTGTGCGCACGTTCACTCTGGAACCGTTTAAGATATTGACTTGAAATTTGGTAGGCATATGTACTTTAACGAGATCTGGAACTAGATTATATTTTCATCTTTTCATCCCTAATTAGGGTAAATTTGGGGTAAATACGTAAATCAAGCAGGTAAGAGTCCATAAAATTGGTATTTAGTATATACAAGAGAAGCTAAGGTCTCAAAAAAATTTTTGGTATTAGCCACCCCCCATTACCACCTTCCGCCCCATTATTAAAGGGGATGAAAAAAAATGTGATTTAGTGTGTGTACAAGAACCAGAAAATATTTTTTTATTTCATCCACCCCCACTACCACCTCCCCTATCACCACCACCACCCCACTACCGATGTGGGGTATCGTTTTATGGGTTTTGGAGTAGAGGATTTCAAATATTATATTATTAAAGTTCCATAAACAATTATTTCCACATACAAAGTTTTTTCTTGGACTTGGATGGAAAATCTGGATGTGGAAGTAGCGATTCCTTGGGCAGCGGTTTTTTTCTTGTTAATTTGAGCCACAGAGAGATCTAAAGTTGGTAAAATCACTTTTTCGAAATTACTCAAAATTTTCAAATGAAAATATATCACTTTCATACTTGCATCTAAATGTAATTTTTAAATACCAATTAGATTGAAAATTAAAATTGACTGAAAATTTTCAAAATGGCGGAAAGAGTCATGAATTTAGCACAGTCATAAGCAAAATGACTTCCAGAGATTCAAAAAATACAAAAATGTACAGGGTGTTCCATATAAGAATTAAAAGTAGGAGTTACTCCCAGTAAAATTGGAAGACGTAGAAACTTGACAGACTGATACAAAATATCATTTTGGTAACACATGATACTTGCTTGGTTTCATCTCTGTGTTAAAAAACAAAGAAATTGCGACCGGAAAGTGATTTCGTTGACAGGGGAGTACCAGGGTACATTTTAATGTTATTATTATTAGTTATTTTATTAAAAACCTGCCAGCTGGAGATAAAAATTGAAGAATTATTTCATCAATGAAATAAATATATCACCTAGATGAAATAAAAGCTTTTAAGCGTTTTAAAGTATTTTATAAAATGATTGTAACAAGTATTTACTGTAAATAAATAAAAAATTTATTTGTCTTACTCGTAAGCTAGCTCATAGAAAAACTTGCTTTATCGCTACTATCACTATGTACTTAACTGATTATAAATTTTTTATTATCTTTGTAAAAATGACACAATTCTAAATAATTATTTTTCTTATTTTAATAAAATGCTAAACTGTGTTTTGTCGCTTCTCAGTCTTAATATGGTATTTTTCTCGTTTCAAGAGTTCAACTACTTTATCATTAAACTTAAAGATGTTCCTTCGTCATACTATCTTTTTTAGTTGGTCCTAAATCAGTCCTACTGGGTTGAACATGCAATAATATTATAGTCAAATTTTTTTTAGCTGCTCTAGTGCCCAGGGCACCTGGGTAGTTGTTCTTTCAATACCCTAGCAACGTATTGCTGTTTCACCCAAGTTACCTCCCCTATCTTCATCTTCCCAAGCTTAATCTGGTCTGCAGTTGGATATACTTGCGTTAGCTTAATTTTCACTGCTATCTGCTCATGTAGCCCTTTGTTGTACTTAATATCTATCTGTAGTACAATCTTCCAGCATATAAGGGAATATAAAGGTGCCTTTTCGATCTTACAACAATGCGAATGTTTGTTCTGAAAACTTATTCGCAAGGGACGCGGGGGGCAAGGGGTTATAGTAGTAAACACTCACAAAACAAAGAAACACGAAAGTAAATAATACGTAAATAAAACTAAACGCCATCGCTATATTGGGAAACACCATTTACGAATCACGTCAACAAACAGCTGATTGACGACCTTTGTTTTTCCTTATATGCTCAAAAACAAGCGCGGATCTAGAAATTTCAATAATTTTTTTCTCGTCTGTGGCGCATGGGACCCATACGAAATATGGGAAATAACATCTCGAGAAGCACTTCTCTAACGACCCCTAAAAAATTTTGAAAAAGCAGTTTGCGAAAAATTTTTTCAAAATTCGATTCCCTCCCCCCCCAGGTCTAGGGACTCCTGTTTAAAATTATTTTTTTTGTCATATGCATTTTACTTTTCATAAATATACAGCAACTTGTTTTGAAGTTTATGAAAATATTTTCATTACTAACTGAGATACAACGAATTGAAATTTTGTGATTTACAATTTAACAAATCACAAAATTTCAATTCGTTGTATCTCAGTTAGAAATGAAAATATTTTCATAAACTTCAAAACGTGTTGTTGTATTTTTATGAAAAGTAAAATGCATATGATAAAAAAAATAATTTTAAACAGGAGTCCCTAGACCTGGGGGGAGGGGGTTTAATCGAATTTTGAAAAAATTTTTCGCAAACTGCTTTTTCAAAATTTTTTAGGGGTCGTTAGAGAAGTGCTTCTCGAGATGTTATTTCCCATATTTCGTATGGGTCCCATGCGCCACAGACGAGAAAAAAATTATTGATATTTCTAGATCCGCGCTTGCTCAAAAAGTACAATAGGTATTATGTTTCATATAATATTGGCAATTTTTAGCCTAATAAACAGTTATCGAATTAACCTTTATTATTAATCAGTTGCTGTTGGGGTAGATGAATCAAACAAAGGGCAAAACCGGGTAAGCATGGGAAAACTGCCCTTGAAGTAATATTGTTACTTTTTTTTTTGTATAGTGTATATAAGCATTAGATGTAATTCTGAAAAATTTTGACTTTCTAAAACTTATAGTTTTCGAGTAAAAAAATCAATTCTAATTTTTTTTTTTTTTTTGACAAACTACGTTTACCAAATTTTTGGTGCTTTATATATAGTATACATCTACTTCAGATGGATTAGTAAAAAAAATTAGGTTATTATTTTTCAAAGAAATATGTTTTTTTAATTTTTTTATATTTCAAAAAATTTTTTTTTACACTTGTGCATTAGGGACACCCACCAATTTTTTTTTAATAATTTATCATTTAGTGTTCTATAACATATATTTTTATGAAATACTTTGAATTGGTACAACATACTGAGAAATAAAAAAATCTATGCTACTCTATTTTCCACAATAACATTCGTACTAATTATTAATTATCACAGGTCAACATTTGGTTTGAGAAAATACACCGGACTCTACCTAGATACCCAGGGGTTTTTGGGGTCGCTAATTCCGATGCCGAGGTCGGTTAAGCTCTATCACGTCAGGTTCAAGGTCATTTGAAGGTCAAACTAAGAAGAGGTGGTTGAAAATATCCGGAAAAATTCACACGTAGGTTTTTGGGGTCGCTGAGTCCGAATTCGATGTCGGTTGACCTCTATCACCTTATGTTCAAGGTCGTTTGAAGGTTAAAGTAAGAATATGAGGTGAAAAAAATTGGAAAAAATTTATACGAATGCTCACCGGCCTACTTATTGTCTGTGTGTCTGTCTGCCTTTATATCTGCACACCCGTTTGTTTGCTTGTTAGTCTGTATTTATCGTCCACCTGCATTTTCTCTCTGTCCATCTATCTGACCTGCCTTCTTGTCGGTAATTCTGTTTATCTTCCTGTCTGACTAAATGACTAAATATTTCTATCTGACAGTCCTGTCTACCTCCTTGTCAGTTTGTCTGACTCAAAAAATCATTAAATTACTTTGATCCTGACATGATAAGCTCCAAGTGAGTGAAGCCAACGCCCGTGATTCGCGCCGAACTTATATCCCTCTTCTGCCCCAACTCACTTACGATGGACATGCGCCATCTGTCGAATACTCAAGGTACACTCTACTTGCATGTTCGCTCTGCTTCCGCAACTATACCTAAAGGCCAGTCTTTGCGTTCCACAGGATTTATGTGGTGAATATAAGCTCGTCAACTTTCACAGAAAAAAATAAGTAGGTGATTCATTGAGTTAAATATATTGAGATATCCGAAGAATCTTCATGTGCTGCTAAAGCTGGCGGACGAATGCCGGCTTGAAATGACCTCAGAATGACCTTGAAATGACCGCTGGATATCTTTTAAGGGTAAGTGAACACCGGATTCGGAATCAGCGACCCCAAAAATCTATGTGTGAATTTTTTCAGATTTTTTCAATCACATTTTCTTAGTTTGACCTTCGAATAACCTTGAAACTGACGTGGTAGAGGTCAACCGGCATCGGATGCAGACTCAGCGACCCAATAAACCTGTATTAAAGTTTTTTCAGGTTTTTTGACAGCTTCCCCTGTTTTTCTCAAATTAACCTTGAAATGACCTCCGAATGCATTTTAAGGGTAAAGCACCGGATTCGGACTCAGTGACCCCAAAAACCTATGTGTGAATTTTTTCAGATTTTTTCAACCACCCTTTCTTAGTTTGACCTTCAAATGACCTTGAAATTGACGTGATGGAGGTCAACCGGCATCGGATATAGACTCAGCAACCCAAAAAACCTATATAAAATTTTTTTCAGATTTTCTTACTGTTTTTGTCAAATTAACCTTGAAATGACCTCCGGATGCTTTTAAGGGTAAGCGAACACCGGATTCGGACTCAGCCGCCCCAAAAACCTATGTGTGAATTTTTCAGATTTTTTCAACCACCTCTTCTTAGTTTGACCTTCAAATGACCTGGAACCTGACGTGATAGAGCTTAACCGACCTCGTCATCGGAATTAGCGACCTCGAAAACCCCTGGGTGTCTAGGTAGAGTCTGGTGTATTTTCTCAAACTAAATGTTGACCTGTGAATTAATAATTAGTACGAATGTTATTGTGGAAAATAGAGTAGCATAGATTTTTTTATTTTTCAGTATGTTGTACCAATTCAAAGTGTTTCATAAAAATATATGTTATAGAACACTAAATAATAAATTATTAAAAAAAAATTGGTGGGTGTCCCTAATGCAGACGTGTCAAAAAATTTTTTTGAAAAATAAAAAAATTAAAAAACATATTTCTTTGAAGAATAATAACCTAATTTTTTTACTACTAATCCATCTGAAGTAGATGTATACTATATATAAGGCACCAAAAATTTGGAAACGTAGTTTGTCAAAAAAAAAAAAAATAATAAGAAAATTTAGAATTGATTTTTTTACTCGAAAACTATAAGTTTTAGAAAGTCAAAATTTTTCAGAATTACATCTAATGCTTATATACACTATACAAAAAAAGTAGCAATATTACTTCAAGGGCAGTTTTCCCATGCTTACCCGGTTATTCCCTTTGAATCTCAAATTTCTGTGATTTCTAATTTCAAACCTTAAAGTCACATCTAAATTTTTCGGCCTTATTTTTTTTTGTATACTATACAACTAAAAATATATTTTTAAATTTGAGAATACAGTTCTTTTCAAAATCAACAATCATTTATTACTGTATGAATACAAATAATCAGTGTTAAATAAACTGTCAATATAAAAAAAATGTTTTCGAACTAACAAAACTTGGCAATACTATTCGCAAGACAAAATACTTATTTCGTGGCATTGAAATGTGTTAATCCCAATTTCTCCTTCGTTTTCTTGCGGTAGGCACAAATTATTTAATCACCCACGATAAAGTAGCCGCCACTCTTGATACAATTTATTTACATTATTCATTATTTTTTGTAATTTTTTGCGCACTTCTGATTTTTTATACGATATTTTTATGCATCAGACGACAAATATATATAGAATGGATGAAATTAGACTATATCAATCAATCAACACTTTATTTAGCACAAAGCTGTTACATGTGCACAGAATACAAGATCATCCCATCACATCACAGGAAAATATTAATGTAATATATTTATTATATTTAACCAGATTGATGCCCGTTGCATGCTGATTTTATTTATGTTATAGGTAATACACATTCAACATAAATGTCATGTACCTATTTTGAAGGAGTTGTAGCTTCGATGTATTAATATCATTGGATATATACAGGGTGAGTCATGAAGAACTGTACATACTTCTACCGTAAGTAGAGGCACCTAAGACAAATACCAAGTGACCATTAAAAAGTGTTTGTTCCCTTTCTTTACTATCATACATAGTGATGTGTGAATTTTGTCCAAAAATTGTTTTGGTCATAACATTTTAACGGTTAATCCGATTTGCCTCATTTTTTAGGACAATGTACACTGTTGCCTATCAACCATCATACATATCCAAAATTTAACAAATCCAGGGATTTTGGATTGCTTCGTATACGATAGTTCACCCTGTATATGATTTATCTAAAACTTAATATGAAATGCGTATAGGACACAAATAGGTAGTAAAACCTGAGTATTTGAAATTTTTGTCACACTCTCAATAATTTTTTTATTAACGATCAATTTTCAAGTCAAAAGTTTGGCAAAATGGAATATTTTAATGCATACTAATATTAATTAATACAAAAATTTAGCTAAAAGATAATAATATCTATATACCTCGTGTCTAGGTTTAGTAAGTACCATCATTTTAATCAATTTCCAGGCCAGGTCTTAAAAATGTGGCTGATGTGGTCCATGTAAAAAGTTGCCTCTGTATGTATTTTCTCCAATTAGTCAAGTTGCTTCCAAAAAGGACAGAAATAAGTAGTCAAATTTGTGTTACCTAAATTTCCCCCATTTAAAGTGCCCAACCTATATGTTCAGTTTAAGATCAATTTTAACGAAAACTGTACATTTTTCGAAATATTTTTAAAAGCCATCATATTCAAATGCAAGCATTGAATTTAAAATAAATACAAGATACGGATCTACGTTTTGATATTTTTGTTATTCCTTTTCTTATAATTCTTAAATACATACGTATTCAGGGACGGCTCAAGGTAAATTTCCCACCCGGGCGGGAGCACTTTTTGGCGCCCTTTCCTGAGGTCATCACGGACATACTTCATACTAAAGTACAAGGATATCCCTTCGAACTCCGCGATCAATCGCAAATAAAAATCCGAAATTTTTTTTTATCGCCTCATGGGGGGGGGGGGTGCTATTAAAAATCTGAAAAAAAAATTGTATCGCCTCATGGAAGGGGTGCTATTAATAATCCGAAAAAATTTTTTGCTCTCTGGCACCCCTCCTTTACCCTCAATTTGGCACTCCTCCAAACAGGCGCTCCGGATTTCCCGGCCCTTAAGCCGCCTCTGTACGTATTGTAAATAAAGAATGTAAGACCTGGCCTGGAAATTGATTAAAATGAGGTATGTAGATATTATTTTTTTTAGCTAAATGTTTGTATTTACAAATATTAGTATACATTAAAATATTCCATTTTGCCAAACTTTTCATTTGACTTGAAAATTTATCGTTAATAAAAAATTTATTGAGAGTCTGACAAAAATTTCAAATACTAAGGTTTTACTACCTATTTGTGTCCTATACAAATTTCATATCAAGTTTTAGATAAATCATATACAGGGTAAACTATCGTATACGAAGCAATCCAACAAATTTTTTTGAAACCGTCCCTGGATTTTTTAAATTTTGGATATGTATAATGGTTGTTAGACAACAACGTACATTGTTATAAAAAATGAGGCCAATCGGATTAACCGTTAAAATGTTATGACCAAAACAATTTTTGGACAAAATTCATAAATCACTCTGTATGATAGTAAAGAAAGGGAACAAACACTTTTTAATGGTCACTTGGTATTTGTCTTAGGTGCCTCTACTTACGGTAGAAGTATGTACAGTTCCTCATGACTCACCCTGTATAAAATACTTGAGTAATAAATTTAAAAATATTAAAATAAAATTAATAGTTAAATTGAATGTTGGTTGAAAACCGTGATTCATCAGCATTTTATGAGTATGCCTTCCATATGATCAAAATAAACAAACGAACAAAACACAAATGCTGCCAATTGCTATAGTTATTTACATTACTATAGATGCAAAAGTTTACTTTTAGGTGTGAGGTGATTTTAGAATGGTCGAGGCGAAGCCTATTATTTAGGTATCGAGCGTAAAATACACTACTTTTTGGGTAATTCTCAAAAATTTGTTAAGTACTAGATATTACTCATATTTTATTTTGGTAACAGTTCAAACTGTATTTCTTTGTAAAAATACTGATAGCATAGTATCTACATTTTGGGACATATCTAAAATTTTCGGATGCCATAATTGCAAACTTTATTTTTTTTCTTTTTAACTTTGGATCGTAAATCTTACAGCCAGTAATTGTAATATTTTTTTTGATTTATATGAAATTTGATACTTATTGAATTCAGGATTCTCTGATAACGCTAAACCTCAAATAATTCAAAACAACGCTAATTTTCTTTTACTGTGTAGAAGCCAAATAAAAAGGTCACTAAAAATTATCAAAAAATTTTTAAAAAAATCCGCCTTCAAAAGGCCGCTAAAAATTATAAGATAAAATTTCACTATTGCTCAGTTAATCGACAATTTTGAGGTCGGTGTAATAATAAACAAAGAAACGTATTCTTAACCAACTTCAGTATCTATATTAGGTAATAAGATTGTGTTAAAAATATTACTTGTCTAATCATTTTGATTTACGTTTACATTTTATGAGCGCCTAATGGTTTTTTATTTACAAAGTTAAAAATTATTTTCTACTTTTTAGTGCAATTTGGTTTTAAAATAAAATCATTGTTTTTTAAAAAGTTTTTTCTTATTTATTTTTAACTTTTTAGTCTTCGCCACGTAGCTTATCGTATCCTACTGGTCAAACCCTTTCATTTGATATGTCAGGGGCGTTGTGAAGAAAAAGGTATTCCACCATCTTAGAGCGTCCGCCATATTGAATTTATAATGGGGCCAAGTCACGGTCAATAAACGGTACGGTTACCTCAATCAGCAGCTTTAGGACGAGAGAGACGCGGGGGGCGGGAAATCGAATGAAAGAGACAGACATATCTGATTTCCGTGCAAAAGACAGAGATAAAGATTCCGGTAGGGTCTTCAACCTACGTCACCTGTAGACACTACAGGCATCTTTGCCTCTGTCTTTTGCACGGAAATCAGATATGTCTGTCTCTTTCATTCGATTTCCCGTCCCCCGCGTCTCTCTCGTCCTAAAGCTGCTGATTGAGGTAACCGTACCGTTTATTGACCGTGGGGCCAAGTAGCTTATTGCATTCTTCCCGTCAAACCATTTAATTTAATACCCTTATCAAGGGGATTGCGAGAAAAAGGTAAACCGCCATCTTGGGGCGTTCGCCATATTGGTTTTAGAACGATATTAGATATAGTCATCAGAACCGAAGCTGTGTGCAAAATTTCAGCTCGATCGGACAAAGGGAAGTGGGTGAAACTGCAATTAATAAATTTGATACGTACATATTACGTATTATTACATACATACAGATTTCCAAGTATAATAAAACCATTGAAAAATGAAATGAATTGCACATTTGAGAACTTTTTGAAAACTTATTAATAAATTTGCTATATTCTGTATAATTTTTTCATACCTTACATATATAAATCACATTTCAACGTGAAACGTTTATGAAATGAGGTAGATCATTTGGTTATTCCTTTCCGGAGGCAAATAACACCTATCTAATAATTACCTCCTCTCTTAAGAGTCGAAACGAAAGTGGAAATTATTTATGATTATAAACATTCAGATCTGGTACTTCCCTTCAAGATGATCTAGAAAATAACCAACGCCCGACGTTATTCTTGATAGGAATGTCGATTGTGAATTGTAGTTGTTGTTATTATGATAAATTATCATGTAACACAAAAATCAATAATTGTAAATGTTTTTAATAATAGTCCGTGCGTCAATCTAAAAACTTTCGTAACCCGAGAAAATGATTTTAATTCAGACTATATCTGTGATGGAAGCTTTTTTCTAGACATTATTGGGTAATTACAACTAAATCACTGTTAACGCCAGGATATACGTTCACCGGTGTTTTAGTTAACCTGATGATTTTATTCAGATTCTATTTAGTAATTTTTGGATGTTTAAATTTTACAAGATGAGACTGATATTTAGACCGATATCTCAGTGGTGAATCTAGGAAAATTTTTTCGTCCGTTTATAGTACCTACTTGCTTTTAAACTATAAAGGGATCGTCGAAAAAACGTGACATTTTTGTTTCCCTGCAAATATCTCAATAAATATTAATTTTAGTGAAGAAATAGTCCAAAAATAAAACTTATAAATTGAGAGCGATTTTTCAAAAATTTATTTATGTTGGAATAATTGTTTCGGAAAAATTTAAGTTTAAAAATGGCATTCGAAAATTTTCAGGATTAAATGTCGACACTCGCTTCAAAAATTCTAAGGATCAAAATTAATTATTATTAATCAGTCTTTAAAATTATTCATGTTTGTTTCTGTATCATAAAAAACAAAGAAGTTATGGCGAAAACAATGTGCGTCTTCACATTTTTTTAAACAAAATGTCGCCACCTTTTTACTGTAATTGTCCAGTAATTAAGAAAATTTTCTATAATACTGTTTTTGTTAATATATAGTATCACTTAGATGCTCAATTTTTTTTGTCCATTTACAACACTTGCTTTGGAAAACAATTCCATCCGCCATATTGGAGCCGCCATTTTGATTTTTTTAATTTTGATTCCAGATTTGTAATCAGCGTTCCCAAAAATATAAATATCTTACTTTTCAAAATAAATCAGCAATACTTTTTCAAATATTAAATATATGAATAGTGGAGTTTAGGCGGCTCTGAATCAATTTCAAATATTAAATTACTAGAAATTAGAGTTGTAGCACTTTAAAATGCTACAAGGGCAAGTGTCGGAACCATATAGAAACTGAAGATGATACTTTTTACTGCATATGTCATTACATACGAGATTATTCCTAAGTATTACATATTTTTTACCTCTAGGTACTGCACTATAACAGGAAAGCGAGCAATTTAGAAAAAAAAATTCACTTCTTTTGCAATGTAGCAGCGGCAACGATATTTTTGTGGAAAACTCAAATCAATGATTGTGTCACTCCCTATAAAATAAATAAGAAAATTTCTTGTAGAATTTATTCACATTCAAACTAATAGATTGACTCTATTGTATGGGATATTCGACTATATTGGAATGGTGACTGGTTGAGTAGTATACAACAATAAAATTCGATGAATTTTCAAAATAAAATTCAAAGATGTTACGATATTCAGTTGTGCAATTTAACTGACTTCCTAATGTACTTTGTAAATATGAAAAATCGAATAATTAAAATAAAAAAACAAAAAAAATTACGAATCTCTTAAACTGGTCTGATTGGTAGCCCTTTACAAAACAAAAATTTTCGTTAAATCATGTTTTATCTATTTTTGTGTAAAACATGAGTTAAATATATCCAGTGCTGGAAGCGTAAAGACCCTCTTTTGACTCTTTTGACCCCAACAACTACATAGACTACAAGCCCATCGTATAATTATTTTTTGAGGTAACCCAGAATAAATTACATTCAGTACGATGCTGGTATATGAAACCAGAACTTTAGGCACTATGCCGTCACTTTTGGACGGTATAGGTTAGTACATAGGTAAATTGAATTTTCCATCGAAAGTGCGCTATTCAGACAAAATATTCTTGTAAGGCATTCCTCATGTTGATAGTTCATAAAAAAATAATCACCTAGAACCTACTGCCGTACAAAAAAATGGGATCGGAAGCCAGAAGAATTTTTTATTTTTCGAAAATGTTTCCAGGCAAATAAGTAATTTATTACTGTACGGCGTTTGTACAATTAGATTTGTATCCTTTCATAGATTCATTATTCAGCAACGCCGCACAAATTTGGTAGGAAATCCCGAGCGCAACCCATTACGCCTAACTAGTATGAGTGGTGGTGATTTGAACCAACATCAAATTCAATGATCTTAATGCTTTTTCATGAAACAAATGCATATTTTGCCATGCCATACTTTTTTCGTGGAATATGTAGCTGCGCCAGAAAAATTTATTTCCCTTTGAAAACAGCAATTTTTGGGGTGAAAAATTTGTTTAAGGCCTTTGCATACTTTGTTAATATTTAAAACAATAATCAATAAAAACTAAATGCCGTAGATGCCTGGAAAAGTATTTTGTCACCTCTAAGATTTTTGCAACTATTTTCTACTTCATAAAGGTGATTTAATACTGTACGGGGTTTATACAATTCAATTTTTATGTTTTAATGGATTTGTTATTTAGCAATGCCGTACATATTTTGCTGGTTACAGGGGTGAGAAACCCCATATGTATCTACAAACCTAGAGTGAAATTATAGAGTCGGCGGTATAAAAAATGTATAGTGCTTTGAGAAGTCTGAGGACTGCAGCATACTTGTGGATTCGCTATTTTCCAGAATTGCAATTTGATAGAACAGATTTTTATTGTAGTAGTTGAAACAAAACAATTTCTTAGACGTCTAAAACAAATGTTAATAGACATATTTCCTCACAAAAGCATACGAGTACTAGTGGCTCTACAGATAATGACAGTCAATGCAATTTTAATTAATTTAGATATAGTGGAAGTGATAGTGAGATGTAACATACCATGGTCGAAACTAGATAATGTTAGTTGAATGTTACATCAAGGGCGGATCCAGAAAGGTTACTACAAAAAAATTTAGAAATCAGAAAAAAAAAATTTTCGCCTAGGAATCTAAAAAAATTTTATCGCCTCATTGGGGGGGGGGGGGGGTAAATGAAAATCCAAAAAACAATTTTTCGCCTCATCCAGAGAATGCTATTAAAATGTAAAAAAAATTTTCGCTCGCCTCGGAATCTCAAATATTTTTTTCGCCTCATGGGGGGGGATGCAAATGAAAATCCAAAAAAAATTTTTGTCGCCTCATCCAGAGAATGCTATTAAAATGTAAAAAAAAATTTCGCTCGCCTCGGAATCTGAAAAATTTTTTTCGCCTCATGAGGGGGGTGCAAATGAAAAATACAAAAAAAAATTTTCCCCTCCCTCATGCGGAAAAAAAATTTATCGCCTTCAAAACGTAACAAATACTATTCTCGGGGGGGGGCAATTGCCCCTACTGGCCCCCCCTTGATTCGCCCTTGTGTTACATCCCCCAATACCTCATCTTCAAGTC
Source organism: Rutpela maculata (assembly GCA_936432065.2). Taxonomy (NCBI): domain Eukaryota; kingdom Metazoa; phylum Arthropoda; class Insecta; order Coleoptera; family Cerambycidae; genus Rutpela; species Rutpela maculata. The sequence continues at coordinate 22,498,716 of OW386288.2, forward strand.
TTTATAATAAACCGATATTATTAACTTTGCACTCAAAGAAATAGTATGGGTAAATTCAACAAAAAAAAAATGGTTAACTAACAATATCGTTAATTTTGTTAAACCAAACTATATTGATGGTATTTTTAATCAAGAGGTGATTGTTATTTTAATTAATAAAAAGTTGTCGTACAAAAAAACAAACATTAACTTAAAAAATAGATGAATAAGACTATTATTTTGTTCATCTAACTATTATTTTGTTGAATTCTGTCAAATTAAACTAGATAATAGTATATTTTATTTTTAACTATTATCGAATTGTAATTCTAACCCAGTATTAGTTCGCTGTATTATTGTACTTGGTAGACAAACCAATATTATTGTCGTCTTCTAAAAGTTCTAAAAGAATTACTATAAAATTTGCTTGCTTACGACGTAGTCTATTACAGAAATTATTCCCAGATGACGCCACATACAAATCACTGACAATAATCAATCATGCAATATCTTATACTCTTATGAATTTATAGAAAATTAATAACATGATTGCAATGTTCAAATTCTCTCAGGGATCATCGATATATTTGGATGGATCTTATAAACGATCTCTAATCTTTGGTTTGGGTGGTCTGATGTCTCAATACTGAGATTTTGTCTAACCAAAAAAAACTTCATCATACAATAAAGTGTAGATCAACCTAAAAATTAGTTGGTGAACAAAATACAAAGTCGTTGTACTATTTAATTGTAGACCAAATTGAAAATGGTTAGAGAACATAAAAAAATGTTATTGTACTATTTAATTTGCTACAAGAAGATATATGATTATTAAACTACTATTTGTTTACGAAAACAAATAAAGTTGTATGACTATTCTTTTCTGATTGATTTAACTATGGAACTAGATAGGCGCGATTTCATATGCTCTTTTTGGTTGAATTTACCTATCATTTTCTTTGAGTGTGGATACACGGAATTCCCTATAAAAAGTACAAGGTAAGATATATTGTGTCATACTTGCATAAAAATCTTTCCGCGCTGGCAGAGCCATGACATGACTTTCACGTCACCGAGATAAAATTCCTGAGCTCTGTTTATGAAAAATAAACTGTCCGTCACATTCAGTGATTAATATATAATCGCTCCGTTCAAGCTAACAAGTCAATATGGCTGCCACATTGAATGGACTAATATGAACGACATAACAGTTCTTGATTACTATTTGATATAGTCGATAACATTTTGTAAATGCCGTACAGTAATTAATGACCCTAAAGGCCGGTGAAAATGTTATGGAAAATCTCATCAGCTGTAGAAAATCCTAAAAGTAAAAATGTACGGCATCTATTTTTCTTTATATTTCCATCTTTAAAGAATCCAAAACAGCAATAATTTCAGAAATATCACTCCTTTTATTAATACACAGCGCATTATGAACATCTTTTTAATTTTGAATACTTTATTTATTTTCTTAATCCATATTTTCATTTGGTTCCATTAATAATAACACAGCCCCACAAAAAAAAAAGTTCGAAGCAGCGAACCAAACCCATGTATTCCTATGTATTTTCGGTCGCTGAATTCGAATCTGGGGGTCAAAAAAAATCGTACACCCCCAAAATCATTAGCTAGAGCCAAAAAACACCCCTGAAAAGGGGCAAAAAGAATATTAAGCTACGAGAATAGTTGTTACATCTTAATCAATCGAATTATACAAATCAAGGTTACACAGCAGCGTACATATAATATATATGAAATACACCCCCAGGGAGGGGCGAAAACTAGCCCCCACATATAAAAAAATCGATCCAAAACAGCAATGACTGCTGAAAAAGCTCAAAATGTCTAAGTTTTGTTAAAGTGATAAGAAACTGCATCAGGTCCGACGTAATCTTCATAAACTGCCCCTATAGAGTTGAGAACAACCACCCCCAAGTTTAAAGAACACGAGAAAAACAAGAAAAAACGTAAAATGCAACAGGATTTCTATTTTCATGGATGCTATGATTGGCTGAAATTGCGTAGTACTCTAAAATAGAATTAGAAACTTACGTACCATCAACATTCTACAATGTCAGCCCTCAGAGGGTGTGAAAACTACCCCCTATGTAAGGTTTGACTATAAAAAGTTACAGTGACTTCTATAAAAATTCGAAACACCTGCGTTGTGTGGAAGAGAGAGGAAACTAGACTATGTTCGACTCTGTGCTTGAAAACCACCCCCACGGGGTTGAGAGACGCCACCCTATAAAAAAAAACTATGGAAATGAAACAAATAAGCAACAGTATAGTTTTTTTCGTTACATCTTGAATTACGGTAGTTTACATCCTTTCTGGGGGTGTTACACTCAAAGAAAATGATAGGTAAATTCAACCAAAAAGAGCATATGAAATCGCGCCTATCTAGGTTCATAGTTAAATCAATCAGTAAAGAATAGTCATACAACTTTATTTGTTTTCGTAAACAAATACAAGTTTAATAATCATTCTTGTAACAAATTAAATAGTACAATGACATTTTTTTATGTTCACTAACCATTTTCAATTTGGTCTACAATTAAATAGTACAACGACTTTGTATTTTATTCACCAACTAATTTTTAGGTTGATCTACACTTTATTGTATGATGAAGTTTTTTTTGGTTAGACAAAATCTCAGTATTGAGACATCAGACCACCCAAACCAAAGATTAGAGATCGTTTATAAGATCCATCCAAATATATCGATGATCCCTGAGAAAATTTGAACACTGCAATCATGTTATTAATTTTCTATAAATTCATAAGAGTGTAAGATAATGCATGATTGATTATTGTCAGTGATTTGTATGTGGCGTCATCTGGGAATAATTTCTGTAATAGACTACGTGGTAAGCAAGCAAATTTTATGGTAATTCTTTTAGAACTTCTAGAAGACGACAATAATATTGGTTTGTCTACCAAGTACAATAGTACAGCGAACTAATACTGGGTTAGAATTACAATTCGATAATAGTTAAAAATAAAATATACTATTATCTAGTTTAATTTGACAGAATTCAACAAAATAATAGTCTTATTCATCTATTTTTTATGTTAATGTTTGTTTTGTTGTACGACAACTTTTTATTAATTAAAATAACAATCACCTCTTGTTTAAAAATACCATCAATATAGTTTGGTTTAACAAAATTAACGATATTGTTAGTTAACCATTTTCTTTTGTTGAATTTACCCATACTATTTCTTTGAGTGTACTTAATAACATTTATAGGACATGAGTTTCAAACTCTAAGTGTGCAACGTGATTTTTGCCAATCATAGCATCCATAAAAACGTAAATCCGGTTAGTTTCTCTCTGTTTTTCCAGCATCCTACACCCCGTGGGGGTGGTTTTAAGCACATCGTCGAACATAGTCTAGTTTCTTCTTCTTCCACACAACGCAGGTGTTTCGAATTTTTATATAGATAGATAGATAGTTTAGATAGATAGATAGTTTATTCATGTCAAAATACATAAAAATGTTTACACACGTCAAATATACAAGTAAGTACTAAAACATCTAGATAAATATGGTAGAATAATAAAAATGTATACTACAAGGACGGGGTATAAGTTGACAAATAAAATTAATACAAAACAGGTAAGTACAGAAACAATGTATGTGCCTTAAAAACATGGATACATGGACATAGAGAGTCGCCCTAGTGTATATAAAATTATGTTAAATCAGATTAAAGTCGCTAGATAAGAATTCATCTGTGGTGTAGAAAGCGCCGTTAAGTAGATAATTTTTTATTTTCTTTTTAAATTGAATTTCATTTAAGGTCCTTACCTGAAGAGGTAAAGCATTAAAAAACTGTATTCTTAGATAACCAGTGCCATCTCTGGTTCTACTTAGTCGTAGGAAATTATTGTTTAGATTATCTTTAATTCTCGTGTTATAACAATGAACCTGATCTCTGGTGCTAAATGAATCCTGATTTTTTTTTATATATAGAAGATACTGAAATACATAAGTACAGGGTACAGTCATGATTCTCAATTTTTTAAACTGTTCTTTACAGTCATCCCTAAATTTTAATCCGGATATTATTCGTATAACTCTTCTTTGGGCTGAGAATACGTTTGCACAGGTTGTTGCATGCCCCCATACGTATGAAATTGTAGAGTGGATGAAACTGTGATATGCAGTAGTTAAGGTAATTTCGGATACTTTACCAACGAGGTTTCGGAGCAGGTAGGTGTATTTCGAGATTTTGGTACAAACATAAGCTGTATGATTTTCCCACAACAACTTTGGGTCTAATTTCACACCCAGGAATTTAATAGATTCAGGGTTATTTGCTTCCTCCATGTTACGCAAACTGAATATCATGGTTTCCGTTTTTGATATATTCAGGCATAACTTGTTAGACATAAACCAGTTCTGTATAGTTGACTGGATTTGCGGTACCTCATTCAACAGGTATCCTAAATTACAGCTGGGAAGGGTCAAACTAGTCACTATAACTTTTTATAGTTAAATCTTACATAGGGGGTAGTTTTCGCACCCTCTGAGGATAACAGTGTAGGATGTTGATGGTACGTAAGTTTCTGGTTCTATTTTAGAGTACTACGCAATTTCAGCTAATCATAGCATCCATGAAAATAGAAATCCTGTTGGATTTTACGTTTTTTCTCGTGTCCTTTGAACTTAAATGTGGTTGTTCTCAACCCTATAGGGGCAGTTTATGAATATTACGTCGGACCTGATGTAGTTTTTTATCACTTTAAAAAACTCAGACATTTTGAGCTTTTTTAGCAGTCATTGCTGTTTTGGATAGATTTTTTTATATATGGGGGCTAGTTTTCACCCCTCCCTGGGGGTGTGTTTCATAATTATTGTATGTACGCTGCTGTTTAACCTTAGTTTGTATAATTCGATTGATTAAGAAGTAACAACTATTCTGGTAGCTTATTCTTCTTTTTATCCCATTTCAGGGGTGTTTTTTGGCTCTAGCTAATGATTTTGGGGGTGTACGATTTTTTTTACCCCGGATTTGGATTCGGCGACCGAAAATACATAGGACTACATGGGTCTGGTTCTCTGCTTTGAACTTTTATTTTTTTTGTGGGGCTGTGTAACCGGCTATAATGTAAAACGATAATATTTAGTTACATCATGTCAAAAAATCCATTGCCGTACAAGAATTTATGATCTGATTGCCAAAAAATGAGATTCAGCCCCAAACGCAGGTAATTGTTTATTTATATTTACAGTTACCATAATTTTTAGACGGCACAATTGTTAAAAAAAAAAAATTGTAGGTGTTGAATAACATTTTAGAATCGATGCCGTACATTTTGTAATGATCTTGCACCCTACGGGTCTAGGGAAGAGGTTGCGCCCAGAATTTCTCACCCTGTAATTTGGGCCGATCCAGGAGCTCCCTACGGGGGGGCACTTGCACAAATTGACAAATATTGAAAAGTACCTGATAAAAACCCAAGTAGCAAAATAAATAATGTATTTTATAGTAGTTTATACAACCTTTATAAAATTACTTTGCTACTTGGGAATGGTGTAAAAAAACATATGCTGGGTGACTTCGACAAAGCGGCGCAGCCGGACCGGACGTTTCAGATTTTCGCACAGCACAAGGAAGGCCCAAGGGGGGGCAATTGCACCCTTTGCCCCCCCCCCTCCCCCTTGGATCCGCGAATGTCCTGTAACCACCAAATATGTACGGCATTACTGAATAATGAAGAAGGCATACAAATCTAATTGTACAAACGCCGTACAGTATTAAATTACAATAGGTTCTAGGTGATTATTTTTTTATGAACTATCAACATGAGGAATGCCGTACAAAAATATTTTGTCTGAAGAGCGCACTTTCGGATGGAAAATTCAATTTACCTATGTATTCACCTGTACCGCCCAAAAGTCCCTAAAGTTCTGGTTTCATATACCAGCATCGTACTGGATATAATTCATGCTGGGTCACTTGACCTCTTAAAAATTACGATGGGTTTGTATCTAACACTTTTTGATGCGTTAAAAAAAATTACTATTTTTTCAAACTTCAACATTTAAAGATACGACGAACAATATACATTTTACAGACATATGTGAGAATCAAAGTACTCGCTTGTGGTCAGGGCTGGCTCCAGGTATTTTGCCGCCCCGGGCACAGCTTCATTTTGCCGCCCCTCTCTTATATAAATACCATTAGGGTCAGGCGGGGTAAAAATGAGACAAAATTACATCTTTCAATTTTTAGGTTGCTTAGAATCGAGTCATATTTAATGAAAGATTATCATTTGTAAAAATGACAAGAAAAACTATATATGTATTTTTTTACTAAAAAGTACCGTTAGTTGATAAACAAAACTAAAACAGTGTCTCATTTTTACCCTTCAAGTGGGGTAAAAAAAAGACAGTGGAGGGCAAATGAAGGACACGTGATTTATTCCCATTCTTATTGATGTAGTACAAATGGAAGTACAAAAATAAGACAGAGGAGGGTTTTTCTTTTATATGTAATTTTTTCAGATTTTTTACTAAACAAGAAGTGGTTTGCAGAAGGGCTAGCTTCTCCTAAATTAGGAAGCTGAAATGTGCCTGCTTCAGTCTGCCCATTTGGTCTCTTTAGTCTCTTTTTTACCCCGATTTTAATTTTTTCGTTAAAATCAAATTTTTGATAATTTAAAATTAGCACATTAATAAACTTGATCACAAAATGTGAAGTATGGCACTTCTAGTTGACGTCTGCCAAATACGGACAATGCAAATAGAGAAACTCTAAAATCCTCAAAAAAGTACTAAGGTGCGTTCAAAATTTTTTTAAAAGTGAATAATATTTTTTCTCACATTAACAGTAGGCATAGGACCTGATTGGATAACGTAAAACAGTTCTGAATGTACAAAACAAACTTATATATAAAATTTAGTTTAATTTATTTCAATCTGGGTTGGATATCACCTTCTCTTTTATTTACCCCGCTACCTGTCTGTCTCATTTTTACCTTGCCTGACCTATCTTTTCAATCCGTTATTTTATATAACATTTTACCTACTGAATATTCTTGATGGTTTGTTTTTTTAGTTATAAGGTTTACAGCAGTTTTTGGATTTTCAACAATATGATTACTGTATTTAAAAGGGTAAAATAAAGTGATTGAAAAAATTAACCGTATTGAAACTTAAAAAAAATACCACACCACAGAAATTACACAAAAAATAAAATCACATATAAGAAACAGAATGTAACCTACTTTATATACAAAAAAAAAACTAACAATAACAAATTATTTATATAAAGTTAACATTACTATTACTATATTAGTGAAACAATTGTTTCCTAGCTTTTTATATTTTTTGGTAACTGTGGATTTGAAGAATTTGCCAGCCCTGCTTGTGCTCAGCTGGGGCCACTTCTCCTTTAACTTTTTAAGTCGTGATTGTCAACACCGATAAATAAAATATTCACAACTGGACAATTGACACGGGATTAAATGGTCCATGATCAGACTATTGGCAACATAGCTTTGTTTCAAGTCTATCACACACGCTAAATCTCTAATTGAATCTAAATAAGCTTGAATGATAAATGGATTTTAATGTAGAGCGTATTTTTAATTACCCATTATAAAAAAGAAACCATCTTATTTGTAACACACCCATGCTTATGGGCACGTCTAAGGATTGCGAATTAACTGAATCGATACTAGTTGTTAACTAATTATGATTTAGTTATTATACCTATTGATTAAATTTACAGAAAAAATTGCACATTCACTGTGCTATTGTTCGGACTTAATTGTATTTCAGCTTATTTGGGAATATCTTATAATACAGATAAAGATACTTTTACTCAATATTGCAACTGTTCCTGATTGTATTCGCAATGAAGCGTTCATTTCTAAGTGATGTAGCCAATAAGGTATTCTCTGAGTAGAATGTAATAATGTCCTTTGTGTCAAAGTTCTTACAATAGAGAGTACACTTTTACCGAATATCAGTCCTAATATCCAGATAAACTGCTGGCCAATTGAACCAAGCGAATTTTTAGGTTAAATTTTAATCCACATTTTTTGAGAACGAGAATAGATATCAATGTGCGGTTTTCAGGATTAAAGAGTTAATTTATTTATGAAATAGCAAGTATTGTCCGATTGTTTTATTTTGAAGCACGCTACTATCCACAGTGTGTGGAGAAAGTTGTGATTTTTTTACCTACCTTTATAACTTTCACAAAAATTATTTTATATTTTCTTGATGCGAATTTTTTTATTCACTGGTTTATGGGGAAAAAGCGGATTTTCAAATTTTTTATATCTCTCTTAAGATGCCGATTTTTTTTTAAACCTGAAATTTCTCCCATAACCAAGAGCTAATTAGTGTGACACAATATCACATTTACACCCGCGTTTCTAGTCATTAATTCCATATCCAGTATAGCAATGCAAAAAATTTTTTTAAAATTTTTATTTTTGAAATAGGTTTAGAATGTCATGAAACGTCGAGATTTTAAGTTTAAGCAAAAAAAATATGTCTGTCGTTGTGTAGGTCGGTCTGATATTGAAATTTGGTACATGCATGTATTTTAACGAGATCTGGATCTTATTCCGTTGAAGGGTTGGGGGTAAATAGGTAAATTAAGCAAGTAAGAGTCCATAAAATTGGTATTTAGTATACACGGTGTTTGGTACATCGATAGAAAGTTTTCACTGAGTGATAGTTGAGATCGTTTGGAACCTATATGACCATATTTACTCTTATGCAAAATCTCACCGTTTTTGAGATATCAGCATTTTAAAATATTTTTACGAAACAGTAGAGCTGTTACTAATATATGTTATTTTTTATGATACTAAATACTTTCAGCTATCTCAATATTTATTTTTGATATTCTTAAGATGCACTTTATCGAAACAGCACAAAAAGAAATGTCGAAGTATTGGTATAAAAATTATGCAGGACAATTTATGTACTGAAATACATTGGTTCGATTTTTTTTCTATTTTAAGTAAAATTTTCTCAAAAGCACTACTTCAATAGATTCAAATAGTTTTAAAAACTTCTCTATTGCATACTCTTTCCAATGGTATACCACGTTATGACAGAATTATAGTTCATTAAAGTAAAAAAGAAACATATTTGTAGACATTACATTTTTAATAAGGAAAGAATTAAAGAAAATCAAAATAAATTCTTTCAGCCGCAAATCGGTGATTTCATTTACTAATATTTGAGTACAATTTTCTGTCTGTGACATACTGAAATAAAATCGAACGTATTTACACGTACAGTGCACAAGAAATGAAAAAAACAAATGCTAGATATCAGGCGACCAGATGGAAATAATTGTTTTGCTTGAATACCAGTGACACATTTGAACGTGTTTGTCAAAAGCTGTTTTATTTAATTGTTTATAGTATTGTCACATTTTTCTGCAATGGCATCTTTTTCTAATGTCGAATATGTCGATATTCTCTTTATGTACGGAATAGCCGACGGAAATGCAACAGCAGCTAAAGATTTTTGTCGGGAACGATTTCCAACAAGAAGAATTCCCAATGTCCAGTTATTTTATAACACACATCGACGTATACGTGAAACAGGTAACCTTCATCATGAGAATGGGTGCATATTCTGCAACATGGTCCTGAAGTAGATGAGCAAATTTTGGAGGCTTTCGAAACAGATTCTACCAGTAGTATTCGAAAAGTAGCTCGTCAACTGAATTTGTCCATATGGAAAGTTTGAGCAGCTTTTAGGATTAAAGGAAAACATCCATTCCACTACACGCCTCTTCAGGGATTCGGAGAAGGTGACCTAATGCGGAGAACTGCTTTTTGCCGTTTTGTGTTGAACGCTGATCTGGAAGATGAACGTTTTCTTAAAAGTATTTGTGGACAGATCAGTCCAAGTTCTCTCGAGAAGGAATAACAAATTTTCATAATCTTCATTACTGGGCTGATGCTGACGGAAACCCGCACATGAAAAAACAAATGTCTTTTCAATACAAGTTCAGTGTAAATGTATGGGCAGCGGTAATTGGTAGAGCTTTCATTGGTCCGTATTATCTTCCAGACAATTTAAATGGAGACAATTATTTAGAGTTTTTACAGAATAATTTACTAGATATCTTAGACGACATACCTCTAAATGCAAGAGACAGCATGACATTTCAAAACGACGGATATACTGCTCATTACCGAATTACTGTGAGGGAATTTTTAGACGAAACATTTCCTAATCGTTGGATTAAGAGAAATGGGCCAATATTGTGGCCAGCGAGGTCTCCAGACTTGACGCCCCTTGATTTTCATGTCTGGGGGTTGAATGAAAGAACTAATTTATGAGATTGAAATAACCGACTGTGACCACCTTGTACGGAGAATTAATGAAACAGGTGCCAGAGTAAGGGAAGAAATGAGGTTAGTCATCACCACTACCCAAATACGAAAGGTACGTTAGAAATGGAGGTTCTCATTTTCAAAACGAAATGAATTAATTATTAGCTTTAGTTACATTTGTTTTAGTTAGAACTGGAAATAAAAGTAATAAAATGGTCAATACTTATTTAATTTCGTACTTATTAAAAATGTAATGTCTACAAGTATATTTCTTTTTAGTTTAATGAACTATAATCCTGTCATAACTTGGTACACCATTGGAAAGAGTATGCAATAGGGAAGTTTCTAAAACTATTTCAATCTCTTGTAGTGCCGCTTTTGAGAAAATTTTGCCTAAAATGAAAAAAAAAATCGAATCAATGTATTTCAACTCATAAATTGTCCTACATAATTATTATATCAATACTTCGGCATTTATTTTTGTGCTGTTTCGACAAAGTGCATATTAACAATATCTAAAAAAAGTATTTAAGAAAGCTGAAAGTATTTAGTATCACAAAAAAATAACAGGTATTAGTAACAACTCAACTATTTCGCAAAAATATCTAAAAATGCCGATATTTCAAAAAACGGTGAGATTTCGCATAAAGGTAAATATGGTCATATATATTCTAACGACCCCAGTTATCACCCAGTCAAAACTTTCTATCGATGTACCAAACACCCTGTATATAAAAGAAGCTATTTTCCCAAAAATTCTTTTGGCTTAAGCCACCTTCATTACCACCCCACCACATTATTAAAGCGCGTGAGAAAAATAAAATTGTGATTTAGTGTGTATACAAGAACCAAAGACCTCAAGTACTTTTTTTATTTCATCCACCTCTACTACCACCCTTTGACTTAGTCACGTCAGGGTCAGATAATCATCATCTTGTGACTGTATCCAGTTTATTCTACAACATATCAAGGTTCTATAAATGCATCATATATTTCTTTTTTGTAAATAAACTATATTATTATCATTATTTTAAATGACCGAGAAAATTCGTAAGATTACTATAAAAAAACACTTAAGTAACAATGGTACTTTTTTTTTATAACCATTATTTCAAAGAATTGTATGCTCTGCCAAAAGCGTATGTATACTGTTTTGCCCTAATTCGATCAGTTTATTTTTTGTCATTATTGTTTATAACTTTTTAATCCGAAAAAACATACATACCTCAAAATGAGCATGGTACGCTAAAACAATTCCATTTTTTATGATGATAACCTGCGAAGACTAATCTCAGCCACAAATATTTTATATGGTTGCACTAGATGTAAAAGTACTAAAATTAACACATATGAAGCAATATATAATGCCCTTCTCTGAGAAAATTTATTATAACTTCTTTATCGCCTCATCTAAGTTTTACTAATTAAAACCTTTCATAATTATCTCGTGTTTTGAAAGCAATTTATGTTTTCGCTTACATATCGTCTTCATCTTACACATCTATTTTTTATGATAACGTTGAAGTGAAATGAGAAAGGCAAAAATGATGATTTGCTTTGGCATTTTATATTTAACAATCTATTTACGAAATCAAATTGCTATTTACTGAACTCCTCTTTAAAATAAGTTAATTATATGTAGAAAGGAAAGAAAAGCGAAATGCTGGTATTTATTTTTATCACGAAGTCATTACTTATTATAATAATTATTCAAAGAAGGTTCACTCAATCAGGGTTCTTTGTAGTCGTACCGTTTTTCTGAAATCTGCTTTGAGCATTGTATAAAAACAAACTACAATCAATCGACAGAAAGTTCAACTTAAATGTTATTCTTGTGATGGTAATAATAAGACTTGTATTTAACAATAAAGATGTTTTTTACTCTACGTCGTGAAGTACTTAATTAGTTTCAGCTGCAACTGCAACTCCGTTTCCTCATAGTGCTCCCTAGGAAAATTAGCATATTAGTATATTTTATATATATTTGTATATATAATCTAATGTACCTATATCTGATGCTAACTCGCAAGTAGACGTGATTTACACAGGCTTCACTAAAGCATTTGACAGGCTTAATCACAGCATTTTATGCCCAAAATTTTAAAAATTTGAGTGTATTTTGTCGTACAGCAATTACTAACTGGTAGAAGCGAGCAATCGCGGACGCATAGGAGTTATCGTAAATGTGCAAACCGGAAGCCATTTTGTTTCGCCAATCGTTTTAATGACAGAAATCAGTATACCAAATTACAAAATTGTTTCACTAATAGCCGTTTTCTAAGGGTTTTTACTGTGTTTGCCGTCATACTATATCTGAACCTATGTAAAAAATGGCTTCAGTCAAATATATCATAAAACTGGAATACGTCGTGTACTTCCTTACGAAGCATTTTAGGGCATATCTTCATTAGAACTTTTATGCTTGAAATTGGCCTCTTGAATTATATTATGTACGATGTATACTTGGTGGAAACGTACTGCCCCTGCCAGCTGCATTTTTCAGAATTTATGCTTAAATATCTTGAAAACCCTCGACTTTAAGGGGTTGTTCCCATTGAGACCTTTAACCGGCATGGTTTGAAGTACAACATACTCTGAAACCATTTTTTAAATAGGTTCAGATACGGGATCCTTTGTTGTTATTTTTCAAATCATATCTTGAAAATAGATATTACTATATTGAATACTGGTGACAGCGATATGCAGAATTTGTATATACTTCGGGTATACTCCAGGGTTTTATGTTAGGTCCATTATTCTTCAATATTTTCATTAATGGCAGTAGAGTAGAACTGGGTGACACTTGTCTCTTATATGCAGATGATGTGAAGCTATACAATAAAGTAAATTATGTTAATGTTTGTGTGCCATTACAAACTACCCTTAATAAAATTAATGAATGGTATAATTTAAACTAATTAAAGTTGAACATAGGGAAGTACAATGTTCTAACCTTTACTAATAAACACCAATTTGTCGAATTTAATTATTGTTTAGAAGATTCAGTGCTTACGCGTCCCTCAACATGTCGTGATCTTGGTGTAACATTTGACAGTAAACTAACCTTTAGTTATCACATTAACATCATCACCAATGAAAGTTTTAGAACACTGGGTTTATAATGTGGGGTTTTCATGATTATAACTACATTAACACACTGAATCAAAGATACCAATCTTTTGTTCGATCCAAATTGGAATATTCGTCAATTATATAACAGATTGTGGTGCTACTTTAAGTTCACTAAATATGTGAACACCTAAGGCGGGTTTAAGGCAAAACTCGTTATTTTATCTGCCGACCAGGCACGGAACTAGAAGTTATGGTTATTATGAGTACAAACAGGGAATTAGCTCAGCGGCGGCTGGTGAAATTTCAATATTTTTTTTCTCGTCTGTGGCGCATGGGACCCATACGAAATTTGGGAAATAACATCTAGAGAAGCACTTCTCTAATGACCCCTAAAAAATTTTGAAAAAGCAGTTTGCGAAAAAATTTTTGAAAATTTGCTAGCCTCCCCTGGGTCTAGGGACCCCTGTTTACTTTTATTTTTTTTTGTCATATGCATTTGACTTTTCATAAAAATGCATCGACAGATTTTAGAGTTTGTGAAAATATTTTCATTACTAACTGAAATACAATGAACTGAAATTTTGTAATTTACAATTTAACAAATTACAATATTTCAATTCGTTGTATCTCAGTTAGTAATGAAAATATTTTCACAAACTCCAAAATCTGTCGATGCATTTTTATGAAAAGTCAAATGCATATGACAAAAAAAAATAAAAGTAAACAGGGGTCCCTAGACCCAGGGGAGGCTAGCGAATTTTCAAAAATTTTTTCGCAAACTGCTTTTTCAAAATTTTTTAGGGGTCATTAGAGAAGTGCTTCTCTAGATGTTATTTCCCAAGTTTCGTATGGGTCCCATGCGCCACAGACGAGAAAAAAAATATTGAAATTTCACCAGCCGCCACTGAATTAGCTGCATAGTATTGAGTGGACTCAGCCTGGGCATACATTATTTTAGGTGGGGCGGGTGATGGGGGTTTAAACAACTTTACTCTCTCCGAGACTTTATGATTTAGGACTGCGGTGGCCAATAAATGAATGGGTAAGGTCCTTCCTATCTAATAGACAAATAAAAACAAAAATTAATAAAGCTGAATCAGACACTTTCAATATGAATATTGGAACCACCCAGGGGAGTGTACTAGGTCCTTTGTTATTCCTATTATTTATAAAGGACTTGCCGAGGTATATCACAGAAGGTAAAGTTTTTATGTATGTGGGCGATCACCGTCATAGACAAGGTAAAAATAATACTTGGTGTCATCAAAACCTTCTCATCATCAATTATGTTAAGACCAGTTGCATCGAATTTAAAAATAAGCATTAACCAAAAATTTACGTTCAGCAGCCACGAAGTTAAAACTGAAACTACAGCTTCCTTCTTGGGAATGACACTGGACAGTAATGTTCTCTGGGAAAAACACAAACTTCATCTAAACTAAACAAAAGTTTCTATGTTATCAGCTCATTAAAAAATAGTTTAAATAAGGGGGCTCTCTTAAGCGTTTACTATGCTTTTGTACTTTCCGCTACTGCATACAACACTGTTGTTTTGGGGCAAGCGAGTGAGGTCTCTAGAATATTTATCCATCAAAAATGGATTATTAGACTTATCCTTAATCTCGATTACAGGGAATCTTGTGACACATTTAAAAAATAGAAAATATTAACAGTGGTGTCTACATGTCTGCTGAAACTTTTGACTTACATTTATAACAACAAAAATAAATATAAGAGGAACAGATATTTCCATAATTACTTCACGAGAGTGTCAACACAAACGCGAGTTCTTTAAGAAATCACTTGTAGATGCTGGGTACCGTATTTATAATATTTTACCAGATGAAATAAGAAATAGTAACTCTCAAGTTATTTTTAAAAATAAACTTAAGAAACTCTTACTGTGTCAGACTCTTTAGAGAATTAACGAATTTTGTGTTTTTTTTTCGAACTTATTAATGTTCTTATATATCTTTGTCTGTTTTGTGTACTTTTAATTTTATTTATTGACTAAACTTAAATGTGTGTATACATATATATTATATACTTCACTGTATTTTATTTATATCTTTTTACTAGGTATATATGTTGTCATTATAAGCTCATACATGGGCATGTGTGACTTATCTTATCCATGTGGTTTGTATGGCCAAAATATGAATAGAGCTTATTATTATTATTATTATTATTATTATTATCATTATTATTTACACAATTTTACCTAATTAAGTACTTTAGAAAATTTACCCAGTTTGTGCAAAACAATAAAATTTTTAATTTTGCAGGTGTCAGGTAGGGCACAAAGCCAAAATAATTTTAGGTGGGCCATGGCCCACCCTGGCACCACCGTAGTTTCGTACTTGCTGCTACCCCCAGAACTTACGTTCAGAAATTCTCGCCTTTATATAAAAAGTGTGAGAACTATAACAATCTTCAAGATCAGTGTGATACTGAACTGTAGCTATGACAAAGAGATTTACTGCATACATTAAAATGTTTGTGTTGTTAAATAAATAAATAAATAAATAAATGAATGAATGAATGAATGAATGAATGAATGAATGAATGAATGAATGAATGAATGAATGAATGAATGAATGAATGAATGAATGAATGAATGAATGAATGAATGAATGAATGAATGAATGAATGAATGAATGAATGAATGAATGAATGAATGAATGAATGAATGAATGAATGAATGAATGAATGAATGAATGAATGAATGAATGAATAAATAAATAAATAAATAAATAAATAAATAAATAAATACATACATACATACATACATACATACATACATACACAAATACATAAATAAATAAATAAATATGATAATAAAAATGCAGATAATATTCGTAAGAAGCTCTGAGAATTATGAAAAAATTACATAAACTCGCTCATTATCACATTATTTCCCAAAGAAATTTCGAAGGCGAAAACAGAAAACGCAGTTTTTATAAAATAAAATAATGCAGATTAAAAAAATGCGTGACAGAAACTAAAATAAATATTCATAGGGTTATATTCCGAGAGCTCTGAATTTTATCGGATAAACTGTGGGTAGCTTTTTTTTTTGTAAAATTTTACTTAAAAAATGTTCGAGACTTAATAAAGTACCGTACCTTGTGTAAATTTTTAAGTCGAGCACATTTGCTTAAAAGCAAAATTTTGAAAAGAATGTTTATGAAATAAAATTTAGAGCTCGAGAGGTATATGTCAAAGTTATTTCCCAAATAAAAAAAATTCCTTACGTACTTTTTCTTTGTTAATTTTAACAAATTCTTTCTTCCCAAAACGATTCATTTTTGATTTGGAAAACATATTGCCTTATTAATTAATTGACGGGGATGCGTTCTATAGACGACTTTTGTTTCGTAGCCATGGAAACGGACGTGTTAGATGCTTTCTTGATTTTTGTTACGCGATCGTGCTTGTAATTTGTAATATGTTATATTTTGTTTTTAGTCTAATTGAGAATAAATTAAATCAATTATGTACATTTAAATGCTAGACGTAATTTATTTGCTGTTAATTTTTTAAAAAAGCTAGCTTGCGTTTATTCAGTGTAAAATTCACGAAATGTCATTAGTCTATAATTTATGAGGGAAATAATCAACTTTTGTTTTACCTTTAGAATATATAAAGCTTTGGAAATCGAGAAGGTACATCTATATAAGTACCTACTCTCATTTATTCTAAAAGAAATTATTACTGAGAATACCAACTAGTACATTAACTATTTCCATTAGGCAACATAAAGGCGATATAATGATATATTTTTTAATAAGCAGTAATATTATATGAACACGTGTTTTTGTTGTCGTTTTAACTTTCTTCTCGAATTAACTCTACAATTATTTAAGGCATATGAATGTGATAGTTTCATTTATTGCAGAATATCGGTAACTTGTATTGACCATTCCCTTTTTAGATTTCTCTAACTTACAATCTTTGACCATCACTTATACTTGTACTGCGCCAGAACTGGGTCACATGCCTTCTTCTATAAAGGGTGTTCGATCGACTATTTCCTGCTTAAGCATACAATCAACACATGTTTTTAAATATTTGTTTACAAGGTGCATTATTACAGTTACTAAAATCTTGACCTGATACTAGCTGACCCAGAAAACGTTGTTTTGCCATATAAATTATAAATTTTTGTCCAAAAAATAAAAATAAAATTTCTGGATAGGGCCACCCTTATCACCTAGGGGTATAAAAAATAGCCTACGACCTATTTTCAGAC
Organism: Rutpela maculata; assembly: GCA_936432065.2. Classification (NCBI taxonomy): domain Eukaryota; kingdom Metazoa; phylum Arthropoda; class Insecta; order Coleoptera; family Cerambycidae; genus Rutpela; species Rutpela maculata. Next base: position 22,516,349 of record OW386288.2, read on the forward strand.
CTACCAAATATACACCAAAAATTTCATAAAAATCGGTCAAGTCGTTTCGGAGGAGTTCGATAACAAACACTGTGACACGAGATTTTTATATATTAGATGACGGGCTATGTCAGATCTGGATTTGCAGACTAAAATATTTACGCATTTGTTCGTTACATAACAATTTTGTTTATATCATGAGGTTCTTACGTGAATGACGTCATGTAGCTTATTGTATTCTACTTATCAAACTTTTTCATTCACTTTCATTCATGTCAAAGGGGTTGTGAAGAAAAAGGTAATCCGTCACCTTAGAGCGTCCGCCATATTGTGTTTAAAATGACGTCGCGTAGCTTATCGTATTCTACTAGTAAAACCCTTTCCTTTGATACCTATTGTGAAGAAAAAGATAAGCCGCCATCTTGGGGCGTCCGCCATAGGAATTAGAATGATATTAAATAGGTACACTACATTGTATTGTTGTCAGAACCAAAACTGTGTGCAAAATTTCAGCTCGATTTGATAATGGGAAGTGAAATTTTAATCACTAACCCATACATACATATTTCCGGAGTTAAAAAAACCATTGAAAAATAAAAATGTAAAATTCCATTGATCCTCTCATTTCTTCTTTATACCGGGTGATTTTTTTAGTGGGTACAGCACCTTTTCCTCGCTTATTAATAAAGATAGAGTTTTGAAATTTTGCAGGCATACTTAGTGACATTTTTTGCATCTAATGCACTTTTTTAAATTTTTCTGCTGTATCCCGTCTAATCGGAAGTGACGTCAATTTTCGATTTTCAAATGAAACACTATACCTAATTTTTCTTTTGGATTTCAAAACTAGATTTTTTTCTGAGTTAGAATATGTAAAAAAAGTATTAGGTTAGAGAGGAAAGTTTTTGAGATAATGCGATTTTAAAGTTTCAGGTGTTGAGAAGCACTAAAAATCGAGTTACCTATGGAATGATTTTGGGGCAGATTAAAATTGCCGCCAAAACGCGTAGTAGGTGTATGTCAAGTCAATAGAAGTTTGCGTTGAATTTAGCATTTCAAACAATAAAAAACAAAACAATAAACATTTTTATTTCAAACAGTGACAAAAATTTAAACATGAAGCTACAATAACGAGGAAATTATCACGAATTATTTTCAAATAAGCCACCATTTTAATTTAAACACTTTTCAACTCTTCTCTTGACACTTTCTGTTGTGTTTTCAATAAACTGGGGGTTCATCTCTTGGCAGATTTCTCGAACACGTGCTTCCAAAGTCGCTCTTGTTTCGCGTTCGAATTCATAAACATTATCTTTAATGTGACCCCATAAAAAAATTCAATGGATTAAGATCCGGGGACCTCGCTGGCTATCTAATAGGCCCGGAGCGGAGGTTCCGATTCACCTGTCCTCAAAAATAACTGATAGAAGACTGTCCACCACCTTTGCATTGTGAGGTGGGGCTCCGTCTTTCATAAAATAAATTTCTCTAAGTGCTGCCAAAGGTAAATTATCTATATAATTTTCTTCCAAGAAAGGCAATACGTTTTGGGGAATAAAACGCTGCATTGAGATTTTGATCATAAACAACAGGTCCAATCAGTTGGTTGTTAATAAGCCCAACCCAAACATTGAACTTCCAAACTATCTAAAAGTTGCTGGATTTAGTTAAGTGTAAGTTAACTGTGGACCAGTAGTGTGCGTTATGTCGATTGAAAAATATCTTTGACTATTTTGGTTAAAAATCATAATGATGTTAAAGAAATCTTCGTTTGTATAATCATTTTCCATTTTTTTCACAACTTTTTGTGAACTGACGCCAGAAAACTTTGAAATGCTAAATTCAAAGACAACAACGCAGACTTCTATTGACTTGATATGCGCCTACTACGCGTTTTGACGGCAATTTTAGTCTGCCTAAAAATCATTTCATAGGTATCGATTTTTAGAGCTTCTCAACACCTGAAACCTTAAAATCGCATTATCTCAAACACTTTCCTTTCTAACCTAATACTTTTTTTACATATTCTTACTCAGAAAAAAACTAGTTTTGAAATCCAAAAGAAAAACTAAAGTGTTTCATTTGAAAATCGGAAGTTGACGTCACGTCCGGTTAGGCGGGAAACAGCAGAAAAATTTTAAAAAGTGCATTAGATGCAAAAAAAGTCACTAAGTATGCTTGCAAAATTTCAAAACTCTATCTTTAATAATAGGCGAGGAAAAGATGCTGTACTAACTAAAAAAATCACGCGGTGTTTCTATTTTTATCGAACCAATATTGTAAGCTCATTCTTCGAGAATATTGAAATTACTGTTGAACCAACCACTACGTATCTTCTATTTCTTGCAGGAAAAAAAGATTGTTTCCAGACATAATTTTCATTATTCGACCTATTTTTAGAACATTTTCTCTTATAATTTTATCAACGTGTTCAAGAGGAGGACTATCCCTAAACGAGACCCATTTTCAAAGTAAATTCTTCTTTTCATTGCACATAGTACAGTCGAATTGGTTTAGGCCAATTCCACATTCCACTATAAATTTTATTGTTGATTCTTATGTATCATGATGACCTCTCGATTAAGAAAAAAATATTTGCTGCCAAAAATTCCTAATGCGTCAAAACTTATATGCACTTCTTGATGCGCTTTCACGGATTTTCTACTTATCTGCTTAGTATATCTTGTACCAGTAATCGAATGAGAATTTTAAAATTACTAGCTTATTTCAAATAAAATTCATAAAAAATATATACCTGTCCGATATGTATATCAATTCGCCATCTTGGGGAAAAATAGAGAAAATAGCCAAAAAAATTTAATATCTTTTCGATAAAAAGGAGTAATTTCACCAAAGTTGCCAAAAATAAAACTCACCTATGGTCAAATATAATGCACGAAACATGGGCGCTGTAAGTCAAATAGAACGGTCAAAGATGACGGACGAAATACAAATTTTTTATTCTTCGTTAAGTATCAAGAAGGCATTGTGCGTCACTTCCTTTTTACTTCCACATCCAGTGGAAGTATAGTAACGACAAAAAAATTTTTAAAAATTTTTATTGTCCAAATAGGCTTAGAATGTCATGAAACGTCGAGATTTTAAGTTTGAGCGAAAAAAAAATTTCTGTCTGTCGGTCTGTCGGTCTGTAACTTTTTTTTGTGCGCACGTTTACTCTGGAACCGTTTAAGATATTGACTTGAAATTTGGTACACGTATGTATTTTAACGTGATCTGGAACTAGATTATATTTTCATCTTGTTCCATCGAAGGGTTGGGGGTAAATTGGGGTAAATTTGGGGTAAATAGGTAAATTAAGCAGGTAAGAGTCCAGAAAATTGGTATTTAGTATATTAAAGAGAAGCTAAGGTCTCAAAAAAAATTTTGGCATTAGCCACCCCCATTACCACCCCCACCCCATTATTAAAGGGGATGAAAAAAAATGTGATTTAGTGTGTGTACAAGAACCAGAAACTTCCAAATATTTTTTTACTTCATCCACCCCCACTACCACCCCCTATCACCACCCCCACCTCACTACTGATGTATGGTATCTTTTTATAGGTTTTTGGGGTAGAGGATTTTAAATATTATATTATTAAAGTTCCATAAGCAATTATTTCCACGTGCAAAATTTGGATGTGGAATTAGTGATTCCTTGGGCAGCGGTTTTTTCTGTTCGATTGTAGGATCTTAGGAGGTAATTTAAGGGGATAAAGTTCATTTTTTTTGTTTTTCAAAAACAGCGCATTTTTTACAATTTTCAAAAATGCGTTTTCTTTGACCCTCCTTTTTTCATCCAGTTTTCATTGGAACAAAATGAAATATACTATAGAAAGTCTCGCATAACTTCAAAAATTTAATACAAAATGAAACTTCATTAATTCGATAAGGAAATTTATTAAGTATACGCGTGGTAATAATAATAATATATGAATATATGATCAGTATTCCGAACCAAACAAAAAAAGTTTGAAGCAAGAAAATTTTGATTTTTTTCTTCCATTTTTGATGTTTTCTATTTTTTTCCAAGATGGCGGATTGACCTATACATGTGAGGCAGGTCTATATTTTTTAAGAATCTTATTTCAAATAATACATATAACTTTCAATGCACTAGGAATTTTTGGGCGCAAATATGTTTTTCGTAATCAGGAGGTCATAATACATAAGAATCAACAATAACAATTCTAGTTGAATGTGGAATGTTGCCGAAACCAATTCAACTGCACTAACATATATCAAACATCGGTAACCTCAAGGATAGGATTTTGCAGAGCGAGAGAGAAATATACTTTTATTTTCGGTTCATTTTAGTCAAGTATTTAAAAGATCATAAGATTTTCATTTTTTATTTTCTTTTACCATGTATTGTAACTGCATTATCTTTAAAATTATTTCAGATACTTAGCATTGCTCTAAGGAATATAACCATATACAGTTTTTATCATAAATGTTTTATATAGTTAAATACCATACTCTAAAAGTGAAATAAGGAACTATTTTCATTGACAAATTACAATATTCTAGTACAAACAGAAATTTACTGTGAAAAATATATATAGTTATATTCGTTAGAACAATGGCAAGTATATAAAACAGTTTTAAAGATTATACTATGTTTGATTTTGTAAATATTTATAATGAATCGAAAATAAACGCATATTTCCCTCTCACTCTGCAAAATCCTGTCATTAATAGCAAAACTAGCAAATTCTCCCACTACTTGACTATAATTTAAGCAACAGGGGCATAAAATGGTACGTTTTATCACAAATTACTGAAATAAAGTCATTTTGTGCATCAGTTTCAACAATATTTTTTCTATGACTGTCTTCAACATCTATATTTAAATAAGTAAATTTCAGGATTCGTTTAAATGTCAAAACACAAATTTATAATTTGAGGTTCCTAAAGCGAAGATCTCGAGACAACTTCTATTGTTTCAATGCACTCTTATGATTCGACTATATGCCAAAGTGAAATAATGTTACTATTTATCAGATCGCGGAAAAGCTAGTTGTAAAACAATTAAATATATGGTATAATAGAAATAAGTCAATAATAAATAACAAAATGCCTGAATTTTCACAAGCAAAAGATGTCAAATGTTTAGGTACCTACTTGACGAAAGATTGTCATGGAATTATCAAATTGAAGATGTCTACAAAAACTTAACAAGGGATTTTTTGGTATCCAACTTAAAATTTCGATGAATGAGCAAATACTCCTTCACACTATATACTATTCATGTATCTCATACAATGTTATATTTTGAGGTGTGCAATTGAAATAGAGTATTTACAATAAAAAAGAATATGGGACTCGAATTGAACTTCAACTCCATTCGAGCAGAGATTATTTACTTAATTTTATTATAAGTAGGTATTTTATATTATATATTCTGTTTATTTGTTTTATATTCTATTTCATTTTTTAATTGCTATTGAAATGACTTGCCATTTATACAAAATAATTTTGTCATCTTGTGGTAAATATACTATCTATCTCCATCAGTATATCTATAATCATTTGTTTTACTCACAAAAAACCATTAAAATGTAGTTTTTTTAATAGTCGTAGAAATAATAGAATTTATTATCGTTGTAAGTTTAAAAAAATATATGAATTATGTCGATTATTATTATTATTATTATTATTATTATTATTATTATTATTACTGCATTCAGGATATTTTCTTTTATGAGCAATTTGCATACAAGTACTTATTAGGTATGTATTGCAGCTAGTTGTAATTATTAGTAGAAAAGTTATTTACAGTGAAATCATATTTATATTAGGTATCATGAATTTAAAATAATAATGATGATTCCTTTAACTAATTAATTAAAGATTGAAGAAACACGTAGTGGTTTTTTTTCAAAAACTGTTATTAAAGAGAATGAAACAAAAGTACCGAAGAAGTTGTTAGTTGTTGGCTTCGGCTATTGCTATCCTGAAAAAAAGTGATAAAAAGTGATTAAAATTATTTTCTATTTTGTTACGAAAGTGTAAGCAATAATTGTAATTATTATGAATTTAATCTATAATGAAAGTAAAACGTCAGCAATTTCACTACTGCTTATTTAAATCTCCTTAATTACTTTCCAGGGTTTTTATGAAAATATTTTTTAATAGCGAAAGTTTTTTTTATCATTAGTAATAATATACTCTTAACTGGTTTTCCAAGGTATCTTATCGCATCCAGTGAATGTCTTCATATAATGATAATTAATGTTAGGTTATAGAAAAAACAAAAATAAAAAAACATTTTATTAAATCTTTTATAAAAGAAGGTACATAGTTCTGCTTAAAATAATACTGAATACATAGAGAATATAGCCACCTTATCAGTTATTTTACAATAATTGAACAAATAAGTTAGGTAAAAAAAAACGATATAAACATAGTAAAATATAAAAAACATACAAAAACATAAATATATACAAATTATGACAAAGGCTCATAAGAATTACAATACAAAAAAATCAGTCTTTCAAGTGTAGAAGAATTCTAGGAGAATAGTAGTTTTATGTTTTAGATAATATTTCTTTATTCGTTGATTGGTATATTCTTACTTATTACTACTATTTGCTTTATTTCTATCAAACCAAGATTGATAGAAAACTATTTGTTGCTGAAAAAATTGCATTGCTAACCACACAATACTGACTAACCACTAGCAAAACATTGCCTATTTATAAGAGATTTGTCAGACATATTCTTGTGTTGACTGTTATCTGTATATACTTTCTTTACATACTATTGACCACTTTGTGGTCTACGTTTGGCGGCAATAAAGCAGTATTAAGAATATTTTATTCTTGTTATCTGATTATATGTACAATATTTTACGAGATACAAGAAGTCAACTCCCCGATGGAAAGTTTAGTGATTCGTGTTTTATTAAACGTATTGTGTTAACATGTATATTAAAAGTGCAAACAATTATTAACAAACAGATTGTTACTCAATAATAATAATACCTATATCTAGTCAATTTAATAGATACACGTTCAGGAAATAGTATCAACAGATATCCATTTAGAAAATTATGAAAGTTTTATCTGCTCCTTATATGAAATATCTTATAGTGTATAATGATCCGGAAGCTAGCGACAGTTTTGGTTGATGGCGAAGCAAGGAATTGTAGGGCCTCGTGCAGAAAATTGGACTCCCAGGCCACATTGGAAATATTTGTTTAGTGAAAAAATGAATACACGAAAACAAAGAAAATATGAGCCATAATTATTTATAAGAGGGTCCCCTTCAGGTTTGGGCCCTTGTACATTGCACAACCGTGTTATGCCATAGCTCCGTCACTGAATTTCTATACCATAAACTATTAAGAAGTTTCAACATTAATGATTTAAGTCTAACTACTTCGTTTCTGTGACATATTTTTTCAAGTGGCCGACGCATTTTGTCCCACAAGTAATATGGCGGGCAGGATTTTTTCGAGCATTCTAGGATGTCTATAATTCACATTAATGGTTTCGGTCAACGACACTAGTTGAAACATTCCTAATGAACCTTGTCCCGCGCGTTCCCTGACCGACAACCTTTTTCACTATTTATGGCACAGAAACAGTAGAAGAATGTAAAAAGAATGTTAATAAAATCGGTCAAAAATGTATGTCGCTGTCTCCCGGGCTATAACACCAAGAGCCGGAAATTATGATGATTAATGGTATTTGAAACAACTAATTGCTGATAGCGAGTTGTAAAGAAACTGAGTCTTTTGTTAAGATTTTATGACTCTTCCTTATTAGCGTCGTTAAGTGGACAGTGAAAGGTGTTGAAAGTAAAGCCAAAGTTTTGATTTTCTCAGAAGCTTGAAGGATGAATAAAGGAAAGGAACAAAAGTACTAGTTTTAGTTTAAGGAGGAATAAAAGTGTGAAAGGAAAGAGATAGTAGCGAAGAGTTTTTCGAATGTAGTAAGAGAAGAAATTAATTTAAAAGAAAGAATACAAGATAGGCAATTATAATGAGAAGATTGAATGATGTAGATGGAATGAATATGAATATAATTTATTATGGAAATAATGATAAAAAGTGTCTGAAAAACTTGTGTGAATGTTGTTGATGACAAAAGCAAAAGCATTACCTATCAGTTTGACATATAGCCTCCTTATTTAAAGGTATAGAAAACAAATAAAACATATTTTTTTTAAATTATACACTCCTTAAGTAATGAGAATCTCAACAATTTTAATCATTTAAACAAAATAATCTTGTTAGTTGATTGATAATAATTATTAGAGATTTTTCTTATAAGAAATTTTTTATTAAAGAAAAATAAAAGATAATCTAAAAGTTGATAAAAAATTGTCAAACGATTCTTCGAGTTTTATGAAATCAAAGTAAACATTTTTGTTTCTAGCACGTTTTCTCTAAAATTGATAGTTTGAACTAAAAAACTCCAAAAGCTCAAAAATCGTCAGTTATTTTGCTTAGTATCTCTTGCATATTGATGTGTAAAAAAAACATTTCAAACAAAAGTTGCTTACTACTTTTTGTTGAATAAGATGCCGTGAAAAATATGATTTCTATTTGAAAAAACAAAGCTGACACTCAAATAACTTTGAAAACGTCCACCGAATCAAAAATAAACTAGCTAAAAACGTACTCTTCGCCAATTTACTGAGCTTTTTATATAATTGTTACACATTTTATAGAATACTCTTCGCAGTTTTCTTGTAAATAATGATAGTTTTTGGACATCCTAAATTTTGCGATACCATCTTCGTTGTGAAAAAAATTATATGAAAAAAAAATGAAAAAAAAATATCCAACCTGTGTGGGATTCGAACACACGATCTTTGGATTGCTACAACAACAACAACAACAAGCATTTATTCATATTCACATACAATAATGCGTCATTTCGGAGTCCGGCCCGGAGCCAACCAGATAACCACGGCGAACATCGCCGAGGTGGGTGTGAGGTTGGGCGGGGAGGGTCCGGTCTGGCGGTGACGAAAACAAAAAATTGTTATGGAAATAACATTTCGCAAGATTTCTATTTAAGTACAAGCGACAAAAATTGAGAGAATATTTTGTTTTAAATTAAATGATTAATAACTTTTTTATTTACTGATCGATTTTCTTCAAAACCGATAGGGTTCTTCCTCTAGCTAACACTAACTTACTTTCCAAATTTCAATACAATCGGACTTTTCTTTCTTAAGTTATCGTGCTTAAAAGAAACGTGACGGACGGATAGACGGACGGACGGACATTTTGAAAGTTGTTCAGAATTCGTTTACTAACACAATGATATGAAATTTTTTTCTCTACGAGTGATATTTACGATTTTAGAAATGTGCCGATCTTCGTTTTTGCGAAGAGTATAATAATACAATTTTGTTTTCCCCTCAAAATCAACTACTTTTGTTTGAAGCATTTTTTTTCTTAAATGTGTTGCTTTAGGTTAACTGAAATGGGACACTCGGTATAATAAGATCATCGTGAAGCATTAGAAAAGGTGTTTCAATAAGTATTTAAAATTGTGTGGGACATTCCAATAGGAGAATTTTTTATTTTTCAAAATAGTTTGACTTTTATATGAGACATCATATTTATGTGAGATCTATCGATCCATTTTGTACCTTTTTCTACGACATAAAGAGAACAGGAAAGATAATCGGTACCCATACAGTCACTATAACGTTCCCAAGCAAAAATGTTTTTTTATTTATTATTTATTATTTCAACCGCTCAGACAAGACAAATTAAATGATACCAGTGCGAGAGCAACATCTAAAGTAATATCTTCATTTAAGATGGATCTATCTGTTTTTCATAAAAGCGTATGAATATGATTCGTGTATTATATGATATAAATGAGTTTTAAGCATGAAATGATAAATATGGACTGGGGAAGAATATCGATGATTATGTTGATGATGAGTATTAGAAGAAAAATAACAAGGTTAAATAAATAAGGCAAAACATATGATTCAATGTGGATATGTAACAAGCGAGAAAGAAGTATTTGTGAAAAAGAAAATGTATAGTTAGAAAAATTGATATAAGTTTAAAGTTTAAGAAAGTGATTAGTATGTTATATGTTGTCGATTTCTGTTATTGATGAGTACAAGTTTAAAAGGGTTAGTGAATGCAGAATATACACAAAATTTAAGTTAAGTGGACTATTAGATATGAATATGGACTATTCAATTACCAATCTGAATATCAAATATCTTAAAACATAGACAATGAATTTTTGTAAGTTCATTCCTGTAACGTAACAGGTTTAGTTTGCAATGTGAAACATAATTCTTCTACTACAAGAAGTAGACACTACCTTTTGCAATAAATAGTAGAAGACAATGTCCGTTACAAGTAAAAAACATGAATAACCAATCAACTGAACGAATTGCGTACTACCTATTTAGAGTATAACTTTGTTCCATCATAAACACTCTTCTGTTATCGTCTAGCTTACAAGCTTTGTCATTTTTCATTAAAAATCTTATTAACCTAAGTTACTCTTGCTATAACGCGGCCTTGAAACATTGGAACTGCTGGCGCTGGAATCGCCCTTTGCCTGTTGACTTGGAGCAAACTCGTTAGTATTCAACCCTGCCGGAAGTGTTTGGTATTTCGTAGAGTACTGATTGCTTCCTTTATCCTGAGACTGGTTCTCAGTAGCTCTTCCCCCAGTAGGTAAAGGCTGAAGAGGTGCTCCGAAATGGGCACTTAACTGAGCTTTGATTTTTTCTTGTTGTTCCGGACTGAAGTTCTCGAACCCTGTGATAATTGGAGGCAGGGATCTTATGGGGATAGCGTTTTGAGTTTGTGCTCCTTGTTGGCTGTTGGCCTCAGGTTGGTATTGGAACTGTTGGGTGGGATACGCGTTTTGTTCTTGTGAAGGAGATGGATTAATACGGGCGTATTGTTGGGAAGCGATTTGAGCTATTTGGGCTAGCTGTAAAGGAGAAGGTTGAGGGGCTGGTTCAGATTGAGGCGCTGCTGCTGCTTCTTGTGTGATGAGGGTTGGATGGGGAGCTTGGGCAGGAATTGCAACTACGTTTTGTCGGTACTGAGGTGGAACAGCAACTACTTGGTAATTCCCTATTGTATGAGCACCTGCTGGTTGCTGGACGATCTGTTGTGCAGGTTGTTGCTGGTAATGGCCATGGAGAAGTTGGTGTCTAAAATAATAAAAATATTAATTTAGTCACATCACATATGTCACAATGATTCTTTGTATATGAAATGTACACTTGCAGGCAAGAAGAAATGTTTATAAAGCAAAGTCATCTCCAAATATCAGGTTTGGTCGTTCGGTTAGAAAAATAAAATTGTCACCGTTTTTACGCATAATAGGCCCTTCGGCATTTTTTTTATTTTAAAAATTGAAAGTAGAATACTTTTTAAGGTAATTTCCAAATTTTTAGGTTTTTATTCGAACGTTTAAGCCCTTAAATAAATTGCCAAAGTTGGATCGCGAGAAAACGGGGCGGAGATTCGCGTGACGCCATTTTGTAGATGCTGATCAGGCGACAGTCGAGATTTAATAATTAAAAACCTTGGAGGTGAAATAAAATAGAATTTTAAGAAGAAAAGGTTCTATGCAACTTTTCATAAAAATTGACAGTCTTTAAGTTATAAGGACTTGAAAATTGGGATTTTAGCTCAAAACAAGGTATTTCAAAACAATATTCGTCAAAATAACTCGAAAAGTATTACATTGAGTGGAAACATGCTAGAGACAAATAAGAAAGCTACTAAATTGAGGATGAATTTTGTTTTTTTCTAATTTCTGTAGAGTTAATGGTTTCGGAGATCTGGAAGTATACAGGTGGCGTCCGAACGTCTATAAGACGAAGTGTTTAAATGTTAAATATCTCAGAAACTATGACACTTACGTCAAAAGCGGCAAGAACAAAAATGAAAGACTATTAACTAGGCTTTCAAATGTTTTTTTCTTTATTTCTATAGCATAAAAAACAAAGAAGTTATGACAGAAACAATGTACTTTTTCAATTTTTGTTTATGCAAAATGTCACGAATCAGCGAAGCGCTTTGTACTGAAACCCAATCTTTAACATTGAATATCTAAGGACTGGATATACTTATGAAGCTGAAATTTTAATAGCTTATCTAGATGATCTAATTCTATTGAATACCAAAAATAACGAAAATAAATGGTCGGTAACAAGCCCATTGCTGAAGCTACATTCAGGGGCGGCTTAAGGGCCGGGCAACCCGGGCGGCTGCCTGGGGCGCCGGCTCGGAGGGGCGCCAAACTGAGGGCAAAAATTGTTAATTTTTTTTTAATATACCTTTTTTAATTTAATAATAGTTTTCGTTGGAAAATAATATCAAATAATATCAGAATATATATCAGTTATAATAATTGTAATAATGTAGAACAGTCGAATAACAATAAAGCCGTCTAAATAATTCAAAAATGTAACGCAAATATCTTTGTTTAGCTATGAGACACCTTGCTACTCATACCTCAAGCTTCCTGCCCTATTATTAACTGACACGGAGTCGATCATTAAAGATTTCGCATAAATGAAGGCAGGCAACGTGCACTTTTCATTCAGAAAAAAATCAGAATATTCAGAAAATTGTTATACCAACATTAGCTTTATGTATTTCATATCTTACATAATTTACTGTTTATAAATAAATAAAAAATGACAATTTGTTTTGTATGAAATATTAAAACAATAAAGAAGAACCTTCCTGTAAGTAAACTTGTGTCGGAGATCTTCTCATTATAATAGCGTAGGTGTAGACAAAAAAATTTATACTTATTATACATTAATTATTATTAATAATATGTTGTAAATGCACATTGATGTGTAAACATAAATTACTTGAGCAGTGCCCTGGAGAGAAAATACGGACCAGGTGGGAAAAAATTTTTTTGATGAGCGGGGTGAAAATCATTCCCGTACGGTTTCTTATGTATATTTTAGACAGTAAATAATTACGCGCAGACAAACCAACTCATTAATACAAATTCCTTAATTTATAATAATATTGATTGTGATTTCAGAAAAAATAGTATATGTACTTCGGTGTGAAAGCACATTCCCGCACTGTACTGCTTTCACACCTAAATACACAATATACTATTACGTTACAAGACCGAAAAGAGGTGTTTTACAGGTAACCCAAGCAGATTGCAGGGCGAGCCGCGGGCGAGTCCTGGAAGCTTGGGGAGACCGGTAAAACACTGTTTTTCGGTTATGCAACGTACAATATCTTTTTTTTCGGCCGACACTGTCATACAAAATCAGTTCTGTATTATTTTTTTAATAAATTTTCTAACAAATACAACGACAAACAATAATAACTAATTAAATAAAATATTTTTACGACCGACACTATTATACAACTTCAATTTCTGTTTGTAACGCTTCAAAATCTGAATCCATACTTTCCATAACTTGTGAATTGACTTTTGAAAACTCGTAAAAGTTAAGTGTATTTATCTATTTGACACTTATCTCAACAATTAACACAAATTCGTTTCCACAGCAATGAGAATAACAGGCCAATCTCTAATGTCACTTGCTGGTTTAGCCCAGGAAAACGTTAATTTCTGGCGGATAATTTTTCTAGAAACGGTGTACTTTCTGGTCGCCCAAAAAAAAAATTTTTGGTATATTGAAAATTCTTTGACCAGTGTAATTTTAGGGAAATGTTTTTGCTTTTTTTTAACACTGTAGGAGTAGAGTCAAATTTTTTCTCTAAATTTTGTGCAAACACTTTCTGAAGAAGTCAATAATACAGCCACTTTTCCTCAAGAGATGCAGCATTTTTCGACAATATCTATTTGGCCAAACAAGTATGGCTGAAAGTTGATCAAAGTGGACTTTAATACATTGCTTAGGTTGAAATTATTATTTTGTGAAAGTTTCTAATAACAGAACAATATTTAAAATGTAGTTCAGAAAGTATGTGTAAAAACTATCTCAAATCGAGTAGCCTAATTTGATGTACTATTAAAATTCATTGGAAACTGAATAAAATTAATATGTTCCCTTGCTGGTTAATAAAATAAAGCATAACAACAAATTAAATGAGAATACACCAAAACAAATAATATTCTAACAATAAATAAAACAAGCTAAAAACGTACTCTTCGCCTGTTCACTGAACTTTTTATATAACCGTTACACATTCTATAGGATACTCTTCGCAGTTTTCTGTAAATAACGTTAGTTTTAGACATTTTTAATTTTATAGTAAGAACTTAGTTGGTAAAAGAAAGTGTGTAAAATAAAGTAAAAATAAAAAAACATACCAAACCCCATTTGGGTTTCGAACCCGGGACCCTTGGATTCCGAGTCAATTTCAATTAAAAGGGTAAGAACTACACCACCACCTTACACGTAAAAAAATTTTAATTTTTACATTATAAGACATGAGCTAAAATCATATTTTCACGGTTGCATATTACATTATGAAATGTATATTTGTAAAATATATAAATATTGAGATATTAAAATGAAATATCATTCCACCAAATTTCTATTCAATTACAAAAACATAAAAATCAAAAATTTTTTTTCAAATTTAAATCATTAATAACATTTTTATTTACCGATCGATTTTGTTCAAAAACAATAGGGTTCTTCCTCTAGCTAACATTAACTTAGTGTCCAAATTTCAATACAATCGGATTTTTCTTTCTTGAGTTATCGTGCTTACAAGAAACGTGGCGGACGGACGGACGGACAGACGGACATTTTGAAAGTGCCGATCAAATACAATATACTCTTCGTTATCGTATTTGCGAAGAGTATAATAATGTCGAATAAAGACAACATAAGTAGTAGTAATTGACAAACGTATTGTGTATGTGTATGTGTATGATTCTAGTGGGCCCTCCTTTGGTGTATGACACGCCTAACGGCACCATTCCACCTGCCTCGGTTGCTTATTAAACCTGCGCCGTAGGCTTTATATTTTCGTCTCACAAATTGTTACCGATTTCAGTTGTTACGCAACTGCGAGATATTTTTCAGAATTTTGTGAATTTGCAACAGATGCTCTTGTGAAATTTTCATAAAAAATAAGAAAAAATATCCAGTCACTCTGAACTATTTACAACTACAACTTAACTGTTTAGAATTTGTTTTTTTTTTCATTTATGCAGAAAATCATTCAAAAGTTTTACAAAGTAGTGTAGTTTTACCAATACTTAATCTAAGTACATAATGAATGAAAATCCCAAACAGGAAAAACAAACAAAAGATCAATATATTTGCTAATTATTTAGTTCAGGCAAAAGAGAATGATGACGTCAGTTCAAAGATACATTGCTCCGAATACAGAACGAATATAAAGAATTAAACCCATATTCTTGAAAAATCAATTCTTCTGATTAATACTACGAAGTATTAAATTACATGAATCTGCATTTGTTAATCTACATGATGAATAATAAATTAACGTTGCTATCATTTTGATAAAAGAATCTAATCTAAGCATTGTATTATTATAATCTTATTTTATTACTATAAGATAAACTTAAAATTAACTTAGAACTTCGCTGGTTACAAAATTTTATATATTCCCCCGAGAGCATCTCATAATTCACGACTAAATAAAATAATTCAAAAAAAAATATTTTTCCCTTACTCATATATTTTTAAATAATTATAAAACATTGTTTCCGGCCTTCAAAGTTGCTTAATATAAATGACAAATAGACCTTTCTTCGACTAAAAGCAATTATACGTAATAAAAAGAAATGTACATTCATTATCACCTACTGACAAATGTTTATTCTAAATCATTACCCATTGTTCAAGTTTGTGCAATCTACATAATAAAATAGAGTGGGTACTATAACCATATTTCTCTCAAGCCTCTTAGCGGACAGCAGCATAAATTAACACCGGACAAATGCTCTTAAAGCCAGAGAATAGATTGTTTTGGTCAGGATCCGTAAGTAATTGGGATTACACTTTCCAATCTTTTTTATTTTCTATTTACCTTCACGGTCTTAAAATTTGTCTCATGCAATCAACTACAATAATACATTTATGAACTAAAGTGAAGTGATTTACTTCAAACTACAACATTCACTTTTAAGAGTACAGTGAAATGTGAATGGAATTATTGAAGCCATTAGTGGTATAGATCGTGATTAAATCAGGTTTAATTGATGTATGTGTAAATATTTGAGGATGTATAAGAAAGGTTCATTTCTTTTTAAATTATTACCTGTCTAATGCCATTTATTAAATTGTAAGCAATTTATCTAGTTAGCTTGTTCGCTGGAGGGTGCCTAATAATCCCAATTTAGTTTTTCGCGGTTTGACTAATTTTCTGACGGTTCTATAATTGCTGGAATTATTAATCATTTGTGGTGAAATTATTAAAATGTACCTATCTGGTTAGATTGTGGTATACTTTATTTTAAAACTTGTAATCTATAATTTTCTTAAGTTGCACTTATCTAATATATAAAAATCTCGTGTCACTCACAGTGTTTCTTATCGAACTCCTCCGAAACGGCTTGACCGATTTTTATGAAATTTTTGGTGTATATTTGGTAGGTCTGAGAACAGGTCGTAGGCTATTTTTTATACCCCTAGGTGATAAGGGTGACCCTATCCAGAAATTTTCTTTTTATTTTTTGGACAAAAATTTATAATTTATATGGCAAAACAACGTTTGCTGGGTCAGCTAGTAACGTTATAAAATTTTATGTACTATCTACACAAAAATTTAAACATTGATAATTTCCATAAATCTTGAATTTGAATCTTGATTTGAATTTATTTGTGTCAATGGATAGTTTTCATTGGCTTAAACATAAATGTAATTCAGATTTGTTTAATTTCTTATAAGAATCATATCTCTTTTGTTTCGCTCTCACAAGTGCTGCAATTGCAATATGCTATTTGAGTAAATAGAAACCGGTTAAAAAATACGTTTGGACGTCATTTGTTCATTTTAATTCCCTCGCTTACCGTAAAATCACTCTCAAAGATTTCTTCGGAATTCCATGATTCAGACTATGTAAATTACGAAACTTAAAGTCTCCAATTCCGTCAGTCTGTCTGTCTGTTGGCGCTATATCTGGAGAACTATCTGTGGAGAGGAATAATATTTGGTAAGTATAGTTGACGTTATTGCCAACGACGAAATAGGATGTGCTCTAATGAAGAAGATATCGATGAGACAATTTGCTAAAAAATAAGTAATTGTCCTGTAATAATCACTAAAATTATCAGAGCATAATCATGAAAGAAAAAGAGATGTTCTATTAATGGTGAGCCTATATTTTTAATACGGAGTTTTTCATGTTATTTCTAGAGAAAGTTTAAACTTTGTACTTGGGATTTAAATCCAAAAACGTTGAAGCCATTCGAGTGAAGTAGGTAATTATATTTAATGAAGTTAGATTTTTTCGTTATACAAAAAGTAATTAATGAAGAAATAGAACTATAATGGCATAGAGTTAACACAATTATTTAGGAAGAAATCGCTATACTTATAGTGAAAAATACAATTAGTGAATAAAAACAATTAACGAAAAAAATGTGACGGAGGATAATAATATTTCTCATTAGTTAATACAAATGTTAGGAAGAAATCTGTTACACTTTAATGAAAAATATACAGAATGATATAAACAAAACTATGTGAAAATAATATATTTATTTTAAAAATGATATATACATTGTTGGTCACTCTAAAAAAGTGATTAATAAAGAAACGATGCACGACGGAGGGAAATACTATTTGAAATGTAGTTGTCACTATTGATAGGAAGAAAATTTAATACGCAAGTAAAAAAATGTAGAGAAACAGAAAAAGTAATTAATAAATAACACGTGCCAAACAGAGGGGGAACTTTGTACCTTTATAGATTTTTTACTTTTACACTGACTTCAATATCAATATTAGTAAGATTAATTTATTTGTGTGTACAAAAGTATTTACTCAGGTCAACATATATTTTTTTTTAATTTTGGTCCTTGGATATACTCCTTCAGAAAAGAGACTCTAAAAAATTATCAAATTATGTGTAAAGCGTGAATTCAACAGAATATTTAATTCTATCTAATTTCCTACTAAATAAGGTTTAAACAAGGTACAGTTTTATAGAAAATAATGTATAAATAATATAAAACAAAGAAACATATTACATATCACACACCACTGTGTGTGATATGTAGTGGTCCACTCACCAGTCTGCATAAAATAAAATAATTTATCATTATTATGGGTTGAATACGAATGAATCTGATCACGTGCTGTTTACATTGTTTCATTGTTTTTAATGTAACTAAGGCATTGCAATATATGCTGCATGATTTCATATTAAATAAAAAAGTGTGAATGACTAAATTTGAATAAATGATTTAAGTACTTTCAATATATTTTTTGCTTTAAAATGCTCAGAATCCTATCATGTAATTCAATACTTCATCAGTATTAGCTAGAAGAGTAGTTGTTTTGATTGATTGTCCAATAATGAGTGTTTTAAAGTAGTCACCTAACTGGTATATTAGCGTGCCCAGATTAGGGCAACAATATACAGAAAGTAGGTATTTTCATAATAAATAAAAAAGTGTGTAAGTTGTGATTTGCATAATACCTAAATAATATTTTCTAATGCTGCATAGAGTTGAAATTTTTAGTATTTTATATGAATTTTTACATTTATTTCTGTAACCCAACTACGTAATTATTCTTTTCTTTGCGTAGCTAACAGTGATGCTGCAGCTTGAGACGAGTAACCCCAACAAAAACTGTATAGGTGATTACGGAATTAATTAATCAATAATACGCTGCTAATATGGTTGTCTGTGATAACCAACTCTGTCAAAAGAAATATAGTTTTTGATACTTTATTACATAAGAAATTGGCACGTTTATTCCATGTTAATTTATTGTCAATGAACACCTCGAAATTTAACATAGGACATACAGACACGGAACTACAGTGGGGCCGGGATGAGCCATGGATAACTTAAAATTATGTTGGCCCACCCTGTCAAATAAGGTTATTATTCATAATAATAGAAAAATTGTGTTGGGTTATTTGAAACACGCTGTCTTTGGCTCAACAAAGATAATGTATGCTCAGTCTCAATACTCAATACTACAGGGCTAGTTCCGTGACTGCGTGTATACGACATTATTGTCGTCTACTATCAAATGCTTTAAAATAAAAAAACATTTTCTGTTTAAACATTAATTTAATTGTCAAAAACCAGTTTTGAATGGTGAAATGTGTTTCGTGCAGCCTGGATAACAAAGCATTAATATCCCAGTTCTTATATAGTAATGTTGCGTCGTCTGCTATTGAACAGATTTTGCTTGGATGGTTTATTGGGCAAGTTATTAATAAAATGGGAAAGAGAGTTGGGCCCAGAACGGAGCCTTGAGGTACTCCAAATTTAGTATTTATAAATCCAGAATTCATATTTTGGCAATTTACAAACTGAAGTTTCTAATTAAGATAAGAAACGTGTAGCTTTTGACTGTCAAGAGAATATTTATAAAAACTCAAGTAAAATATCATGGGATACTAAGTCAAAGGCTTTGCTCAGATCTTGAAATTGGACATACAAAATTCCTCCTTGATCAAAGCCTTTGTTAATTAAATTTGTAAGTGAGTTGATAACTAATATAGTGGTCATTTTTGTCCTTAACCCAAAGTGACTCTTATTAAACAAATTACAATTGTAATAAGCTGTAATCTGTAATTTTAATTCCGTTTCAACAATCGTTGCAAATATAATGAAGATTGGTCTGTAATTAGCAGAATCTTCAGTTTTACCATGTTTACGAACGGGAATGACTTTTGGTACCTCAAAAAATTTAGTAAATATGTTATTTTTAATACATTAATTTATGAGTTTTAACCACGGTTTTAAAGAAATACAAATTATGTGTTCAAGAGTGTTTAGCATTTTTCGATGTATAAGCAATAAGTTTCAATTAAACGAACGACTGCATTAAATTTTATTTTAAAATTTTTAGTGGTCTCTTCGGTTCAGTGATGGTTCATTTTAGAACAAAAGTTTCAATCTTTGAAGTGGTAAAATATTCAAAACTCTGACACGAGTATGTCTGAAACCTTACCCTCAACATTAAGATCCATTCAATGAAAGTTTCGTCGCTTGTTTTTTGAGTCTAGGCGTTGTTTTTTAAAGAAATGGCGGAAGATCCGGTGATTTATCCAGAATTTATTGACATATTCAGAACCATTTATGTGCATTTTTTTCTTATCCAGAAGTATTCAAATTTAAAAAGTAAGCACATTGACTGGATGACTCATACATTGAGTTTATCTTGTACTTGTTTGTCTATATCAATCTTATATATATAAAAGAATACCCTGACTTACTGACTCACTGATCTATCAACGCACAGCTCAAACCGCTGGGTCCAGAAACTTCAAATTTTGCATAGAGATTCCTCGAATGTCGTAGGCAACCACTAAAAAGGAATTTTTCGAAATTCGACCTCTAAGAGGTAAAAAAGGGGGTTGAAATTTTAGGCTATTTCAGAAACGGTTAAACCTAGAAGCGTGAAATTTGACAGAAATACTCTTTATTGGAATCTATTAAACACGAGTAAGACGAAATTTCGATTTTCACTTTTTGACGGGGTGAAAACGGGGGTGGTAGATGATCTAAACAGTACCAGTATCTCTGAAATTGCGTAAGTCAGAAACGTGATATTCCAGCGACGGGCTCTTCTGAGGAAATAAGGAGACACGTATTCGATGGTTTTCAAAAAGAGACCTCCGAACGGGTGAACAGGGAGGGGGAGGTTTTTAAGCTTTTCCGAAACGGTTAAACCTAGAGGCGTAAAACTTGGCAGAAATACTCTTTATTTGAATCCATTAGACCCGAGTAAAACGAAATTTCGATTTTCACTTTCTGAAGGAGTGAAAACGGGGGTGGTAGATGGTTTAAAGGATACCCATATCTCTGAAATCGCGTAAGTCAGAAACACGATATTCCAGCGATGGGCTCTTCTGAGGAAATAAGGAGACACTTATTCTACGGTTTTCAAGAAGAGACCCCCGAACGGGAGAACATGGAGAGGGATGTTTTTAAGCATGAAATTTGACATACCCGCCCATGTGCTTTATCGTCGATTAAAATAATTATTTTCTCGTTTAACTTGCTCTAACACAAAAATAGAATAATTAATTGTTATCAAATTCCGATGCGCAGTGGGTTTCCTCGATTACTATGAATGCGCAAAGGATTTCCCCGAGCATTATGGATGCGCAGTGGGTTTTCTCGAGTACAATGGATGCCCAGTGGGTTTCCCCGAGTGTTATAGATGCGCAGTGGGTTTCCCCCAGTACTATGGATGCGCAGTGGGTTCCTTCGAGTGTACTTCCTGAGTACTATAGTGTACTTCCTGAATACAGTGAGTATGTAGTACTTCTTTATAGGCATAAGTTAGTATGTCAATGTTCTTATTTCCACGCATAAGAAGTCTTCCAAGCGAATGAAGTCTCACGCATCAGCCAGTGTATTATATACTTTTTAAGACTGAATGTATCTGGACAAGAGAAAACACATATAAACGGTCCGGAGGATGCCAATATGTTCTGGCGAGATGTCAACTATTTAAAAAAACTGTTTTCTTTACAACTGTTGACTCATGCCCATCGACCTTTACCAACAGAATTGAACACATACACATACAAGGACAAACAAAACACCGAACTACCTACCTTATTGAAGTCGGATAATAAAATAAATAAATAAACGATTTTAATGAAAATAGATATATGTTTAACCTACCTTGCTTGAGGGTTGTTGTGGAAATAATTCAGTAAATGCTGAGTGGCACCTCCTTGGACAACGTGGGCTGGCACGTACGCAGGTTGCGCGATAATGATCATAGCTGCAGGTTGATTATGCTGTTGAGGGACATAAAAAGCCTTCTGAATCACGTGCATTACATGCTGCTGCGGCTGTACCTGCACCTGGGATTGATACAGAGCTTGTTGGACTTGAGGCTGTAGAATAATTTGTTGGTGCAAGGGTCGTTGCAACTGAGGTTGCAACGGGTGCTGTGGGTACTGAGGCTGTTGGTAGTTTTGTTGTTGGTAAAACTGTTCTTGTTGATACTGTTGCTGGGGTTGGTACGAGTCCGGCTTCGGCGTCGATGAAATCGAGTTGAGTTTTGTCGAAACTTTCGGTTTGCTGTCCTGGTGGACGGCGGATTCCGACTTAGCCTTGACAAAGTTCAAGCAGATCGCACATAATGTTAGAGTTACCTGGAAAAAGTATATTTGAGTTACAAATTACGAAAATACTAAGTTGTTAAAATGAAAACTAGGTATAGGCATTCGAATTTCAACGATTGCAGCTACGATTAACATTTTACTCTAATGGTGTCAACGGAATTATTTGACAAACTATGGCTTCCAGAATTTTCAAGGTTTTATACTCAAACTTGGCAGGGGTAATATACCAAGTGGCTCAGCCGGTAGGTGTAACTCTTGAACGGGAGAACGGATTTTTTTTAAATTCGGTGTAGTGATATGGGATAAAGTTTCCAATTATATGATGCAAAGAACCAAAACAGCCGACTTCCGGTTTCGATACAATTGACATGAAAATCAAATTTTTGAATGGGACAACCTGTATATTTTTGCATATTTGGATGTTACTGGCCAAAATACATATGATTTGACCCTCAAATATTATTTTGATTCTCAAAAAATACAAGTTTTTTTAATTTTTAGTTTTAATTATAGAAGGCCGCGATTTTGCCAAAATTGTTAAGAATCAGTCTGAAAGTACTTTTAAAATATTATCTCTTCAGATACCAACATTAAACACGATTTATTCTTCATTAAGTTCAACGATATTGGTTTTTCAACGAAAGCTATTTTATTTAATAGAACTCCTATGGGACAACCTGTTAGTTAATTAGATCTTTAAATTACGAAGAAAATGGCATATATTATGTGTACCTTCTCTTTGTAGTAAATTTATAATTAAATTAATAATAGTAATAATAATTTTTTTTGAATATTTTTGCAAATTAAAATAATATTTGAGGATCAGATCATATGTATTTTCTTCAGCAGGATCCAGATATGCAAAAATATACAGGTTGTCCCATTTAAAAATTTGATTTTCATGTAAATTGCATCGAAACCGGAAGTTATTTACATCGTATAATTAGAAATTTCATTCCATATCACTACATTAATCTGAAAAAAAATCCATTCGCCCATCCAAATTACAAGAGTGTCCCTATCGGCTGAGCCACCCGGTATACCAAATATGGCAAATTTTTCATTATTTGACACTTTTTCGTTACTTCCGGTTTCCTCGGAAATGGGTCCATCTTTGAAATTTTAAATGGAACAGCCTGTATATTTTACATTTGGATTTTGGAGATGATTTTGCACAGTTTTAAATAAATTGAGACTACTTGATACTTTAGGGCCATTTTATTTTTACATCCAGAGTGCAGTGAGTGTACTCAAACTAATTTAATGAACCAAAACAATAAGAGAAAAATATAGATGTAAAATTTATAGAATTGGTTTAGTACCCACGACCAACTAAAATTTCCGAAATCACTAATTTGTAATTAAGCCAACTTTTTCAAATGGCTGGATCTTTTAGACACCCACAGTGGCGGATCTAACCGGACGGCCAATGAGCAAATGCCATCTGGGCCCCCTGTGCAAAAGGGCTCTCAGGGCCCTTATACTGTAGATTATATAGGTTATCATCCAAAAAAATGGGCCCTTCAAAGTGTTTGCCACCTGAGCCTTTTACCTTAGATCCGCCACTGGACACCCAGTACTTGGATACTGATTTTCAGGACAAATCCATAGAAAACGTCAAATCGAAAATTGATTTGATATTAACCCAAGTACATGTTCTTTGGTGAATAATAATGGGCTAGTAGACAATAACGAATACGACAATATTGATAATATAGTATTACGGTATGACTCTCCAAAATGTTATAAATATAATTTCAAGGTAATTTTACCGACTATTATTGGTTTTATTGTAAAATGAATATGCTTAAAATCAGAGTGGATTTTAAACGGAGGTAGTTTTCCGGATATCTCGTGACGTAATAGCGTAATAACCTCCAAAACAGGGGCATTTTATATTTGACAGTAACTAGCTACGTTGCCATATTTCTAAAAAAGAATGTGCACTACTGCACTGTCTGAAATAAATTTTAGTATTAATTTTTAACACTGTTTCAGATACCCAGCAAGTAAATATTTTATATATTTTTACGACTGATTGGCAACTTGCTAATACAGAATTGTAATATTACAAATGATTCCGTATAGCAGTACAGAATATCTTACATTATTTATCGAAATATGGCAACGTAGCACTCATTTTTCTGTTCAAGCACAAATTAGAATCTGGTGATTACGCTATTACGTCATAGCCAATAGAATAGCCCGAAAATTGGCGGCTATATTTAACCGTTTATACACAGATTAAACTTCATGATTTTTTTTTACTATAAGGCATTATTTAAAAAATAAAATAAAAAATACGGGTCAACTGTTTTTATGTGTAGATGTTATTAAAATTATTAAAAAAAAATTGTATACTTGTTCATTAAAAAGTCGAAAAAATAACTTTACCAAGTATGCCGGGGAAATTGAATAAAACTAGATAGATTCAAAACATTCAGTTTGTCAACAAAACAACACTGCAAATAAAAGCGTCCTGTGGAAACAAAAACCGCTACCTAAGGAATCATTATTTCAAATCCAAATTTTGAGGCTTTTTTTTTACACACACTAAATCATAACTTTATTTTTTTCATCACCTAAAATAACGAGGTGGGGGGGGGGTAATTCAGGTGGTAGTGGGGGGGGGGTGGCTGATGACAAAAAAAATGAGGCCTTTGGTTCTTGTATAGAAACAATCCCAATTTTAGCTTGCTTTACTTAGTAACCCCCATTTACCCCCAACCCTTCGATGGAACAAGATCAAAATGTAATTCAGTTCCAGGTTTCGCTATAATATATAGTTGTACAAAATTTCAAGTCTATATCATCAACCGTTCTAGGGTAATCGTGCGCACAAATAAACTTACAGACAGACAGAAACATCTGTTCTACTCAATCATAAAATCTCGACGTTTCATGACATTCTAAGCATATTTGATCAAAAAAAATTTCAATTTTCTTTATGACTACGTGTGTATTGTTAACTTAATAAGTGCTTTAATTTTGCTCTTTATTATTAAATTGTGTGTTGTTTTTTAATCGTTAAATTGTTGTTATTGTTTAAAATGTATACAAGGAATAAAAAAGTGGACATCGATTTTTGGGGAATGCCACAAAAATTATAGAAATGACGCATGATAGTATGCTCAAAGATATCCGAGCAGACGTAATCCCCGTTTTCAATATTTTCCAATTATGGAGAAACAGATCGGGAAGGAATTAATAAAAATTG
Source organism: Rutpela maculata (assembly GCA_936432065.2). Taxonomy (NCBI): domain Eukaryota; kingdom Metazoa; phylum Arthropoda; class Insecta; order Coleoptera; family Cerambycidae; genus Rutpela; species Rutpela maculata. The sequence continues at coordinate 22,541,762 of OW386288.2, forward strand.
TAAAACTTTTATCGTTGATAAAGCGACTCTAGATCTAAGCATTTTAGATTGTTTTGTGTTGGGTTATGTGAAAGAACGAATTTTTTGCACCTACTCAAACATTTCAAACTTTACAAAATTTAATCCGCGAAGTTTTTGCAGTAACCTTATAGTAACCTTACACTTTGCTCGGTTATTTAAATCCAATAAGAAATCTAAAAAAATTACACGTGATATGTGGACCACATAAAACACTTTTCAAATAAAAAAATTGACTCGCGATTTTTCGATCATCTTAGATAATTTTCGCCATATGAACATTATCTGTGATGATATTTCAACAATAGAATTCATTATTTTTTTACAACGACCGCTGATTTTTTTTATTTATGCGCCAAGCCATGATGTACTGCGCCTGTGGCAAGAAATGCGTGTTTCACTGAAATAAAACGGTTTTGCATTATAATTTCTTTTTTTGTGTATGCAATAAGTAGAAAGAGCAATGTTATAACGTATTCAATATGAAGTAAACAAATGAATTAAATAAATTCGACATGAGTTAAATGAATACAGGGTGTTTCAGATATGCAGTCATTAATTACTTCCACATCCAGTGGAAGTAGAGTAACGACAAAAAATTTTTTAAAAATATGTATTGTTCAAATAGGCTTAGAATGTCATGAAACGTCGAGATTTTAAGTTTGAGCGAAAAAAATTTCTGTCTGTCTGTCGGTCTGTCTGTAACTTTTTTGTGCGCACGTTTACTCTGGAACCGTTTAAGATATTGACTTGAAATTTGGTACACATATGTACTTGAACGAGATCTGGAACTAGATTATATTTTCATCTCGTTCGTGGAAGGAAGGGTTGGGGGGTAAATTGGGGTAAATTTGAGGTAAATAGCTAAATCAAGCAGGTAAGAGTCCAGAAAATTGGTATTTAGTATATACAAGAGAAGCTGAGGTATCAAACAAATTTTTGGCATTAGCCACCTCCACCATTATTAAAAGGGATAAAAAAAAATGTGATTTAGTGTGTGTACAAGAACCAGAAACCTCAAAATATTGTTTTACTTCATCAAACCCCCACTACCACCCCCCTATCACCACCCCCACCCCACTATCGATGTGGGGTATTGTTTTATAGGTTTTTGGGGTAGAGGATTTCAAATATTATATAATTAAAGTTCCATAATCAATTATTTCCACATACAAAATTTTTTCGTTGTGAGTGACTTGGATAGAAAATCTGGATGTGGAAGTCGTGATTCCTTGGGCAGCGGTTTTTTTAGAGGTGATTCTATATCAAAAAATATTTAAAAAGTTACCTACAAAACATAGATTCGAAAATCCCTATTAAGGAAACTAGGAAATTCTGAAGGGGACAACTTAACTTTTATGTCATTAATAACATGAGATATTAACAATTAAAAAAGTAAACTTCATAGATTAAATGCTGAGAATAAGAAGTTCTTCCACGTTGCACGGAAAAGCGAGACATATTTATTTCATGTCTTTGAGAACTGGGAAATGCATGTGATCTAAGTCCATATTTCTCAGAAATAGTTGGTTCTACAGGGTTACGACAAGATACGCTTTTTTGTCTTTTTTCATCAAGAAATCATATTTTAAAAAGAAAATCACGCTGGATACCTCAAACAGTCTGTATAAAAAACTTGGAAAACAATTTTTCCGGAGAGGGGGGAGCGTAGATGCGTCTTGACTGTGTCGTATTTCGATACTCCAGTGAAGCATGGATGATGGATGGATGAAATCCATCTTGGGAAACAGAGCGATTTCGTCCCACCTTCCAGCGGCTTGAACGTATATATTACATAGCTTCAGCGTATATGCGGAAGCTATGTAATTTCAAGACGAGGATTATCCCTCCTACGGAGGGGATGTAAAGCAGGCGGTCCCTTGTCTGAAAAATGTTAGGGAAGTAAAAGATCCCTACTCTTCTCAAGGGAAGAGGTTCGGCAAAATTTCCAGGTTGAGGGTAGCTCGTCTCCTGGCGTCGGTGATAGGCCCTGGTAGCGGAAATAGGCCGACGTTAGATAAATAGTTAAAAAAACAAAATAAAAAAAAATCCGGTAAAACACGCATTTCTTATCGTAAGTTCGCGCTTAAATAGAAATATCAGCTTTCCTTGTACAAAAAAAAAAAATAATGAATACCTTTTTCGCCGGAAAACAACAATATAAACAAAAAGCCCTAAAAAGTCTGATGTACCATGAAATAAGCTTTTTGGAGTCCACATAATATGACGTGTGACTTTTTCAGATTTTTAACTGAATTTTAATTGAGCGAGAAATGTCATAAAATTACTATAAAAGAATGACCAGAAACACTCTTTGGAACTCCGTTTTAGAGACTTTGGCGACATGGTATAAACTTAACTACCAACTGTGCCGGTTTTTTTTGTTATAATCATTATTTTAGATAATTTTATGCTCTACCAAAAAGGTATGTACATATAATTAATATTTTGCTTAATATTCAAGATATTGACGATATTGAATATAGCAACTACCAATTTTTTTAATATCCCGTGAAATATCGCACAAATAGCTATTTAAAGAAAATTTATATCCACATGCCAGGTCAACAGTAAACTCTAAAATATGCATTTATATTCAAATTTAATTACTTAATTGAAGTAAGAAAAATTAAATAAAGTAAACAATCAGAATAAATGTCGAGAAGTTAAAAAAAATAATTATGTACTTGATGTTTGATTGTGTTGAAAGTTAATCAAGATATTCTGCGTCTACTGCTTCATCATTGTCAACTAACCATTGGAATGTCCAGAACTGTAAGTAATTAATTATTATCAATTAATTCGCATCGTTGATTTTCAAGTCAGCTCTTTCACTAGATAAAGAAGCGTTTTGAATACCTAAACTAATTTCAGCTACAAAATCATTAAGATATTACATAAACTAGGATGGAAAGTACCGAATTATATTAATAAATTTCTTTCATAAATGGGTCTAGATTTTTTTTATCGTAAAAAGAAAGTGTTAAAATAACGGGTTATAAATGTGTATTATTATATCCAGGTTATGTCATATAACTTCCTTATAATCTTTTGATGTCCGCAGGAAAAAAATTAAGGATGGAAATGTAAAATAATATGATTTACTAGTTTAGCGAAAGTTTCGAATGATATAAATCAACAGCTTACATAAAATTAGACAGCCTTTAAAAATGAAATGTCTCAAGAGATGAACAGCCTAATAATTAGTTGATTTTAATATTTGTACAATGCACAATGTTGTCAAATTTTTATATTTTTATCTTACAACACAATATACAAACGGAGCAAGCAGGAAATCGCCGTTTTATCTAACTCTCTTAAAATTGTGGGAAATTCTTTATTTATCATAAAAAGCCAACTTTGCTTGGTATATAGTACCTAGGGAAAAAAAGGGAATAATCTCATATGTTATGAGAATTCATTTTCAGGGGTAATTATTGTAGTAAAAGGTGCCTATCAACTTCAGTTACTATATGACTTGCTCTTACCCCCAAGGGGTGAAAACTACCTAAATTTAAATATTTAATGTTTGAAAAGATATTGTTGATTTTTTTTAAATGTGGAATATTTATATTTTTGGGATCGCTGATTACGATTTGATGTCAAAATTAAAAAAAAATCAAAATGGCGTCTTCAATATGGTGGATGAAAATTTTTTTTAAACAAGTTTTTTAATGGACAAAAGAAAATTGCTATTCAAAAACAGTATTTTTGATATTTTCTTTAATTAATGGACAATTACAATAGCAAAATGGTGACATTTTGTTAGACAAAAGTGGGAAGTGTGTCTCGGCCAAAACTTCTTTGTTTCCATCATACAGAAACAGAGTATGTTAAAAAAGTAAAGTTAAATACTTCATCCTATAAATGTTCGGGCACCACCTTTAAACTTAAATATCTCCAAAATTATTAATCCTACATAAATATTTAAAAAAACGAATTCATTCTCAGTTATAAGCTGCATCTTTGATCACCACCATTTTTTCACTAAAACTAATATTTATTGAGATATTTGGAAAGGAGCAAAATTTACACTTCAATGAAATTCCCTTTATAGATTAATAAAATACAATTTTTTTTCTAAAGCAAGACCTGTAAACGGACGAAAAAATTTGAACGTATGGGTCATGCTATATGTTAACGAAATACAGTATTTGAGATTTATATATTTTTTAAGTAAGTACAAAATATTTACACTAAAAAATGGCGACGTTTTTATTAAATTTGTTTTTAATTTTTTTTTTTTTGGGGCGTCCGCCATATTGGATTTAGAACGGAATTAGATATACTATATTGTATTGTCCTCAGAACCAAAGCTGTGTGCAAAATTTCAGCTCGATTGGATAACGGGAAGTGGGTGAATTTTCAGTTATTTTTGACCTATATATACATACATACACACATACATACATACATACATGCATACATACATACATACATACATACAGATTTCCGAAGATAATAAAGCCATTGAAAGACATGAAGAATCATATCGATTCTGTCATAACTTATTTGTTTTTTATGCTACAGAAAGTCATTTGAAAGCTTAATTAATAATGTTTTATTTTGGTTGTTAACATTCTTTAGTAATAGTATAGGAAAACTTTACTATAACTCGAAAAAAAACTGTGCAGACCATAAGCTTTGGTTATAGGTTGAAAATAGGCCAAAGTTCACACGAAACAAAAGAGTTTAGGAGTTTTACGGATCCGCGGGAACCTATAGGGGGGATGAAAAGGGGAATTTTTAATTAAAAAATCGATTTTTCTCTATTTTCTCGAGAAATATGGCATTTACAAAAAAAATAGTTCAAATAAAAGTTGTTTTTGGCAAAATTATCTGTAATTTGGTGTTTTTAAATTAAATTTTATAGCGATAATTAAAATAATTAAAATTTGGGATTTTAGCTTGAAAAAGTGGTATTTCAAATACGTTTTCGCCAAATAACTCGAAAGGTATTACATTGAGCAAAAACATGCTACAGACAAATAAGAATGCTACTAAATTAGGGATGAATTTCGTTTTTTTCTAATTTTTGTAGAGTTAATGGTTTTGGAAATCTGGAAGTCTAAAGGTGGCATCCGAACGTTTATAAGACGAAGTATTTAGTTTAAATGTTAAATATCTCAGAAACTATGGCACTTAAGCCAAAAACGCTAATAAATGAAAAACTATTATTTAGGATTTTAAATGATTTATTTCCTATTTCTATAGTATAAAAAACAAAGAAGTTATGACAGAAACAATGTACTTTTTCACATTTTTTTAAATAAAAACGTCGCAATTTTGTTAATGTAAGTAGTCAGTAATTAAAATAATATATTCCCATATACTGTTTTTCGTTAATATATAGTGTAACCAATTTTTTCATCGACATTTTAAAGTGTAAGGGGATTTTAGAAAAACATAAAATTCTTGTTTCTCTGCAAATATCTCAATAAATATTAGTTTAAGAGAAAATATGGTGGACATCAAAAATGAAGCTTATAAACTGAGAATAAATTTATTGTGTTTATATATTTGTGTAAGGTTGATTGTTTCGGAGATATTTAATTTTATAAATGGCATCCGACCGTTTTTAGGATGAAGTATTTAGTTTAAAATGTTGAATATCTTAGAAACTGTGACACTTCAATCAAAAGTTCTAAGAAACAAAATTAAAGATAATTAATCAATCTTTAAAATGATTTTTTGTTTGTTTCCACATCACATAACGAAGTTATGGCCGATTCAATGTGCGTTTTCACATTTTTGTTAACAAAATGTCGGCATTTTGTTATTGTAATTGCTCAGTAATTAATTTTCTTTCAAAAATGCTGTTTTTCGCTAATATATAGCTTCACCTAGATGCTCAATTTATTTTGTCCATTTAAAAAATTCCTTCCGTCATCCCACCATCGAAAAATGGCCGTATTTCGGTTAATTATTGCTATAAAATTAATTTAAAGATACAAAATTAAAGATAATTTTGCCAGAAACAACTTTTATTTGAACTATTTTTTTGTAAATGCCATCTTTCCCGAGAAAATAAAAAAAAATCGATTTTCTAATTAAAAATACCCCTATTCACCTCCCTATAGCTTCCCGCGGATCCGTAAAACTCCTAAACTTTTTTGTTTCGTGAACATTGGCCTATTTTGAACCTATAACCAAAGTTTAAAGTCTGCACAAATTTTTTCCGAGTTACAGTGATTTTTTTCAATCTTTCCCTGTACTATAAGTGCCACAGTTTTTGAGATTATTTATCATTTGAACTAAATGTTCAGACGCCATTTCTATACTTCCAGATATCCGAAACCATTAATTTTACAGAAATTGGAGAAAAAAACGAAATTTATCCTTGGTTTAGCACCTTTTCTATTTGTTTTTAATATTTGTTTGCTATATGCAATACTTTTCAAGTTATTTTACGAAAACGTTTTGAAATATCTCTTTTTACTTCCACATCCAGTGGAAGTAAAAACAATTTTTTTTTTAATTTTTATTGTTCAAATAGGTTTTAAGCCTATTGTCATGAAACGTCGAGATTTTAAGTTTGAGCGAAAAAAAAATTTATACTAATTTCAAATTTTAAAAATTAGTTGCATTTGAAAAATTCTGAAAATTATAAAAATTTTCAAAATATGTAATAATAGAAGAAATATAATAAGATAAAAGTTCTAAATAATTGGTGTTCTAAAATGATAAACAGAACAGTTACAGAAGTTTTCGAAATTTACAGAGACAAAAAAATGGAGAAAAAAATTCATGTAGCTCCAAAACGGCTGGTATTTACAACATTTTTTACATAGTCAAAATTGTTCATAATTTATTCATTAATCGTATGAATCGTGTTTCAAGGTTTCAGCCATCAAAAAATAAGTTCTCACCGCAGCGTCATCTCTGTGCACTGCGAAGGAACAATTCTAACTGCAGTTATTTAAGACCTTTTTTGGTGTCAATTATCCGCGATTTACAAATTTTAAGTATCTTTATTATTTTGGCACTAGCCACCCCCATTACCTACCCCATTATTAAAGAGCATAAAAAAAAATGTGATTTAGTGTGTGTACAAGAACCAGAAACCTCAAAATATTTTTTACTTCATCCACCCCACCCCACTACCGATGTGGGGTATCGTTTTATGGGTTTTTGGGGTAGAGGATTTCAAATATTATATTATTAAAGTTCCATAAACAATTATTTCCACATACAAAATTTTTTCGTTGTGAGTGACTTGGATAGAAAATCTGGATGTGGAAGTAGTGATTTCTTGGGCAGCGGTTTTTCAAATTAAAATCGCAATTTTCAAGTAGTTATAACTTAGAGACTATCAATTTATATGCCTTTTCTTCTGAAAAATGAATTATTTTTCAGGTCCTATACCTCCTATAAATGAAGAAGAGTCCGCACAATATAGAAATTTTTCTTTGATACTTTTTCTATTAAATTGTCAAAAAAAAATGAAATTTAATTCGTATGACAATATTTCGAAATTAAAACTGTAGTTATTATTCTATAATTTCATTTTAAAATCTAGTTTTAGGTTCATTAGTGTTCAAGGATAGGATTTGCAAAGTGAGAGGGAAATATGCATTTCTTTTCGATTCATTATAAATAAGTAAAAAACCAAACATAGTATAATCTATAAAAAACTGTTTTAGATACTTGCTATAGTTCTAACAAGTACAACTATATTTATTTTTTATTGTAAATTTCTGTTGTACTTCAATATTGTAATTTGTAAACGAAAACAGTTCCTAATTTCATTATTAGAGCATGGCATTTAACTATATATACAAAACTAGCTCACCCAGCAAACTTTGTTTTGCCATATAAATTATAAATTTTTGTCCAAAAAATAAAAAGAAAATTTCTGGATAGGGCCACCCTTATCACCTAGGGGTATAAAAAATAGCCTACGATCTATTCTCAGACCTACCAAATATACACCAAAAATTTCATAAAAATCGGTCAAGCCGTTTCGGAGGAGTTCGATAACAAACACTGTAACACGAGATTTTTATATATTAGATTATGATAAAAACTGTATATGGTTGCTTAGCATAATGGGAAGTACCTGTCGCTGTTTTAAGGATTATGCCATTTATGATTTTTTAAATATTTATAATAAACCGAAAATAAACTCGTATTTCCCTCTCACTCTGCAAAATCCTATCTTTAACGAAGTAACTAATCCGTCTATTCGATACATATCAAAATGAAACATGTGCTATGGAAAGTGCGTAGGAGAATTGATTTGAAATTCAATCAACTGGTTTAAAATATGAAATAGGGAGCGATCTCTAATTCCGTGTGATCTCTTTCGCTGACAATCAGTTGTTAAGTTTGTCCATTAGTAGGTATGTTATTATACATAATCCTTTTCTAACAGATTCTTTTGGTAGTTTGAAATTACATTATTTCAAGAACAATTTGAATCTGGAATCCAGCTTCCTTTCTTGTAGTCTGTTCTTCCATCTTTCTGTTTATAACTAGGAATAATTATGCTCCAGGCAAATTAATAAAATTTTCTTAATGTTTCCAACGAAACGGGATAAAATACTTTATAACAATTTATTTTTAGCGATTATTACTCCTCGAAATGGTGTTGTAATTGATGGTGTAGATATTCTTAAATCTAATTATCTTCTAGGATAATAAATGATTGCATAAATATATTTTGAGTGCATTTTGTCCGTTAAATTTCATCATTCTTGATCAAAATTGTTTAAACAAAAGTTTTGGGAAATCTTATAATCTACCATATTTTTAACAATTAATTACTAAACAGCAACGAGGTTATTGCAAAAAACTACAATGAACCACATTTTACTTTCTACTCTTTGTAAATCGTGAAGTATTAATAATAGAGAATTTTTTTTTAAATAAAAGTTATAGTCTCTTTTATTTTCTATAATATTGGTAATAACTAACTTCAAGATAGAACTAACAGGAAACTAGATAACTAAGAAAACCACTTTTTCTCTTCTTTCCAACATGGTGGCCGTGGTTGCAACGTTGATTTTGTAGAGCACTTGAATTAATGATTGTGACAAACCTCCTCTACATTATAAAAAATTCTTCTAGGAATTATTCACGGGTCAAATGACATATTGACTATTAAACTTAAATTAAATAAATCGGGGATGGTAATATGGGAATGGAAAACGTTTAACATTCATTTTGATGAACAACCCGGTACCCCAGTTTCAAATTTAAAGTTAATAAAGTAATTGTGGGAGGCAATGCTCCTGTAGAAAGCTTGGAAAGGTGTGTAGAACAATCCGTGGAACTTTTAATGATATAGGTTGCTCAAATTTCCCCGCAAATTTGAACCGGGATGATCAAGACAAACACAATTAATTTTATTGAATGCTATTTAAAAAATAAATATCTTGTATTTCTGCTTACATCATTATTAAAAAACATTGTTTTGGGTATTTGGCAGAGAACTTTCATATGAAAAGAACAAATAGTTTATTTGAAAGTTTCTGGTAAATACCCAAAATCATGTTTTTTAACTGAATGTCATTGTTATTATGTGCTACATATATCTTTTGTATCTAAATTTTATTCCCTTCTAAGTTTTTGATAAAGGCGTCCAATTTGCTCCTCTTGTATAAGAACTAAGAACTGGCCTTTGCCTTAGTAAAATATTTCTGATACCTAATAGAGGATGCGGTGAGGGTTTTAACCTCGGAACTCGGCCAATAAAAATGAAATCATCTAAAACAGTTTACGTCTTTTTTATGCTAATAACAGTATTGTCTATTTATGTCATACGCTTATTAATAACACTACAAAGAAAAGGTCTTGTCCTAAGTTTCTCATCTAACTTTTTTGAATTATTTTAGCGCGTTGAAGCCAATTTTGGAGAAAAAATGTTTTCTATCGTATCAATTCTTTAGGGGTTAAAAGAGGTGGTAGAGGGAAACTGTCACGATAAAAACAATTTGATTGTTCAAAATTAACTTCAGCGCGTGAAAATACTTCAGAAAAGTTAGATCAGAACCTCAGGACAAGCAAGACCTGTTTTTATTTTTTTTTAAGGGATAAAAGGGGATGGTAGAGGGAAAATGACACGATAGAATTTTTTTTTGTCTAAAGTTAGCTTCAGCGCCTCGAGATACTTCAGAAAAGTTAAATCGGAACCTTAGGACTTGATCCTTTTTGTAGACCTGTAGACCAAATAATTGTTGCAAAATTAAAAATTACATTAATATTTTGCTAGAAAATAAAGTAATTAGTATTTTCTTGCAAAATAAAGTCAAAAAACAGAAAAATAAGAATTTCTACACTGAAAATTTGTCTTCGGTATTTAGTTTCACAATTAAATGTCAAAAAATAAATACAAACGCAAACTTGAATTTGTTGTTTTTTTACAAATATTGCAACAAATATTAGTTTTAGCAAAAAATCTTGGAGATCAAAAAAAAAGTTTTTAAGCTAAGGAAGAACTTGGTTTTTAATTTGTGTAGAGGTAATAGTTTCTGAAATATGGACATTTAAAGATGACGTTCAAGCATTTATAAGAGTATTTTACCAATTTAAATGTTAAATATCTCAGTATGTCGAAAAATCTGACGATCGAAATTGAACGTTGTTTATTAAATCTTATATACACTTGTGGCACCAATCTTGATGAAGATAGATAGCAAAATAATGTACGTGAAAGAGAGCGATATATTAACATTGATGCCAGGCTCTTCAGCCTGTTAAGAGTTCTGCCGATGACTAAAAGTAACTGAAGAGAAAAGTGGCCTAGGTTAAATCTGTTTCTTTTCAGCATATTATTTGTCAAATTCCCTTCTCTTCTACCTTACATTGGCATCGACTCAATATTTTAAAATGCCACTACTGTATATAGTACTACGTTACAAAAACAAATCAGCAATACTTTTTCAAATATTAATTTTTTTATTTAGAGATAATTTCCACCCCTTGGAGGTAAGAGAAACTACCTTTTACTACAAAAATCACCCATAAAGAAATTATCATTACATGTGACATTTTTTAAGTTTTTCATTTCTTTCACCTTTACAACTACAACGTCTGTTTTATTTTTGTTTTTTTGGGTTTTTAAAGTTTTGCGCACTCATACTGAATTCGCCATCTTGAATTTATAGTTATGTACGTCATATTCAAAATTATTAACAAAATCTAAAATCTAAAGAGTAATACTTTCTTTTAGGTAATTTACTAAACTGTAATAGCTGTTTTAATTGCAATTTTTTTCTAACATAAACTGTTTATAACAAAAAACGATGATCGTATAGGCTGACCACGCAGACTTAACAGTATTTAGTACAAAATATGCGTTGCAAAATATTTCTGACGATTTTATTCTTGTAGGTTGGTATCCGAGGTTTTGCTGTTTTTATTCCCTCATCGTTTCTAGTAAAATCCAATTACTATCTAATTATAAATACTTTTCTCCTAATGTTTTATTATTCTTTCAACTGATTGTGTCTTTTCCTTCGGTATTGTACGTGTTAATGTTTTTATTTAGTTTCAGTCCTCACTATTTCATTTGTTTACACAGGGTGTTAAATATAATAAGATAGGAATAGGAACTGTCTAATTCCAACTTGCCTAAATGAATTTTTGTGATAGATTTTTCTGTTCACTTCCTCTGTCTTGACACAATATTCTAAGATAAGAGGAAAATGTCACACAAGGAAATTTTCTCTTAAAATACTTCAGAAATATCAGCCCCAAGATTTGTTTGCTGGTTAATTTTATCAAAATAAGTCAGTTGGAAAATATAATTTAATAATTACATGGGGATATAATTTATTAATATTTTATTGAAATTAAGTTGTAATACAGAACACGCGCTAATTTTAATATCAATAAAAATAGATTCTCCCTTTATTATAATACCAGTTTTGGGTATTAATTTTATTGAAATATGTTGCATTTGATATAAAATTGAATTTGAAGCAGTAAAATTTTATCTACGCGTTAAAACGGGTTTGACGTCACGACATTCATAGTCGACATGCCAAAAATCATAATTGTGTCCATAACAAAAAATTCTAAATTGGTGTATCTCGATTACATGAAGTAAAAAAAATATTTTGAGGCTTTTGGTTCTTGTACACACACTAAATCATAATTTTTTTTTCTCACCCCCTTTTACAGGGCCGTGTTGACTAGGTGAGCGAAGTGTGCACAGAACACCTGCGTCAATTTTTGGGGCGTAATTTTGAGATCCCTCCCTTTCAGCTCATCAATTTTTATTTTGGTGGAAAATTCTTTTTGAGATTAGCTCTTCAATTTTGAAGTACGAGATGGCATTTTAGAATTTGGTGGAAACATTTTTTTTGAGATTTCCCTCCCGCTCCTTAATTCTGAAGTACGAGGCGGCATTTTAGATTTGATGGAAATTTTTTTTTTTGAGATTTCTCCCCTCACGCTCATCAATTTTGAAGTAGGAGGCGGTATTTTAGATTTTGCACACCAACGGCGAAATCTCTAGTAACGGCCCTGCCCTTTTATAATGGAGTAGGGGTAGTAATGAGGGTGGCTACTGCCAAAATCTTTTTTTGAGACATTAGTTTCTCTTATTTATACTAAATACCAGTTTTATGAATTCTTACCTGCTTGATTTACTTATTTACCCCCAGATCTCATTAAAACACATACGTTTACCAAATTTCAAGTCACTGTCTTAAACGGTTCCAGAGTAATCTTGCATACAAAAAAGTTACAAACAGACCGACAGGCCGACAGACAAATTTTTTTGCTCAACTTAAAATCTCGCCGTTTCATGACGTTCAAAGCCTATTTAAACAAAAAAAATTTTTTGCAACGCCATATCCTAAAATGACATTTATTTGACAGTTTCAATGAATCAAAACGATGCCATTATTGACAAGTGTAAAATAAACAAAAACGTGTGAAATAATAGTATATTATTCAACGAGCGGTAATGTAGGTAATAACTCACGCAGATGAAGGTTACAGCACGAGCCGTAGGCGAGTGCAGTAATTCATCAAGTGAGTTATTACTGTTACCGCAAGTTGAATACTATACTTTATCTACGATTATAACAATAAATATTAAATTGAGAAAATTTTGTTTAAATTATTCAGTTTGTTTATTAATAAAATTGACTATAAAATTTAATTTTTGTACACACTTTTATATTTGTTCTGCGATTCTCGGTAATAAATTATGTATTATATCATTAGCTACTTGTCTTCATTCTGGTGGTGTACATATTAGTTCATCTTCACTAACCGAATTCATCATTTTTGACACAAGTACTACTTAACTTGATTTGAAAACATCGAAACTATTCAAACATGATAAATCACATTCTTCTCAACAATAATGGACCGTTCTATTTCACCGTATCGGAAAATATTTCTCTCGGACAGAGCCACCTTCCTGTCGCATCGATTGGGCAGGCTAGGCATGAAGTTAAAGGTGATTGGCTATACCTAGTAATTTATAATAACTCACTCATTATAACTCATGCTATTTGTTTATGGATACTATTAATTTTTCAAATTGAGTTCAGTAATTAGTATAAAATCTAATGAGAGTAGATAAAGAAATTTTATTTCACAGCGTGAAATAAAACATAATATTCGACAGACTAATATTGGTTTCTATGGAAACATCAATAATCAATAGAATATAGTCATTACGACAAGTTAACTTTGTCAATTTGCCGTATTTTTAAAAAATTATATTGTTCTCTGATTTCGAATGCCGATACAAAAATTTTTGCATATAACTGGAGACTAAAATGTGTTTTTTTACCCGTGTGGCCTTCGGCTCGTACTAAAAACCGCCCACTTGTAAAAAAACACCATTTTAGCCACTTGTTACATAAAACACTATTGTTTTTTATCTATTTATTTATTTAACGCCGGCCTATAATTTTTTTTTGTCGTGACTATACTTCCACTGGATGTGGAAGTAATACACAACGATTGAAATTTAAAATATCTAAAAATTTTGCATATACATAAATTTAAAGATTTTTAACTCCATTTAATATACATAAGAAGAAAAAAATTACGAATAAAAGAACTAATTTACAGCATATATGAACAATTTTCGATTGAAAAGGTGTTAACTTTGTCTTTGAACATTTAACACGAAGTAACGTTTTTAATATCATCCGACAATTTGCTGTAGAAAGCAACTGCATTATTATAATTTGTGATTTTTGTAAAGAACTGTTGCATGGTGAGGACAAGGTCTTAACAAGTTTCGAGAGAATATTGTCACCATTCAGTTCAAAATAAATTTAATTTGACATATTTTAGTGGAGAAAAATTTAAAAATATAAATAGACAATTTATACAGTCGATAATAATTTGTTCAGCTGTCCCTTGAACCAATTTTAAAAATAATTTTGATTATTCCTTTACGCAAAACAATCACCCTGACCTGAAAATTTAATTTTTGTACACACTTTTATATTTGTTCTGCGATTCTCGGTAATAAATTACGTATTATATCATTAGCTACTTGTCTTCATTCTGGTGGTGTACATATTAGTTCATCTTCACTAACCGAATTCATCATTTTTGACACAAGTACTACTTAACTTGATTTGAAAACATCGAAACTATTCAAACATGATAAATCACATTCTTCTCAACAATAATGGACCGTTCTATTTCACCGTATCGGAAAATATTTCTCTCGGACAGAGCCACCTTCCTGTCGCATCGATTGGGCAGGCTAGGCATGAAGTTAAAGGTGATTGGCTATACCTAGTAATTTATAATAACTCACTCATTATAACTCATGCTATTTGTTTATGGATACTATTAATTTTTCAAATTGAGTTCAGTAATTAGTATAAAATCTAATGAGAGTAGATAAAGAAATTTTATTTCACAGCGTGAAATAAAACATAATATTCGACAGACTAATATTGGTTTCTATGGAAACATCAATAATCAATAGAATATAGTCATTACGACAAGTTAACTTTGTCAATTTGCCGTATTTTTAAAAAATTATATTGTTCTCTGATTTCGAATGCCGATACAAAAATTTTTGCATATAACTGGAGACTAAAATGTGTTTTTTTACCCGTGTGGCCTTCGGCTCGTACTAAAAACCGCCCACTTGTAAAAAAACACCATTTTAGCCACTTGTTACATAAAACACTATTGTTTTTTATCTATTTATTTATTTAACGCCGGCCTATAATTTTTTTTTGTCGTGACTATACTTCCACTGGATGTGGAAGTAATACACAACGATTGAAATTTAAAATATCTAAAAATTTTGCATATACATAAATTTAAAGATTTTTAACTCCATTTAATATACATAAGAAGAAAAAAATTACGAATAAAAGAACTAATTTACAGCATATATGAACAATTTTCGATTGAAAAGGTGTTAACTTTGTCTTTGAACATTTAACACGAAGTAACGTTTTTAATATCATCCGACAATTTGCTGTAGAAAGCAACTGCATTATTATAATTTGTGATTTTTGTAAAGAACTGTTGCATGGTGAGGACAAGGTCTTAACAAGTTTCGAGAGAATATTGTCACCATTCAGTTCAAAATAAATTTAATTTGACATATTTTAGTGGAGAAAAATTTAAAAATATAAATAGACAATTTATACAGTCGATAATAATTTGTTCAGCTGTCCCTTGAACCAATTTTAAAAATAATTTTGATTATTCCTTTACGCAAAACAATCACCCTGACCCCATAATATAATGATGTAAGACAAATGATAACAGGCTAGAAAAATAAACATTTAATAAATGTCCGATGTCCATTGTAGATTAAGTTGATTTAATGCAAAGCATGCATTATTTAATTTCTTGATTAATTCATCTATGGTTCTCCCAATAAATTTTACTATTCAAGTAAATTCCTAAAACGTTAGCTTCTTTTGTTGGTTTTAGGTTGAAATTCAATTCACCTGTACAACTATAGTAAATTCACGAAAGGGGTGTACTGAAAAAAATCGGTACTGTTCACAACTGAAAATTGAATACAGTAATCCAATGTTTCATCTATTACCGAAAATAAAGTAAAGAATATTTTTTATGGGATTTAAACAGCAGAAAAAAATGTATAAAAAAACAAAAAGAGATTAAGAAAGTATTTTTTTTTATTTTTCATATATTATTCTTTCCGCCGTTTGCGAAACTCTATAAAAAAAAATACTACCGATATTATTCGATCTTGAAAACATATCACAAATCTGTCTCCTACTGTAATTTTTTGAAATTTCACATATACGGTCAATTGAATCCACTTCCGGTTTAGTTACACAATGTACTTACCAGCACCTTCATGTTTCTGGTTATGGAGACGTCTGCAGAACGTCCAATAAAGTAACAATTCACTCTCACTTCTGCAAAACAAATGCAACGAACCTTCCAGCCCCTCTCTTATTTATAGCAATAGATGATAAAATAAATATTTCCTCTGCACTGCCCCAGATTTACCATCATTACTAAGGTGTTTATGTAAAATTTCACCGTTGTCAGTGGCGCAGAGATTGGGTGGTAATTTGACAAGACGGTTTGATTGAAAGCACATTTTATTAAGAACCTCTTCACAGAGCAGTAAACAAACTATAACATTTGAAGTGAAGGACTGAAAGCAGGAATATTTAGGCTTACTCAGCAAGTTTATACAATAGTTCTACTAAATTAACACACTAAGTACGTTTCTTCGAATTGATATTATTGATTATTATTAATAATTTCAATTCAGGTATCAGTTATCCAATACTGAATCGTAGAATCATTAACTAGATATATAATCCAGTAAATAAGCCGGAAAAAAGTGTAAACTGTGGAAAAGTGTTGGAACAGCACCGATTTGAAAATAGTAGATTGTAATACAAGTGTAGCGAGGGCTTCATTGCGAAACGATCACAGTGGGCCAGAATCCGAAGAAGCTGGCCAAAAGTCCAAAATTCGAAAGAAGTTTAATTGTATTCAAAGTAATATTTTTGTAGTCAGAAATGTTCAGTTCATTACGTACCGCAAATTCCAACCGTATTGTTGCCCATTTTTACCTCATACACCCTAAGAAACACAACGTTCTGTTAGCGTACAGTTGTGAATAGTTGCTTGCCACATTCGAACGTACTATTCGATATTCCTGTAATTTGTGTAATTTCCATAAAAACATAGTAAAATTTTAGCAAGATAATCTATAAAGTAAGTATTTTATTTTGCATACATTTATTGCTTGTGAAATGTGATATTTTCGGTCATAAAATTGTGTTAAACGGAGTTCTACAAAGATAAAGAAATAAAAATTAATGGGTACCTTTTGTTTGAGCTACAAAAAAAGCGCAATGTGTTCCAAGCATGATTCTTTTGCTGGTTGATTTCTTATAATTTTTTCAAATTATAGTACAAAATTTAGAACCCGATTCAACCTGGTTTCGAAGTAATGAGTAATAATTTGGTCAAGTACGACTGCTTCGAATTACTATTTTAATTTTTTCCATGGAATTTCTACAAATAAATTAGAAAAATGAATTAAAAGCAAGGGCATAGCTACGGTGGGGCAGGGTGGGGCGCTTGCCTCCCCCTAGCTAGCACCGAATGCGACTTTGTTTACAATTATTTGTATGATATTAATAAAAAATATTTTACTATTTGACTGTGCTGCCTTGCCCCACCCTGGATTGAAAGTGAAAATTAAAAATTTATTTCATTAAAAAATCAAGTTACTCGCATTATTACGTCCATATCCAGTGGAAATATACGCACAAAAATTTTGAAAATTTTTTATTGTTGAAATAGGTTTAGAATGTCATGAAACGTAGAGATTTTAAGTTCGAGCAAACAAAAAATTACGGTCTGTCGTTCTGTCAGTAACTTTTTTTGTGCGCACGAGTAGTCTGAAACCGTTTAAGAGATTGACTTGAAATTTGATACACGTATGTATTTTACCGAGATCTAGAACCGGATTATATTTTGATCCTATTCCATTGAAAGATTGGGGGTTAAATTGGGTAAATGAGAGTAAATAGGTAAATCAAGCCAGTAAGAGTCCATAAAATTGGTATTTTTTTTTTAAATAATGTTTCCATGCCAAATATACTCATTTTTAGAAAACTGGCCC
The DNA here is from genome assembly GCA_936432065.2 of Rutpela maculata. Classification (NCBI taxonomy): domain Eukaryota; kingdom Metazoa; phylum Arthropoda; class Insecta; order Coleoptera; family Cerambycidae; genus Rutpela; species Rutpela maculata. The sequence goes on from OW386288.2 coordinate 22,559,853, forward strand.
ATTCTTAAATTATTTTGCTACGTTTCTCGCATTTTCCATCCTCAAAAACATTCCTCCTTATAAAATTGTTTTATTTGAATATGTTTCTACACCCCCATCCCCTTTAATTTTTTTAAATATTTTTTTTATGATTGATGTACTCATTTTTAGTCGATTTAACCATGTTCAGAATTTTGGCCAGCCTTTTCGATCTCTGGGCCCACTGTGCGATGTATGAAAGTGGGAATACGAGCGCAGCGAGTGTTCCTATCATACGAGTTTTGCAATGAAGCTTGCCACATGTGTGTTACATACTATTTTTTCTACAGTTGTGAAGTTATTTCCCTTTTTAAAGTCTTTCCAAAATTTTAAATTTGCTGCCTGTCAGATTTTATTTAAAGTGACATTTTCCGCAGTCATTCTGAAGATAGAAAATTTGACTTTGTAATTGCAATTCATGTGTAATTAATGTACATTTATAGAATTTAATTGTTATTACCAGTAAGTAATATAAAATTCTTTAAGGTAAACACACTATTTTAATCCGGTGTGTGAAGATGTAATCAAGGCGTGCGGCCAAGTGATATTTTCTGCAGTCATTTTGAAGTTAGAAAATTTGACTTTCAGCACAATCGTAGAAAAATTCTTTTTTTCACGTGTTCTCTAGACCCCAGGAACATTCATCAGCATTAATTCCTGTATTACCTCCGAAAATGAGAAAGTTAGGGGGGGTTTGAATTGCCCCAAAAAGTAGCTATCATAAAAAAAAATTATAAAATTAATATTTCGTCTCGGAAATGGACTCTAGGAGGTTTTTTGGGTCGCTGATCACGAATCCGAAGTCCAGATTGAGGATGTTCCAATATGGAATTCATGCCATTTTTTTATGAAAATTACACTTTTTCGGGCGGAAATTTAAATATGAATATTGTGCTGCTGAAGTATACTCTAGGGGGTTTTCTGGGTCGCTGGTTACGATTCCGAGGTTTAAACTGAGCAATTCCATATTCCAGACTGGCATACGTGCCATGGAAAATTCCATGTTTTCAGAAAAAATTTAAATATTAACGTTTTTTCACGAAAATGAATCGATTTTTCCGGCTGAAATACCGGATGAACAGGAAGATGACACTGAAGAAGAACCAACAATTCCTGAATTACCAGTTCTCGAATATGATTCAGATTATGATTGATGTAAATGGTGTAAATTATATAAAAAAATAATGATAAATTAATAACTATTTTATCACACAGAATACCACCTTTTGTACCAACACAATAAATGCTATATTTTTATTAAAATTGTTATCTTTTAATCATTTACCTCACTTGAAAGAAGAAAAAATTTGCATTCATTCCAGCAGTGTTTATAAAATTGCCATGTATATTAATTTGAAATGCTCGTAATATTCATAATTAACTTTTTTTCTTCAAAGTAAAATTGACTTGAAAAATTATTTTGAAATATTCGTAATATTCATACATAATTTTTTCCTTCAAAGTGAAATTCGATACGAAAAATGGCACAAATTCCAGTACAGAATATGAAATTCTTGAATCTAGACCTCAAAGTCATGATCGGCGACTCAAAAATCCCCTAGAGCATTCTTCCGCAGCACAATATTCATATTCAAATTTCCGCCCGAAAAAGTGGAATTTTCATCAAAAAATGGCACGAATTCCATACTGGAATATGGAATTCCTCAATTTGGACCTCGGATTCGTGATCAGCGACTCAAAAAAATTCCTGTAGCCCATTTCCGAAGCAAAATATTAATTTTAAATTTTTTTTTATGACAGCTACTTTTTGGGGCACTTCAAACTCCCCTAACTTTCTCATTTTCGGAGGTAATGCAGAGGTCAATGCTGATGAATATTCCTGGGGTCTAGGGAACACGTGAAAAAAGGAATTTTTCAAATCGGTGCTGTTCCACCACTTTTCCACATTTTTCGGCTTATTTATTGGACTAATAAACATTATACTTTTGCTCGAGTTACTGAATTTTAACATGCTTTTATTAGGTCGATCTGTATGTATGTAAAAAATCTAAGGAACTGAATTTCACCCACTTCTAATTGTTGCTTCATCATGAAATTTGGCAATTGTATGTAGCTGTGATGACAATACAATATAGTATACTCAATATTATAATACGTTCAAAATGGCCGCCGCCCCAAGATGGCGGATTATAATTTTCTTTACAACCCCCTTGATTTGGGTATCGAAAGAAAGGGCTTGATAAATAGAAAACAAATATGAGATCAAAACTTAAAAATTAAAAATGGCGTCGTCAACAAGGCGGATTTCTTTACAACCCCCTTGATAGGGGTATAAAAAGAAAGGACTTGATAAGTAGAAAACAAATATGTGATCAAAACTTAAAAATTCAAAATGGCGGCATCAACATGGCGGATAGGTTTTATCAATTATCGTCGGATTCGACTGAAAATCGGTATCTGCGAGTTATCGAGGTTGCAGATTACAATTATCTGGTCCAAATTTAACAGATTGTTTGTTTTTTCGAAAGTGCCAAAATTCTCTTCTTAAATATTAGACTAAAAATTTAAAAAATAAATTAATAGATTAAAAGACCTATGCTTTTATAAATACTGGACTAAAAAGCAAAAAATAATTATCGAACCTGTTCCCTCCGTCTACCCCGTAAGGGCATTAGTGTAAGCCGTGTTTGTAATTAAGTATAATATTTGAGTATACTTACAAACGCGGCTTACACTAAGGCCCTTACGGGGTAGACAGAGAGAACGGGTTCGATGATTATTTTTTGCTTTTTAGTGCAGTATTTATAAAAGCGTGTTTTTGTAGTTTTTTAAACTATTAATTTATTCAAAATCATTGTTGAACATTTCATAGTAGAGTCTATGAAAGCCTAATAGCAAAACCTCGGAATTCGACCTACAAGATCGAAATCGTCGGAAACCTTTTGCAACGTATTTTGTATACAATAACTGCAAAGTCTACCTGTATGATCATAGTTTTTGTTATAAAAAATCAATAATAAATAATTTTTGTTAGAAAAAAATTGCAATTAAAACAACTTTTACAGTAGCAGTAGCAAGTAAAAGTACTATTCCTCAGGTTTTTGATATTGCTGATTTGAATATGAAGTCAATTCAAGATGGCGGATCCTATGTTTACTCAATACCCAATAAAAAAAATAAATTTTGAAGTTATAGAAATAAAAAGGACTCAAGACTTGATAATAGTTTTTTTATGGATGATTTCTGTACCAATATAGTACAGTAACTGGAGGTTTTAACTTCGGAATAATGTCATATGACTTAGATTGCGTTATTTTGGCAACTAAATAGTAAATGCATCAAAGAAAAGTTTCCATATTGTGCGGCGGCTTGCTAATTTATATGGGGTGGATGCCACCTCTTTTCAACTAAAAGAAACAAAAACATTGGATCAAATTTTGAGAATAAAAGGTTGTATGCACTTGTTCATATAAATTGATAGCCTTTAAGTTATAACGACTAGAAAATTGTGATTTTAGCTTGAAAAATTGAGGCGGAAACATGCTAGAGACAAATAAGAAAGCTATTAAATTGGGCATGAATTTCGTTTTTTTCTAATTTCTGTAGTTGATGGTTTCGGGATCTTAAAGTATGACGGTGGGGTCCGAACGTCTATAAGACGAAGTGTTTAGCTAAAATGTAAAATGTTAAATATCTTAGAAACTATGGCGTTAAAAATGCTGACGATAAAATAAAAGTCCAGTAATTAGACTTTTAATTGATTTTTTCGTTATTTCTATAGCATAAAAAACAAAAACGTTATGACAGAAACACCGTACTTTTTCACATTTTTTTTAATAAAAACGTCACAATTTTGTTAATGTAAGTAGTCAGTAATTAGAACTATATTAAGGTACTGTTTTTAGTTAATATATAGTATGATAGATGCTAAAATTTTTTCGTCTGCTTACAGCGCTTGCTTTAGAAAAGAATTGCATTTTAAACTGTAAAGAGATTTTAGAAAAAATTTAACATTTTTGTTTCTTTGAAAATATCTCAATAAATATTAGTTTTAGTGAAAAAATGGTGGACATAAACTGACAATGAATTTATTTTTTAAATATTTGTGTAGGATTGATAGTTTCGGAGATATTTAATTTTATAGAAAGGCATCCGACCGTTTTTAGGATGAAGTGTTTAGTTTAAATGTGAATATCTTAGAACTGTAACGCGTTCATCAAAAATTCTGAGGAACAAAATTGAAGATAGTAATTAATCGGTCTTTAAAATAATTTTTTGTCCGTTTCTATATCACGAAAAATAAAGAAGTTATGGTTGATACAACGTGCGTTTTCACATTTTTTTAAATAAACTGACGCCATTTTGTTATTGCAAATTGCTCTGTAATTATATTTATTTCATAAATGCTGTTTTTCGTCATTTTGTTGTTCGTTTAAAACACTTGTTTTAGAAAAAAAAATTCCATCCGAGATATTAGAGTGCCATTTTGAATTTTTTAATTTTGACTTCAGATTCGTAATCAGAGATCCCAAAAACATAACTATCCTACGTTTCAAAAATAAATCAGTAATACTTCTTCAAATACTGAATATTTAAACTCACCCCTTGTGGGTAAGAGGAAATTATCATTACATTATGAAATTATTCTGAAATTTCATACATTGTTTACTTCAAGGTACTATACTAATGGGTATCTTTACAGTTTCTGTATGGTACCCACACCTGTTCTTAATGCTAATATTTGAAAAGTTCTGCCAATTTGTTTTTGAACAGTGGTATATCTATGTTTTTGGGTTCAATAATTATGAATTTGAAGCCTAATTTTGAAGAAATCAAAATGGCGGCTTCAATATGACATATGGAAATTCCTCTAAAGCAAGTGCAAAATTGGTATAAAAAAGATACCATCTGGGTAGTGCTATGCATTAACGAAAAACGGTATTTAAGATTTTTTTTATTGACCAAAACGGCGACATTTTTATTTAAAAAATGTGAAGACGCACATTGACTCGGTCATAACTTCTTTGTTTTTTATGCTATTGAAACAAGTAAAAAGCCATTAGAAAACTTAATTAACAATCTTTTTTTTTAATAGTACTATAGTTTTTGAGATATTTTATTTAAACTAAACGCCTTATAAATATAATCGGATACTATCTTTAAAGTTTCATGTCTGAGAAACTATTAATTATGCAGAAATTAAAAAAATAAAATTATATAAAAAAATATTTTTAAGAAAAAGTTATTTGAAAAAACTGTACTAAAAAGTAAAAATTTTTTTTTTTTAATTCATACACCTGGAAACCAAAAGCTTTGGGGACGGTCATATAGCGCTATTGCATAGTCACTTTGCTCAATTGACGGCTCCCAAAGCTTTTGGTTTCCAGGTGTATGAATTTTAAAAAAATTATTTTTACTTTTTAGCACAGGTGTTAATTAAATTTTCTAATGTTTTTTCAAATAAAATCTTTTTCTTAAAAATATTTTTTTACATAATTTTATTTTTTACTTTTTAGTTTACTTATTTTACAGACAAACAGACAGTCAAAACCCTTTCATTTGATACCCATGGCAAGGGAGTCGTGAAGAAAAAGATAATTTGCCATCCTAGGACGTCCGCCATATTGGATTTAGAATGACGTCACATAGTTTATCGTATTTTGCTCGTCAAACCCTTTCATGTGATACAGAAATCTAGGGGGTTGTGAAGAAAAAGACACTCCGCCATCTTGGAGCGTCCGCCATATTGAATTTATAATGACGTCACATGGTTTATCGTATTTTACTTGTCAAACCCTTTCATTTGATACCCCATATCAAGGGGTTTGTGAAGTAAAAGATACTCCGCCATCTTAGAGTGGCCGCCATATTGAATTTAGAATGACGTTACATCGTATTTTATTCGTCAAACCCTTTCATCTGATAACCGTATCAAGGGGGTTGTAAAGTAAAATATACTCCGCTATCTTAGGACGCCCGCCATATTGAATTTAGAATGACGTCACATAGTTTATCGTATTTTACTCGTCAAACCTTTTCATTTGATACCCATACCAAGGGGGTTGTGAAGAAAAAGGCGATCCGCCATCTTGGGGCGACCGCTATATTGGATTTATACCGATAATGGCTATACTATGCTGCATTGTCACCGGACTTATACACGTGTGCCAAATTTCAAAGCTCTAGCTTAATTAGAACTAGTCGAAATTCAGCTTGCAAGATTCGACCTAAACAAACAAACAAACTAACATACAAACATTACAAGTTAAATAAAAGCTTTATAAAAAAAACAAACGCACCGTCAGATTTCTTTTTAGTCTGAGACCTTTTTTTTCGTTAAATGTGATATTTTTCCGGTTAATCGATGGAAACCGTTTTAAGATATCAGTTCTTTCAAACTAACATAGCAATTTTCAAGTCGTTATAACTTAAAAACTGTTTATATAAAAAAATGCATAGAACCTTTTTAACCGACTTAAAAAAAAAATTACAAAAGGAGATTTCTATGAAATCTTGTCAAACTGTAGGGTATGGTCTGTAGGCGGAGATTCCATATTAAGATCATCAAGCTACGAGTAGTGCAAGGTGAGCAAAAATTGGAAATAAGTTTTTTTTTTGGCTGAAAAATTCGCAATATTTGGCGAAGGCGCAGCGCAAATTCCGTCGGAGCTGTATTAAAACTACTAGTAGCTAGTAGGTATTTTAGGAGTAGCTGGAACCGAATCTGATCTCAAAAGTAAAAAATTCAAAACGGTGAATCCAATACAGTTGCCATAATGCAGCAATATGGCAGATTTACATGAAATTTGATATTTGGAGATTTCAGAACTTCTGACGTTTAAGCTTAAAAATTCAAAATTATGGATATGTTAGTTTACTGCGTAGAAGCTAAATAAAGAGGTCACTAAAAAAGGGTGAAAAAGAATTGAACCGTCTCACACAGGGGAAAAGTTGATCAAAAGTCGAAAATCTAAAACTTGGTTTTACTCGGTAAATCCCATATGTTGGTGAACTACATAAAGCATGCACGAGCAGGTTGTATGGGAGCCCAGTTGGAACTTTACTGTTGTATATGCTCGCGTTTTATTACCTGCTACACTCTCGTGTAAAAGAACTTTCATTGTAAATTTTAGACAATTTTGTGTGCGATTGTAGAATTTTTTGTTCTGGATTCTAATATAAAAGGTGTTTACTGTTTAAAAATTTGGTTTTTTAAGTCAGTAAACGCTTCGGTTATTTTATTATTAATTTAAACACAAATTAACTAAAAATAAAAAATTTGAAGGTTTTTAACTAACTTCCAAAGCTTTCCAAGGCACAATTTTGATTTGTTTTTGAAATAAGATCTATGCAGAACTGTCTCCAAAAGAAAAATTCCCAAAATACACCAATCATTTTTTAATATTTGTTTTTTTGTAAAAAAGTCAATATCAAATTTCTACGATTTTTAGTAGTTCTATGGAAATGTTTTTTTCTTTTCAGAATCGATTAAGATGTCAAAGATGGTCACCAGACAACAGCTATTCGACCTAATAAAACAATCTCCAGCTCGCCAAATTTCAGAAAAAAAACAACGTTGTAAAATAAAAATATTTTCTTATCTAGATTGTTTTCGTTTTTGTTTTTTTTTTTAATTAAAACACACTGAAAATAATAACTGAAATTAGTTAAGAAGGGGGTTAGGGATGAAAAAACAAAGATAAGTAATTTTGATCAACTTTCACTGTCAAATACTCAAAAATGGTGAACTGAAATATCACTGTCGCTCAGTTAATTGAACTTTATTATCAAATATCGGTATTGATTTCGTAGCCCAGTCACTTTATACAAAAAAAACTCCAAACCCTCTAAATAAATCCAATCTAAAATTTTCCTGCGGGATTCCCTTTATTTTGGCATCACAAATATTTTCTCAAAAGTCCATAAAGCCAACTGGGCGGCTACAAAAGTTACAGAAGGGCAAAGATCCCGAAAATCAGTTTTTCTCAAATATCGGTTTTACGTTAATTTTAGCTGTTATAAAATTTGTTCGTCAGATAAATCTGCATAAAAAAGGTTCTTTGTAAAATTTACGTAGAACCAGTAATTTTTGAGATGATTGTTGATGAAGATGAAAATATGGAAGAAATAGAAAAGATAGACGAAGAATAAGAAGTCAGCAAAGATGAACATTAGTAAACAAAATTATAATATAACTTATAACCCATGAATTAGGCTTACAGGGTACACCATGTAAAAAACAACCTTTATCTCAAAAACTATTGGTTCTACGTAAATTTTGTATACAACCTTTTTTATGCAGATTTATCTCACAAATAAATTTTATAATAACCAAAATTAACGTGCAACTGATAATTTACGGGATATTTGAAAAAAACTGATTTTAGTCACTTTGACCTTCTGTAACTTTTGTAGCCATCCAGTTGGCTTTATGGACTTTTGAGAAATTATTTTTTACGCCAAAATAAAGAGAATCCCGTTGGAAAATCTTAGGTTGGATTTTTTTAGAGGTTCATATATAAAGTGACTGGGCTATCGGTGTAAAAATGAACAAAGAAAAATTTCAAACGTATTTTTAACCTCAATATCGATATTAGGTAATAAGGTTCAATTAACTGGACTCCGTTGGGCAACCTCTTTGTATTTTGACGTGCTGAATACGAATCAGGTGTCCATTTAGCTCCATCACCCACCAATTTTTAGTAAACCCCGAAAATAACCTAAATTCTGAGCGTTTTTTAGGTTATTTTCGCGATTTACAGAAAAATGGTGGGTGATAAATCTAAACGGACACCTGATTCGTGTTCAACACGTCGAAATGCATAGGTGTCACCTAATGGAGTTCCAGGAACAGATCACTTTTTTATTTTATGGAGCTGTGTTATTAAGCGTGCAGGAAAACAGATAAACATAAAAAAGACGCAGGTTTCAAGGTTAAAACCATCATAGAATCTATTAAGTATACTCTTCGTAATATTTTGGAAATAGATTAATTTCACAGATGTAATAGCTACTTTTGTAATTTTAATCTCCCCCCGATGATTCCATGTTAATTGACTAAACGTTTGTCAGTATACTGCTGTATGTCAGATCTGCGTAACACATATGGTAAGTTAGGGACACAGGCCAAACATGTATAATCTTAACTAGATACAAGGGTTTCAGTGAGAGTAACAAATCGATTGACAAAAATATTCAAATCCCCTAAAGGATATGTTTGGGAAGTTTGACTTGAGGTTGTTGAAAAGATTAGGATTAACAATTAGTGATAATTTTTATTGAAATATTGGTTCGCTTCTGACAAGTGTTATAAGTACCTATGGGCGATTATATGATTTGTCGGGACTAATTACCTAGAAATGTTTCTTTTAGGCAACGTGTATAAGTTATATGCATTTAAGTGAAGAGGATAAAATATACATTTTTCAAGTAATAGTGTATGTATGGGTTGACATTTTTTTACGTGAAATGTACTATATGTACATTATAATTCAAAAATGCCAGATCAAAACATTCTTGTTAACCCATTGAACGAATTTTTTTCGACTGGGTCTTCGTTTTGAAGCTATAGTCGCATCAATATAGACGTAAAAAGTTAAAAATTGAGAAATTTTGTGGCAAAGGAATAAATCGGCTTAATTTTTTTTTGCAAAATGTTTATTGAAGTCTAAAAACATTGGTAAAAAAAACAGGCCGCTGGGACTTTTTTTCATTTTGTTATTAATAAACTAACAAGCAATTAAGCATTAAACAGATTAATTAAATTTATTAATTTGCTATCTCGGAAAGTATTTGAGAAAACCGACTTAAAATGTATACTCGGGGATTTTTAAGGCCGCTGATTGCGATTTTGAAGTGAAAATTAGAAAATTCAAGATGGCTGACTCAAAATGGCGGCTATTAAATTTTTTAGCATTAAATTTACATTGTTTTTAATAGACAATTTCTTTTTCAAAACATTTTTTTTGACGTATCAACATTGTTAGCTCTCATTGTCAGCTCTCTGTCCAAAACGGGACTTCTATCCACTTGCGAAGAATGTCTTCTCGTTTTGAAATTTTCTCGCAGTTCGCAAAATTTTTTATTGAAATTAAAATTTTGCCATTAGGAATGAATAAAATTTGGCGTCATCCGGTGGTAATTCAACTTTTTTAGCAAAAATGAGATTGTAGCACACTTCCTAAATGAATATAAAGTCGGATTTCAGACGGAAAACGTACTTTAAAATTAAAAGTTAGATTTTGTTGCAGTTTGAAAACATGTTACTGAGTTAAATTTTGTCGATGTTACTGAGTTCTGTAAGAGTATCATTGACATAACTTTTCTTGAAAATTTCTACAAAAATAGCTCAACAATACAATGATATTTCAAAGAGGCAGTAAGTAATATGAAATGGCTGACACACGTACAATTCGTATCAGTGAATTTTAAATCGAATCCAAAGTATTCTATGAAATTTTAGGCGCAGATGCCGATTTATTCAAACAGTTCATGAAAACTGGTAGAGAAATTCTTAGCTCATTACCTCGTAGTTTATGTTGAGGTGTTTATTTTATTAGCAAAAATATATATTGCAAAAAAAAATCCCTTTCTATGTCTTTACCGTAACCTGCGCTTATGTATATTTAAAATTGTAATTGTTATTACTTTCGCCACAAGGTTACCTGCTAGGTTTAGTAGTTTTTTAAGTGTCATATTGCATGTTTGTTTTGTACACGTTTTACTTGATGGCTTGAGAAAAGGATGTTTTACGATATATAATTTATGGTCAACCAAGTAATGCATGTATTTACTAATTTTTATTATTATCCACTGCTTCACCTTAACAACATATTAATTAAATATTCATGTCGAAAATGTCATTACCGCATCCCAACTCTAAAAGTTCTGTGATAAGAACGTATATGATTAGTCCGAATATACAGTTTGTTCCACTAAGGACTAAGAACTGATATTCTCGGATATTCTTATTCGAAAGTGTTAAAACGGGGGTTAAAACTTACGCCAAACTCTAGCTCATATAAAATCACCATCAGTCTGAAAGCCGAAGGTTATGTTTCGTCATGGTAACTTACTATTTTTACCTCATTAAGACGAAGTTCAATCTAATGACAATAAGGATTGAAAACCCACCGAACGGCTGGTACAAATATGTCTCTCATATAATAAGTAACTCGCATATTTTTTTATCATTTCATTCCCCCATCAGGGCGGATGATGGAGCTGCCCCCCAATGTGAGTGTCCCCAAAATGTCCTCCATTCCCGTGGTTTCATTATATTTTTTTCCATAAAAATTGAGATTTAGTGCATGTACGAAAAGCCAAGGACTTAAAATTTTATTAAATTATTAAATGCGGAAAAAAATGAAATTGTAATTTAGTCTGTGTACAATAACCAAAGGCTACAAAACTTTTTTTGGCGTCGGCCACTATCAATGTGACATATCGTTTTATGGGTTTTTGGGGTAGACGATTTCAAATATTATATTATTAAGGTTTTATGAATAATTATTTCCATGTAATGCAGTGCAAATATAGTATAAAATTTGTTTTTGTTGTGAGAGTTAATAGGAAATCTGGCTGGATGTGGAAGTAGTGATTCCTTACGCAGGGTTTTGATACATTGTTACAAAATTATACACAATTGAACTGAATGCGTGCCACATTCTGAAAATATCTTGTCTCATTACAAATTACATAAATTATATAATTTTATTATAAAACTCACTCTCTATTATTTGTATTCTATTGTGTATGTGATGTAAATGAATATAATAATAACAATGCTTATTTATTATTATTAGATGTTATAGTTCAAAAGCAACGACCTAGTAGTCTTCACACTATTTATATGTACGATTCTATGTATATATAAACATGTTTTCATATAGAATTTGTAAATAATAATAAATAAACAAAAACATGCAAAGTTATATTTGAAACTTGTACTTGTATTTTACAATTATACTATGTATCTACTCATCATAAATCCGTATATAACAGGGTAATTCACAAAAACTCATTCAATCAATTTTTTCACATTTTCTTACAGCATTAAATTTATATGCCTATAGACTGAGAAGTCTTCTGCGTCTTTGTAGTATAGCAAAATAGTATTTCTCCAGAAATTGAAAAGTCTCGTCAGAAATAGTGGAGAGATAGCTTGGAGGGCCTCATCAGCTTTAGAAAATGATTTCCACACTTTCCGGGCAGTCTGTTTCCCTTTCATTGCAAATGATGACTTTACATCTGATTTAGCGAATGCATGGAATCCTCTCAATCCAACAGCTTTATGTTCACCCAAACTTTCAAACATGGCATTAATGCTCATGTATTTCTGACCCTTCCCAGCACCAAAGAGAATCCATATCTATTCCCGCAATTTTAAGAATCTGAAAGAAAGAGATTGCCAAAACAACTACATCAGTATCTACTGTGCAAATAATTATTTTTCTTGAACCATGTTCAACACTGTCTTTAACGTGGAGAAAAATCCTGCCGCCTGCTTCTTCCTGTTGCCTACATTGTACTCCATCAATTGAAGTTTCATCCGGCCGAGATGACTGAATTATGCCATCAATCTCAGTACTGATGTGAGCCCAATCAAACTTCAAAAATGCATGTTGTCCAAGTAACTTGAAGAGTTCTGTCTTAGTCTGATTGCAACAGAGTTGGTAGCATATTTTCTTGTGCTACTTGGCGACGAAGATCAACTCCTCTCTTATCTCCCACACGGTTCTCCAGACAGGTTTTTGAATAAGTATCCCGAGAAATGTGTATTCTGTTTTCATGGAACCTCTCAGCATCATTCAAAATTCTGTTTTTGAATCACAATGTTCTCCAAAAATCCGTGAAAATTAAAAATTACTTGTTTTTCTGAAAATTGCTTGGAAGGCCTCCTTGCTTAAGGAGTAGTGATAAATGTATAGGGACAAAAAGTGTCCTCTTCGCAAGAGCTTTCAAACAAAAGAATGAAAATCGAAATCGGACCATTAGGAGCTCAGACACAAACAAAATTTAGTAATGGAGGCCATCTTTAATGGCCGCCATTTTGGTGTTCTGCACGGATTTTCAAGTGGCATCTGAAAAGTTACCTTTTGGCATCAACTATGACCACAGAAAGTGGCACATTCCAATCAAAAAGTGCAGCTTTTTGGCTTTTCTATCCATCTACCCGACATATTATAAAGATCGGTACAGTCTCGAGAAAAGTGCGTGTAGTATATAACTTAGATTTGATACATACTTAGGTACTACCTATTATAAGTACCCACTTATAAGCATTGTTACGTTTATTATCACTACTAGTAGTATTATAAGAAAATATCATGGCGTTTGAAAGCAAAGTAAAACATGAGGCTCTGTCTGGTCAAAGCCGAGATAAAATGTAATATATTGTAATGTGTTACAACCCTTAGAATGAATGTAGTGTATTTACACCTACTCGAGAAACCTACCAGAAGTTAGTTCTGGTGACATCTGGAATGATCTAGAGAATGGTGGCGTAAACACAGAACAATCGAGATCTGTCATTTTTGGGTATAAAAGACCGACCGCATTCTCGGCGAGTAGTTCAGAAAGTTCAAAAAGTATAGAAAGTGAGGTTAAGACTTCAAGGATAAACAAATTGATAAACATTGTGATTTTTAGTCAGTAAAGTGTAAATAATAGTATTGTGAAGTATCCAGTAAATATTTAATAAAGTGTGTTAGTGGACATCTCTTGTTATAATTTTTGGAACCCACGGAATTTGCAAGGGGTAGTTTCCTAAGGGTGGAAACACGTTACAAATTGGTGTCAGAAAGCGGAATTTTATGACAAGAGGGACTCTGAAGTTGTGCTGGAGTGTTCGAGAAGTATTCTCGAGGTTTAGTGCTAACACAGTGGACTAATTTACTGGACATTGTTCGAGGGTTATTTTCGGACAGGAAAATAGTGTTAAGTGCATTTTTGAGACATTGTAGAACATTTTATTAGGACATTAGTGTGATAATTAAATCCTTTGAACTGAGAAGTGATAGAGACACTGAAAAAGACTCATTTAGTGCGTGAAAATTTCTAGAACTTTTCTATTTGGACATTAGTGGAGATTATTAAATTCTCTGAACTGGATAGTGACAAAAGACTCTGGATAAGACTTTTTCGTGCTATTTCGAGATTTGTCTGGAAAGTTCCATTACCGATATTGACGTGACAGTTAAATTTATTTTATTTTAATTTCGTCGTATGCCCGTAACAACAAGAAGTATGGCATCCGATAAACAAATACAGGACTTATTCGAACAATTCCAAAAAATGATGGCGCAGCAACGGCAGGAAGACAAAGAAGAACAGGAGAGAAAACGTCAAGAAGAGCGAGATGAATTAAAGAAAATTATGGAAGACCAGGAAATAAGACGCCAAGAAGAAAAGGAAGAGCGGGAAAAACGACGTCAGGATGAAGAAAGAAGACGGCAAGAAGAAAAGGAAGAGCAAGAAAAACGACGTCAGGATGAAGAGAGAAGACGCCAAGAAGAAAAGGAAGAGCAAGAAAAACGACGTCAGGATGAAGAGAGAAGACGCCAGGAAGAAAAGGAAGAGCAAGAAAGAAGACGTCAAGAAGAAAAAGATGAATTGAAGAAAATAATGGAGGACCTGAAGATACGACAGCAAGAGGAGAAAGAAGAGCAAGAAAGACGACGTCAAGAGGAGAAAGAGGAACAAGAAAGACGACGTCAAGAGGAGAAAGAGGAACAAGAAAGACGCCAAGAAGAATTAAGGAAAATTCTGAATGAACAAATGAAAATACAGCAGGACGCTATCATTTCTGCCAACGAAGAATTAAAAAGTGAAGTCAAAGAAGAGATAAACAAGGTAGAAGAAAAAGTAGGTGAAGTCGAGACAGAAGTCGGTCAAGTTAAAGAAAAAGTAAACAAGTTCGAAGAAGAAGTCAAAGGAGAAATAGACCGGCTTAAACGACAGTTGAGAGATAGAGGAAGCCAGCAGGTGATATCATCAGGTCAGCGACTAAAACCTCCTTCTTTTGACGGCCAAGGTTCCTGGACGACGTACAAGAGGCAGTTTGAGGCGGCAGCGCGTGCGAACAACTGGGATAATGAGGAAAAGGCCATGGCATTAGTTCTGGCGTTAAGGGGCCAGGCCTCAGAGTTACTCCAAACCATCCCAGTTGAGAAACAAAGGGACTTCAAAGTCTTGGAAGCTGCATTAGACTTGAGGTATGGCGATCAACACCTTGCCCAATTATACCAGGCTCAGCTGAAATCCCGGATGCAAAAAGCTGGGGAAAGTTTACAAGAATTTGAAGCTGCGATAGAGAGACTGGCACACCTGGCGTATCCGAGTGCACCTAAAGAATTCCAGGAACAATTAGCCGTAGGGGCCTTTTTAGATGGTATAAGGGACGAAGAGGTCAGGCGAGTTCTGAGGCTGACAAGACATCAAAGTAGTAGCGAAGCTTTGGTGCGTGCACTTGAAGTAGAAGCCGCCTACAGAGATACTCCAAGGTCGAGAGTGCGAGCTGTGACTCTCGAAGAATCGCAACCAGAAATGAACCAGAACCCTATGTTGACGGAGATGCAGAAAATGTTTACCAAATTATTGAACAAAGTGGATGATCTTAGGGAGCAGAGAAAACAACAATATAAAGGAAAGCCGAGTGGAGGTATTAAATGTTACAACTGCGGCAAGGTAGGACACATGAAGCGAGACTGTCGACAGCAGAATTCGGAGAGTCGAGTAAATGCTGTGAATCTTGAAGAGAAGCAGGAAAACAGTACCAAGGGGGTTGTTCTGGCTAGGGAACGCAGTGACCCCAGAGCAATAAAGATTTCCCAGCTTCGAAGAATCGCAAGCAGTCTGTTGTTGCATGGATATGTGAACGGAAGAAAATGTTTGTTTACCATCGACACAGGTACTACGTCATCAATAGCACGGCCAGGATTTATATCGGGCATAAAGATTACCAAGAGGCAAAATGAAGAAGTGATCGTCCGGACAGCTACGGGGGACAGGGCTAAGGTTCATGGAGAAGTAGACCTGGGTTTGCAGATTGGACAATTAAGGTTCGACCACAGGGTCATCGTGGCTGACATTACGGATGACTTCATTTTGGGACTGGACATTATGGAACAGTATGGATTTATTGTTGACGTAGGAAAGCGAGTCTTAAGGATTGGGAACCAACAATTTATTTTGTCAAAAGTGAACGACCAATGCGAGAAAACCAGGCTGTTGACAACGCAGGCAGTCAAGACTCCTGCATTATCCAGAAAACCAGATAAAGAAGATTGCAAGCGCTACCCTCAGGTGAGAAAATTGCCGAACATGGTTAAAGTCAACACTGTCAAGGTCGATCTTCCAGACAGTTGGTCAAAGAAAACTCTGAGGCAAGAGCAATTGCGCGATGTAGAAATCGGACCCATGTTGCGAGCAAAAGAAGAGGGAACGCGTCCAGCATGGAAGGATGTTTCCGACACAGAAGTGGGGCTGAAGGCTTTATGGTCACAATGGGATTCACTTACAGTCGTAGACGGGCTTTTAAGGAGAGCATGGGAAAGCCCAGATGGGAAGCAGGTTGCCATGCGTCTAATGATTCCCAGGTGTCGTGTACCAGAAGTACTCCAGAAAGCGCACAATAAAACGTCCAGCAGACACTTCGGCATAAACAAGACATTGAGTAGAGCACGGGAACAATTCTATTGGGTTAATAGTCGCCAGGATGTGGAGGCCTGGTGTCGCAAGTGTAAGAATTGTGCTGCCCGTGGGGAACCATTTTCCATGAGCAACTACAGAAATGGAAGTCGAGAACAGCCAAAGAATGATCGAGAGCAGATGAACAGAACTAGTAACCGCTTGAAGGCTCGTTATGATCAGAATGCCAGTACAGGGGGATTCAAGGTGGGGGATCTGGTTTGGCTGTACAACCCACAGCGGAAGGAATGGAGATCCCCGAAATTTCAACCTCCTTGGGATGGACCGTATACTGTTATTACCCGAATTAATGATGTCGTCTATCGTATTCAACGAAACAAAAAGTCCAAGATGAAGATCGTACACTTGGATAGACTGGCGAAGTATGTGAAAGAGGCTGAATTGTCTGACCGGGACGTTCAGGCTTAAGGAGGGGGCAGTGTAATGTGTTACAACCCTTAGAATGAATGTAGTGTATTTACACCTACTCGAGAAACCTACCAGAAGTTAGTTCTGGTGACATCTGGAATGATCTAAAGAATGGTGGCGTCAACACAGAACAATCGAGATCTGTCATTTTTGGGTATAAAAGACCGACCGCATTCTCGGCGAGTAGTTCAGAAAGTTCAAAAAGTATAGAAAGTGAGGTTAAGACTTCAAGGATAAACAAAGTGATAAACATTGTGATTTTTAGTCAGTAAAGTGTAAATAGTAGTATTGTGAAGTATCCAGTAAATATTTAATAAAGTGTGTTAGTGGACATCTCTTGTTATAATTTTTGGAACCCACGGAATTTGCAAGTAGTAGTTTCCTAAGGGTGGAAACACGTCACAATATGAAGCAGGAATCTATAGCTGGAGCCCCTATTATACTATCTTCACAAGGGCGGATCCAGAAAGGTTATTGGGGGGTGGGGGGGCACTAACATCTACAAAAAATTGTAGAAATCAGAAAAAAAATGTTTTTCGCCTCGGAATCTGAAAAAATTTTATCGCCTCATGGGAGGGCTGCAAATGAAAATTACAGAGAATGCTATTAAAAATGTAAAAAAAAAATTTTCGCTGGCCTCGGAATCTGAAAAAATTTTATCGCCTCATGGGGGGGGGGGGGGGGGGGGGGTGCATGCAAATGAAACCCCAAAAAAAATGTTTTTCACCTCATACAGAGAATGCTATTAAAAATGTAAAAAAAAAATTTTCGCTCGCCTCGGAATCTAAAAAATTTTATCGCCTCATGGTGCAAATTTTTTTCGAAAATTTCGGCTCATGGGGGGTACAAATTAAAATCCAGACAAAAATGTTTTCGCCTCATACACACGAATACTATTAGAAATCCAAAAAAATTTTTTCCCCCACCTCATGCGGAAAAAAATTTATCGCCTTGGAAACGTAACGAATACTCTTCTCGGGGGGGGCAATTGCCCCTACTGCCTCCCCCCCCCCTGGATCCGCCCTTGTATCTTCAAAAGCAAGTGTACAAATCTATTATCTTGTATTCTGACTACTAATATAATTTAATATTGTTTACAACTGGATTTCCTCGGAAGTTGGATTGAGCAGGTAAATAAAGTATAGTGTAAGCGCTTATCTCAATCTTTATAATTTTAGGCTCGTTCTATTAATTTAATGTGTATTTGTTTTGTATATTTGCTCTACCGTATTATTTACTTGAAACTAAAACAACTAAATATTATAATTAGTATAATTAAATATATCAAGTATAAAAACAAATGACTGATCAAGTGTTTATTCGAAAACACCAATTGGCCTATGACACACCGGGATTCTCGGTGAATAGGGCGCGCACTTCATGTTTTACTGAAACTTCTTCCTTCGACTGTACTTTCCATATACTAGTTAATAGGTATATGGTACTTTCATAGCTTAGGAAGCTTGTTTGTCTCTGTCGTCCAACATGTTTCTTCTCTCTCTGCGCGGCTACTTGCCATCCTAGGATGGTTGACTAGTACCAGTAACCACTATTTCGGACCACTAAACCAAAATTTTGGTGAATATCGGACTATATATACCCTTAGTAGAAATTAAATTATGTATTTTAATGATCGTGCAAAAAACAGTATAAGCATCGCGAACGTTGAGGGTTGTACCGGTCAACGCCAATTTTACCGAAGACTGGTACAACCAGTAGAACCTTTAACGTTCGCGATGCGTACACTATTTTCTGCACGATCGTTTTAAATTACACTTCAATCAAAATAATTTAATTTCTACTAAATAAACATCCCTTTCCCCTTACCGTTCTTGATACTTAATATATAATACTATTCAGCTTCGGCACATTCTGGATATTCAACTTATCGTCTTTTCAAAAATATCAACCTTTGTAAAATGCATTCAAACTTTCATGAAATATACATAATTATGTCCATTCAAGTTTGCATGTTTGAAGTAAGTTTTTGCATATCCATAATAAGTGAAAACGCTTAATTAATGTAAATGTTTTTTTGTTATTGTTAATTTAATATTTTCTTATATTTTCTGTAAAACATTCTACGTTGTTAGCTAAACCGTCAAGTGAAATGAGTGGATTATAGAAATGAAAATACGAAATCTTACTGATTAGCGGAACTTTATTAAAAAACAATTAGAAAACGCATAACAATAAGCTGTTAATAGACTGAACACAACATTTAATTGACTTTAAAACGCATATTAATGCTCTTAGGAATTTTCTTCTAAAATTAAATTTCGATACTCAAATTTTAAGTGCCTTTGTTTAAACATTTTGTAATAATTCTACAATTATACAACGCTTACTTACATCAACTATATAACGATAGTTAATATATGTTATTAAAGTCACTTTTATTTTCCTAATTCTACATAATATTGGAAAGTACACTATGACAACACATTTAAGTACCTACTTAATAATTTTATTACATAGTATTACAGTACTAAAATTTTAAAAAATTAAAGTGCCTAAAAAATCTGCAAAAGGATTTACACAAAGCTTCCCTGTCTGTTTGGCACCTCATATTTATTAATAATTTTCCCTTTTGAGTGACCACTCTGTACATTGCTTTTCTCTGGAAGTGTATCAGATTTTCTTCATGTTTCTTTCGACTTTCGATAATATGGGCTGTAATACTTTGTTTGCTTGTTTGTAGAAAAAAAGGATAATTATAATGTTTTTTAAATTTTAATTCAACTTATGCCATTTTTATACCTGACATTGCTATATCTTGATTATATAAGAATAAGGCAAAACTAAAATCGACTGGTATTAGTGTAAAAGAAGATTTAACCGTCGCAAGAATGAAAACTTTCATGTATGCATGTGAAAAATTTTATTATCGCAATGTCTGGTCCAACGATAGAGTGATTTACGCAAAAGACAAAAATAAAATTGTAAAGTTAAAGGACATAAATGATATTGACAATATACTAGAATCTCATAATAATTAATATGTTTGTTTTACTTATTATATTCATATTAAATACGAACCTGTTAAATAATTTTTTTGTTATCATATGCCGTTCACACTCTGTATGATATTTTTATCTCGTTTTTTTTAAGCGAGTTCTTTAATTGTAACTTTTTTGTAGGTATAGAATAAATTAAACGGTTTACCGTATATTCTACTTTTTACTTTATTTCTTAATTAGTATTTGTAATCTCCTTAATAAATGGTAAATTCTTTTTTTAATACGGCACATATAAATATTCGATCATTATCACCAAAATTTAACAATATAAAAAGCTTTATTTTAGATAATAAATATGACTTATTTGCACTAAGTGAAACCTGGCTAAACTCTTCTATTTCAAATTTATCTATGAAAATTAATAATTATACCTTAATTCGTAAAGATAGGCAAACCAGGGGTGGCGGCGTAGCATTTTATCTCAATAATTCATATAATTTCAATGTAATTGATACTAGTGACAACATTGAGCAACTGTGGATTTCTGTTTCTATAAATAATAATTCTTTTGTTTTTGGTGTTTGTTATAGGCCACCTCACATGAATTTTAAATATTTTACAGATCAATTAGAAGTAGCAATATCAGTCTCTATGCAGTACGGAGATAAAATTTTTTGTTTTGGAGACATTAATATTAATTTACTAAACATAGGCCTAAGTGCAACTCAATATTTTACATCAATGTTTGAATCACTCGATTTTCAACAGATTGTCGATGAAGCCACTCATATAACTTCTAATAATTTATCACTACTTGATATTGTATTATGCAATGATCTGAAATCTGTCTCGTCTCTAAAAGTGGGAGGCCTGGACATATCTGATCATGAACTGGTCCAATGTAAAATAATAACGAATAGCTCTAAATTTAAACCAACTTATATAACTTATAGAGACTTTAAGTATTTTGATGAACAAGTATTTTATACTGACTTGCAAGGGCCCCCCCTACAAGACATGTTTTACATGAATAGCATTGATGCTAAAGTAAATCATTTAACAACACTTTTACTAAATCTTTTCAATAAGCACGTCCCTTTGAGAACAGTCCGTATAAGTAGAAATAAGGCTCCTTGGTTGACAGATAATCTAAAGTTATTGATGAGGCAAAGAGATAAAGCTAAGTCTGAATACAAGAAAAATCCTTCACTCGCAAAATGGAACTATTATAAACAGATACGAAATGCTACAAACCATGCTCAAACTGCTGAAAAACGTGCTTATTTTAATCATATCTCTAGAAATAAAAATTCTAAAAAGCTCTGGGGCGAACTTAGGTCATTAAATATTACGTCCAATGACAAACCACAAATACCCACCAATTTATTAGATCCTGATTCTATTAATAATTATTTTATAGACAGCATCCCACAAAATAATAACGATATTACAGATGTAGTAAACTATTATGACTTAAATAAAATCACTAATTCAACTTTCAATTTCAGCTTAGTTTCCCCTCAACTTATTCAAAGAGTTCTTTGTAACTTAAAAAATTCTACATCCGGATCTGATTCGTTAATTTTTATTTTATTAAATTATGTTGTCCGCACTTACTAAATTTCTTGGTTCATATTATTAATAGTATGTTTATTGAATGTCGGTTCCCTACTGCTTGGAAAGTTGCTCTAGTGACTCCTGTTCCGAAAAAAACTGAGCCAAAGACATTTTCAGATTTGAGACCGATTAGTATTCTCACAGGATTATCTAAGTTAGCAGAAAAAATAATTGAGATTCAGCTTAGGGAACACGTAGACTCTTTGAACATATTATCCAAGTACCCAATCCGGTTTTCGAGCTGGTTATAGTTGTTCTACAGCCTCAATGCATATAATTGATGATATTGTTGAGGCCACTGATCAAGGTAAATGTACTGTTTTAATACTACTAGATTTTAGTAAGGCCTTTGACACTATAGATCATAAACTACTCCTAACAATTTTAAAATCATGTGGTATTGATGATAGAGGCTGTAAACTGTTCCAATCATATCTTGAAGGGTGTTCACAAATTGTAAGAATATCCAATAAACTTTCTCAATCAAGGGCGATCAATAAAGGTGTTCCACAGGGTTCCATTTTAGGACCCCTGTTGTTCACAATTTATACTTCACAATTTGTAAATTTTGTTAAATCCTGTTCGGTTCATATGTATGCGGATGACACCCAAATTTATTATTCTTTTTATGCTAAGGATTATGAGGCTGCTGTGCAACAAATCAACACTGACCTAAAAGTTTATCAGATATATCCACACAACATTCGCTCATTTTAAATCCATCAAAATCAGCTATGCTTTTATTTGGTAAGAAACACGATTGTGCCAATTTGCAAAATTTAATTAACATCGAATTAAACGGATGTCGTTTGGAATTGTTGCAACATGCCAGAAATTTGGGTCTAATCTTAGATACAACTCTGAGATTTAGAGAACAGGTTCGTAAATTTATACAAAAAGCTTACTCCTCCCTAAGACTTCTCTATCCCCACCGAAGTTATTTAAGTATAAACACTAAAAAGACCCTTTGTGAAACGTTAGTGTTGTCGCAGTTCACATATTGTGCCCCAGTGTATGGTCCCTGTTTGGACAGGGATTGTAGCAATCGTATACAACGTATTCGATTTATCTATGGTATACGTAAGTTTGAACACGTGTCACATAAGTTGAAAGAACTGCATTGGCTAAATATGCAAGACCGGAGAAACTTTTATTCAACTTGTATCTTTCACAAGATTATCACAACGAAGGCGCCATCTTATCTCTATAATAAAATAACTTTTCGCAGTGATGTTCATCATCTCAATGTCAGGTCTAAAGGTTTACTTAGTCCATCTATGCATAGAACTTCGTTCTATGAGAGAGGTTTCAGATACTGCATTTATAAATTATATAATAAGGTCTCATTTGGTGCCAAATCATTTAGTGCTGCGAAATTTAAAAGATATCTCAAAGCTGTCCTGTTAGAACAGACAGAATAGTTATATGTTCCTATTTGTTTGTTTGTTTATTTATTTATTTATTTGTTCGTTTACCTACTTCTTTATTTATGTATTATTTCTGCATATACTGTCTTAATATTCTATACTAAGTACCTTACATTTTTTGTACACTTACTTAAGTGCATTATTTTTATTTTCAATGTATTGCAAGGGTTAAGTGGCAGAGCACACTTGTTGTGAACTTCCCCTTGAGATTTCCAGAAATGTATTTTATATTTGTTATTTTACTCCTATGTACAATAATACTGGAAATAAAGGCAATTACTTTTTTTTTTTTTTTAGCGAGCTAAAAACCAGTCACCCTTCTCTGTGGCTCCGACCCTCACAGAGGGGAGCTGGTAGTACCGATAGCCACTCCCCACGCCCGTGGGGTAAGTGACTACTGGGTCCGGGAATCGTGTGCCCTGAGCAGACGTAATGAACCAAGAATGACGGCCTTCTGCATTCTGCCGGCTAAGATCTCTGCCGAATTTCGGCATGCCGGTATGATCTTGAGTTCCGAAAGCAGTGTGTGTCTCGTTCCACCGAGGGCTCCTATAATCAGTACCACTATCTTAACAGTATGGTCTGGATACAGTCTGCGGAGTTCGAAGAGCAGATCTCGATATTTTGTCCGTTTTTCCTCCTCCTTCAAGACAATGTTGTTCTCCGCGGGAGCCGAGAACTCCACGACGAACATTGTCTTGAGTTGATGGTCGAGGAGTACTACGTCAGGCTTGTTGGCTTGTATTTGCCTGACGGTGGGAAAAGAGTAGTTCCAATAAATTAGACACTTCTCATTTCCCACAACGGACTCAATATCCCCCGGAGCGTAAGGCAGCACTGGTGTTTCGTCTATCCCATACGAGTGCCTTAGATGGTAATAAAGCACTCGTAATGCTCCGTCGTGCCTTTGGATATAGGCCGAGACTGCATATGTCGGGCAAGCCGACAGCAAGTGCATAAGAGTCTCTGGCGCCCTGCGGCAGGCCCTGCAGCTGACATCAGGGACCTCTATACCCATGACACGACTACGATAGACGAGGGTGTTGAATACACCATCCTGGCAAGCCATTATGAATCCCTCGGTCTCAGACTTCAGCCCGGCTGACCTTAAGAATGCAAAGGTCAGCCTTTCGGATAAGCCAAGGTTTTCTATATTTTTATAGAAAACTCCATGCATTGGCTTATCCGTGTGAAGCTGCAGAAAGATGTTGTGTTCTGCAGCTTTAATTTGGGCTTTTCGTCGAGCAGGTTCCAACTCGGTGACAGAGTCGGGATTTACCCGCTCGACGTCGAAGGAGAGACCAAGTTCATCGGCTGCTCTCTGTGCTGCCTTAAACAAAAAGGCTCCTATTCCTGCACTTTCATGGTCTCGGACCATGCAGAGGAGGGGATCCGAACTCCTGATGACCTTACAGGCTCCATCCAGAACCATCCTATTATGGAGACTCTCCAAACTCAAGAGTCCACGGCCTCCCCGATGTCGTGGGAGGTATAGCCGAGGAACGGACGATTTAGGATGCAAACTCCTATTGAGATGCATCTTCTTGCGGGTTCCTACGTCGAGTTGACGCAACTCTTCTTGAGTCCATTTCACTACTCCAAAGGAGTAGAGAAGGATAGGAACGGCAAGCATGTTGGTAGCAGACACCTTGTTCTTCCCCGACAGCTCTGAAGACCAGATATGTCGGAGTTGGGAGGCAATTACTATTATTATTATTATTATATTAGGCAATTACTATTATTATTATTATTATTATTATTATTATTTCTTGAATTTCTCAGCCTAAGCCGGTAGCGGTTATATCGCCAAATGAGAAAGCAATTCAGCTCCTCCCATTTAGCCCAACACTTTACGAACAATGTGACAGGTTTGCAGCAGCACTGCGCGCTGTCCCACTGTGGAAATGGTTTTTGACAGTCCCAGGTTATCTAGATTATTATTATTATTATTATTATTATTATTATTATTATTATTATTATTATTATTATTATTATTATTATATTGACATTCAATGAAAAATAGACACAGAATATAAACTATAAATATTTTACAAACATAAAAGGCAAATAAAGGCCTTTTCATAATCGCCCCCTTGAAAGTTAACTATCTTTCAAATAAAAATAATAGTTGATTTGAATTTTAAGTCAAAAATCTATTATATGGGAAGAGCATACAATTTATGTACAGAACGTTTTATTTTAGCATTGGCGCACTGTATCGTTACCACTCTTACTATATTATCTAAACCAGGATGCAATTCCACAACTCGTCCAATTTTGACGGTGGTAAATTTTCTTCGATTAAGACGAAAAAGTCTTCCTTTAACAAGCTGGGTTAATTTCTCTTCCATTATTCCTAATCTGAAGTTCTGAAATGTATTCTTTGCTCCAGCTTACCCAAAAATGTTGAAGCAATGCTTGCAGACGTTGAAAATTAGACAATCTGTTTTCGGGAATATGCAGAGCACTTGGATCTGGTATTGAATAAGAGCTACGTTCGATTAAAAAATGTGATGGAGTCAAAGGAAATGGATTAGCAGGATCGGTTGATAAAGGACATATAGGTCGTGAATTTAAAACCGATTTAAATGGGCTTTGGTTGACTTGCTTCCCAAAGGCCGCCGAAGTGAGAGGACTTTGGTGGTATGAAGTGTCAAAAAATACCATCTGTCAAATCTCTCAAGAAACTGCCGAGCTCATTTAATTTTTGAGTGAGCACCAACAAAATTTGTGCCATTGTCGGAATATATGTGTGTAGGTTTACCCCTTTTAGATACAAACCTAAGAATAATAATAGTGTCAACGAGAGTGTCAACTACATTCTAATATTATTATCTTCTGTCGTTCTTATTTTTTTATTTTTTTTGGGTGACCACCCTGTAGATTTTTCACTTAAATCATAGCCGGTTTTTTAGATGACAATTGCTGATTCATCGGGAAATAAATTTCAGCCACATTTGGGCAATCCAAAGGATAAAATTGCAATACACGAAAGGGAAATTAGTTGCAAGGATTGTAATTTGAAGTATGTTGTGTCCAATTTTAACAAGATTTAGGGAACATATGGCTCACCTCAAAAGTGGAAAAACTGAAAAATAAATAATAATAAATAATGGGACAATAAATATTTATCTATCTATTTATTTACTTTAATTAAACCATTAAATATAAACGAGTGACCTATATTTTTATACGTATTTTGGTTTGCTGAAACCGAGTCCGAAGTCAGAATTGTCACAGGGTGTCAATATTCGGACTATGCCAAGAGATGAAGTATTTGTCACCAAGATGAATGACGTCGAAAAATCTGCATGGGTTAGTTTCAAAAACGTCGTGGGGAATTTTTTGGGAAATGTAAAAAGTGATGACTATAAACGTGTAGTAGCAGAAGTGGTTGAAAACTTTCAAAAATTGTGATGTTTAATGAATTTAAATTTACATTTCCTAGATTCTTATGTTGATTACTTCCCAGAAGATCTCGGAGATTATAGCGAGAAGCAAGGCGAACGGTTCCATCAAAATACAAGAGAGATGGAGCGTCGCTACCAAGGATGATCCGAACTACAACGGCCATACCTCCAGAGTCTAGAAAAAAGATTTGGTTTTGTATTCTGATTCTCATGAAATAGGTATTAATTAACAATTAACGAAGAATCTAAATAAACCAATTCATAATTTATGTAAATATATAGGTATTTATACCTATTACAGACAAATTAATAACATGTAATTGACTACTTATCCTGTTTTTAATAGATCATTTATTTAGTGTTACATCCCGACCAATCATCATGAACGAATTAAAAGAAACTCGAGATCACACAACTTCAACTAAAGAGAAACTACTCTTCTTAAATAAATTATAGCAACAAATGAAATACTTACGCATAAATTACAACAAAATGTAGCTATAAATGTACTTTCAGATTGAATATTTCGGTCCTTTCTTCAGTAGGTACTTGATTTATATTAATTCTAATGGTTAGGCATTTGGCGATGGGCGATGTCCAATTAATTGCGGTGGGCAGCCAAGCATTTTATCAAACGTATGAAAGTTTCGAGTGTTATGAATTATAAAAAACTAATGATTAATTTATGATCGACAATAGCGTAAGTAGAAAGGAAAAGGAGTAGGTGATCGAGCCTTTTTCATATTTATTTAGATCCCGTGGCCAAATTTCTAATCCATAAAGCGGGTTCTCGCATCAGAATAGTCAGTAAAATAAAATTAGTATAAATTTCAGGAATTATATAACTTTTATAATAGTATGAGCGCCTGTGTCATCCTTGAAGTTTGCGGTATTTTTTATTTCGATGCTGAATACTTGGAGACGCCAGCGCCATCAATTTTAAAATTAACAAATTCTATTATCAGAATTTAAATTATGTATATTCATTATGTCTATTCTTTTTACTGTAAGTGTTTAAAGATCTTCTCATAAAAAAGTAATTTAGTATTCTAATTTTTGCTGGAAAAATGAAGTAAAAAAATATTGAGATCAAATAAAAGAAAGTTAAAATTCTAATTTTCATGAATTTTTCATTTCAACTTTAGCATTCAGGAACTCAACAAAAATAAAAATCACAAACAAGGAAACAGTAATTCATATAAAGAAAAAATAAAAAAACAAAAAATAAAAAAATAAAAATGGTATATAGTCTAGGTGTCCGCGTACATAAATGCAATTTATACATATCCTCGTATAACTTCTTGTACGGCATAATTGCGCCTGGTTTATCACTTTTTTTCCTCTGCGAAAATTTTCGTAAACGCGGCGTTCCTCCTCGGCATAAATAGACGATTTCCACGCGTCGGACTGGAAAATCGGCAAATATATTTTGTTGGACAATTTGAGAATTGGATTCTACATATATATTCTACATATTTCTACAAACTGTCCGACAAAAATTTTGGAACGTTAAGGGTGTCTACCACCCTAAACATAACACAACATAACTTTAAAACATTTATTGATAACCAGCTGATTTTTTCAAGATTGCTTAACAAAAATATGTAGAATCCAATTTTCGAATTGTCGGACAAAATATAGTTGCCGATTTTCCAGTCCGACGTGTGGGAACCGTCTTTTTCATGCCGAGGAGGAACGCCGCGTTTACGAAAATTTTCGCAGAGGAAAAAAGTTATAGACTAGGCCCAATTATGCCGTACAAGAAGTTATACGAGGATATGTGTTATACGTGCATAAATTGCATTTATGTACGCGGGCACCTAGACTAATAATACTGCTCTCAAAATTCAAAATTATTATCTTAGTTTATATAATTGCCCGAGCCTGACGTTAAAGCTAAGTCAATTTCCTAAATTAACCTAACACGACAGTAGAAACACGGACACTCTTTTCTCGTCCAGGAGTCAGTCAGGACATTTTTTTTATTATAACATTACACAGCTAGACCACAGGAAGGGAGTATATATCACAATAGGAAAGACAATTAAGGAATACCAAGCTAATTAAATAAAGTAAGTTTAAGGGCGAGTTGTACGAACTAAGTTCAAGTCAAGTTCAGCTTGATCCAAGATAAAATGAGAAAAAAGTTCGTATGAGGATTTTTCGTTTCTTTTACGAGGTATAGGGAGGTTAATTTAAAACAATTGATTTTATTAGTTAAAAAGGTATCTTTGAATCTTTACAAAATTAACAACTCTTCATAGACCAAAAATCACGCCAAGAATATCACTTAGATATTTCTCTGGATTTACTTCACATTTATTTATTCATCTAGGTTTGTATATAAGTATTAAAATCACATTACGATGAATTAGTTTACATGTAGCACGTTTATAAGTCAAGGGCTACTAGAGGATGGTTCATTCAAAGCCAAGATGGAAAAAAGAAGAAAAAATATCAATGGTGCATTTATTTGCATGCTAGTGTTGACTTTTAGCAGTTATCCACAACTTCATAAATATACATCCATAGTTTCACAAAACCGGGAGTGGAAACCTTTCAATTTTAGATAAATTTCACCAACTTTGTTCACTGAAATTTGCGGCACTTTCTGAACTACCGTATTGTCGTATATATAACAGGAAGTTTCTCAACAGACAGTAACAGTTCCCGTTGGAATATTTAAAAAACATAAGGGGGGGGGGGGGCTCTATAAGCGTGACGTAGGGGTCTAACTCAGCGTGACAAAACGTGACAATGGGGGGGGGGGGTCTAAAATCTCAAAAATTGACGTGACGTCATTTATGGATGGCCCCTAATGTCTTTCTGTGCTAGTCTTCAGCGCCGATGCCTTTAATTATGGTTAGTTGTGTTCTAATTGTCTTTTTAATAAAATTTTCATAAGTTGAACTTTTTGTTTATTCCTCGACTTTGGTGGATTTTTAGGAGGTTCTACAACAACTTCATCTGATTTATTGAATGAAAAGTATAAATCATTATCTGTTACAGTAAAGGTGAGAAAACTTTTAAAACAATTTTATTTTAAATAATTAACAATTCGAAATGTTAACCCACTCCCGACTAGTCGCGGGTCTCTACACTTTTCAGATTCTATACAGCATACAGATCAAAGTGACATCAATCACAATACTCTACCACAAACTTGCAGACAAGATGTAGTTAGAAGACCCGCTATATGTTACTGTTTGGTCGCAGAATTTCGGTTTTTTTTCTCTCGGCTTTTTTCCACGTCTTTTTTTCCTAGATTCGTCGAAGTGAAACAAACCCCGTTTTCTGTAAAGCAGTCTTTTCTTCCGCGGCTTTATTTTCCTCGGCTTTCTTTTCCGCGGCTTTTACTTCATTCGGATTTTTTTTCCAGGATTTTATTTTCGCGGATTTTTTTTCCGTTTACCCATTTTAACTGATAACTGATACACAAACTTTTGGCAAACCCACTGAGCCACAGTTCCGTATCAGTTTCAGTTTCCCTTTCGTTTTTTTTTGTGTTTACACGTAAGATAACTGACAACTGAACTGAAACTGAAATTGAACGGACAACTGAACTGACCGTCTAAAAGGACCTTAAGGACTAATCTAATTAACTCACCTATTATAGTAGTCTTTTATTTGCATGAGGATTAGTTCACTTGGGTTACATCTGACCCGGTCAAAATTGACCTGACTTGAAGCAAATAAAATAAAACAGTTTGGTTTTGATTTTTGACAACTTAAAAAGTTAATTTAATATTCTTGGTTTGTAGGATTGTACGTAGCATTTCACTCTTATTTAGGTATATTTTTAGGTTAGAATTTCTACGAAAAAACTACCAAAAATGCATAGACTTATATTTAGTCTATGCAAAAACGTCGGTTTTCTACCCCACCACTTAACTAACCGAAAGTTCAGAAGTGAGTATCTTGTGCGGGGTGGAGCATCATCAGGAAGGGGGATCTGACCTGATTACTTCTGAATTTAGATCAGTTGTAAATAAAATATGACAAACTGCTGAATTATGTGACTAAACTCAGAAGTGACCTGATCCTCATAATACATATTTTCAATGTCACCCATAACCTCAATGTGTCATTAATAAATCATTAAATGTTTTTAAATTTACAAATCAGTATTACAAATTATCATGTTCATCAGTCACTGTACCAGAAAACATATTGTTAAGCAATGTGTGGCAGAATATTTGCTAAGTCGTGTTGAAGAAAAAATCCGAATTGAAAAAGAACAAAGAATTCAGCCCACTGTAAAGGTGTGGAAAAACATCAATTTTGCGACTATAGAGAATGAAGAAGAAAATTTATACTCGATATTCGATATAAAATGTGTTAAAAGAAAAATTTTTGGCACACCTTTAAAAGACATACAAGCCCAACAAGTAAGACTGGCAACAGGCCAATGTATCCATGTTCCCAAATTAGTTCATGAATTGTGTGAGTTTATAATAGCAAATGTGGAAACAGAAGGAATTTTCCGAAAAGCCGGATCTTTATCCAAACAACGCGGAACAAAACTCCTAATAGACAGAGGAGGACAACTGAAAGACGACCATGAATTGGATGCCATAGACGCTGCGGTGGTTTTAAAGCTTTTTTTAAGAGAATTGCCAGAGTCGATAATTCCAGAATATTATCATGATATCTTTATAACCTGTTGGGCTCTTGAAAACAAAGAAGAAATTATTCTACTGGCATGCCTGTTACTTCCCACAAGGAACCTCAATCTGTTGACTTATTTAATGCACTTTTTTAAAAAGGTGGATAGTTTATTGAAAAATATTATTTTGGATATTCAGCAGGTAACTTTCAAAGAAACCATTCGTTCTTTCCATATACTATTCATCCAAATCTGATCACGCTAATTGCTCCATACGAATTTGCAAAAAAAGTGTAAAACCCCAAAAGTGCAGAAGTAGCGACCGTTTTCGAGGATGGGCAACACGATGGTGATAGTCGCGCGGTCCCTATCCCCCTCCAACTACTAAACGCAAAAAACCACTCCGTTTTCGATTTTTTGTTGTAAGGTATGCGAGGACTTGTTGGATCGGGTTTTTTTTTGAGGAAACTCAATATGTCCTGTAAAATTTTGCAACCGAATATCCTATCGACCCACGGGAGTTGAAACCACCCCCTCCCTTAATACCAAAACATGCCAAAAACATCCAAACGTGCTGGAAATTATTTTCCACGCGTTTTCAAGGACGGGGAACACGATGCTGCTATTATTTAGCCTCATACTAGAGATGGGCGCGTGAGTCGATTTTGACTCACGCTCACGCACGCTCACGACTTTAAACCTTTAGCTCACGCACACTCACGCACGACTGATATATGTTAAGGCAAACTTACGCACGCTCACGCACGGGATCTTTTGACTCACCCACACTCACGAAATCTTCCGTGATTTGGTACCTTAAATGTACACGCTCACGTCGTGACATGGTGAAATTCACGTCACGTGCCCATCTCTGGACCAGAGTGACCAGACCAGGCCAGGAGGGCTAGGCGACTGGCGAATGCAGTAGAGAGAGATTGCAATTACGCAGTTTGATTTGAATGTTGCGTCATTCATCCTGTCTCCTGTCCTTTTCCCTCCCTTCTCGCGCTCGTGTTCCGTCTTCCGTCTATCGCTTCGCTTCTTATTCTTGTCACGACACGACAGGTTGAAGTTTTAAAGCAGAGATGGGGCGTCGTGTCACGGCGTGAATATTATCTCACGCACGCTCACGCACGGGATCTTTTGACTCACGCACACTCCCGAAATCTTCCGTGATTTGGTACCTTAAATGTACACGCTCACGCCGTGACACGGTGAAATTCACGTCACGTGCCCATCTCTACCTCATACCCATTTTTCGTTGCGAGGACTTGTTGGATCGGCTTTTTTTTTGAGGAAACTCAATAAGTCCTGTAAAATTTCGCAACCAGACATTCTAACGACCCTATGTGGTTGAAACCACCCCCTCCCTCAGTACCGAAACATGCAAAGAAATATCCAAACGTAAGGTTATATACAGGGTGTCCCGGCACTATGGGGCAATACTTCGGAAACATATAGTTTGGGTCAAAATAACACTAAAAGTACCTATAATTTTCTTTCTTAGGGCGCCCCCCTACAGAGATATTACCCTCTAAAGGTTACATATTCAAGAAGGTTTTTGCCTATTACTTCCAAACCGTTCTATCGATTTTAATAAAATTTGGACTGTGTACATATTAAATGAGTATCTTTATTCCAGAAATATGGCGCCTTTTATATCTTGTCTAGGAAGCCACTACCAATGCTTTTTACCCCTAAATTTTGACATAAATTAATTTTTGAAAATTAAGGTTACATTTTTAAATGTCTTAAACAATTTTCTAAAAAAAGATATTCTTGTTTGACATCGATAAAGCGATCCGTTTTTGAGAAAAAATTATTTTACTGATAAGGGACAAAGACATTTCGTCAACACATAACTACATACTACAACTACAATACACACATAACTACAATAACTACGTAACTAAAATAAACGTTCGATGTGAGTGTAGAAGAACGCACTACCGAGCGTCAAAATGACGCAACACCAATTTATATCTCAGGGGGCGCCAGTCGCGTATTACCCCGTTCTTCTACCTCCCAGGCGGGTTCGAGGTAAGATGCACTTCGATAGCCGAGTAATGGACCAAGGCTGCACTACCACAGATCGGAAATGACGCTCTCTCTGGACCTGAATTCCCTCATTAGGGGTTTAGGCACCTCTTAATTTCCTGAAATTTTACATAACAAAATCCCAACCGAAGAATTTCTCTGCGGAGGGATTAATTTTTGTACGTGGAAACCACGTTTTGGTCCGTTAATGACGGAATCTATTTCTCAAAAAACGCATAAAAAAATCCCTCTCAAACCTCCGTAAAGCAACCAGAAGGTCGAACGTTAATGTGAATTAACTCGACACATCCGGCTTTCTATACGAAAGTTCCAGGGATTATAGACCGTCAACAGGCCTCAAGATCAATTAAGAAATATTAGTTCAAAGAATCCGTTTATTTAACAGAATTGGTTATACAAAATTCTCAAGATAAGAATCGTGCCTTCCCCAATCAAGGTAGTGACTTTCAGACCATACAAGCGAGAGCGCTCACGCTAACGATCGATTAGGTAGAAAAGATTCATACATACCTTCTCAGAATCAAAATGCGAGCATTTTTAGAATCGTCTCAGACTCTGGGTAAATAAATAATTATGACTGACTAAAATAACTTAAAAAAGTTTTACTCATTGAATTTAGGTTCGCTAGAGACTACTTAGCTTTAAAGTTCTTGTATCGTGAAGAGCCACGTACTCGAACACATTCAGAGGACTTATTACTGCGTAAGTTGAATGGCGTTCGATCAGTCCACGACTTACTAGCCCTTATCACAGTCGTTCAATATTATCGATTTGGCAGCTACCCACCTTCGAGCGACTTTTAGGCAAAATTGAATTTTTGGTTTTTTATGCACAAGGCGTTTTCCTCTATAACTTTGTCATTTGGAAAGCCCTGTTGTTGGCTATCCCACCATTGCTTTGTTTGGACCACTCAACGCGCTCGACCAAATTGCGAGCCGCTGAGTCAATCCCAACTCTTTCTATGCGAGAAACCGGCCTTGTACATGTGCATTGATTTTTATCAATTTTTGCTTATCGGCACTACGCCGGCTTTGTCAAAATCTTCTATTTTGCCCTTCGGATGCAGTGCATCGCTAAAATTTTATGCTCATACTTTAGAATTGGGCTTTCAATGACCGTACCTCAAAGGTCAATGTTTTTGGTGGAGGAATAAAAAATAAAAAATAATTCAAAGTATATTTTCGTGGTACTTTTTAAACTGACTTTGTGGTACTTTTGAAAAATCCAAGACCAATTTCGGCGTACTTTTGAAAAATCAAGCCAAATTTCAAGGTACTTTTGAAAAGTTAATCTGCGGGTGAAATTCTGGCGTACTTCAAGCCAAATTTCAACGCAGTTTTGAAAAATTAGTCTGCAAGTGAAATTTTGGCGTACTTTCGATAAATCGATTCCTGAGCCAAATTTTGACGCCCTTCCAAAAATATTATTTTTCAAAGTCCAATTTGTGGTACCTTTGAAAAAGTATATTATTCATAAATCTTTGTCATTATATACTTCTACTCTCATATTCTGAACCAAAAACATTTTTCCTAAGTGAAAATTCGGTGTTTCTTCGAATTTTCACCTGGTCATTTCCAACGCTTTATAGAAATAGAACCCAAAACGGTCCTTATGATCTGCGCCTCTGCAGACTCCCAAAAATGTCTTCAACTGAAATTTTTGCCTAAGTAGAATTTTGATTCTGTCTTCAACTTAGGACGATTTTGGAGAGTTCTAGAAGAATACATTCTCGTAAGCGAGATAAGTTGGATCGCTGAACCTGAAATAGCATTCCATTCCGAATGGCTTCACATTGGGTAGTGATTCTTTGTAACATATCTTCCCTTGTTTGTACCGGTGTATTATACACTAAATTTTTTAGATGATCCCAAAAGAAAAAACCTAATGGGTTTAGATCAGGAGAGCGAGGAGGCCACGGTACTGGACCTCCTCGGCCAATCCATCGGTGGGGACATTTTTTTTTATCTAAATATTCCCTGACTGTGATGCTGAAATGAGGAGGAGCTCCATCATGCATGTACGACATGTTTCTTATAGCTGCTAATGGCACATCTTCCAATAAACCATCTAGATTTTCTTGTAGAAACCTTAAGTAATTTTCCCTATTTAACCGATTTTTCAAAACAAATGGCCCTATTAAATAATTTTCAATTATTCCTGCCCAGACGTTAATTTGAAATTGTCGTTGGTGATGAGTTTGAATAATTGCATGAGAATTTTCATCGTTCCAACTATGTAGATTGTGAGAATTTATTACACCATCCCTGCGAAATCCTGCTTCATCCGTGAACAAAACACTAGCAATAAACTTGCGGTCTTCCTGTTGCTTTGCAGGAACCAATTAGCATATTGAACTCGAGCAGGGTAGTCGTCTGGGGACATTGCATGAACTTTCTGGATGTGGAAAGGATGGAGAAGCTGTTCTTTCAAAATTCTGTGAACCACCGACTTCGAAGTGTTAAATTGCGCTGAGAGCTTCCTAACGTTTATTGATGAGTCTTCGGCAACAGCATCTAATACAGCTTCTTCTAGTACAACTGTACGAACAGTTCTAAGACCACCTTCACCTCCTCGTTTCGGTTCCACGCTCCCTAAACATTAATAGTGTTATTTTTTTAAATAGTTATTTATTCCTCAATTTTTATTATTTTGTTTTTTTATTGCTAAGATGGATATCTACCTGTTTTTGTATTCGACGGTTTACCCGTTCAAAAGTTTTCCTGTTAGGAAAGTGTTCCCTTGCTACTCAAATTTGACGTTTAAATTTATTCAATTGTTTTCTCACAGGTATTATGCAGTAGTTTGTATTACTAATATTCCTTAGTCCCTTATCAGTTAAATCATTTTTTCTCAAAAACGGGTCGCTTTATCGATGTCAAACAAGAATATCTTTTTTTAGAAAATTGTTTAAGGAATTTAAAAATGTGACTTTAATTTTCAAATATTAATTTATGTCAAAATTTAGGGGTAAAAAGCGTTAGGGGTGTTCCACCTCTGGCTTCCTAGACAAGATACGAAGGGTGCCATATTTCTGGAATAAAGATACTCATTTAATATGTACCCAGTCAAAATTTTATTAAAATCGATAGAACGGTTTGGAAGTAATAGGCAAAAAACCTTCTTGAATATGTAACCTTTAAAGGGTAATATCTGCGTAGGGGGGCGCCATAGAAAAAAAATTTTAGGTACTTTTAGTGTTATTTTGACTCAAACTATACGTTCCCGAAGTATTGCCCCATAGTGCCGGGACACCCTGTATATACGTTGCTTTGTTATGATACTTTTTTATTGCTCAAGTATTTTTGATTGTTGGAGGTGATAGTGACGTTGATTATTGGAAAAAGTTTGAGTAAGTACTTTAAATTGTCTTTGATAATTGAGATAAGTGAAGTAGAACTTAGTATACCAAGAAACATATATTTTGTATGTCCCTGTCGTATATCGTGGAAGTAAATAAGTAATGTTTCTTTGTTTTGGATATTTATAAAAGACCGAGTACAGGTTTTTGTTCTATCCGCGTGTGATTTTTGAATATTACATATACGTAGTTGGTTAAGGGTGGGAGGCTACATAATATCAGCATCGTATTCCCCGGCCTTGAAAACGTGTAGGAAACAATTTTCAGCACGTTTGGATGTATTTTTGCATATTTCGGTATTGAGGGAGGGGGTGGTTTCAACCCCCGTGGGTCGATAGGATGTCTGGTTGTGAAATTTTACAAAACATATTGAGTTTCCTCAAAAAAAACCCGATCCAACAAGTTCTCGCATGCCTGAAAACTAAAAATGGGAAACAGAGGTGATTTTATGGATGGGAAGTTGGTTAAGAGTGGGAAGCTAAATAACATCAGCAACGTGTTCTCCGCCCTTGAAAACGCGTGGAAAACAATTTTCAGCACGTTTGGGTGTTTTTTACATATTTTGGTATTGAGGGAGGGGGTGGTTTCAACCCCCGTGGGTCGGTAGGATGTCTGATTGTGAAATTTTACAAAACATATTGAGTTTCCTCAAAAAAAAACCCGATCCAATAAGTCCTCGCATGCCTGACAACGAAAAATCGAAAAAAGGGGTGGCTTTTTGCGTTTAGGGGTACTTCGTGGTGGTAGGGACCGCGCGACTATCGCCATCGTGTTGGCCGTCCTCGAAAACGGGGGGGTTGTTATGTTTGGACGCTACCGCTGCACTTTTGGAGTTTTTGCAACTTTGTCATGGACTAAATATATCAACAAGAAATTCATAGATAATGATAACATTATTTAACATTCAATATGAAAATAATCATTCGTTCCATATGCTGATGATCTAAGTCTGATTATGCTAGTATATAGCAATAAGGAGTATCCTCTAGGTAGACATATAACATGATAGATTTTTGTTGGAGATTCTCTGAACTCGCTGAAATTTTGAGAGGATATTCTCAAAATGGTAGAAATGATGATCCGACAAGTTTACCAGATTCACCCTTGTGCAATTTTTTTTTTAAGAAATTAGGTGCACAAATATGGGTTTTTGCAAATATTTCCGTTCATTTGATTTTCTCGGAAAATGGTAAGAGGACAAAAAGAAAGCAAAACAATCGGAGCTATAAATTTTGCGCTTGGACAGTATGAGCGCCTACGCGCGCTACGCAAAAGATGATATAACTTTTGACTGATAAGACTAAGACAAAAATCAAGAAACATTCTAAAGTCAATATTACCATGTAATTGGTATATATATTTGTATGTATATTTTGTATATGTATATTTTGACTTCATGTTATAGGATCGTACTATCAAAACAATAATTACAATACGTATAAAGTGAAAAAATTGCAAAAATATATTTTGTAAAATAAAATTCTTTGAAAAACATAAATTCAACATATTTCTGTCTCTCATACATTAAACTTCAAATGGCGTCAACGTAGTTAATAAATAAGATATTAACATCTCGTACGGCTGACATTCTAGTTATTAAGTTATCAAGGGTGTTATAAGGATAATAACGCACCGAGGTCGGCAGTGTACTTCCCGAGGGCCTCTGGCCCGAGGGAATGTACGTCGACCGAGGGCGTCATTATCCTATAACACCCGTGGTGCCTTCAACGTTTAATGTCCTACAAGTCTTTTATTTAATTCGAATTCTTTTTTGACATTTACGATTTATTAATTTAACATATATTATGTTCAGAACGATTTGATTTAAAAGAGAGTAAAAATCAAAATTGTTTGTAAACGCCGCCGTACCCGCATTTTGTTTGTCAATAACGCTATCATAATTTATTTGTTTTGGGTTGTGTTATAATTTTATAATTCCCTAGGGCGTTATAGATATTCATAACGCCCTAGGGCGTTATTTTTCATTTAATGTATCTCAAAAGAGGGTGGTTATTGTAAAATAACAGACTTGTAGGACATTAAATGAATAATGTACTTTCAGATGTTGTGTCGGATTGTATGTGCTTTCACAAAAAAATGTTTAAAATTCTTTCAAGGATCATATAGCTGAGGTAGCTCTATAGCTCTTTCCAAGCCTATATTTGTTGTTATTATTTTTTCTTCCTTAAGTGGAACTAGTAAGATGCTCGTGCTCCGCTTCGGGATCGTTAAAAATCATAAGTTTTGACTCAAATTTCAGACGTTGGGGTCAGCATTTTGAGTTTTCGAAGTTTTCTTTTTTTTTTCTTTTGGAGTTGTCAAGGTATTTCCTATCTTCATGCCAAATTTCAAGTTTCCAGCTTGTCAGGAACTATTCAAACAATTCAAGATGTAAGTACAATAAGTACATATACCTATACTCTTATATAAAATAGGTTGTGACAAAGTTTATCTGTCTGTTTGGGCACTTCTCGTTGAATTAGAAACTGGAAATTTGGTAAAGAAATAGGACGTACCTTTTCGACCACCCGGAAATTTCCAAAATTAACAAAATTCAAGATGGCGGCACCAACTTGTAGATATATGTAGAAAGCAATATCGACATTAAAATTAAGATGCTGCCATAATGGAGAGTGCTGTGAAAAACTGTAAAAACAAAAATGAGTGGAGGCATATTATGTATCTTTTATTATTTTCGCAATACATGCGTTTAAATTGGATAAATCTGTACGATGCCACAGTTTGCACATTTAGACCAGTGCCAATAGTTTTTGATTAAAAAAAATTCTTAGCAGTATATGGGTCGTGGGAAAATTTAGGATTAATGGTATATAATTGGGGAAAAATCGATTGGACCGCAACAGATAACCGGAAGTGGGGTGGGGGTGTGAAAAGGTGTGTGTTTAGGGGTGAAACGTGGTTTTTTACGATTTCTTACAAAAGTAGACCTCCTATCGAAAAAAGTTTAATATAAAAGTTGTAGATAATTGAGAGATCTACAACTTTTATTTGAACCATTTTTTTACATAACCTCAAAAATTTTGAGAAAAACGCGAAACGAAACGAAAAACCAATTTTTTGTTTTTTTATTTTTATCTTCCACAAAAATAATTTAATTTTGATGAAATTCGGTGAAACTGTACATTGTTATGCATCAAAATAGCTGTAATTTTTTTGAGGCGTAATATTCATTTTTGATTTTTTTGCGAATTTAATTTGAAAAAAAGGCCTAATTTTCAATAAAAAAAGTTGATTAACAAAGTTTTGATTTTTGAAAATTTCAGGACGGTATTTTTTTTCATTAAAACCTCTAGTTTAAGATAGTGTAAAAAAATTATACTGTTACTCTGAAAAAACATTGTCAAAAATGGAAAAAAACCAAAAAAATACTTTTTGTGTTGTAAGTTGTGCAAAACGGTAATTTCAATGTTATACGTAATAAGGGAACTTTAATTAACCGTTTAAGGTTCAGACTGCAGAAAACCTAATAAATTGCTAAAAATGACCATTTTTAGGCAATAAAAAAACTTTTTTATGTTTAATGGGCACTCTCACATTAAAAATAAGTTTATTACGTACTTTACATTAAACCAATTAACAAAGTAGAAATACATAATCAAAATTTATAATAATCTCATTTTTTTGGGTAGCTGCTCTACATCATCAGACTCAACACATTGTTCGGTTTCTTCAGGAACTTCGATAAGGTCTTCGACTTCATCAAGCTCCTCAAGTTCATCTAGATCTTTATATTCAATATTATTTTGAACATTTGTTTCGTCACACATCTCCTCCGAATCGCTGATTTCT
The DNA here is from genome assembly GCA_936432065.2 of Rutpela maculata. Lineage (NCBI taxonomy): Eukaryota > Metazoa > Arthropoda > Insecta > Coleoptera > Cerambycidae > Rutpela > Rutpela maculata. The sequence continues at coordinate 22,600,196 of OW386288.2, forward strand.
TCTAATGGTTGTATTTCAGAGTTAGAACAGTTTTCGGCCCGTGACAATTCGAGCATAGAATAGAGCATTTTACTCCATGCTTTCGACAGCCGCATCTTTTACTACCAGAACCAGTTTCACAGCTGCAGCAGATAGATTTCAGCAAACTTTCAGGAATTAATTCTTTTTCTGTCAATTTAGGCATTATTCCGGTTAGATGGTGTTTCCATCCCCAATCCGTAGCTGTAAGTTTGTTACCAAGCCAAGTTTGAATTTGAAAATAAGCCCTGTAGCAGTGTTGCTCAGCTGCTCCCTCAGTTAGTGGTAGTTTTTCTAAATTAAATGAAGTCCTTACCGTAGCGGTTTGATATATTTCAAACCTCAATTCATTCAGTGACAAATCCTTTTTCTTAAATTTATAAATAGACGCTACTAGCTTCAATCCATTTTCGGCTATTGTTTGTTTGTCTGCATTTCTCCGAAAAAAAATTTCTGTGAGCTTTGATAAATTTTGGTAAGCCAGTAATGATTTTACAATTGTTTTTTTCCCTTTTTCGGCGAAACAGTCGTGTCACATCCAGAAAAACAGTAAACAGTGGAGAAACGCAACAATGTTCTTTTTGATTCATGTTTGAAGCTGTTTGATGTGAAAAATGTATCTTTTGTATCAACTAAACCTGGTTTGTGGACATAAATATCGGAATTATTTGAATTTAATTGGTTCAACAGAACTAGAAGATCAATATCCTGACCCACAATTACTATCAGCTAATTCAATGGCTGTATTAATAATTAGGGCATCAGCATCTTCTTCTGCTCGTTTACATAGTGTTTCTATCAATTTTTTCTTATTTTGTTCATTAGACAAAAATTAGACAAGTGGGTTGCAAGCGAGCTGCAAGAAAAGAACGAAAAAGAAGTGTGCGCGCACTCGAGAGCACGTAGTAGAAAAACTACCCCGCCATAATTCAATTTTTCAACTTTGAATATTTTGAAATATGTATGTCAATAAAATTGTTTCAATATATGTGTGCCTATAAAGTATAAAAAAAATTTTTCCTGCCTAAAAATGGTCATTTTTAGCAATTTCTTAGGTAAAATTATTGTTTAAACATTTCGGTTTTCAGCAGTCCGAACCTTAAACGGTTAAATAAAGTTCCCTTATTACGTATAACATTGAAATTACCATTTTGCACAACTTACAACACTTCACTCTAATGAACAATGGAGAATTAGTGACATTTACGGTAAAATCGATCTTGGAAAAAGTATTTTTTTGGTTTTTTCCATTTTTGACAATGTTTTTCCAGAGTAACAGCATGATTTTTTTACACTATCTTAAACTAAAGGTTTTAATGAAAAAAATACCGTCCTGAAATTTTCAAAAATCAAAACTTTGTTAATCAACTTTTTTGATTGAAAATTAGGCCTTTTTTTCAAATTAAATTCGCAAAAAAATCAAAAAATGAATATTACGCCTCAAAAAAATTACAGCTTTTTTGATGCATAACAATGTACATTTTCACCGAATTTCATCAAAATTAAATTACTTTCGTGGAATATAAAAATAAAAAAACAAAAAATTGGTTTTTCGTTTCGTTTCACGTTTTTCTCAAAATTTTTGAAGTTATGTAAAAAAAATGGTTCAAATAAAAGTTGCAGATCTCTCAATTATCTACAACTTTTACATTAAACTTTTTTCGATAGGAGGTCTACTTTTGCCAGAAATCGTAACACACACCTTTTCGCACTCCCACCCCACTTCCGGTTAACTGTTGCGATCCAATCAATTTTTCCCCAATTATATACCATTAATCCTAAATATTCCCACCATCCATATACTGCTAAGAATTGTTCAGACTTTTGGCCTCTGGAAACCGGTTTGGCACTGGTCTAATTCGATAAAAGATAGACATATGCTCTCACTGAATTTTCTGTAAAGAATTTAATTCTTTACAACTTAACCTTTTTTTTCATATCTCTTACCATTTTTGCAACATTCTCATTTTAATGAGTGTATTGTAATAAGTGCAACATTGCCATTTATTTTTTTTTACGATATTTAACCTCTGTATGAAGTTTTTTGTAATTTTATTATTTAAGTTGTTTGGGTTATCACAGTTTCAAAATATTTTTTTATACAATATTGACTTTTTGGAGCCTTTTCAACAAGAAATTTATTTGCACACTTTTTTAATTAGTAAATTATTAAATTAGTCATTTTTAGAGTATACTGCAAAGGTTTCATTCAGATCCCTTAAGTCAAAGTATTCTAGTAATAACGCATCTTCTTGATCTAAATGCTCTGGTCTAATAAAAGGAATGTTCAGGGGCGGCTCAAGGTTAATTTTCCACCCGGGCAGGAGCACTTTTTGGCGACCTTTCCTGAGGTCATCACAAACTTTTTATGCAAATAAAAATCCGAAAAAAATTTTTTCCCGCCTCATACAACGGGATACTATTAAAGATCTCAAAAAAAAATGTATCGCCTCATGCGGGGGGGGGGGTTGCAAATAAAAATCCGAAAAAAATTTATCCGCCTCATAGAGGAAATACAAATAGAAATCCAAACAAATTTTTTTTCCACTTCATGGAGAAGTACTATTAGAAATCTGAAAAAATTTTTTCTCACCTCATAAAGGCGGTGCTATTAGAAATCTAAAAAAAAATTTTTGCCCTCTGACACCCCTCTTTTGCCCTCAATTTGGCGCCGCTCCGGGAAGCCGCCCGGGTTGCCCGGCCCTTAAGCCGCCCCTGGGAATGTTTATTTTCATATTGCATGTTAGAGTGTATGAAAGAAGTTGATGGGAGCGATTTTTTGTTGATATACTAGCATGATCAAATTTGGAGCAATCGTATATTGAAAGAACGAATGATTTCTTTGAAAGTTATCTGTTGAATGCCCAGAATAATATTTTTTAATAATTTTGTAAATAAAATAAAAGACATTTATTTTTTAGGTTGATAGTTTCTCATCGGTCAATAAAATGGATTCTTATAATATTGCTGTGTGTACAACTCCTAATATTTTCCCAATTGAAAAACTTTCAAACCAAGTAATATTATTTCGTAGTATTGAAATTATAAAATATCTGATAGAAAATGCCCATGAAATAGGGGCAATTACGGAACAAATACAACTTAAATTAGAATGTGGCAAAAGAATTGCTGCACGGAAAAAGCAGAGTGCACGATTTTCCTTCTTCTACTGTTTTAAACGTTTTTGCAAATGTTAATTTCTATACCATACTAACTACTCAAAATTACACAATCAATAAAATCTACAATATGTCTAAATCCAAATTACCAACTCTACTATTATTTTTAAACAATTATCATGAAATTTTGATGGTTTCAAATCTCAGCACACAATAAATTCATAAGGAGTGTTAATACTTGAGCGGATCTGGCGAGAAAAAGATGTTTTGAAACCAACTTTTTAAAAAAAATTTTTGACAATTCGGTTACACGCGTTCTTTTTTATCATGTTATCAAGTTAGTTCAGCTTAATCACACGAGGTGGGGCAGGAATTCGCATTTAAAATTTGCAAAAATAGTTTATTTCACGATAACTTTGTTATTATTGACGACGAAAAAAAAAGTTAAATCAAAAATTGAAGACCTCGCGAAAGCGCATAATCTGGTTTTTTTCAAATCGGACGGTAACTTTTCGTGAAACTTTCTTTTTTAAATACACGTTTTTTTGTCGTAACACTAATATACAAAAAAGTAATTCCTTAATTTTTTCACAAAAAAAAGGAGTTAGGGGGTGAGATTTTTTGAGGTAGATGCAATGGAAAAGAATTGACAGAGCCGGAGGATGGGGGTGGTGGGCCAACTATAAATCACGCCCTGTTATTAAAAAAACTCGAATCATATGGTATTCGCAATGTAGCATTATCATGGGTTAAGTCATATCTAACAGGAAGGTCACAAAATGTAAAAATAATGGAAGAGGGCAAAAAATATATCTCGAACAGCTTAAATATTAACACCGGAGTTCCGCAGGGGAGTGTACTAGGCCCATTATTATTTTTGATTTTTATCAATGATATAATAAAAAATATTGACAACACTTTTTTAACACTTTTTGCTGATGATACGTCTTCTATTATTTCTGCCAATAACATTGAAAATCTTAGCAAAAATGCTACAAATTGCGTTAAACAAATGGCAGAGTGGTGTCAAAAAAATGGCCTAGTCCTCAACACTCAAAAAACAAATCTTTTATTATTTTCCCCTATTGGAGTGAGCAATAATATCAGTTTAATGGTTAAAACAGAATGAACATGTAAAATTTTTAGGTATAGAAATGGACCAAAATTGTTCCTGGGATTTTCATGTTAAAAGTCTAACCAGCAAACTTGCTACAAAAAATTATGCCATCCTGCAGCTAAGTAAATATCGAGACAATTAAATCTTTTTATTTTGGACAAATAAATTCGATGCTTTCTTATGGTATTCTATGTTGGGGTAACTGCTCTGGGATAGAGAAAGTATTTTTATTACAAAAGTGAAAAATAAGGAGTATGTTTCAACTTAACTATATAACTTCCTGCAGGCCCTGTTTCAAACAACATGAAATCCTTACGGTTTACTCATTATATATTTTAGAATGTGTGTGTTATGTCAGGAAAAATATTGATCAAATACCTAAATGTAGTAACATAAACAAATACACTACGCGTGCCGCTAATGACTTATATGTTCCACCGAGTAGGTTGGCTCAGGTGGGCAGGGGACCATATACAACTTCTATTAAGCTTTACAATCACCTACCTCAGAGTCTGAAGAATTTAAGCGGCTTCAAACAGTTTAGAAACCATGTTAAAAACCTATTTAAAAATCAGTGTTTCTATTCCCTATCCGAATTCTTTCAATTTCGAAATAGCCATTAATTGAGGACCTGAAAAATCCAATTTTATTGACTGTTTTCGTTTGTTGTCAAATATTTTAAATGCCTTGGGACAATTTTGTGATAATAGGCTAGGTTGTTTTATACTTTTTATCAAGTTATTAATTTTTGTATTGACTACATATATTTTTAAACTGTGTATTTATATATATTCTCGTATTATTTTAATGTGTCATGTGTTACGTTGTATTGTGTGTACTATTTGACAATGCCAAAATTGTTATTGCAGTCTAATTGGAAATAAAATATATTATTATTATTAATTAGGGGAGGGGAGGAGGTATGGAAAGGAAAATTATTCAACCGCCCCCCCCCCCCCCCCCGAACTTTTTTCCCTATTATGCGATTTTGAAAAACCAAAATGGAATTTTTTCGCTGTTAGTCTTGTATGTGACTGATAAATTTTTTAATTTTTTTCAAATAAACAAATTTGTGGGAGGGGAAAACTTTTTGCATTTTTTTTTTCAAATGCGTTTTTTTTTACGTAGTAAAGGGTTCAGAGGAGAAACTTTTTTACAGGTAAGTGAGGATCTTTTTTATCTTTATTTTAAAAAAAATTATCGCAATCCAAGCAGTAGGAAGTGAGGGAGGGAGACGAAAAAAAGTTAAATTCAAAATTGAAGACCTCGCGGAATCGAATAATCTGGTAATTTTTTTTCAAATCAGACGGTAACTTTTCGTGAAACTTTTTTTTAAAGTACACGTTTTTTTGCCGTAACACTAATGTACAAAAAGTTATTCCTTAATTTTTTCACGAAAAAAAAGGAGTTAGGGAGCTGAGATTTTTTTTGGGGGTAGGTGAAATAGATAAGAATTGATGAAGCCGGATGATGGAAGTGGTGGGCCAATTAGGAGAGGGGGAGGAGGTAGGGAAAGGAAAATTATTCAACCCCCCGAACTTTTTTCCCTGCATTGCGTTTGTGAAAATCAAAATGGAATTTGTTCGCTGTTATCTCTAGTATTTGATTATTTTTTAAATTTTTTTCAAATAAACAAATTTGAAAAACCTTTTGCATTTTTTTTCAAATGCATTTTTTTACGTAGGAAAGGGTTCAGAGGAGAAACTTTTTTAGAGGAAAGTGAAGATCTTTTTTATGTTTATTTAAAAAAAAATATCGCAATCCAAGCAATAGTAAGGGAGAGAGGGGACATAATGCGTTTGCGGGAAACAAAAGGTTAAGGAAAAGGGATGGGGACCTTGATATTCGGCAATATAAATCTTTTTTCCATCTTAATATTTTGACAATGTACCCTTTATCAAATATTAAACTGCCGAAATGGCAGTTTATAAATAAGTTGCGCTATTACTATAGTCTACACATTGCACAAACCTTAGATTCGGACGAGTACTTTATATTTATATAACATTAAAAATGGTTAAAACAAATATAATTCGTTTTTTAACAAAATCGATCGGTAAATAAAGTCTTTTAAAATTTAAAAAATTGTTTTCTGATTTTTTTTGATTTGCAATTGAATAGAATTTTTTTAAATGCTATTTTCTATCATTTATTTATATATTTAACTAATGTATATTTCATAACAATATAATATTAAAACAAGATTTTCAAATAGTGACATTATATTAGTAGAATTATAGCTTGAAATCCAAGGATCGCAAGTTTGAAAGACAGGCAGGTTATTATACAGTATCGTTTGGCATTACGGTATTAACCGACCGCCCACAATAAAGACGTCTACCAGTACTCTAGCAGAAGTAAACAGTGTTGCTGCTCTCGCTTGCTCTTATTGCCGTACCCAAAAAGAAACACTTTCCGATACTGTAGATGTACTTGCTCCTTTTTATTTCGTTTTTATACTGACAAGTGTTTTATCAAATAAGTCGTCAATATAAGATTTAAAATGTTCAAAAATTAACATTTCCAAAAAACTGGGAAGAGCATTCTAAAGAATGTGCAACAATTATATAAAAAGTTAAACAAATTGGCGAGGAGCATGATTTTGACTCTAGTTTTTTAAGTTTTTAATTGACGCTTTTAGAAATTGAAGAGGGAATATATGCAAAACTTATTTAATGATAAAGAGATCATAAAGAACGTGGAAGTCTAATAGCAATTAATTGCAGTACCGGGCCAACAATCACTGATTTGCAATTTTCTCGAAAACTACTAATGCTAGGAAAAAGTTTCAAATAAAAAAGTTACGCCAATCTTTTATCTTCATACGCCCTCGATATACTTGGTATCCATTTCAAAAGATAAAAAAAATTCCCGCATGTTACATTTGAGAATGCAAATTTTCGACATAGCCTTAGAAAAAAAAATAATGATTTCTACACTTATTAAAATTTGACCTACATATTAACACACTTTATTAACAATTATAGAGTGATAACACGATAAAAATTTGAGAGTAATCCATTATGCTGTTTTTGAGTTAGAGCGAGTTACATAGACACCTAAAACTAGAAAAATGGACGAGGAAACTCGTGACAGCGTTAAATAATTATTTATAATAAGTTTAATATTTGATAAAGGTGGACGGATAAAAGAATTAGTCGTATTCATAAAAACAAAGGATATCCTCCCAAGCAAAAGGTAGAAGCATAAGTAGTATTAGGTTATGCTTTAAAATAAAAGGTAGAAGCATAAGCATTTCCTTCTTTCCTAATTCATAATGATCACCTTATACTTGCGAGGATATCCTTCAAGCAGAAGTAAAGGGTTGACCGTCTGTATGAGCGCTAAATGATAAGAAACGAAAACGAAGCAGATGAAACTAGAAGACTAACTACAAAAGAACTCCAATGCTTAGTGCTGTTACAGCAGTACCTCATGAGTGTAGTACAATGGGAATACTATAAAACGAAGTTGAAACTGATGCAGCGTAAGGAATCTACACCGAAAATTGTTGGCGAGAGAAATACAAAGTACTTCAGCTTATAAAAAAAAATTCACCAGAACGTTTTATTTGAGTTCACAATGTTTAGTTTCAGACAAATAGAATTTGAGTTTATTCACCACAATGGTAAATTATGTAACTTCTTAAAGTAATTCGTTGACAGAGACATGTATAATGCTCACTTGTAAACTTAATTATCATTAAAATTGTTAATTACAATACTTAAGTTTCTTCTGATTTCTTGTCCTCTATGGCGAAGAGATAGTTTATTATTATTATTTACATGGTATTCTTCATCTTCTTCTGGTGCCTCTTCAACTGCTTGGAAGTCAGGATCGCCTAATGGTTTTGCAATGTTATGGAGCACGACACAGGCAACGATTATCTTTGGAACATTTTCCAATTTTACGCGACACACATACTGTAAGATTGGAAACCGACGTTTCAGTTGGCCAAAACATCGTTCAATTATTACTGTCTCTTTTTTGTTTGTTATAAATAAAAAATATATAAATAAAAGTTTGTTATATTTTAACTCAGCACCAGAAGTAGGATTTCGAAATGGAGTCATAAGGCATAGCTCTATCCCATATCCGTCATCACCAAGTAGCACACCATTACCTTCATTTTGTAATTGTAAGCACACTTGTGAATTTTTCCATATCCTCGAGTCGTGCACGGATCCAGGCCAACTCACGTCAACACTAGTGAATATTTTTTGGCATCACAAGTGGCTTGCACATTCAGAGTAGGCTTACCTTTTTGATTAATGTACTCATCCCCATGGAGTTTTGGTTTCAGTATCCCCATGTGGGTACAATCGACTGCACCAATAGCTGTCGGAAACTTATACTTCATTTGGCATAACTGTTTGCCTCTGTTATTTCTCTGTTGGTACTTGAAAACTTTATCCATTCATTGGAATGTGCAATTATGCAACTACTGTATTCACAGTCCGAGGTACCGTGGCTTGACTAACACCAAGTTCTTGACCGATACCTTGTTGATAGCCAGGATTACTGAGATAACGCAAGCATATCTTCATTTTATGAACAGATGACAACGCACCTCCCCGAGTTTCTTCATTTGTACCTAAAAATCTATCCGCAAGCCACTGTACATTTCTTTCTTCAAACCGGTATAATATTTTAAAGTCACGAACAAGTGTAGATAAGCGGGGCTTGTAGTGTTTACATCCCTCACATCCATATTACCTGCCATCGCACTCAAACTCAAACAACTTTCACTACTGCGCTAAGTCTACTACTGACCAACCTCAGTTTTTGTAAAGGGTCAGATTTATGCATACCCATTTACTTTTCTATGAGGATATGCTCTTATTCTACAAGTATAAGGTTCTGCTTCAAATTATTATGAATAAATGCAGAAGGATTTCCTTCATATTTTGCAAGTATAAGCATATCCTTTGTTTTATGAATACTACTCATTAAGTTGGAAGTAAGATTTATATTGCCGAATATCAAGGTCCGCAGTTCCTATCCCTTTTCGTCGACCCTTATTCCGGCAAACGCATTATGCCCCCTCTCCCTTCCTACTGCTTGGATTGCGATATATATATATATATATATATATATATATATATATATATATATATATATATATATATATATATATATATATATATATATATATATATATTTTTTTTTTTAATAAAGATAAAACAGAGCATCACTTACCTGTAAAAAAGTTTCTCCTCTAAACCCTTTCCTACGTAAAAAAACGCATTTGAAAAAAAATGCAAAAAGTTTTTCCCCTCCCACAAATTTGTTTATTTGAAAAAAAAATTAATCAGTCAAATACTAGACTAACAGCGAACAAATTCCATTTCGATTTTTCAAAATCGCACGATAGGGAAAAAAGTTCGGGGGAGTAGAATAATTTTCCTTTCCCTACCTCCTCCCCATCCCCTAATTGGCCCACCACCTCCATCCTCCGGCTCTGTCAATTCTTATCCTTTTCATCTGCCTCAAAAAAATCTCACCCCCTAACTTTTTTTTTTTTCGTGAAAAAATTAAGAAATCACTTTTTTGTATATTAGTGTTACAGCAATAAAACGTGTATTTTAAAAAAAAGTTTCACGAAAAGTTACCGTCCGACTAGTCAATAATAACAAAGTTATCGTGAAAAAACGTATTTTTGCAAATTTTAAATGCGAATTCCTGCCCCAGCTCGTGTGATTAAGCTGAACTAACTTGTTAATATGATAAAAGAGAACGCGTGTAACCGAATCATCAAAGAAAAAAAAAATTTAAAAAAAGTTGGTTTCATTTCAAAACCAGATCCGCTCCGCTATAAGTGGAAATATTCATAACAGAATTACCAAAATCGAGTTATGTCATATTAGAAACAGGTAATTAGATAACTCGAAACCAGTTATTGCATAGAGCTGATGTGATTATAAAAAACCGGTGCCTAAAGAATAGGGTTTGGGTCCCGGGACGTCTCGTATCTCGAAGTCCCGGGACTTTTCCCAAATTTAATTGTCTCGTGTCCCGGGACTTTCGGGTTGAGACTCGAGACACGCTTGTAATAATTTTATTAACAAAAGGTCTTAATAATCTTCATTAGCTTCCCTCACTCTGTCACTGAGAGTGCCATCTATTAGTTTAACGAGTAATTACTTAATACTCGTATGTACGTTACTTATACAAAATAAAACCGACATCTGTTGAGAATAAGAGAGTGTTCTCTTTTCGGGGGCATTATTACAAAAATCAGAAAGAGATTGTCGATTGTTAATGCACTAATTTTGTTAAAAGAATATTTTATTAAATTAGGAAAAAAAGACTAATTGATGGGGCTAGTGCGACGATTGCGGCGAACCGCGACCGCCTAGTAAAGTCACATTTTTTTGAGCCTTTCGACTCTCGGAATTCCAAGCGACATCGTTGCCACCTTCGACTAGAAAGGATACGGCCTCAGAGGCGTTCAGGCATAATCCCACGGATGATAGCTTGCACCACCGCCCGCTCGAGCGAGTGCGTGAACCAAATGTCCGAACCTGCGGTTCCTCTCGTACTGAGCAGGATTACTATCGCAACGACGAATCATCAGTAGGGTAAAACTAACCTGTCTCACGACGCACACAGGCGAATTTTCAAGAAATCGTGGTCAAAATATAAATAATATACAAAGGTCGGGTTTTCTGCGAATTATTATGTGCAATTACTTGATTTGTTACCTGGGTATAATAAACAACCTTTTTTGTAAATCGGGTAGTATCACTTTTGAAATTATTTCAGTCTAAACTTGGTGTTTGTGGCAGGTGGTTATTTTTGATTGTTGTGTGCGTTATTAGTTAATATCTTCTGTAATTTATTTTTTAACTTTTTTGTTCAACTATTCAATTAAATTGATATGGAGCTTATAGCTGGAAATAAGTAGAATATTTTCATGTTATGTATATACTGATTTTCTCAATTCGCAGTATATGTTGAAGCTGTTGTAAATAAGTGACTTTCAAATTATAAAAATTAAATATCTCGCCTGTTTTCTTAAGCAAAAAGTTATCCATGAAGTTTGATGAAGCCGCAAATTTTTACTAAAATTATACATTAGAGTTTGGTTTTTGAAAAAAATTGGTGCGGTAATTTGCGATGTTGCCAGATTTTCTTCTTTGTATTGTAAAATGTTTTCTCACTTAAAATACACATCCAAGTAAATTCACTTTTTTTAAACGAGTCTTCTATTGGCGTATGCGGTAAATAATGGTATAATTTTAATAGTATACAGGGGTAGTTCAAAGACTACTCATGGGAGTTTAAGATTTAGCATTGTTACAAAAGATCATTTGGAACATAGCGCTTACTTATTTTACACCTTTAAAGCATGCACTGCTAAATTGGCATTAAACTGAGCATCAGATTTGTATTTTGATATACTATTACTGATCCTAGTAACAGGTCATGAAAATTCTCTATTTTTGTAAAAATTATTTGTGCCATCATCTGCTGCATGATGAGGACATACCGCTATATCAATATCTTCGCATCTGTAGCTATAATATATATGTATATGTTACTAGGATCATTAATAGTATATCAGAATACAAATCTGATGCTCAGTTTAATGCCAATTTAGCAGTGCATGCTTCTAAAAGTGCAAAATAAGTAAGCGCTATGTTTCAAGTGATCTTTTGTAACAATGCTAAATCTTAAACTCCTCTGAGTAGTCTTTGAACTACCCCTGTATACTATTAAAATTATTTACCGCATACGCCAATAGAAGTCTCGCTTAAAAAAAATAAATTTACTTGGTTGTGTATTTTAAGTGAGAATACATTTTACAATTTAAAACGAAAATCTGGCAACATCGCAAATTACCGCACCTATTTTTTTCAAAAACCAATTCCATAAACTCTAATGTATAATTAAAGTAAAAATTTGCAGCTTCATCAGACTTCATGGATAACTTTTTGCTTAGGAAAACAGGCGAGATATTTATATTTTATAACGTAAAAGGTACCTATTTACAACAGCTTCAACAGCTACTGTGAATTGAGAAAATTGGTATATATTGTCGCGTGTTTCCACCCTTAGGAAACCACCCTCGCAAAATCCGTGGGTTCCAAAAATTATAACAAGAGATGTCCACTAACACACTTTATTAAATATTTACTGGATACTTCACAATACTATTATTAATTTAAATACACTTTACTGAATAAAAATCACAATGTTTATTACTTTGTTTATCTTTGAACTCTTAACCTCACTTTCTATACTTTCTGAACTTCGGAGCTACTCGCCGAGAATGCGGTCGGTCTTTATACCTAAAAATGACAGATCTCGATTGTTCTGTGATGACGCCACCATTCTCTCGATAATTCCAGATGTCACTTTGGAATCTTCTGGTAGGTTCTTTTTCGAGTAGGTGCAAATACATCATTCTAGGGGTTGTAACACATTACACTGCCCCCTCCTTAAGCCTGAACGTCCCGGTCAGGCAGTTCAGCCTCTTTCACGTACTTCGCCAGTCTATCCAAGTGTACGATCTTCATCTTGGACTTTTTGTTTCGTTGAATCCGATAGACGACATCATTAATTCGGGTAATAACAGTATAAGGTCCTTCCCAAGGAGGTTGAAGTTTCGGTGACTTCCCTTTCTTTCGCTGTGGGTTATACAGCCAAACCAGATCTCCTGCCTTGAACCCTTCTGAACTACCCTTACGGTCGTATCGAGCCTTCATTCGGTCACTGGCTATGGTGATTTGGTCTCTAACCAGCTCATGAACATTTCTTAGCCGTTCACTCATTTCATCCACATAGCTGTTCACAGGAAGCTGTTCTCCGCCTGGTGTTCCGAAAATCAAATCACATGGCAGTCTGATCTCATGTCCAAATACTACACGGGCTGGTGTTTGTTTCGTAGACTCGTGGATAGCAGCTCTGTATGCCATGAGGAAGAACGGTATGTGGAGATCCCAATCACGTTGATTCTTATGAACCACTTTAGAGAGATGTTCTTTCATGGTCTTGTTATGTCGTTCCACCATTCCATCTGATTGCGGGTGAAGGGCTGTTGTCCGTGTTTTGTGTATCCCCAATAACTTGCAGATTTGCTGAAACACCCCTGACTCAAAGTTCCTCCCTTGATCTGAGTGCAGCTCCAGGGGTACACCAAACCGACATATCAAATTATTTACCAAGACTTTGGCAACAGTGACTGCTTCTTGGTTTGGATTTGCATAGGCCTCTGGCCACTTACTAAAATACTCCATGGCAACCAGTATATACTTGTTACCGTCCTTGGTTACTGGGAATGGGCCGGCTATATCGATCGCAATCCTCTCGAAAGGAGCTCCGACGTTATATTGTTTCATTGCACCCCTACTTCTAGTCTGCGGTCCCTTACTTGCTGCACAAATTTTGCAATTGCGACACCAAGCTTCCACATCCTGACGACTATTTACCCAATAAAATCGTTCTCGTACTTTATTCAGGGTCTTATTAACGCCGAAGTGTCCACCGGATGCTCCATTTTGCACTTCCTGAAGTACTTTCGGTACTCGACACCTGGGAATCACTAGACGCATAACAACTTCCTTGCCATCCGGGCTTTCCCAAGCTCTCTTTAGCAGCCCGTTCATAACTTTGAGTGAATCCCATTGGGCCCACAAAGCCTTCAATCCAACTGCCTTGTCCGAAACATCCTTCCACGCTGGTCGAATTCCTTTCTCTTTTGCTCTCAATATAACCCCAATCTCTGTGTCATTCAGTTGTGCTTGTCTAAGGGCTTCAGTTGTCCAATCATCCGGAACCTCTATTTTAATAGTGTTGACGGCCACCGTACCCTGAAATTTCTCAACGTGGTGGCAGTGCTTGCAATCTTCCTTGCATGGTCTTCTAGATAAAGCGTCTGCGTTCTTATGAGATCTTCCAGGTCGATGTTCGATTTTGAAATCATACTGTTGCAGCCGTTCTATCCAACGAGCCAGTTGACCTTCAGGGGTTTTCAACTGCAACAGCCATTTTAATGCAGCATGGTCGGTGCGAATCTTAAAATTTCTTCCATAAAGATATTTATGAAAATGGTCCACTGATTTAACGATGGCCAGTAACTCTTTCCGGGTTACACAATAATTTCTTTCCGGTTTGGACAGCACCTTGCTGAAATATTCGATCACTCTTTCCTGCCCATTCTGGATTTGGGACAGTACACAACCGACCGAAGAATTGCTGGCATCCCTGTCTAAAATAAAAAGTCCTTCCCGTTGTGGGTACGCTAGCACAGGACCAGTGCATAGAGCTGCCTTCAATTTTCTCCATGCCGTTTCACATTCCGGTGTCCATTGGTACTGCACTTTCTCTTCTGTCAGCCGGTGTAATGGCTTCGCAATTTCTGCAAACCCTTCCACAAGGCGCCTATAATAAGTGCAGAGGCCAAGGAAGCTCCGTACTTCATGAACGTTAGATGGTCTTGGCCAATCTCGTACAGCAGAAATTTTGTCGGGGTCTGTTTGTATTCCATCCGAAGACACCACGTGACCAAGAAATTTGACTTCTTTCTGGAATAGCAGGCACTTCTTCGGGTTGAACTTCAGATGGGCATTCCTGACTCGCCCAAATACTTCTTGAAGATTTTTCAAATGTTCTGTAAAGTCCTGTCCCATAACAAGCACGTCGTCAAGGTAAACCAGGCACGTCCTCCAGGTTAGCCCTCGCAGCACGAACTCCATCAGTCTTTCAAAGGTAGCTGGCGCATTGCAAAGTCCAAAAGGCATCACGGTAAATTGATAAAGACCACTGCCTGCTGAAAACGCTGTCTTTTCTTTATCATCAGGATGAAGCCCCACTTGCCAGTATCCACTCCTAAGGTCTAACGTAGAAAACCATCGTGAGCCTGCCAACGTGGTTAACGTGTCGTCAATTCGTGGTAATGGGTAACTGTCTTTCTTCGTGACATCGTTTAATTTTCGATAATCGACACAAAATCTTAATGTTCCATCCTTCTTGGCAACCAAAACTACTGGCGATGACCAGGGACTCGTCGACTCCTCAATGACTCCATCTTGTAGCATCTTGTCTATCATTGCCGAGGCATCTTCTTGTTTTGCTAATGGAAGCCTCCTAGGTGGTTGTCGAATAGCGGGTGAGTCGCCAGTATTTATCCGATGCTGGACTATGTCTGTTTTTGTAAGGGCCTCTGTATTCTTGGCAAATACTGAACTTTCCTTTTCCAGGAACTTGATTGCCTCCCTTCGTTCATCCTCAGATAAATGCTCCAACTGGGTACTCAACAAGGTCAAAACTTCCTGGTCTATTTTCATAGATGA
Source organism: Rutpela maculata (assembly GCA_936432065.2). Lineage (NCBI taxonomy): Eukaryota > Metazoa > Arthropoda > Insecta > Coleoptera > Cerambycidae > Rutpela > Rutpela maculata. Next base: position 22,615,747 of record OW386288.2, read on the forward strand.
ACTTCCCTCTGTTTCTTCCTCGCACCTCGCTACCCATGTGACCGGTTCATAGGAGCCAATCGGTTTGCCTTCCTTAATTGTCACTGAGTGGGAATTTAAATTAACGACTCTAATTGGGATTTTGTCTTTAGTCCGGGTTAAAGTTCTCGCCACAATAATATTGGGTAGGGACTTAATCGATTCGTCATCTTCAACTAGGCCAACACGGTACCCTCCAGGATTTCCTTCTAAGGCAGCATCGATCATTTGTTCTGAATGAGCAGGAATCTTGATCGCCTGTGTTGTTAACAATCTCGCTTTATGGAATTGGTCGTCTGCGGTTGCCAGAATAAATTCCTCATTTCCAATTTTTAAGACTCGCTCCCCTACGTCAACAATGAATCCCTGCTCTCCCATGATGTCTAGACCCAAAATGAAATCATCCATAATGTCGGCCACAATGACCTTGTAATTGAACCTCAACCGTCCAACCTGCAGTTCCAAGTTGACCTCTCCATGGACCGCAGCCCTGTCCCCCGTGGCTGTCCGAATGATTACTCCATTTTGCTTCTTGTCAATCTGCAAGCCTGATATAAACCCTGGCCGCACTATTGATGACGTAGCACCGGTGTCAATAGTAAACACGCATTTTCTTCCATTCACATATCCTTGCAACAACAGACTACTTGCAATTTTTTGGAGCTGGGAAATCTTTACTTCTCTGGGGGCACCGCATTCCTTAGCCAGCACAGCCCCCTTGGTGCTGGCTATCTTTAGTTTTCCTGCTTCTCTTCTACATTCACAGCATTTACTCGACTCTCCGAGTTCTGCTGTCGACAGTCCCGTTTCATATGTCCTACCTTGCCGCAGTTGAAACATTTAATACCTCCGCTCGGCTTTCCTCTATTTTGTTGTTTTTCTTGCTTCCCGAGGCCATCCAATTTATCACATAATTTGGTGAACATTTTCTGTATTTCTGTCAACATGGGGTTCTGGTTCATTTCTGGTTGTGATTCTTCGAGAGTCACAGCTCGCACTCTTGACCTTGGCGTATCCCTGTAAGCGGCTTCTACTTCGAGTGCACGCACCAAAGCTTCGCTACTACTTTAGTGTCTCGTCAGCCTCAGAACTCGCCTGACCTCTTCGTCCCTTATACCATCTAAAAAGGCCCCCACGGCTAATTGTTCCTGGAATTCTTTAGGTGCATTTGGATACGCCAGGTGTACCAGTCTCTCTATCGCAGCTTCAAATTCTTGTAAACTTTCCCCAGCTTTTTGCATCCGGGATTTCAGCTGAGCCTGGTATAATTGGGCGAGATGTTGGTCGCCATATCTTAAGTCCAATGCAGCTTCCAAGACTTTGAAGTCCCTTTGTTTATCCACTGGGATAGTTTGAAGCAACTCCGACGCCTGGCCCCTTAACGCCAGAACTAATGCCATGGCCTTTTCCTCATTATCCCAGTTGTTCGCACACGCTGCTGCCTCAAACTGCCTCTTGTACGTTGTCCATGAGCTTTGGCCGTCAAAGGAGGGAGGTTTTAACCGGTGACCTGATGATACCACCTGCTGGCTTCCTCTATCTCTCAACTGTCGTTTAAGCCGGTCTATTTCTCCCTTGACTTCTGCTTCGAACTCACTCATCTTTTCTTCAAACTGATTTACTTTTCCTTTTACTTGACCGACTTCTGTCTTGACTTCACCTACTTTATCTTCGACCTTATCTACTTTTTCTTCTACCTTGTTTATCTCTTCCTTGACTTCACTTTTGACAGAAATGATTGCGTCCTGTTGTATTTTTATTTGATCGCTCAGGATTTCCCTTAATTCCTCCTGGCGTCTTTCTTCCAAGTCTTCCATTATTTCTTTCAATTCGGCTTTTTCTTCTTGGCGTCTTGTTTCTTCATCCTCTTTTTCTTTCTGACGTCTTCTTTCTTCATCCTCTTTTTCTTTCTGACGTCTTGTTTCTTCACCCTCTTTTTCTTTCTGACGTCTTATTTCCTGATCTTCCATAATTTTCTTTAATTCGTCCCTTTCTTCTTGGCGCCGTTTTTCTTCCTCCTGGCGTTTTCTTTCTTGCTCTTCTTTATCTTCCTGCCGTTGCTGAGCCATCATTTTTTGGAATTGTTCGAATAAGTCCTGTATTTGTTTATCGGATGCCATACTTCTTGTTGTTACGGGCATACGATGAAATTAAAATAAAATAAATTTAACTGTCACGTCAATATCGGTAATGGAACTTTTCAGACAAATCTCGAAATAGCACGAAAAAGTCTTATCCAGAGTCTTTTGTCACTATCCAGTTCAGAGAATTTAATAATCTCCACTAATGTTCAAATAGAAGTCCTAGTAATTTTTCACGCACTAAATAAGTCTTTTTCAGTGTCTCTATCACTTCTCAGTTCAAAGGATCACACTAATGTCCTAATAAAATGTTCTACAATGTCTCAAAAAATGCACTTAACACTATTTTCCTGTCCGAAAATAACCCTCGAACAATGTCCAGTAAATTAGTCCACTGTGTTAGCACTAAACCTCGAGAATACTTCTCGAACACTCCAGCACAACTTCAGAGCTCCTCTTGTCATAAAATTCCGCTTTCTGACACCAATTTGTGACGTGTTTTCACCATTAGGAAACCATCCTCGCAAATTCCGTGGGTTCCAAAAATTATAACAAGAGATGTCCACTAACACACTTTATTAAAAATTTACTGGATACTTCACAATACTATTATTAATTTAAATACACTTTACTGACTAAAAATCACAATGTTTATTACTTTGTTTATCTTTGAACTCTTAACCTCACTTTCTATACTTTCTGAACTTTCTGAACTTCGGAACTACTCGCCGAGAATGCGGTCGGTCTTTATACCTAAAAATGACAGATCTCGATTGTTCTGTGATGACGCCACCATTCTCTCGATAATTCCAGATGTCACTTTGGAATCTTCTGGTAGGTTCTTTTTCGAGTAGGTGCAAATACATCATTCTAGGGGTTGTAACACATTACAATATATAACATGAAAATATTCTACTTACTTCCAGCTAAAGGCTCCATATCAATTTAATTGAATAGTTCACCAAAAAAAGTTCAAAAATAAATTACGCAAGATATTTACTAATAACGCACACAACAATCAAAAATAACCACCTGCCACAAACACCAAGTTTAGACTGAAATAATTTCAAAAGTGATACTACCCGATTTACAAAAAAGGTTGTTTATTATACTCAGGTAACAAATCAGGTAATTGCACATAATAATTCGCAGAAAACTCGACCTTTGTATATTTGTATTTTGACCACGATTTCTTGAAAATTCGCCTGTGTGCGACGGTCTAAACCCAGCTCACGTTCTCTATTGGCGATTTATTTATATGATTAATGGCTAGAGACTAAATGATGATTATTGATGATTAGTATGATTACTTTACTAAGTCTGTTTTATGATTTATGTTTTATAATCATAAGATTTTACTACCAAAAAATGAATCTGTGTAGGAGAATTAAACATACGAATTGTTTAAACTTTAATTAACGTTACAAATGTTACAATTTGATTTTATGTTCATTGAATGTTGATTTTTACTAAAATGGCGATTTTATTAATACATCTCACCAAAAATGAACTCGATTCTAATTTTAATTTGAAAAGTCTCGAAGTCCAGGGACGTCCCGGGACTTTGATCCTGCGAGGTCTCGTGTCCCGGGACTCTGAGAATATCGAGACTTCCCAAACTATACTAAAGAATCACTACTTCCACATCCAAATTTCCTATCAACCTTTTTTTGTGCACACCCCAACAAGCAAAATTTAAGTATTATACAACTATTTTGTTTTATTGCAATTTTATAAATGTAATAAAATAGCAATGAAACAAAATTGTTGTAGAAATGACAATTATAAAACAAATTTGTTTATTGGAACGATTAATGGATTACTGGAACGGTTTATGATTTTGACTTGAAATATGGTACACCCTATGTATTGCAACTAGATCTCAAAACAGGTTGTATTTTGATCTTGATCCATTGAAGGTTTGGGGGTAGATGAGGGTAGACAGGTAAAGCAGGTTAGTAAGAGTCCATTATCGATGTGGCATGATGTTTTATGGATTTTTGGGGTTAGTCCGTTGAATAGAATAGAATAGAATAGAATAGAATAGAATAGAATAGAATAGAATAGAATAGAATAGAATAGAATAGAATAGAATAGAATAGAATAGAATAGAATAGAATAGAATAGAATAGAATAGAATAGAATAGAATAGAATAGAATAGAATAGAATAGAATAGAATAGAATAGAATAGAATAGAATAGAATAGAATAGAATAGAATAGAATAGAATAGAATAGAATAGAATAGAATAGAATAGAATAGAATAGAATAGAATAGAATAGAATAGAATAGAATAAACTTTATTACTGTAGATTTTGCAAAAAAGAAAGACATTAGCATTGTCAAAATAATCAAATATAAAACTTACAATAAAATTAAATGTATGAAACATTAAAATATGAGAAATATATAAAAAAAAGGAGAGCAGTAAAAGGAAAAAAAACAACATACAACTAAAATTTGCTAAAAACTAAAAATGTAAAAGAGTAGATACGTTAAACTATTGTTTATAATGTAATAAACAAATAATACAATTTTTTTTACGTATTTAAAAAATCACTAAAATAATAAAATGCATTTTCTAATAAATACAATTTAAGTTGTCTTTTAAATAAATTAGTATTATTTATGATTTTAATTCGCTTAGCAGGGCATTGTCAGCCTTAATAGCGTTATACATATTTTATTTATACATACATACATTTTATACATGGAAATAACATAACATTTAATCCGTCAGTATAATTTTTCTTTTCTAAAATGTTTTGTGCACCTAGGTGACTTAACACCTGCATGTGCTTAATATTTTAATGTTTAATTCTTATGTGCTAATAGTATACGTATTACCAAAATATAAGAATAAATTTAAGTGAACATACCTATAACGTAACTAACCTAATTATACCCATGATATAAAACTACACTTATAGCGAGATTGGTTTTTCCGGTTTAGAGATAGTGGGTGAAGGGTGGGTTGGAAAATATCGTCACCATCGTGTTTCCCGGCTCGAAAAAAGGGAAGGTGTTTTGTGGTCAAGTCACTGAACTTTTGGGATTTTTGCCATTTTCTAGTTTACCTCAAGGGACTAATAATAAAAATTTTGTAAAGTTCTTGTTACTGGACACTGAAAGTCCTCTTCATAGTTTTTAAAATCCTTACTTTCTTCTACAAACGTCAAAACATCTACTTTCCGAGCAGAACTGCCTTGACTCTTCCAAACGCTATACAGGTCAATGCGCAGGATGCCGTCACAAAAAAACCAACATTTTTTTTTAAGAACTAGCGTCAAGTAGCAAATAATATTTTTTTTTTCAGTTTAATAACGCCAGCCGATTGGCTATAAAGTGCTTTTTCCCAGTCAAGACTTTTAATACAGTGCTTTTTAATAGATGGTGCTATCTACAGCAGCATCTGCATATTGTAACCAACATAACCTTAAATTTTAAGTTTTTCAAGTTTATTCTCATTTTTAATGTTTGTATACGCATTTTTAGCTTGAAGGCAAGCAAATATTTAAAAATTCACGTAAATAAATTTTCAATATTGTTGATTAATAAAAATAGACTGCTAATTACAGGTTAGATTCCAACCTACAAAAAGAGTCCTATTTTATTAGGACAAAGAACTTCATAAATATTACACTGAACTAGATTTTAGTTGAAAATACGGGAACCAGGTAGAAATTTTAATAATAGCCGCGTTATACTATTAAATCTTAAGAAACACATATTTTTGAGGTTTTCCATTTTTTTAAATTCAGTTTTGGTGATATATATCAAGCAATGTTATTATTTTAACAATTACTGCATAATCAATTTAAACCAGAACAATAATTTCTTAAATAAAAATAAGAAATAAGAATACGCCCGTCAAGACACAGATTTATTTATTTATTTATTTACGGGGGGGGGGGGGGGGGGCTGCATTTGATTGGCCGTTGACATTGTTGCCATATATTGCTAAATAATTTTTTAAAAATCTAATCGGAATTAAAAAATACTTAATAATTCACGCCTATTATTATTTTTTACATCACAAAATTAAATTTCGTGGATAAATATATCAAAATTGATTTAATAAATAAGCTGTTTTCTTCAATTATTCCTTCTAGAACTAGAGAAGGAATTTCAACTCGGCAACATCACACTGTTTTGTACAAAACCATTCTATCAACAAATCCATACAGTCTACCTACGTCATCGGCCAAATTACCTACGTCACCAATTTAAAACACCTGTTGCGCCACTTATTGTAACTTCTGTTTTCTCAAAAAATTGATAATTATTTTCGCGAAAATCTGTATTGGAAGGCTTGTTTGTACATATTCTATGATATTATTCAATAAAAAAAAACCGCTGACCAAGGAATCACTACTTCCACATCCAGAATTTCTATCCAAGTCACTCACAACGAAAAAATTTTATATGTGGAAATAATTGTTTATGGAACTTTAAAAATATAATATTTGAAATCCTCTACCCCAAAAACCCATAAAACGATACCCTATATCGGTAGTGGGGTGGGGGTGGTGATAGGGGGGTGGTAGTGGGGGTGGATGAAGTAAAAAAATATTTTGAGGTTTCTGGTTCTTGTACACACACTAAATCACATTTTTTTTTTCGTCCCCTTTAATAATGGGGGGCGGTAATGGGGGTGGCTAATGCCAAAATTTTTTTTGATACCTTAGCTTCTCTTGTATATACTAAGTACCAATTTTATGAACTCTTACATGCTCTATTTACCTATTTACCCCAAATTTACCCCAATTTACCCCCAACCCTTCGATGGAACAAGATGAAAATTTAATCTAGTTCCAGATCTCGTTAAGGTACATATGTGTACCAAATTTCAAGTCAATATCTTAAACGGTTCCAGAATAAACGTGCGCACAAGAAAACCTACAGACAGACAAACAGAATTTTTTTTCGCTCATACTTAAAATCTCGACGTTTCATGACATTCTAAGCCTATTTGAACAATAAAATTTTTTTTAAATTTTTTTGTCGTTACTATACTTCCACTGGATGTGGAAGTAAAAATAGGAAAATACCTCACTTACATTTTTTGACGAAAGTGCCATAGTTTCTAAGATATTCAACATTTATATTCAATTAAACACTTTATCCTATAAACGTTTGAATGCCATTTTTATACTTCCATATCTCCGAAACAATTAATTCTAAAAAAAAATAGAGAAAATCGATATTCATCCCGAGTTTAGTAGCTTTCTCATTTGTCTCTAGTATGTTTTCGCTCAATGTAATACTTTTTGAGTTATTTGACGAAAATATCACAATTTTCAAGTCGTTATAATAACTTAAAGACTATCAATTTATACGAAAAGTTGCATAGAGCCAGATCTCAAAATTTCATTATGTTTCAGCACGAATGTTTTTGTTTTTTTTTTTTTTGGTGCCACCTCCTGATCCATCCAACCCCTATAAATTAACGAGCCACCACATAATATAGAAACTTTTTTTTATACATTTACTATTAAGTTGCCAAAAATGAACGAAATCTCTAGTTCATATGGCATTGTTCCGAAGTTAAAATCTCTAGTTACTGTACTGTTAATCACAGAAGGCAGGAACTATACAGAAGCGCAAGCAAGCCTTTCTGACGGGACCAAATTTGTTCATAGTCGCCATGACGATAAGGCATATATTTGTCAAAAGCCATATGATAATTTTTGACGTTGTGCGATTGACAGTCTTTGAAACTCTTACACGGTGGTTGATTATTTTCGTGCCTTTTTCTTCCAATTTTCCAGGGGCGGCTGGTGAAATTTCAATAATTTTTTTTTCGTCTCTGGCACATGGGACCCATACGAAATATGGGAACTAACATCTAGACTACTACTACTCTAACGACCCGTAAAAAATTTTGAAAAAGCAATTTGTGAAAAATTTTTTCAAAATTCGATTGACTCCTGTTGAAAATTATTTTTTTCTTCAAGCGTATTAAAATGTTTAAATTATGTCACCAAAAACAGAAGTAGAAGTAGGACATTGTTTTACTAGTAACAAAATGTTAGTACCGAACGCCACCGTAGTGGACATTGTTTTACTAGTAACATAATGTTAGTTCCGAAAGCGCCACCGCAGTGGGTATTGTTTTACTAGTAACATAATGTTAATACCGAAAGCCACCGGTGGCGCGCTATCCACTAGCCACTTGTCATATTGTGTCAACATGTAAGACTGTAGTTTGAATATTTGTACATTTATGATAAATAAATGAATTTTTGCATTTTAATACGCTTGAAGAAAAAATAGTATATATTACACGGAGTAGAACGCCTTTTTTTGTGTTTCGCCCAGTTTGCAAATCCTGGGCTCAACACAAAAAAAGAGTGCGTTCTACTCCTAGTAATATAATATACTATTTTTTGTCATATACATTTTACTTTTCATAAAAGTACAACAATAGGTTTTGGAGTTTATGAAAATATTTTCATTATTAACTGAAATACAATGAACTGAAATTTTGTAATTTAGAATTTAACAATCGAATTTTGAAAAAATTTTTCGCAAATTGCTTTTTCAATTGCAATTTTCGACAATTTCTTATTCTAAGTTTATTTATTTATTTGATGTTTGTTTATAATGGGTTCTAAATGGTATAAAGGTTGTGCTTATCATCCATGCCCTTCGAAGGTGAAACAAATAAGCTTCTTTCTATTTCCCAAAGATCTTGAAAGGTATGTACAAATTTATATTACTGAAACAACTAGAAAGTAATGTTAGGTATACTTAGGTATACAATTAGCAGTTAAAAAGAAGTAATATGAAAGGAAATATTTTCTTATCAGAAATGCAATAAGTTACAGAATATGTTCATCAGTTTCTAATGAACAGAATTGTATTGTGACCATGAATAAGGTAATTAAGTAATGACTCTCAACTCGTACCATACTAAAGAACTTTTCATTGTATCTATTAAAAAAAATCAATAATTGGGCATGTGCAATAATGTTCATCATATAACTAACATAACATCAAATTTTAAGTTTTTTCAGGTTTATTCTCATTTTTAATGTTTGTATACTCATTTCAGCTTGGAGCAATACTGGCTCCAAGCAAATATTTAAAAATTCAGGCTAATAATTTTTCAATAATGTTGGTTAATAAAAATAGACTGCTAATTACAGGTTAGATTGCCAACCTAAAAAAAGAGTCCTATTTTATTAGGAGAAAGTATTTAGAACTTCAAAAACATTACACTGAATTAGATTTTAGTTGAAAGTATGGAAACCAAGCTGAAATTTTAACAACAGCTACGAAATACTCATAAATCTTAAGAAATATATATTTTTGAGGTTAGCTGTGCACATGCTCTATTCACGTATATTGTTATTTTACGTAAACATTTTTTTCACTGTACTATTTGATTTGTAATATTCTATTCAACAATATAACCAATATACATAATATATGTCTCTTTCATTGTATATCTATACATTGTACTACTTTCCATGATACCATTTTCATATTCTGGTAGCAGCATATGAAAAAAAATGCATTGGCTTAAAAGCGCATTATTATGATTGAAATACGGGATATAAATATAAAAGTGTACTTCTTTTTGTGAACATTCTGCAATACACTATAATTTGGACCCCCAACTTCATTAATACCGTATATACGTATTCCTATTCATCTATCTACTAAATATCAGAGCTGGGTAATTACTTGTAATTTAAAAATAATTACAATTACAAATTACTTTTTTAAAAAAGGAACTAATTACAATTACAAAGTACATGTCTTTAAAAAAGGAATTAGCAATTACTTTTCTAATTACTTTTCTAATTACTTTTCTAATTACTTTTATGATAAAGTAAATTATAGTGACCAAACAGACAAAAAGGTAAGTTAAAAATTTTAATTAAAAGTGTTGTGTAATATTGCGTTTTAATATTTATTAGGAATTGTTATAAGAATGTTTGACCTTAAAAGTAATAAGGAAAAATTAAATAAATATATAGAAAATGCAGCTTAATAGTGGAGTCGGTTTAGGAAAGGATTGGGAAAATTTTTAAGATGGATGCAGACCCTGCGGAAATTATTTGTAATGACGAGTATAATAAAACCCTAAAATTTTAATTTCCAAAAACGGGTGAAATCATGCCGAAAAAGGGTATTTTGGACATTTTAAGGGTCAAATTTGTTGTTTTCATTTTTTTTTGATCACTTAAACAACTAGTTAAGAAAAGAAAATGGTATCCTTTTATTCTCAATATTAAAGGAACCTTCAGTTTAAATGTGGGAAGATATCTGACCATCCCCCCTCCTGATATTCATATATATATACGAAAAAAACTGAGAAGATAAAATTTCGGTTGTCTTGATCAGATCTCAACCGATTTGGCTGAAATTTGGAATGAAAGTAGTCTTTATCACACAAAAACTGTTAACCAAATTTCAGCCAAAAATGTTAAATAGTTTGGCTGAAATTGCAGTTTCAGTCAAGTTTTCGGAAATTTTCAAAGCGAAATATCTTCGGACCTAAAAGTCGGATCAAAATTTGCTTTGTGGCAAAATGTAGGCGAGGTATAATATCAGAATACTCGTTTTGAAAAGTAAAAGATAGACCACGGTTACCCTTCGATTATACATGAAGCGGCTACCTGAGTCACGTAAAAATAAAAAAAAAAAAAACACATTCACATACAGAAATAAATACACGCACGCACACACATATATAATATAATATATATTTATCTATACCTAGTCAAAGCAGTAGGCACGACTATACAAATAAAAAATATATATGTTTTTTAAAGTTTTATAAATAATAAATACAATTGTTTTCTGCTTTATACCAGTGCGCGCACACATAGTCACTGAGTACACATATATTATATATATAATGCAAATGACTAAAAAACGACCGAATGTAAAAAAAAGTGATTCTTGACTTATATCATGTAAAAGTACATAAAATATCCTACCTTTTGCCATAAGGCAAAATTCGATCCGTCTTTTAGGTCCGGAGATATTTCAATTTGAACATTTCAGAAAATTTGACTGAAACTGCAATTTCAGCCAAACTATTTAATATTTTTGGCTGAAATCTGGTAAATAATTTTCTTGTGATAAAGACTACTTCCATTCCAAATTTCAGCCAAATCGGTTGAGATCTGATTAAGATAGCCGAAGTTTAGTTTTTTCAATTTTTTTCGTATATATATATATAAAACTGCAAATTCAAATTTGTAGTTTAAAATGTACAAAAAAAACCCTTTTCGGTCAATAAGACACGGTTTCACCCAAGATTTGATAGAAAGATCGTCCTAATAGAGCCATCTCTTGCGTCAGCGCAAGATTCTGGGATTTTGTTGTACTCGCCATGACAAACAATTTCCGCCGGGTCAGCATCCATCTTAAAAAATTTCCCAACCTCGCTATTTTATTTACTAAATCGACTCCACTATAATAACAATGCCTAATAATAATAAGAATGATAATAATAAACAGTAAACACATTTAGTTTTTAAAAGTTTATTGAATAAAAAACATAAATGTGCAGCGGACCACGGCAAAAACTCGTTTTTAGTCAGTAACTTTTTTTGAACTTTTCAGATTCATTTTAAACTATGGAACTGTAAAATTCTGCATTCTTGTTTGTTAAACCACATACGCATGTTCTTAAAATAATTGTAATTGAATAAAGTAATTGTAATTGGAAAAAGTAATTGTAATTGGAGAAAGTAATTGTAATTGGAGAAAGTAATTGTAATTGGAAAAAGTAATCGTACTTATAGAAGTAATTTGTAATTAGATAGTTCAAATAACATAATTACAAATTACAATTCCTTCAACAATTTTCCTGCAATTGCAATTCCAAATTACTTTAATAAAAAAAAGTACTTAATTACAATTACAATTACACGAAAAAAAAGGAATTGTAATTGCTAATTACTTTTTCACCAGGAATTACCCAGCTCTGCTAAATATAAAATAAGACAGTTTTCCCAGTGTACAGTGTATTGAACCGAAATATTGATGTATTTTTTTGTGTACATCATTTCTCTGAGTGTAGTAAGGCATATCACTGTCACTTCGAGGTCAGATAAATCAGACACCCGATATCAAAGGTGCCGCGGCAAGCTTTCGTTTCTGTATAGTTCCTGTCTTCTGTGCTGTTAATCAAAATGCCGCTCTCGTTTCTTTTACGCAGTTACTGTGTTTATTGGTAGAAATTTGGACATTGCCATTGGTTAATGTATTTTTAAGGAAACAGTCGGACTATCTAATTAACTCAACTATACACAATATTTTCAATGACAGTCATAACCTCAACATGTCATTAATATCATTATTAAATCATTCATTACATCTAAATTTACGAAAATTCTCATACACTTTACAAATCATCATGTCCAAGATTAACAAAAAACATACTATGAAGCAATGTGTGGCAGAATACTTGCTAAGTCTTGTTGAGAAAAGAATCCAGACTGAAAAAGAAGAAGGAATTGAACCCACTGTAAAGGTGTGGGAAAACACCGAGTTTAAGACTCCAGAGAAAGAAGAAGATAATAAGACTCTAGAGAAAGAAGAAGATAATGATAAAACTAAAAATGGCAAAGTTTTTGGCACACCCTTAAAAAAGTTACAAACCCACTGTGTGAGATTGACATCAGGTAAATGCATTCGTGTTCCCAAATGTGTACATGAATTGTGCGAATTTATATTAGAAAATGTGCAAACTGAGGGAATTTTCCAAAAAGCCGGATCTTTATCCAAGCAACATGGAATACAATCCATAATAGACAATGGAGGACAATTGAAAGACGACAATGAGTTGGATGTCATAGACGTTGCGGAAGTTTTAAAGCTTTTCTTGAAAGAGTTACCTGAATCGCTAGTTCCAAAATATTACCGTAATATCCTTTTTACCTGTTGGGCTCTTGAAAATAAAGAAGAAGCTATTCTACTGGCGTGCCTGTTACTTCCCACAAGGAACTTCAATCTATTGACTTATTTAATGCAATTTTTTAAAAAGGTTGATAACTTATTGAAAAATATTATTTTGGATATTCAGCAGATAACTCTCAAAGAAACCATTCGTTCTCTCCATATACTATTGATGCAAGTCTGATCACCCTAGCATATCAACAAGAAATCTCTAGGTAGGGCTAGACATACAGTATGTTCACAGTTAGAGTGGATAAGAGGGTAAACTTTTTTATTTCTCATTTTACGCGGAAAATTTATTCTTCATAAATAGTTTTGCTTTTATTACAAATATGATTGCCATGGAGTAAGTTAACATGTGTGTGTTCACAAAATTTAAAAATCTGAAAATTAGGTAAAAGTAAGCTACGTTCAATTTTAACGATATGAAAGACTGTCACTAAGGGCTAGTTGTACGAACTAAGTTGAGCCAAGTTCAGCTTGAACCAAGATCAAAAGCCATGGTTACGATTATTGTAACAATCGTAACCTTGGCTTTTGACCTTGGTTCAAGCTGAACTTGGCTCAATTTAGTTCATACAACTAGCCCCAAGGACAAGTTGTATTAACTAGATTTAAGCCAAGTTCGGCTTAATCTGACATCAAAATCCATGATTACTATTGTTGTAACAATCGTAACCGATTGTTACAACAATAGTAACCTTGACTTTTGATCTTGGATCAAGCTGAACTTGGCTTGAACTTAGTTTGGAACCACTCACCCTAAGAAAAGTTGTTTAGAACTAACATTTATGTCAGAATTCCAATTTGTGGATAAATCTACCTAATTCGACTTAAAAAAACACAGCCCCACAAAAAAAAAGTTCAAAGCAGCGAACCAGACCCATGTATTCCTATGTATTTTCGGTCGCTGAATCCGAATCCGGGGTCAAAAAAATCGTACACCCCCAAAATCATTAGCTAGAGCCAAAAAAACACCCCTGAAATGTGGTAAAAAGAATATTAAGCTACGAGAATAGTTGTGACTTCTTAATCAATCGAATTATACAAATAAAGGTTAAACACCAGCATACATACAATAGATATGAAACACACCCCCAGAGAGGGGCGAAAACTAGCCCCCATATATACAAAAATCGATCCAAAACAACAGTGACTGCTGGAAAAGCTCAAAATGTCTAAGTTTTGTTAAAGTGATAAAAAACTGCATCAAGTGCGACGTAATCTTCATAAACTGCCCCTATAGAGTTGAGAACAACCACCCCCCAAGTTTAAAGGACACGAGAAAAACAAGAAAAAACGTAAAATGCAAACAGGATTTCTATTTTCATGGGTGATATGATTGGCTTAAATTGCGTAGTACTCTAAAATAGAACTTTAAACTTACGTACCATCAACATTCTACAGTGTCAACCCTCAGGGGGCGTGGAAACTACCCCCTATGTAAGGTTTGACTATAAACAGTTACAGTGACTTCTATAAAAATTCGAAACAACTGCGCTGTGTGGAAGAGAGAAGAAACTAGACTATGTTCGACGCTGTGCTTGAAAACCACTCCCACGGGGTTGAGAGACGCCACCTATAAAAAAAAAACTATAGAATTGAAACGAATAAGCAACAGTATAGCTTTTTCGTTATATCTTGAATTGGAGTAGTTTACTACTATCTGGGGGTGTTACTTAATAACGTTTATAGGGCATGAGTTTCAAACTCTAAGTGTGCAACACGATTTTTGCCAATCATAGCATCCATAAAAATGTAAATCCGGTTAGTTTCTCTCTGTTTTTCCAGCATCCTACAGATATAGGGGGGTGGTTTTCAAGCACATCTTCGAACATAGTCTAGTTTCTTCTCTCTTCCACACAACGCAGGTGTTTCGAATTTTTACAGAAGTCACTGTAACTTTTTATAGTTAAATCTTACATAGGAGGTAGTTTTTACACCCTCTGAGGGTTGACAGTGTAGGATGTTGATGGTACGTAAGTTTCTGGTTCTATTTTAAAGTACTACGCAATTTCAGACAATCATAGCATCCATGAAAATAGAAATCCTGTTGGATTTTACGTTTTTTCTTGTTTTTCTCGTGTCCTTTGAACTTAAAGGCATTGGCGCAACTAGAGGGGGGCAGGGTGGGCCGGGCCCACCCCAAACTAGCCACGGCCCACCCCAGAGGAAAGAATAAAAATTATTAAATTATTAAATCTCTTACTTTTAAACGTCGTATGGTGTCAACATCACGATAAAACCATTCTAAACCAATAATATTTACATATTTGTATAGTTTTTTGGTTTTATAATTTGACTGAAAGTTAAAAGTAGTTTTATGCATATTCGTACGGCCGTGTTGATAAAATAGCTAAAATAGGATTTCCCATCTAGGTATAATGGTAATTCAGAGGCGGTTTCTTCATAATTATTGATAATTATGTTTAAACTGTGTTAATTTCAGGGGAGTGGCTCCGAGCATCGAAAGTTCAATGTAACATTAATTTCAAAATGTTTCTATACACCAAAGGCGGCCGGTTCGCCTTTTGGTCAGCGTTGCCAGAGCACGATGATTTTTTGTCAAGGTCAAGAAATGACCTTGAAATGGCAAAAAAATGTCGCCTACGGCGCTTCTACCTAAGGGGGTTCCTCTAACCGCCCCGTGTACACATATATATCAACAGAACACCCAAGTATCTTATGCACGAGCCGTCACTGAACTTTGCGTTTCAAACACGAGGCCTGGCCACCTCCAGAAAAATTCTCTAGTTGCGCCAATGCTTAAAGGTGGTTGTTCTCAACCCTATAGTGGCAGCTTATGAAGATTACGTCGGACCTGATGTAGTTTCTTAACACTTTAACAAAACTTGGACATTTCGAGCTTTTTCAGCAGTCATTGCTGTTTTGGATCGATTTTTTTATTTAAGAGGGCTAGTTTTCGCCCCTCCCTGGGGTGTGTTTCAGATCTATTGTATGTACGCTGCTGTTTTCCCTTAATTTGTATAATTCGATTGATTAAGAAGTAACAACTATTCTCGTAGCTTAATCTTCTTTTTATCCCATTTTTTGGCTCTAGCTAATGATTTCGGGGGTGTACGATTTTTTTGACCCCGGACTCGGATTCAGCGACCGAAAATACATAGGGATACGTGGGTGTGGTTCGCTGCTTTGAACTTTTTTTTTTGTGGGGCTGTAAAATCAACCCACATAACACAGTTTGTACTTGGTACGTACGATGTATAAATATATGTACTTTTTGGGTATGTTTCGATTTCATATGATAATAGTATTTTGGAATTTTGGAATTTTGGAATGGTATTTGGGGATTGAGTCCCTGCTTGTTGTAAAACTAAAGTATACCAAAAATGACTTGATTTGGTGTTCTACAGGGTGTTTTATAAGCAAAGTTATAAAAATCACCACTAATAAAGTACCTTTATTTTTCAAAATATGAAAAAATTCCACTAAGAAAAGTTATTTAGAATACAATTTTATACCCCTATACCAAATTTCAGGAATATAAAATTATTTTTTTGAAACTTCACATTTTTTGCGAATTAAGAGTTGAATTCATATTTAAAGTTGTGTAGGAGCAAATGTTAATCATCCATTGCTTTTTTCATAGCCTACTTTTAGGTTCTACATAACTTTAAATATTAATTCACAAAAAATAATTTCTATGCAGTTTTAATTGAATGGTTCAAAATAAAATACTAATTTATTGAAAAGCACATGTACAAAGTGTATACAATTTACCGGCAAACTTCATATTAGCAAATTTTCGTCATGCAACTACATGCTAAGGCAGAGGCGCACTGAAGAGGGGGGGGCTTTGGGGGCTTAAGCCCCCCCCTGGAGGCCAAGATTACATGTTTTAAAGTAAAAATGAAATATAAATAAACAAAAAACAATATATAAAAGCAAAATATATTGTACGAAATATACGATTATTATTATTATTATTTGTAGTAGCCCCCCCCTCAGCAATTTTCTGGGTGCGTCCCTGTGCTAAGGGCCGGTTTTATAGGTACAGTTTAAACCTAAGTTTAACTATCCTTCTTTGTATATATTCGTTCCCATCGCTGTAGAAAAAATTTTTCGGTTTGATCCGAAATTAACCTTTATTAAAATTTAAGGGCCTCACCCCCACCCCCTGTGTAGAAGAAAGGGATTAATAACCGTTACATCATCATGTCTTCAAAAACATGTAATCATAAACTAATCTACAGGACGAATGTTATTTTGATTAAAATCAATCAATTTGCAGTGAAAATTCTCGTTTTCACCCCTCGTAGTTTTTTGAGGGTAAGTATCGTTGAATAATCAAGAATAAAATGACACTAGAGATTTTTGCTGAAAAAATTGCTCGAAATGGTAATAGACGGCAATATAGTTAACGTTACTAAGATTCACCCCCAATGGGGTAATTTAATAAAAATGTAATAAAAACTCTCGCCGATGATAATATAATGTTTTATAGGGTGTTTGGAGTATGTAAAAATTTAGGCGATAGTTTTTAGCTTGAATTCCTTGTTTGACGACATTTGGAGTGTAAACCTGGATATTACGCTCATAATTGCCCCAATAACTCTTCCTCCCCTCTTTAAAAATTCCCGCAAATTGTATTTCTTTCAGTTTTTGGACAATTGAAAACATCTGTCATAAACTTTGGCCGGTTTGATTACAATGCGATTCGGGTTTTTTTTTTCTGAGTGCGCACACCGCAACGCTCAATGAGAAAACGACTGTATCAATGCAATCCTTTCACCTACAACTACAGTCAAACCGAAGAACCTAGTGGCTTGATTACGATGAAATACGTTTAATTTTTCATAGGCCCGCAATATAAATTGCTGGCCCTTAAGGCCCATATTCACAAGAGACAAGTTTGCTTGTTTGGACGAATACTATCATCAAACCACTTCGGTTAGTGGTTTGATAAATTAGCTCCCAGAATATAATGGATAAACTGTCATTGTCATTGTAAACGTAAATTGTAATTTTTAGGCCTGGTACTCTTTCATCTCCAGTTAAGTTTATTCTATAAATAGAATTATTGACACAATTGTATCCAAGGAAATCATCAACTATAATATCCCTAGGACATTGATGATAATGACAATTAATGTACGAGATAATTTTATGACAATCGAAGGCACGTTGCTTGGTAATAGCAACTATTACCAAGCAACGTGCTTGAGATTGTCAAAAAATTATGAGGCATTTGTCAATGTCGGAGGTATTCGGTCAGAAAATTTTTTGAAAAAATAAAATTAAAAAGTCGCAACACAACAAAACATTTTTCTTTGATTAGCGCGTTTATGGATTAAGAATTGGCATTGCCAAAACGTGATATTTTGAAATTTATTTGGCTGTTATTGTGAAGTTGTCAAAGTTAAATAATTTTATTGTCATAGTGATTGAAAATTTCCTTGGATGGTGTTATCATTGTAATGTTAAAATGATTGGGTGATTTGTGTCACATGACAAGAAATAACGAAATTTAATTGGTTGTTAGAGCAATCAAAAAATTTTCTGGAGACTTAACTGGAGATGAAAGTACTGGGCTTTTTAGAGTACGTTGCAAAAGGGTTTATTCAAATCTCTTAATTTCAAAGTATTTTTGTAATAACGCACTTTTTGATCTAAATGCGCTGGACTAATAGAAAGAATGGTTACTGTCACATTGAATGTTCGATATTAAGTGTATGAAAGAAGTTGATAAGGTGTCTCGTAAGGAAGATTTCTTGTTGATATACTATCGTGATCAGACTTTTGGATCAATAGTATATGGAAAGAACGAATGACTTCATTAAAAGTTATCTGCTGAATACGCAGAATATTATTTTTCAATAATCGTGTTAGCAGAAATAATAGATATTTATTTTTTAGGTTGACAGTTTCTCCTCGTTCAATAAAATGGATTCTTATAACATTGCTGAGTATACAGCTCCTAGTATTTTCCCGGAGGAAGTAGTATCATCTGGTAGTATTGAAATTATAAAATATCTAATAGAAAATTCTGATGATATAGGGACAATTAGGGACCAACAACTTAAATTAGAATGTAAAAAAAGAATGGCACAGAACATGCCTCGGAAAAAGTGGTATTCGCTATTTCCTTTCTTTTACTATTTTAAATGTTTTTGCAAATGTTAACTTCTATATCTGCCATACTAACTACCCAAAATTACATCAATAAAATCTGCTATATATGTATACATCAAAATTACAAACTCTACTCTTAGTACAGTAACTAGAGGTTTTAACTTCAGAATAATCAGTGCCGGTTTTAGATATAAATTGCCCCTAGGCCCGGGTTAATTTTGCGCCCCCCTCCCGCTTACTATTAATTTATGGGCAAGGGACAAAAACTTTTTTTGTCCGAAAAAATTTTTGAAGAGCGGGCCAAGAAAAACTTGAAGAGCGGTGGGGAGAAATCCAAGAAAAACTTTTCTCATCCGAAAAATGTTTTCATGTTTAGGCACTAATCACTAAGACCTAAGACAAAGGCGCCCCCCACCACAAAGCGGCGCCCCTAGGCCCGGGCCTATAAGGCCTGTCACAAAACCGGCCCTGAAAATAATGTCATATGAATTAGATTTCGTTCATTTTTGGCAACTTATAGTACAGTCGAATTGATTTAAGTAATTCAATTTTTTTCAGCGACAACATTCCACCAGAAATTTTATTGATTCTTATGTATTATCAATACAAGGAATTAAATCACTCACTACAAATAATGACCTTGGAGTCCCACAACGTGCAATTCTTGGACCCTTATTTTTTATAATATTCAGCAGTGATACCAATTCCATTCAATTCAACAAGACTTTATTTATAATTAATAAAATTATATAAAAAAAATATTTTTAAGAAAAAGCTTTTATTTGAAAAAATTGTACTAAAAAGTAAAAATATTTTTTTTTAAATTCATACACCGGGAAACCAAAAGCTTTAGGGACGGTCAAATAGCGCTATTGCATATTTACTTTGCTCAGTCGATCGCCCCAAAGCTTTTGGTTTCCCGGTGTATAAATTTTTAAAAAATTATTTTTACTTTTTAATACAGTTCTTCAAATAAATGCTTTTTCTTAAAAATATTTTTTTATATAATTTTATTTTTACTTTTTGGTCTACATATTTTACAGACAGACAGACAGACAAAACCCTTTCATTTGTCACCGCCATCCACCCCTTCCTCTCCTGTCTTCTCACCCCTCTAACACTACTTCCCACCCCCTTCCCCTCCCCTTTTCCATCTCTTCCCACCTCTTTCCACCCCATCCCCACCTCTTCCCACCTCTTCCCACCTCTTCTCCTCCTCTTTCCTACCCCTTCCTCTCCCCCTTCCCACCTCTTCCCACCCCTTCCCCAACTCCCCCACCTCTTCCCCATTTCTCCCCACCTCTTTCCATCCCTCCCCATCTCTCCCACGTCCGCCATATTGAATTTAGACTGACGTCACATAGTTTATCGTATTTTACTCGTCAAACCCCATATCAAGGGGGTTGTGAAAAGAAAGGCGATCCGCTATCTTGGGACGTCTGCCATATTGAATTTAGACCGATAATGGCTATACTATGTTGCATTGTCACCAGACTTATACACGTGTGCCAAATTTCGAAGCCCTAGCTTAATTAGAACTAGTCGAAATTCAGCTTGCAAGATTCGACCAACAAACAAACAAACAAACAAACAAACAAACAAACTAACTAACTAACTAACTAACTAACTAACTAACATATAAACATTGCAAGTTAAATAAAAGCTTTTAAAAATATAAGTGCGCCTAGTCGGAACAGTGATACCACTGATACATGTCTAAGTTACAATAGAATGATTACACAGGCACACAAAATAAAAAAAGTGGGGGGGGGGCTTGCAAATAGAAATCTGAAAAAAAAATTTTATCGCCTCATGCGGAGGCGAGTACAAATAAAAATCCGAAAAGAGAAAATTTGTCACCTTGAAAAAGTAACGAATACTTTTTTGCCCTCCAACGCCTCTCCTTTACCCTCAATTTGGCGCCCCGGGCCCCCGCCCGGGTTGCCCCCCCTTAAGCCGCCCCTGTTTTTTGGTTCAAAAATGGCTAGAGAGCGCCAATCTTGTCGGAAATGAACGATTTTTTTTTAAATATACCTTACCGAAATTACAACAAATCCTCGGAGCCCGAATTTTGAAAAAAAATTTTCTATTTTATTATATTAAGTTATAGTCCAAAAAAAATGTTTTGGCTTTTAACTAATAAAAAAGGATTTTTTTTTTTTCAAAATTCGGACTCGATGATGATTTGTTGGAATTTTGGTAAGCTTTAATAAAAAAAAAATTGTTCATTTCCGACAAGATTTGCGCTCTCTAGCCATTTTTGAACCAAAAAACTCAATTTGGGACCACTGTGCAATGGTGTAGTGATAACGGCCTTCTGCTAAACGTAACAAAAACTCTTTATATGCATTTCCTATCAAAAAATGTTGTTCCAGACTTTAACTTATCGATTAAATCATGCAATCAATCTATACAGACAACTTATAGTCCCTTCAAATTAGTCAAAAAATCGCTGTTTTATGGAAAATCTTCCCACAGTTATGAGACTTGTAAAAAGTGAGTATTTAGGTTGTCTAAACATACACATACACCGGCGCGGTAGCCCAATCGGTTAAGGCGTATTGAGTGGCGAATACGCTGATCGACTCGCTACCGCGCTCTGGGTTCGACCCCCACCCCCGGTATTGACAACACCGGTGGGTGTGGATGTATGTCTGCGTTTTTCCGAATGCGTAACCCCCTTCCGGACAGCCTTGGCTTTGGATTTGGGGGTTGTCTACTATCTGTGGTGTGTTTTTTTTTTATAGAAACATGATTTTCACCCCCCGCAGTTCTAAAAAAGGGTGGTTTTTGAGAAATATATACATATATATATGAATTTTAGCGTTTTTTCGCTTTTTTCTCTATTTTGGGGAAAAAACTATGCATTTTGGTGAAAAAGTTGTAGAGCATAAAGTTTCCTATAAATTTTGCCTCTACTTTTTTTTAGTTTCGCTGCTAGAGGGCGCGAAAGAAATATACATATAGACTTTTGCGCCTTTTTTTAGATTTTGGGCCAAAATTATGCATTTTTATGAAGAATTACATAATAGTATATTACGTAATGACTAATGAATGTTGTAAGAAGCGTATTATCATGGAAATACGCACTCGCCGCTACGCGGCATCGTGCGTAACTTTTCCATTCGTGCGTAATTACTTTATAACTCGAATTATGTACTATCCCTGCCAAAAATTCCACATAGAAACTTATAAAAAAAAAGTGATGCGGTTTTATCGTTCCTATAAGTTATATTAGTATTATACAGACAGGATTTTATCTGTTTTATTAAGTTTTAAATCGGTTATGAAACAGTAATTCCGAATGAGCTATTTGGAATTATCATGTTGCCCTTTTATGAGTACTTATATGAAATATACATCAACAAATCTATAGTTTAGTGTCTGCAAATGCACCCTTGCCCTTATATCTGTAAACATATGGAATTACAGATACAACTTTAAAGAGATTCTAAACTTTTCTATAAGTAATATCATAAGAGTTCCAGTCCGTCCTTTCTCCAGTATCTATCGTATGTAACACACCATTTATCAACATGTTTTTATTGTAAATTTCAACATTGTTTTTTATTAGTATTAATGTGGATATACATGTCAACAAATGTACAGTTTCAATTGTATATTTTACAGATGTATTTTTATTGTAAACTTCCATTTTGCTTTTTTATTAGTATTAATTTGGATATGCATGCCGACAAATGTACAGTTTAAATTGCATATTTCAAATAGAAATACTAATATTGTGGTAAACACAAAATTCTGCAAAGTCCTTATTTCCTCGGGTGTTCTTGTTCTAGCCTAGAAGCAATGAATGAGTTAGCAGTGAAAGAGACTGCTTTGTTTTTAATTTAACAAACACACTTCAGTTCCTTAGGTCACATTAGATTAGATATGAATTAGCTACACGTATACAGCTCCCTCTACTGGAGCCTGGAGTAAAGTTGCTGCTGAAATTTCTATCAGTTTCTACCAGAATGGAGCAGCAAACATTTAGTTATACCACATCAATGAGAATTTATGAGAACAGTATCTAAGGTAAAACGTGCGGCTTTCCGTGGTTAAATGGCAAGTGTTTCTATAAGAAACGAGCTGCATTAGGTTGACTTGCAATTGAAGATTACTAATTATAATGTTTGAATAGGAGATCAGTTTCTATGAGTATTAATGTTTTTTTTCAGTAATATATTAAATGTGTTTTCATTTGTTTGAATGGGTAAAAAAAAAGGTCAGTTTTCAACTGCAATTACAAATACAAGTTTGGTTATATGCGATTAATTTCTAAAAGTATTTATGCTGTTTTCCAAATATAATTGTGATGAGGTTTAATCAGTAACAAATTGTTCACTACTTGTTATGATATGGTCGGAAATTCCAAGTACACATTTAGTATTCCTTTAAAAGGATTGATGAGAGCAGTTTCTACGAGTATCTATTTGTTGTTCCTCTAGTAAATTATATAAGTCTTTATATTTACTTATACTATCTCAATGAGAATTTATGAGAACAGTATCTAATGTAAAACGTACGGCTTTCCGTGGTTAAATGGCAAGTGTTTCTATAAGAAATGAGCTGCATTAGGTTAGAACAGTTTTGATTTGCAATTGAAGATTACAAATTATAATGTTTGAATAGGGATTTATGAGATCAGTTTCTATGAGTATTAATGTTTTTTTTTTAGTAATATATTAAATGTGTTTTCATATGTTTGAATGGGTAAAAAGAAAGGTCAGTTTTCAACTGAAATTACAAATACAAATTTAATCACTTCGAATGGGGTTATATGCGATCAATTTCTAACAGTATTTATACTGTTTTCCGAATATAATTGTGATGAGGTTTGATCAGTAACAAATTGTTCACTACATGTTACGATATGGTCGGAAATTCCAGGTACATATTTAGTATTACTTCGAAAGAATTGATGATAGCAGCTTCTACGAGTATGTATTTGTTGTACCAATAGTAAATTATATAAGTCTTTATCAGTATGCATTCGGATCTAATTTAAATATGAAAATTATATCAGAATAAAGCAACCAAATATTTTAAACAGTATCTATTTGTAAATCCAGACATTTACTTATACTATCTCAATGAGAATTTATGAGGACAGTATCTAATGTAAAACGTGCGGGTTTCCGTGGTTAAATGGCAAGAGTTTCTATATGAAACGAGCTGCATTTGGTTAGAACAGTTTTGATTTGCAATTGAAGATTACAAATTATAATGTTTGAATAGGGATTATGAGATCAGTTTCTATGAGTATTAATGTTTTTTTTTTCAGTAATATATTAAATGGGTTTTCATTTGTTTGAATGGGTAAAAAGAAAGGTCAGTTTTCAACTGCAATTACTAATACAAGTTTAAC
Source organism: Rutpela maculata (assembly GCA_936432065.2). Classification (NCBI taxonomy): domain Eukaryota; kingdom Metazoa; phylum Arthropoda; class Insecta; order Coleoptera; family Cerambycidae; genus Rutpela; species Rutpela maculata. Next base: position 22,640,230 of record OW386288.2, read on the forward strand.
CACTTCGAATGGGATTATATGCGATCAATTTCTAACAGTATTTATGCTGTTTTCCGAATATAATTGTGATGAGGTTTGATCAGTAACAAATTGTTCACTACATGTTACGTGTGGAAATTCCAGGTACATATTTAGTATTACTTCGAAAGGATTGATGATAGCAGTTTCTACGAGTATGTATTTGTTGTGCCAATAGTAAATTATATAAGTCTTAATCAGTATGCATTCGGATCTAATTTAAATATGAAAATTATATCAGAATAAAGCAACTAAATATTTTAAATAGTATCTATATGTAAATCCAGACATTTACTTATACTATCTCAATGAGAATTTATGAGAACAGTATCTAATGTAAAACGTGCGGCTTTTCGTGGTTAAATGGCAAGAGTTTCTATAAGAAACGAGCTGCATTAGGTTAGAACAGTTTTGATTTGCAATTGAAGATTACAAATTATAATGTTTGAATAGGGATTTATGAGATCAGTTTCTATGAGTATTAATGTTTTTTTTTTTCAGTAATAAGTATATTAAATGTGTTTTCATTTGTTTGAATGGGTAAAAAGAAAGGTCAGTTTTCAACTGCAATTACAAATACAAGTTTAATAATCACTTCGAATGGAGTTATATGCGATCAGTTTCTAACAGTATTTATGCTGTTTTCCGAATATAATTGTGATGCGGTTTGATCAGTAACACATTGTTCACCACATGTTACGATATGGTCGGAAATTCCAGGTACATATTTAGTATTCCTTCGAAAGGATTGATGATAGCAGTTTCTATGAGTATGTATTTGTTGTTCCAATAGAAAATTTGTCTTTATCAGTATGCATTCGGATCTACTTTAAATACAAAAATTATATCAGAATGACAACCAAATATTTTAAAAAGTATCCACTTGTAAATCCAAACATTTAAAGATATATTTTAATGAGAACCAATAAGAACAGTATCTAATGTAACGCGTGCGGCTTTCCGTGGCTAAATTTTAAAAGTATTTTTAATAAATAGCTTTAACGGATTTGAACAGTTTTAATTTGCAATTCCAGATGAATAGTTTTAATTGTTAAATAGGGATCTATGAGATCATAGTGTCTCTGTGTAATGTTTATTTTCCAATAAAAACACGTTTTATTGAAAAAAAAAAACATTACACTGACCTCATAGATCCCTAACAATTAAAACTATTCATCTGGAAATGCAAAACTGTTCGAATCCGTTAAAGCTTATTTATTGCAAATAATTTTAAAATTTAGCCACGGAAAACCGCACACGTTACATTAGATACTGTTGTGATGGATTCTCATTATAATGTTATCTTGGAATTACAGGTGGACACTGTTTAAAATATTTGGGGTTTCATTCTGATATGATTTTTGTATTTAAATTAGATCCGAATGCATACTGATAAAGACTTATATAATTTACTGTAGGAACAACAAATAAATACTCGTAGAAACTGCTCTCATTAATCCTCTTGAAGGAATACTAAATATGTACCTGGAATTTCCGACCATATCGTAACATGTAGTGAACAATTTGTTACGGATCAAACCTCATCACAATTATATTCGGAAAACAGCATAAATACTGTTAGAAATTGATCGCATATAACCCCATTCGGAGTGATTAAACTTATATTTGTAATTGCAGTTCAAAACTGACCTTCCTTTTTAACCATTCAAACAAATGAAAACACATTTAATATATTACTGAAAAAAAAACATTAATACTCATAGAAACTGATCTCATAAATCCCTGTAATTTGTAATCTTCAATTACAAATCAAAACTGTTCTAACCTAATGCAGCTCGTTTCTTATAGAAACACTTGCCATTTAACCACGAAGAGCCGCACGTTTTACATTAGATACTGTTCTCATAAATTCTCCTTGAGATAGTATAAGTAAATGTCTGGATTTACAAATAGATACTGTTTAAAATATTTGGT